>CM063498.1:175779821-175877321 GCA_032207245.1 Pardosa pseudoannulata
AAAAAAAAAAAAAAAAAAAAAAAAAAAGAAAGCTGTTAGTAATAAGCATCATAAGAAAATATTGACAACCCAGAGTTGCTCCTAGATGGTTTCAGGAGGCTTCTGCACCCTATGTGTCCTTGTATTATTAAAATAGCACCTTACCTGCTATTCATTTCATCTCCCCTATCTCTTTCTTATCTCTCAGTCAAATATTCTTTTTGTCTTTTGTATTAAAAAATTACTGGCACAGTAAAAATTTCATTATCATACCTTGAAATGAAAGCCCAGACTTTTTAAATATTAAATGCCTCTAAAAAATAAAACAAATGCACCCAAAAATGTAATAAGTATTATCCCCCTCCTGCTTTTATTTATTAATGTTTATGAACTTGGAAAAAATTCTGGAATTTATCTCGCTTTACCTATTTATAAACTTTGTTTGGATGGAGCATGTAGCAAGTTTTTCTCAAACTCAGATATGCACCTGCAGTCCAGGTCTGCTTCTATCAAAAGGATTTTTTCAACATATTGATTTAGACATCTAACTTGAACAATTTAATTTGCTTGTATCATATATTATACTTAAATATATTTAAATTTCAAAAAACCTATTTAAATTTTAAAAAAATCTGATTTAAATAATAAAAAAATCCGATTTATATAAAAAAATTCGACTATTTTTATTTATTTATTTATTTTTAAATCATGATTTTTACAGGGTGTCTGCCAAGATAAAAATTTTCAAATCCATGACTTTCCCTGATTTAGCAGATCATTTTCCATGAATTTAAAGAGTTTTCGTTAAAGTATATATGAAAAAACTTCTGATGTACAAACAAATAAAATATATGCTTTTAGAAAAATTACAGGAATTTTATCACAAAAAAAAACCCCTATAAATTTACTTTATAAGTGTTAATAAACTCACGTACATAAAAATAAATTGTTGTATCTACATACCTATTTATATTTTTATAGCAATTTTTCAATCAAAATGTTTCCAATTTGAATGCAGGGTACTTTGGTATTATCCAGGTGACCATGAATAATAGCCAAATATAACCCTATAATGTTTATATACAATATCCCTAGAGATAAACTTATATTTTGTACAAAAATCTTAATTAATTTTGATTAAAAAATAATTATTATTATATTAATAAAATTTTAATCTACAATTTAAGAAAAAACCAGAAAAATATACATTTACCCACCCATTAAGCTTTCTTGCTTTGAGCTTCCTTGGTGAACAAATTTTACTTGGCAATAGGGTCAATAAGATAATACATAAATACCAAATTCAGGAACTTCAGCCAAATGACAAGTAAAAATAGAATTAAATAATTCAATGCATTTTTTTATAATTGGTAGTTTAGCGGATCGATGACTTTCCATGACTTTTACTCATTTTACTTGAAAAATCAAGACTTTCAATGGCAAAATTAATCCATTGTCTAAATCCATAATTTTCCATGACTTTCCAGGTGCGCGGAAACCATGTTTTTATCAACCCTGCTTCTTATATACAGCAGCGCTGGCATATTTTGTTAAAAATGAAGTCATCTGAAGATTGACATTTAAACAGCATTGGAGGTTGTTTGATTTGGTTCTTGTAGTAACTAGTTTACAATCTGGAAAGTCACTTGCATGTCAAACTTTAGATATGCACCATATAGGAGATAAAAAAATTTTCTTGTACAGAACAGAGTGTACATCATTATATGAGTAAATAATGCATTTATTCAATTTAAATTTATAAAAGTCTGAAAACATCAAAAAATGTACCTAAACTTAATAGAAGTGAAATAGTTTTCCTCAAATTCATCAAACCAATCTATATAACTCATTCTAACACATATAATTTACACTTTCACATTTTTCAAAATATTGCAGTTTGGTTTTGGAGTGCTATGGTCTACTTTTTGCAACACAAGGGCTAATGAGACCGAGACCTACTGCTTAAAGCTGATTCTGAACAGCTACGAACATCCATGCCGTAGTGGGATTCGAACCCACGAACTCCGGTTCTGAAAGCCAGCATCCTAACCATTCGGCCAAAATATTACATAGAGGGCAAAGTAAAAATCCTCTTTAATTTCTGGCTTGCAATAAAAAATTCTAAAGAGGGCTTGAATTCCTACCAATAAGCATTTTTATAGAATAATAAAAATTAGTGAAATTTCAATAATGCTTACTTCTATTTTTTAACCAGAGAAAATTTTCAAAGCAAACTTCTGTTTAATGTACAAATTTATCAACTTAAAAAATAAAATGGTACTTATCACAGAATCTGGTTTTTTCTTTTTTAAACGAAGAGAAAATATACAAAACCTAATGCCCATAGTGAAAACAGGAAAAAGCAAATAAATATAAAGGGTACAAAGCACAGATTAAAATCAAGTATTTATTTTTGTCATATCAAATATTAAATGTATCAAAATGTATTATAAATTTTAAACAATTTTTAATAACTATCACGTATATCTTCTGAGTACAAGATTCATAATGCTTCTATAATATAATTTCAACTGCATAAATGAATAAAAGATAACAAACTATTCTACATTTATAGCAATGATTGGAAAGTGCTTCAACAACATCATTACAAACACATATCAAACACTTTTCAACAATTTTAGTAAAAATGGATTGAGATGAAAAATAATTTTTACAAAAATAATACTGTTGAACACAAAGAATAGAAAACTGAAATAAAAAAGGACTATATGCAAAATAATTTCCTTCACATTTTTCTAAAAAAAAAAAAAATTATAAAAGTATTTGAAGCAGCATCAACAATTAAATGAATGATACACATTAATACAAGACCCACCATACATAGGAGAAAAAAAAATCACATGTATAAAGTATATATATATGTATATACATACATAGAGAGATAGAAAATCTTACAGCTTTCAATTTCTTACATAAAATCTTGAGATTATATATTTTTACACAATCTGAAATTACAATTAAAAAATCATGGTGAAGTGAAAGAAATTTAAGAAGCCATATAAAAAGTTGGTTGGCAACCAAATATACTCCACAGATTATGGGGATCCTTTTCAATATCTCTAATTAAAATTCGCAGTCTGTTCTGAATATTAGAAGCTTGATCTCCAGAAAGTTTTTCTATCAAGTTATATTTTGAACTAAAGAAATAAGGCAGTTTTCTATCTCCAACATAGCCTTTAAGTTTCTCCAGAGCCTAAATTAATGAGGAGAAAAAGCAACATTTCAAATTACTTCGTAGAACAAATACATATAAAAATAAATCCTTTTCATAATGTGATATTCTCTTGGCTTTTTACATTCATCCATTCTAAACTGTTAATTTATTAGCAACTATAGTAAAACCCGTTTAAGAAGTTTATATTTTCGGTACCTATTTCTCCCCCTATTCATACAATGTTAAACTAACCCGTTTATAAAATTTTGTTCCAAATTCTTTTCCACTTAAAAAGTTTTCTTTCATTTCTATGTTTACTTACAGAATGCGTTTATAGCTGCTTTTTGATTACTGTTTTTTTTCTCTTCTCTGTTTGTAAAGGTCAATGTTTATGCTGAAAAGATTGTCATTTTTAATTAAAATGTGCTTGAAGAAGTATTTAAAAGCTTAAGATAGCTGAACTGTTATCAATTACAAATTTCCAATAAAAAAAACAAAAAACTATAACCGATTTTTTTCAATAAAATTGATTCCAGTGGTGTTTAAAGCAAAATTTCTTAGCTGAATTAAAGATATTCTAAGGTAATTATGTTGTTTTCCTTTATTAGCTGATTTTTTAGGGTTGCAAAAAATTTTTGAGAAAAACCAAACCTACTGTTTATATATTATTTTATAAAGAAAAAAAATCTCTCCTCATTATCTGTGATTATTTTGTTTTTAAAAAAATTAATTTCGTTTAAGAAGTTTTCGCTTTCTATTCCCTTAGAAAACTTCTTAAGTGGGTTTTACAGTATATATATTTATATTTATATATACCAAATATATATATATATACACACACACACATACATATGCATAAATAATGCTTATGTGTGCTATGCTAATATATGCTAAATAATGATTTTCCGTTTAAGAAGTTTTAATCAGTTAGGCCCTTGGAAAACTTCTTAAGCGGCTTTCACTGTATTATTAATATGGGGTGAGAAGGGACACAAAATGTTTAAACTTTTTACTGCATTTTAAAGTCCATATACTTACTATGTAAATTATCTTTTCACAGAGAATACCAAAGATATTCACTTGATATTGTTTATATAGACAGTATAAATAATTCCTAATAAAGTTAATGTATAAACCAAATTCCTCAATATTTAAAATATAATAATCTAGAATAAAAACTGCTTTTAAACAGTAAAAAACTTGCATTTTTAAAAAGAAAACTAACAAAGTATCACTTCAGATTGATCAAGATATGTATAAAATAATCAGGCGATTACTTAATACATAGTATATGAAAAGTTTCTATAAAAAAGTACATTAATGGTTAAAAAAGAACATTATAAAAATAGTTTTGAGTTTATAAACATTACAATAATCTGGAATAAAAACTACTTTTAAACAGTAAAAAACTTGCATTTTTAAAACGAAAACTAACAAAGGATCATTTCTGATTGATCATGATATGTATAAAATAATCAGGCGATTACTTACAATACATAGTATATAAAAAGTTTCTATAAAAAGTACATTAATGGTTAAAAAAACAACATTTAAAAAAAATAGTTTTCAGTTTATAAACATACCTAATTAAAACATCGCTCCTACATGGTATTTATGTTTGTTTTTTTCTTGCTTTTTCTTCTTTTGTCTTTTTCAGCTTTAATCTTTTCTGTTTTTATTTAACTTTCCTAGCATGTTATTTGAAATTTTGTAATCAATTTTTAACTCCCTTCCTGACTAGCTAGAGATCTGAAATTTTGCACATGGGTTCAATTCCAGTGATTCAATCGTTAAAAATTAGATTGGATTAAAAAAACAAAAGAAACAAAAACAATACAAATCAGTTTGGTAAATGCATAAAGCTGTTCAGGGTGCTTTGAATCCCAATTGCAGAGATTTTAAATTTGTATCACCATATATTTGCAAGAGCATAGCTAAACTCAAACTAAATTTTAAAAAAGCTAAAATAATGACTCCTTCTTCAGAAAAGAATACACATATTTTTTTATGCTTTTGTAAAATTTCAAAGTTTTTGTTATATTTTTAAGAATATTTTATCATTTTGAGTATATTATTGATTGTCCATATAGATTTTAATTAAGTTGAACTAAATAGGTCATTTTTCTTGTTTTATTGGGCAATAATGAATAACTTTGTATAACAGAGCTTTACTAAATTCAGCATCAATTCACAGTGTGACTGGATCATTGTAGAAGTGGCAATAATAATTGTAAAAAATTTTTGGAAATAAAACCTAGTGCTTATCTAGTGCCTAGTGCCATAGATCCTTGGTTTTCTAAATGTCAATTTTAAAACATTTTTGGAACAATTGTTTTAGACATTCAAAATTGCACCAAATGAAACTTCATTTCAAACTTTTCTAAATGGCATTTCGAATTCTGGTATACTATTCCTTATACTTTGCTGATTTTTTAAAAATTTTCTTATTAAGTGCTTATAATACTGAAAGCAATATAATACTGTCTTTAATCTCAAAGTTAAATTATCTGCCGAAACAACCGAGAAAAAATCATTCTCAATTATTCAAAAATTTCAATTTTCTGAAAGAGACTAGGCCTCAATTACACTGAATAATTGTACTTCTGCACTGTAGCCTCGATAACAACCCCCCCCCCCTACGATCCAACCTCTGAAGTTTATTGTATTATGTTTTAATTCAATAATAATTTAACTAATAAAAATACTTTTTTAAATATAACACATTAAAATTTTTTAGATATTTCTATGTGCTAAATATATATAAATATAAATGATAGTTTATATGAATTTAAAGTATAAATTAGGTACCCTTTTAATGGTGACCCAATTTTTTCAAAAAAAGGACCCAATTTTGGAAACTTATGGGTCCCAGTGTTTATGAAGTCTATTGACACCCCTGTAACTATTTCTGTAAAAGCAGGCCACACTATCATAAAAATCTAATTCAAGACATTCAAGATGTAAAATATCTTTTTAAGTACATAAAACTAAATAACATTACTTGCACTTGAAGTTGTATTTTGTGTCCTTCTATGAAGACACGTTTTTAAGAGGTTTGACTGTTAAAAGTGTCTTAATATTAGTTTCACAGCTTCAATAACTGCTACAGAGAATTTTTTTTAATGTTTAACAGGTTTTTCAAAAGCCTCAGCTTTCTTAAATTTATACAGTAAGACCTTTAGACGGACATGATTAGCAAGTCCAATGCAATATGAAATAAAGAATAATCTAGAATAATTTAATTTCTCACTGTCATAGAAACAAAAGTTATGTACTATTCCAAAGGAAGAAAATGAAGAATTCTTAATATTTAAAAAAAAATATTTGTTTCCATAAATTTACCTTCCAGAGAGTTTCAAATTGAGTTTCAGTTTAAGTTTCACTGGAATGCAAAGTGCTTAAGAAGAAGGAGGACCCCTTATTGTAATATTCATAGTCTTTCTGTATTCTAATGTGACAGTCCTTTTTCTATTTATATCCACCTATTACATATTTTTGATACATTATCATTTTTAATGTTGGAATAATTTTTAGGGGCGATTAATATTATTCCTTAGTGGTTGAAAAGGGCTAGAGAATGACAGAAAATTTTCAATCTTTAAGTAATATTCAAACAAATGAATTAGTAGTTATTAATGAAGAGTCAATGTAAGTAAATCCCAAAGAAGCCACCTAGGGAATAGCCACTGAACTCATCCATATTCATAATGCAACTCATTCTTAGCTGTAAAACAGATGTCTACATAAAATGTTTTCTACTACTCAGAAAAGATTTTATGCAGACATCTTCTTTCTGATATGTAGTAGAAAAGGCAGATCATATCTTTAGTCACATCTTATCAAGTAAGTTATACCTAAAGAATAATCACCAAACCTATAGTGTTGACTTTTTTAAAAAGATGGTCTAAGAATGATGTAAATTAATATGAAAAAATACCAACAATTTAAGAGTAGAAGGTCCGGAACATAATCTATAAACAATTACAACTTAAATTTCATTATAAAACCCGATTAATTTTCTAAAACCTTCCTGCATTTACAAGTCAGAGCCTAAGTTCAAAAATAAGTTTATCAAGCAAGTTATACCTAAAGAATAATCTCCAAACCTATAGTGTTGACTTTTTTAAAAAGATGGTCTAAGAATGATGTCAATTAATATGAAAAAATACCAACCATTTAAGAGTAGAAGGTCCAGAACATAATCTATAAACAATTACAACTTAAATTTCATTATAAAACCCAATTAATTTTCTAAAACCTTCCTACATTTACAAGTCAGAGCCTAAGTTCAAAAATAAGTTTCCTATGTTTAAAAATATGTCAAATGAATCTATTCTTAAAAACAAAAATGAAACTATAAAATATTTTAATAGTGTTATAATATTTTAAAATGCTAAAGTTATTTTAAAATAAGTTATATTTCATATAAACTGGTTTACTGTATCCATATTTTAATTTTTATGACCACTTAATAAATGCATTAAAAAATTTAAAATGCTAGTAAATCCTTTTATAAATGCAGGGCTGTTTGCAAGACTTGACAGATATTCTGAAAATTTTTTTATGCCTTTATGAGTAAACTAATGATGCAAACATTTAACATTTTTAAAGAAATAGCTATTTTAATTAAAGAATAAAATTCAAATGAATAATAGAATAAACATGTAAAAAGGGAATCTTTATACTCACTTCCATAAATTTTTTCCCAATTTGATCCATTTTCCAATTATTTTTATTTGGATCTTCAATTATCATCCACAAAACAATTGTTTTCAGATAATAAGATGCAATAATGCTCCAATTTTCTTTATCTCTGAGTAGCTATATATGAAAAGGAAGTTAAAATTTTAGAATATACCTATAACTAAATACACCAAAGTACAACAGTAGTCACTGCAATCATTAGACAGCAGTATTAATTTTAGTCCTATTTTAATAAGTTAATTGTGAAAAAACTAAAACTTCATGGACAAATTTCAATTATATCAATTTCTGGGTGTTTGTACACACACACACACACTTATATATATATATATATATATGTGTGTGTGTGTGTGTGTGTGTAATTACCAAAATTATTACACTTAAAATAGATATCCAAAATTCTTTTTTTTTCCTCTTTTAATTTTTAATGCTTATTTCAGAGCCATAAAAAGATAAAGGATTATTTTCCAACTTAAATACTTTTTACCCATATTTCAATACTGGAATAAATGCTAATTTCAGGGTATCTGCCAAAATAAAATTTTTCAAATCCATGACTTTTCATGACTTTCTCTGATTTAACAGATCATTTTTCATGACTTTAAAAAGCTTTCGTTAAAGTACATATGAATAAAACTTCTGATGTACATACAAATAAAATATATGCTTTTAGAGAAATTACAGGAATATTATCATAAAAAAAAACTATAAGCTTACTTTATAAGTGTTAATAAACGCATATACATAAAAATAAATTGTTGTATCTACATATATAAGTTTAATCATATAACAATTTTTCAATCAAAATGTTTCCAATTTGAATTCAGGGTACTTTAGTATTATCTAGGTGACCACGAATAATAGCCAAATATAACCCTATAATGTTTATATACAATATCCCTAGAGATAAACTTATATTTTGTGCAAAAATCTTAACTAATTTTTATTAAAAAAATAATTATTATTATATTAATAAAATTTTAATCTACAATTTAAGAAAAAACCAGAATAATATACATTTACCCACTCATTAAGCTTTCTTGCTTTGAGTTTCCTTGGTAAACAAATTTTACTTGGCAATATGGTCAATAGGATAATACATAAATACCAAACTCAGTAACTTCAGCCAAATGACAAGTAAAAATAGAATTAAACAATTCAATGCATTTTTTTTAATCGGTAGTTTAGCGGATTCATGACTTTCCATGACTTTAACTCATTTTACTTGAAAAATCAAGACTTTATATGACAAAATTAATCCATTGTCTAAATCCATGATTTTCCATGACTTTCCAGGTGTGCGTAAAACCATGTAATTTTCTGTCTACTGGCAAGGAAAAGCTCAGGAAAATGGTAGTGTTTCTTTAAAATTGCTTCCTGCATGTTTTTGAGCTCACTTAAATGATCAAGGTTCAAACTTTCCTCCCAAAATTGCTGATCCATCTTAAGTCTCATGGGAACAAAATCATGTGACTTTCTCACTGTGGGCTGACACTAGCAATAAGTTTGTATATTCTTATAGTTCTATACAAAGTTGTTGCATCGTAAAGATGGTCATGGTAGACCAATGCTTTTTTTTAATATCAATAAATGTAAAATTTCATAACTCGTTGGACTTTGTTGATGTTATTACTGTAATTCTAATATGAGTTCTTTTTGCCTAGCAAGCCAGGGCAAATTAAATAATAGGGACTAATTGCATATTACATTTTTAATTATACCTAAAACTGTTAGTTTATCTCTACTGTAGTCATGTGCTGAAAAGCATTGTGACACACACATACATATATTCAGTGAACCTTAAAAAAGTTGACCAGCAAGGAGAACTCATTTTGTAGTGCAATATTTTAAAACCAAGTTGTACATTTAAAAATAAAACATTTTTTAAATAATGGTAATTTCTTACACGATTGAGATGACTGGTTTGAAATTCAATAAAACGCTGCATTTAATTTTAAATTAATTTAAAGATGAAATTTTGAAATTTCCACAGAAAAAAAAAAAAAAACTTTTTATATTATTTGCCCTATACACTGCTTTATGCAAATTTTTAAGATACTGTTGCATTTTTGACACGAATTGTAATCAAAGCTTTGAGACTGAACAGTTTAGATTTATTTTTCTTGGTTTAAATTTTGGGAAATGGAGACAAATCAAACTTCTATAAATATGATAAACTTAATTATGAAACTATGGAAAGAAAAGTATAAGAGATATTGCAGAAATTGGAAAAAAGCCTCATTCAACAGTGCAGTACATAATTAATAACTATTAAATTTATGGACAAATCAAACTTCTATAGATATGAAAAACTTAATTATGAAACTATGGAAAGAAAAGAAAAGTATAAGAGATATTGCAGAAATTGAAAAAAAAGCCTCATTCAACAGAACATTATGTAATTAATAACTATTAAAGGTATGGACAAATCAATCTTCTATAGATATGAAAAACTTAATTGTGAAACTATGGTAAGAAAAGAAAAGTATAAGAGATATTGCAGAAATTGGAAAAAAGCCTCATTCAACAGTGCATTACGTAATTAATAACTATTAAATTTATGGACAAATCAAACTTCTATAGATATGAAAAACTTAATTGTGAAACTATGGAAAGAAAAAAAAAAGTATAAGAGATATTGCAGAAATTGGAAAAAAGCCTCATTCAACAGTGCAGTACGTAATTAATAACTATTAAATTTATGGACAAATCAAACTTCTATAGATATGAAAAACTTAATTATGAAACTATGGAAAGAAAAGAAAAGTATAAGAGATATTGGAGAAATTGGAAAAAAAGCCTCATTCAACAGAACATTACGTAATTAATAACTATTAAAGGTATGAACAAATCAAACATCTATAGATATGAAAAATTTAATTGTGAAACTATGGAAAGAAAAGAAAAGTATAACAGATATTGCAGAAATTGGAAAAAAGCCTCATTCAACAGTGCATTACGTAATTAATAACTATTACAGGTATGAACAAATCAAACTTCTATAGATATGAAAAACTTAATTGTGAAACTATGAAAAGAAAAGAAAAGTATAAGAGATATTGCAGAAATTGGAATAAAGCCTCATTCAACAGCGCATTACGTAATTAATAACTATTAAAGGTATGGATTTTTCCACAGTCCAAATGGAAGTGGTCAGCCCAAAAAGATTTCTTCACCTCAGTAGAATGGAGGATACTGAGATTTTTTAAAGAGAATCCTACAATTTCTGCAGTAAAAATAGCAAGAGAGTTAAAGGAGACATCTGTTGTCAATGTGTATCCACAGACAATAAGAATATTTTTACATTCTACGGAATATAGAGCTTATGCATCACAAAAGAAACCATACTTATCTGCCAGAGATGTGGAAAAACATCTTGAATATGCTAAAGACTTTATTGCAAAGTCCCAAGATTTTTGGAAAGAAAATGTGACATTTGGTATATTTTGTTAAGGGAACAGACAGCATATACCTAGTATAGACAAATTTCCTTTCCATAAATCATATACTACAATAAAAAAATATCCACTTCCACGGTTGGCATGATTTAAATCAGTTGATTTTTTTAAAAATCATTGATTTAAATCTTTTTTTTCACTTTTTTAAAAACCTATATTCCAAAGACAAGAGAATTGGGAATCAGTCAGCACAGTAATACCAATAAGTAAATAAGTGTAAATAGATAGCATGTGTCTTCCAAGAATTTAGGGGTTGTTATCAGAAAGTACATAGTAGGGGTAGTACAATGATTATGACTGGTGGAATTCATTTTATGAAATGGGAGATAAAGAGAGTATTACAAAACTTGAAATTCAGTTTGTCTACCAAATAACAACAGCCGTGGCTTCATCTGCTGGAATGGAAAGACAGTTTTCTTCTTTTGGTATTGTTCATTCTAGCCCTCTTAACCAATTAGGAGTGGATAAAGCATCAAAGCTAGTGTTTTTATTGAAACAATTAAATCCATAATTCGGTGCTTAAAAATAGTGAAATAATTGTGATTTGTTTTTTTAAATAAATAGTTTGCATCAAAAGAATACTTAATTTGCTCTTTAACTTTACATCTTATTTAGTTTGCACTATCCAATTACAAAATAATGGAATGTATTTAAATTAAAATTTATATATTTAATTTTAGGTAATCAGTGTGTAGAATATACTAGATAGATAAGATGTTACTTCTTATAACAAACTATTCTATGTATATTGGAAAAAATATAAAAACAACAATTAAAATTAGTATTTAGAAAAAAAATCAAAGAAATCCGATTTAAATAAAAAAAAATCTGATTTAAATCTAATAAATCTGATTTATTTATTATTTTTTTTTTTAGATCATGATTTTCTTCCAACCCTGTGCACTTCTATGTTATTAAGAACCTACACTATATATATTGACTAAACTTATTTTACTACACTTACGATTTTTCTCACATTTTTTTCATACATCTAATAAAATAATTGGATAATTATTCTGTAACTTTAATTGTGTATGGTTCATGCTGGTACTCACAACTTTTAGTGGAATTCAGGGAATGTCTGCATTTAGAAAGCCAGAAATTGTAAAAGAAAAAGAGAGTTTTGATTACTGTGTAAAAAAATAAATAAATAAATAAAAAACCTACTGGTAACTATTATGTATTACATATTAATTGTAACCAACTTTCCTAACTACAACTGTTCATGATTATGTGCTTGTGCTTTTACTATGTTTTAGCCCTGCTGTTGTCAATAAACCACTGATGTTGTTAATAAATTTGTTAATCTGGAATTGGTGTTTAATTAATATCTAAGATCCTCCATACCTCTCCAGGTACATAGCATGGTATCAGAAGTGGGATTTAAACCACATTCCTATATTTGCAGACCAGAACACAGTTTTGTTTAACAGACTACTGGCTTAGTTTACATAAATGGGCATGAATTTTCATAAAAACATCTCATTTATTAGAGAAGAAATAAATGCATCTTTAAAATAGTTGTAATTTTTTTTCTAGCTATTTATAAATAATTTCCAGAGATTATATCACCATATTATGAAACTTATAGTTTTAAAATTGTTAATGTACATACAAAACATTAAATTGGAAGTTAAATTTATATATATATATATATATATATATATATATATATATATATGTGTGTGTGTGTGTGTGTGTGTGTGTATAAAGGTGATTTGAAAAGATATGGGGATTTACAGACAATATTTTCTTGCAATGCATGGGCAGGCATTCTTTTATAATTTTGTAGCCAATACTACAGAATGAACAATACATATTTGAGGGTTCACAAACTGAATGTTCTTTTGAAGACAAAATACAAAATTTATTGAAATACTTAACACTAGATTGCCCAAGGCAGTCATTTTGACTGTTTTTTAATTTCAATTAGAAAAACAATTATGAAATATAATGACACAATTTCTTAGAATTTGGTGACTTTTTCTATAACATATAAATGGGTTTATGACTAATTGTAGTTACTTCCGCCCTCTTTATTATATAATATTAAAAATTAATTTTGAACAAATTTCTTTACATATTTGTTATTTTTTCACAATGCAGTCATTTTGACTGTTTTGGGGCAATATAGGTATACAAGAAATCTCGGGCAATCTAGTGTTAAATAAACACTAATACAGATCAGTATTACGGAATGGGAAATAATCCTCATTGCAAATAGAAACATAGTATATACTACACATACTATCCTACTTCTTAATAACACTCTCTTAATATAATTATGGTGAGCTTGGATTTCCTTTTAATAGCATAGAGCATGGGATCATCTAAAACTTACCAAATCGCTGAAGTCTTCAAAGGGACAATATCTAACCAGTTTGGTGAGTTACACTAGAAACCCTATGTAAACATTGGGTATACTGAAGCTCCCATAATCGAGGCATCTTTGCATGCCAAATTCATAACAATTTATAAATTCTTTAAAAAATCCAAAAGATTACTGTAAAATTTAAAAACAATATTGATATTACAGTGAGCAATATTTCTTTTGTCGTCCTCTAATATCAGCTAGATAGATTTTTTTTTTTTTTTTTTTTTTTTTTTTTTTAAAGATAAAAAATGTTTGAATGGTTTTTCCTTGAATGGTTAGACAACTATTCAAGGAAGTTATTTTTACATTTTGCACGCTTCTTTGCTTCTTACATATAGTATTACATATTTGCTTTTGATTTTACATCACATTTGGTTTGTTGAACTATAGAATGGTGGTGTCCTACAAATTAAAACATTTCCATTTGTGGGAGAAAATGAAAAAAATGTTAAAAATCTAATATTAGAATAATAAGTAAATAAATCATATTTGTATATTTAAAAAGAATTCTTTTAAAATTACAATAAGCCATGTTAAGGAATCAATTTTGATAGATTTTTGTGAAAATAAATACATGGATAGCAATTTAAAATAACTATTGCTCAATAAAAGATTTCATTCTGAGAAGGGTATGATGTAACTGCAAAAAAGACTTACAAAATGAAGTGCTACTTAATTTTTTTGCATACTTTTATGACAAATCTTAATTTTACCAACAAACCTTCAAAAGCTTTATCACAGGTTTTACACATCCACAATCATGAAGAAGTGAGGATTCAGCCTCAGGATAATGAACTCTCCATACACGTGAGCATTCAAGTGCACTTACAGGTGCTTGTTTAGATGGTTGGTATGGCTTTGGCACTAGGAAAAACTGCAAAAGAATTCAACAATTTTAGGATCAACAAAAATTACGATCAGGATAATTAATGCAATTTAGAGCTTCAAAACCTGAATTACCTCGACAATTCCTAATTTTGAACCCCTTGCAATTTTTTTTTTCATTAAAATAACTAAATATTAAGGCCGAACGATAGCCGAATGGTTAGGGTGCTGGCATTCGGAATTGGACTTCGTGGGTTCAAATCCCACTGTGGCATGGATGTTCGTAGCCGTTCGGAATCGGCTTTAAACAGTAGGTCCCGGTCTCATTAGCCCTCGTGTTGCAAAAAGTAGACTGTAGCACTCCAAACCAAACCAAATATTAAGAGTTTCCTGCAAGTTAAGTTTTAAATTTACTTTAAAATAAAAAAAAAACTTTAAAAAATTAAAGAAACTCTTGAAAAATTTTAAAAGTATATTTATTAAAACAATTACATTAAAAAAAATCATCTGGAAAACTTGGAACTTTTTAAGCTTGAGTTACTACAATTATATTTCTTAAATTTATTGTAAATAATTTTTTCCTCAAATTTGCACACGAACTATGTTAAAGATCACTATTCAAATTTAAATCAACTAAGGAAATTTCCATTTCAGACCAGTCTTTTTTGTTGATGAAGCATTAATTTTTAAATATTTACTTTTATGATTTGAGATTCTTGTAGAAAACCATTAGATTTGTTATGATGTTGCAGATAAAATCGATAGATTAAAAAATGTTTGCCAGTGTTCTTGGTATTGAAAAAAGGAACACTTGCAAACAAGGAAACAGCAAATTAGGTCAGTTTTGGGTAATGTACAGGAGCTTCATTTTTTTTTCCAAATGCTTCTAATTTTAGCCCACATGGTACCACAAATTTCTAACAAGGTTTCATATTAATGAAGAATGCATAAAAAAATCAGAAGGAAGGAAGTGTAGCACTTTTAAGACAAGTTTATGATGTTGTATAATAGATTATTGAATTTTTCTAGTTGAATATTGCTAAATATTTAAGTGCTGCATGAAATTCAGACTCTATATGTTATTGATCTTTAAAAGCAGAATATACAAGAAAAATCATGAATAATTGAAGTAAAAGACAAGAAAGGGATATCAAATGAGATAAAAATGATATAAGCATAAAATTCAAATAGAATTCAAATAGTTAGATGTAAAAGAATAAATTGAAAAGTTTTGTTAATTTGTTGGTTTTTATTAATTGAAAAATTTATTAATTTTTTAATAAATAAAAGCATATATTTATTAAGATAATTTAGGTACAGTAAAGCATGAATTTTTACTCTCAAAAGCTTCTCCTGAAATTTACTATATATTTTTTAGATAAGCTTTATAAGTTTAATTAATTCAGTATTCAACACAAATTTCTTTCAGAAAGTTAGTGAAATTTATTTTTAAACTAAGTAGATATGCATTATATTATATTATCTGTTATTCTAATTATCTGTTATCCCAATATTTGATGTGCTTTTACGAGCTTCCAACTCATTTATGCTAAAATGGTCATCATTAAATTATTGAATAACATTATAATTGTATGTGCTTTATACATTTATAATGCATATGTATATTTGCTTTTAATAAGCTTTATTCACTTTTAACAATTTGCATTCTACTAGGACACTTACACAAAAATAACTGCTACAGTGATTTTAAAAGTAAATTTACGAAAGTATAACAAAATGTATAAAAATAATGGTATACATATTATTTTAGTAAAAATCAGGGTGCAAACTCAAATTTCAAAATTTCTGATTTTTTACAGGCAAAATAGCTAAAATATTCCAGGTTTCTATTACAGTTCTTTTCATGATACGAAACATACACACACATACATATATATATATAAATATACATGTGTTTATGGTTTGTATCATAAAAAAACTGCAATGGAAGCTTGGAAATTTTTAGTTTTTTGCCTGAAAAATATCAGAGAATATTAAAATGAATTAGCAACCTGATTATTACTTTAATATACAGTGGCATACACAGAATTTTTTCAAGAGGGGGGGGACATAATTCTAAAAAATAATAATCCGCATAATTTCTACTAAAACTTTTATTTTTGCCATTTTGTTTGAGCTCAAGGGGGGGGGGTTCAAACCCCTAAACCCCACTTGTGTATGCTCCTGTTAATATATGTACTGTAATTTTTTACACATTTTATTATACTTCCATAAATTTACTTTTATTTTTTAAATCACCACAGCAGTTATTTTTGCATAAGTGTTCTAATAGAATGCAAATTATTCAAATTAAATTAAGCTAATTTATTATTCAGAACAAATAAACAACATTTTGCATGGGAATAGCATGTCCTTTTAAGATTTAAAACATCTGAAATAACACTCCGTTACAGATATAAAAAACATCTAAATTGCATATTCTCCACGTTGAAATTTTTGCTGTGGCATGTAGACGTCTTCTACGAAAATCTAGGATCTCAAGGAGAGCACACCTCGGAACTCCTATAGATTTCCATATGATGGGACATAGATATTCTTCGACGTCTTATAGAGGAAGGTGTTTGTATGAGGTAAGGTATTATAGACATCTAATAGAGATCGGTATGGGTACACTTGCATGAAAATTTACATCAAAACTCAACAAACATTTTTCTTTAAAATAGCTAAATTTTATATAATTTTTGTAATTGACTTTCCAGGTTATACTAGTTAAGAAATTGGGAATAACTTTTATAAAAGTATCAATTTTACTTGGTTTGTTTCATAATTTTGATTTGAGAATATGCCATTTTAAAAGAATATAACTTTATATAAAATAAATGAATAAAACCATGTAGAATCTAGGGTGATGATATACATAATCACAGGTGATGATTTCAAAAATGAAGAATATATTTAAACTACACAAATAACAAAAATAAATGGTAAATTTTAAAATTTCACAAATGTAAATTCTTTAATATGTGTAAATTTGTTTTTTATGTTTCTACGTGAAGTAATCATAATAAAAACACACATTTTAAAAATATTTTTGTCACTTTTCATTTATTTAAAATGGCACAAGAATATCTTATTAATTACTAGATTATCAAACTTAAATTATCAAAGGAAACCTTAAACAGTATCATTGACAGAAAACGGCAATGAGTAAACATTTACTACAGATATAATGCAACTACCTGTAGTTTATTTCTGACTTTTTCATAAACCATGCCATGAATGCCAGGGGGTTTAAGATCCAATGAACTTTCAATAGCAGGAACAAGGTCAATATCTATGACTCCATTCCTTTTCACTAAAATAATGGTTCGAGCAGGCCCTGATGCTGAAGATTTCATCTGAAAATATAATACATTTTAATGTACAACAAATTAAATACACTTTACATATAGTCAGATCATCAGAATAACTAACTACCTAATAGAAGCAGCATTCAAAATGCTATAATGATAGTATATATGGAAGATTTTATTATTAAGTAGTCTAAGGTTACTTGAAAGTCTTGTGCATGAAATCTGAATCAAACTTAATTGACAAAAAAATTTAAATGTCACTTCTGTGGAGTTTGTTGCAGCAAACCCATGGATTCCCTAATATGTAAGTAGGTTCTAAATAAAATAAGGATAAAAATGGAGTAACATTACATTAACCACAAGCATTACACTTCTGTGTGTTTACAAAGAAAAAACATAAACATTTAACTATTCCCCTGACTTGAAATGTCAAAAAAAAATCTGTGTTCAATATTAATAAACATGTACAGGGTGTTTCATATTGAATAGGACAAAAAGAATAGTGCAGTGTGACTGCTGTAATGGATTTATTCAGCCGAAACAAATTTATTCTGCAACTACAATTATACAAGTTTTATTTGGCAACAGGGAAAAAGTATTGGAAGATGAACTCGCCGCTAGAGATCCTGTTAAACAAAATGTGTCCAAGCAGGAGAAAGCATAGGGAAGAGTGGGGTACCTTGGGACATAGACCACCTTGGGACACCTTTATTTTCAGGCTTTAATTTGCAACCAGGAATTAGTTCTCATGTGTATTGATAAATGGCCTTCCTCTTCACTTCTCAAAGAATTTTGATGAAAATAGTGCTTATAGGTAAGGAATAATTTCATTTTCTTTGTTTTGAATAACCCAAAATTACATCAATGTGCATTTTAAAAAGTAGTTTATTTTAATTAAAATATATATATAAAAAAGTATTGTTATGAAAGAAAATTCATTTATTATTATTTCTATGCTAATAAATAAATTGTATTGTTAAGCCTAACTGTATAGTAGTTACCAAAAGATACTATGTAAAATGGGGCAGGTTGGGACACACATAGATGGGGCACCTTGGGACATTTTAAAAAGTGTAAACAAATATCAATTCAAGCAAAATAATTAATAATTTGGTGCCTAATTTTTAATTGATTTAACATGTCAAAATATTAATTTATTAATCTTTTTTTTTCAGAAAAAAATGGTGAGAACAAGAAAAACAAACAGAAAGTATTCTGCTGTAAATGCTAATATGCTTGAATCAGCTGCAAATATAAGATTTGTTAAAAATGTATTAACTTGAACAATTTTCAGCTATTTCTGTTTTACAACAGTTAATAAAAATAATTTGAACAGTGTTTTGTATTTGTTGTTTAGTGTTCCAACCTACCCCATACAGTGGGGCAGGTTGGGACATTGGAAAGGTATTTTATTTCTTTTATTACTCTTTAACTAAATGAGATATTAAGTAGGTTTAATGTTTATACGAAGCAGATATGATGACAATATATGCATGCATACTTATTTTTTCAATTAGCTTTTAAAAAAATTCATAAAAATATTTAACTGAAAAGTGTCCTAAGGAGCCCCGGTCTCCCCTACTGCATTTTCGAATATGCCAAAACCTCCTTGGTAACTGTTGTACAAAGACATTTTCACTTGAAATTTCACAAAGAACCACTGCATCGGCATAATATAAGCAGGTAGGTGAAGCACTTCCAGGGAACTTCATCGCTGTATTGGCCTTGCTGGGCCACAGGATTTGACATGCCTTCATTGGCCGTCGAGATCACCAGATCTAACACCCTGTAATTTTTTTCTCTGGGGTTTCGTTAAAGACAAGGTGTTTGTGCATCCACTTCCTCAGGACTTAGGGGAACTTAAGCTGTAGATAACTGCAGTGTTGAACTCCATTAGAGGGAATATGCTCTCACAAGTGTGGCAGGAGCTTGATTACCGTGTAGACATTTGTCATGTCACAGGAGGGGCACATATTGAACACCTGTAGAAACTTGAATAAATGCAGTTTTGAGGTAAATTTGAATTTTCCAAATATATTAATTACAACATTCACAATCATGTTTCTTTTTGACTCATTCAATATGAAACACCCTGTACCCTGTATTTAAACATACTTTTTGTACATTTTGACACATTTTAATTACTATGAATGATATATAAAATGTACACACTTCACAAGTTTTTAAAATGAAAAGTATATTTATAAAGTATAAATATTGTATACAAACATTAAAAAATCTACAAAAGAAAATGTAAAATTATAAAGTAGTCTTATAAGAGTCATCTTAGTTACACTTAAAAAACAATTATGTAATTACATTTCAATTTTGTTTTATCTTATTCTCCACTGGTTTTAAGTTACTTACATGTCTTGTATCTCATATTTTTTTTCTCGTAGGAAAACATCAATAATAAATTGAGTAGCAACTAATGTCCTGAAAAATTTGTATATTGGAGCACACAAAAATAGGGTTTCTGATGTCCCATCCTTTTTTTCTTCTAAGGAATTGTTAGAAACACTGTAGTCATTCCTAAAACTCTCGATAATGCATTAAAATTTCAGAAAAATCTAAAAAAATTAGTTATTTATTTCCAATAAATATCACTAATAAATACACACAGTAACACAGCCATGGGAAGGATGGCTGAGGTTGAACAAACTGTGGTAAGAGACAGAAACTTAAAGCAAAGATTATAAAAAAATATTCATTAAAGTAACATATGTGGCTCAACTTTATCAAGCTATTTTTATTAATATGATTGGCAAAACTTTAAGACAACTGCATGTAAGTGAAACTACAACCTTTATACAAGAGTAACTTGGAGACCTACAATGGATAAAAAAAAACTGCTTCATTTTTAGACTCAGTTTTGAGTAAAAATACCTTTAAATCATATGATCATATATCATATGCATCGTGTGACTCACTATTTGAAAATTAGATCCCCCAGCAAAAATTCTGGTTGTGATGCACTGGTTATACATAATAATATATTATAATATATTCGTAAATTTTAAACATAAAAATTTTTATAAATTCAAAATTTATATTTTTTATATAAAGCTACAAAATACAAATAATATAAATTAATTATTCATTTTTAAAGTATGATTTAAGGAAACATAAACAACCTGGTAATACAACCTCTCAATTTCAGCTGATTTTAAAGGTATTTTTTTCAAAGTCTCACTAAGTTTTATAATATTTGATCATTGATTAACTATTGAATCAAATAACTGCGATCCTTGTTTCATGCTCCAAACTAGTCCTCTTCTTCAAAGAACATCATAAGATGTCTTTGAATAAATTGCTTGTCCTAACTTTTTGCCCAATGGTCAAGATGTTAATAATAAAGTCTCTCTTTTAAGTATGAAGAGTTGGACAGCAAGGCAGATTATAAGAAAAGCACTTAAGAGGGCAATAACATATAACATCTGAGGCAAAAGGGTGAGCTTATTCAAGGCTCAAAATTATTTTATTTTTTCTGAATGTAGTGCAATTGCCTCTACTCATGCATTCCCAACTACAATTCTGCAGGTTTGTTGATTATTTTATTATGGAAGTACCATGTTGGCAGTCAACTACATGCTATGAGAAAGGAAAGCATAAAGCCTTATGCAAGATTTGACACACATCCTCCTGCATAGTAGACAAATGCACTAACATCTACACACCAACCAAGGTTTGATTTAGTTTGGAGTGCTATGGTCTAATATTTTGCAACATGAGTGCTAATGAGACTGGGACCTGCAGCTTAAAGCTGATTCTGAACAGTTATGAACATCCATGTCATAGTGGGAATCAAACCCACAAACACTGATACCAAAGATCAGCATCCTAAACATTCAGCTATCATTCAGCACATGCCAACGGAGCTACAGCTCAAAATTATTAGAGGATTAGCTGTGAGCCTCAAAAGGTTTTTTTATATACCAAACAGCGATAGATTTAATACTTTTAGAAACAGACTCTGGATTAGAAAGTAAATATGAGATAACAAGCTTACAGATTCATGAAGGAGTGGCAGCCACATGCATTACTAAAGCAAAATTAAAAGCCATTATTATTTTTGGTTAAGATCCAGTTTCTGTTTCACTTAAAACAACAGTTTCTAAAGAAAAGTACTCATTTAATTTTACTAGACTTTATAATTTTAGGCTAATGCATTTTGTTTTGGTGAACCAAGTATAATTCCCTGAATACTTTGCCCAGTATAAACCTGCACTTGCTTAAAATATAAAAGAAAAGGGGATATAAACCCACACTTATTCAACAGGAAAAATCGTAAAGTTTGGGCTAATGCTGCACATTCTCTGGTGAAAAATAGAGTACATCAGAAAAAGAATATTCTTGGTAACATGAACTTGCCAGTTGTGGGCTAGTCTGCCATATACAAGAGCTGGTCCAAACGTCAGAGAATACAAAAATTATGAAAATCTTATAATTCCCAGAGATCCTGAGAACAAGGTTTCACAGGAATTATTTTTAAAAATCTTGACTAACCTGCACCACATTTCTAGGAAGTTTGCATGATTTCAGAGCTTTATCAACAACACTCTGAATCCATAAACGAACTTTATTTGGTATTAGAAATCCATTTTCATCAAATAGCTTTGCCAATCCAATTTCATTGACAATACTGCTTGGATTATCTATTTTGTATTTCACATATGATGGTACTTGGCTCTGGTATTCAACCTAAAATTTTTTAGAAATTAAAATTCAATATAAAATCAATATATAATATAGACAGATATACAAAAAGAATTGTAATGTCACTAAGAGAGATATGTAAAGTTAATTTAACTTTAAGATAGTCCATTAATCAAATCATTTGAATAAAATCAATGAAAGTATTTAATTAATAGATTAATAGCAGAAAACATAAGGGTTAACATGGAAATAAGCTTCTTATTGAAAATAAAAATATAAAACAGATATATATTATAAGGGCTCCATAAAGAAGGTTTAAATTAAATGTGATTGTGAAATTTTTCATCTATTACGAAAATTGAATTTTTGCCTAATAATCATTGAATTACTTGTATGTCTATTAAGATTTATAGTTTATAGTTATACAAGAGTATTAACAATATAGATCATATAATAAGTAGGATTTTATATATGCCAAATCTCTAATGCATATTAAATATACAGGGTATCTGCCAAAATAAAATTTTTCAAATCCATGACTTTTCATGACTTTCCCTGATTTAGCAGATCATTTTCCATGACTTTAAAAAGCTTTCGTTAAAGTATATATGAATAAAACTTCTGATGTACATACAAAATATATGCTTTTAGAGAAATTACAGGAATTTTATCATAAAAAAAACTATAAACTTACTTTATAAGTACATATACATAAAAATAAATTGTTGTATCTACATACCTAAGTTTAAACATATTTATATTTTTATAGCAATTTTTCAATCAAAATGTTTCCAATCTGAATTCAGGGTACTTTGGTATTATCTAGGTGACTATGAATAATAGCCAAATATAACCCTATAATATTTATGTACAATATCCCTAGAGATAAACTTATATTTTGTGCAAAAATCTTAACTAATTTTTATTAAAAAATAATTATTATTATATTAATAAAATTTTAATCTACAATTTAAGAAAAAACCAGAATAATATACATTTACCCACCCATTAAGCTTTCTTGCTTTGAGTTTCTTTGGTGAACAAATTTTACTTGGCAATATGGTCAACAGGATAATACATAAATACCAAACTCAGTAACTTCAGCCAAATGACAAGTAAAAATATAATTAAACAATTCAATGCATTTTTTTTAATCAGTAGTTTAGCGGATCCATGACTTTTCATGACTTTTACTCATTTTACTTGAAAAATCAAGACTTTCCATGACAAAATTAATCTATTGTCTGCATCCATGATTTTCCATGACTTTCCAGGTGCACAGAAACCATGAATATAACTAAAGGTAAAACATTGTGAAAAGCATTTTATATTTATACTATGATACTACCTTGAATCATAACTAATATATTAGGCAAAGATTTTAGAAGAATTTCCAAAAGAAAATGCTTTATAACCTCATATTTACTCTCACTAAATGATACGTTAAACATTTAATAAATTACTAGTAAGGCAATACTTACTTTTGCAGATGCTCTGGATGGTAATTTCAACAATAAGTTCAAATCAAATTCATCAGGCTTTGAAACTCGTAAATCTGAATAAAAACTACCAGTATAATAAATGCGCTGAAATAATAATTCAAAAGTTTTATCCTGCTTTTTCATTTCTGCGATAAAAGTTGCTAAAAATTCCTGCAATATTGCATTATTTTCTTTCACCAAGTCTTCATTTAGTTTTGCCTTCACTCTTAAAATTTCATTCAATATAGTTGCATGGGCATTTCTTAATTTTTTTGGCTGTAAGTTGCTTTGCTCCATCTTATTTGGGGGAAAACTGGATACAGCCTGATTTTGCACCTGAAATTTGTAAAATATTAAAATTACAATAATCAAAACAATATATTTTAATATTTTCATTCCTTTGGTACATCAAGGAACATAAATATTCAGTTTGATATGGAAATAAAACTAGAAATAGAAAAGAAAACTTAATTGATCTGTAAATTTTTAAGTTAAACTCTTATTAAATTACCTTTAAATTACAAACTTTATATGGAAAATATTATAATTATTAAGGGAAAAATAAAATACAAAAACAAAGCAATACAAAAGCCCTATGAAGAACTAAGAGGATTGAAGAGGATACTTTATGATCTTATCTATGAAATATAAATATTTGTAATCAATAAATATAAAAATTATATGTGATTTAAATTTTTTTTTTAAAGTAAATATGACTGAGTGCTAGACATATATTTAAAAATTGAAATATATAAGTTTTACAACTTGAATATTTGAAGTTTTATAAAATCCAGTGAATACTTGACAATGTTTAACAATATACCTATTGCAATTATATGATTGGAGAGAAACATTATTTATTCTTTAGATATAGAGTTTTTCATTATAAAATAAAAAAAAAATAATTAAGGGATAAATTACTTTAAACTCCGAAACTATTAATATTGTAAAATGACCCTGTTAAAATTCTAATAGCTATAGTAAATTGTATAGATTCAGATTTTCTAAACTTTCGTTTAAACAATTCCTGCACAAAATATCATTAAAATAAAATGTTTTCATTTTAGATGAAAAAGAACTTTTTATGCAAAACATTTCTTATCATTTAAAAAGGCCCTGATAAACTCCAGTTTAATTAATCTGTATAATTTCTTTAGTAATTATATATAATTACTAAAGAAATTATACAGATTAATTTATATATAAAAATTAACAGAAACGTCCGATTGCTAGAGAATACCGGTAAGGCTCTATATTTCTTATATCATTATGCGAATAATAGAAAATTTACTTCATCTTGATCAGTTGGAGTTTCTGTCGACCATAAGATACCCATCTTTATTCCACTTATAGACACAAAAAAACTTAAGACATGACAGTGACAAACAAAGTGTCTGCTTGCATGAAGCAACAGTGAAAACTGACAACGACTGGGTAGGTAGACTGGCACGTGGTACCACGTTTCAAGGTCACGGCTCTAACGTATCTGTTTTGGTATTTATAAATATCTCCACGCGTTCAAAGACGAAAGACCAGAGCGCTCCGAGCCATTAAGACTTTTTTTTACCCTTTTTTAGGGGGTAATGATCAGGGAGTCCCGCAAAATCCAAACTTCAAATATTTTTCTAATGGATTTATAATTACAAGTTTTCAATCAACAGTAAAACCTGGTAGTATATTTGTTAGCTTTTATTCATTCAAAAAGTCCAAATGCGAGGATTTATCCAATCATCGCATTTGGACTTTTTGAATGAATAAAGATTCATATAAATTAAAGAAATTGCCGCGGTAGTTCAGTCACTGAAGGCAGCGATCTGGTAACAGGAGGCATTCCGGACCCGAGTCATTCAAAGATCCGCCGTGTTCATTAATGGCGATTCGGATATCTAAAATAGGTTCGTGGTCGCAATGTCCTCCAAGTTCTTAAGCGAGTCCTCTGGAGGTGGCAGGCCAAATCTGGGGGGGGGGGTCTTATGGTTAGTCCCTGCTTCTAAATTACGAAAACTCGCTTTATTTATATGTCGTTGTTGTTGTTGTCCTAGGGAATAGTGTTGGCGACCTCATGCTATCATAATAATAAAATGGTCAACAACTGTTGTACGGGAGAATGCTTAACAGGTAAGAGATTCCACGTTATTAAAAATAAAGAAATTAATAACCGATAAAGAAACTGTTAGATAAAAGGTGGTATTCCGATGCAGCTTTAGCATTATAATACGGATGCAAAAATATTAAAAGGGGCAATAAATGAGATAACCAATTTTTCAAATAAAAATAAAATTGTTGCCATTCAAGCAAGATCATAATTTATAAAAATGAAGGACTGTTAAACTTCTATAATTAATTCCGTTGAATAAAATTTGGCAAAGAATCAATGTAACACGTAAATTTTTTAATCTATTGCCAGCACAAGTGTTATAAAACTCTGTTAAGTCATAAAAAGTCTAGAAAATTTTAAAATGAAAACATTAGGCAAAATTTCCATGAAACCGAATCAGAAATTAAAGTAAGAATTAATAAACAAAACATTTGAAGATGATTGCAAGCGAACGTATGCGGAAAATCAAACAAATTGTTTTTACAATTTGTATTAAGAGATAATTTAGTAGCAAAACTGAACACTCACTGAAAAATGTATAAAAAGTTATACATAATTTTTGATTAAATTTATTTACATTGCCTGCAGAAGAAGAGAAAAAATGCTTCTATAACTTATTTAACAGAAAGGTTTAAAAATGGCATTGATTCAAATATATTTCTTAGTGAAGACTAAATGGTGTTTTTAAAGATGAGATGGAACAGTTTTTAAACTTTTTTAGATTAAAAAAGACAAGCTATTAATTACAATAGTTGTAACACAATAAATAAAATAGTTAATATGTACATAAAAGCATTATATAAGAAATATGAAGATCATTTCGAAAATTTTGTTAACCAAATATTTATGGTCTCATGATTTGCTTGTTAATTTTCTTTCTTAAATTTCTTTTCATAGAAGTTATGTCTAATGTTTTCATCTATAAAATTTTCTAGACTTTTTATGATGCATCTTTAAAATATTTGTACTGTATATAGCAGTGGCGTGCGGTAGGTGTTCATGCAGGATGTGCAGAGAGCAACAACAACAATAATAATAAAATCATAAAAATGTACATTAAACACTTCTTTAACGTTTATTATTCATTTGTACACAAAATCCATACTTCTGTCCGTATTACTAATAAAATAACGAAAAGCTTATATTTCCAAGAAAAACTTATATTTTCAGCAAACTTAGTACCACACGACGCCCGCCGCTGCGGTGCCTCATCGGGATGCTCATTGGTGCCGACAAACCGAAAGTCTAGTTCACGTGCAGAGGAGTTCCCTGCACGCTAGCGCAATAGAACGAAATGTTTCTCGTTCGTCAGTGGATTAAATTATATTTATTAATTGTTTTTAACATTTAGAAATCATATATTCTGCGAAAAATATCTTCACAATTTTTAAAATCAAAACCAGGGATATGGTGTTACAGATATAACTTATATACTGTCTGTAAAACACAATTTATGGTAAAATTTGGACTGTTCTGTTAGAATTCGTTTCTTTTTTTTCTAACAAGACAAAATTGTTTTCCAGCGAATTATTTCTATAAATATAATACATCACCGAAATTACTTTACCAGACTAAAACATTTCCCTTTATATTGATGAAATACTTCTTTTATATTTCAATGAAAACAAAATCTTACAATATATAAATTTAAACATTAACCGTCTGAAAAATCGTATGGCCAGTTAATCAGTTAAAAAACCAAAATCGCTTCAGCACGTAAGTCCCCGCTCTAATACAACGCTTAATAAACCGTACCTTCGGATGATTCTGAATGCCAAGTGCAGGAAAACTAGCTGCACTTGCCTCAGTGCCATAGTATGCTGTTCTTCTCCAGTAGCTCATACATATAAAGCGTGATTTTCTATTAGTGCGCAGTGCGTACACATAAAAATTTCTTATGTTTGTTTGCTTTTGAACGCGCTACGTGGTGCAGCACCTAGTACCGCACGCACTGCGAGAATACAAGCAAGTAAATCAACATAATATTTGAATATATTATGAATAATATTTATTATATATCATATAAAGATAGGTAGACATAGGTGCAGAAAATTATTGTCTCTAATAATTTTGCTAGGGTGTGCAGTGCACACCCTGCACATATGGACCGCAAGCCACTGGTATATAGATTGAACAAATTGCCTGTTATATTGACTCTTTGCCAAATTTTATTTCATGGATTTAATTATAGAAGTTTAACAACCATCCATTTTTCGCATGCGGGAAATGCTCATTTTTCTCATATGAAAAGAGTAAAAAATTACTTTAGAAATTCAATGCCAGAGAGAAGATTAATTAAAATGGCTATTTTATATTAAAGAGCGATTTACTTAAAAAGTGTTGATCTTTAAGTTTGTAAATCTAAAAGCTAGAAAAAAAAATGTTTAAAAAATTGATGAAATACTAATTGTTTAAACCGTTTAAATACATTTTGATTCCAAATTAAATTCTGTTCATTTATATTATATTACAATTCTGCTGAAATAAAATATAAATAGTTCATAACATGTTATTTATTATATATTTATTCATATATTTATTCAAAAGTGTGATCAATATGTATTTTCAATACGACTTTTTTCTTATTATTTTTTAAGGGTCCCAAAATGTTTTTTTTGAGTCTGGCGTCTTAGTAGTTAATTTAATACGTCCTTGCACATGTAGACATTTTTTATTCCTATATTCTGGCGTAAATAATGTGAATGCTACGTACACAGAAGACAAAAATTACGGGCGATAAATTCGGAATGTGGTGGATATTCTGTAAAATGGAAAATATCAAAAATTATTTTGCGAGAGATTGGAGTTCTATATTTATACTTGATGTACAAGTCATTTTATATTTTTAATGTTGTGTTTCATTTAACAAAACTAAATAATTTTTATTAACTAGAACGTTATTGATGTTCCAAGAAACATTTTATTCTAAATAAAAATAGAACTTATTATTTTATATTGAATAAAAATATGATACTGTTATTACTTTTCAGATCGAAGGGTACAATGTACCCTGAACAGCACAAAAATTTTGTAATTGAATCAATGTAATGCTTCCACATTTGCAATGAAAAAATTTTTCCACTTTTCTTTGATATATAAAGAATATTTATTTTACACTGAAGCAGAAAAAAAGAGTTACATTTAGAGAAAATGGAGAAAAGATTAGTTGTACAGATCCTTCTGATAAAGCCAATCATTATATCACAGAATTAAGAAAATCCATTCAGTTAGCAATTAATCTTAAAACAGTTTCAACGCTTAAAGTGATGACACAACAGCAGGTTGAAACGTAAACAAACACCATATGTGTGATTTAAATGCCAGATGCTGCCAGTGTGTCTTTTTTTTTTATTATTTTATAGTTTTACAGGTTCTAATTCGAATATTTCAATGGGGTTTATTTTAAACGATTCAGAAAACTCCAAAGATCCTAAAAATTCAAAAAACAAAAAAATCGATTTTTTGAAGGTTTAAAGGTGATGTGTCTGTCCCCTTAACAAAACTAAATAATTTTTATTAACTTAGAACGTTATTGATGTTCCAAGAAACATTTTATTCTAAATAAAAACAGAAATTATTATTTTATATTGAATAAAAATATGATATTGTTATTACTTTTCAGCTCGAAGGGTACAATGTACCCTGAAATAGCACAAAAATTTTGTAATTGCAATGCAATGAAATGAAAAATGAAACACTTGCAATGAAAAATTATTTTTCCACACTTTTCTTTCATATATAAAAAATATTTTTTTTACATTGAAGCAAAAAAAAAAGAGTTACATTTAGAGAAAAGAAATATCCTTTTAAACAATCTTTTAGTACCCATATCTACAGTATTTATCAAATAAAAAATAAAATAGCAAATATAGAAAAAATACCTTAACGTGAGAGACAGAGCAGGTGTTTCAGAAACAGAAATGAAACGACAGCGTTTTAGGTTTCGTTTATACAGATAAAAAAAATAGCATGAACTAAACGACATACCTTTTTCTGATAACAGCCAGTTACGAAAGTACGTAGGTATTTCAATTCAGTGAAATTTCTGGGTATGCAACATGATAAAACTAGGGTAAAATTTACAAATCCAGAGCACCTCTTTCGCCGCCATTTTGTTTCTTGGTGATAGTTTTATTTTAGATGGTTTTTCATAACTCGCCAATTATTATCACTTTTTCTCTGCATGTTTTAAAGAAATATGAAGATGAAAAAAACCAAAAATAATGATTGCTAATAAAAGATAACCTTAAAAACCTTATAATCGTTTGATATACTGTGAAATGTCGATGATTTTTAAAACAAATTTTAAATTATCAATTCATTGAAATTACTTAAAGATTCTAATGTTTAAAATCACATTTCATAAAATTAGATTTCTAACACAGGATTTTTCAGAAAGCTTCTAAAATCTTTAAAAAGATTTATTCGATAAAATGTAAAATATTGAGCATGTATGAAACAAATTTAAAATTAACACCTGATTGCAAAGTGATATAAAAACATAGAAATTACAGAAAAACCACAAACCAATTTTAGTTTCTAACGTAACAATTCATAAAACTAGAAAAATTACATTAAAATAAATCTAAGCAATATGCATAAAAATTTCGAATATTTATAATAATCCAAATATTCCACACGTTACAAAAGATATATTTAAAAAATACATAAATAAACGTAAAGGCATGTACAAAGATGTAAATTAAAATCATTAGAACAATTTATCGTTTCATTTAAACGAAATAGTTTCCATTTTAGGCCATTATTTGTATAAAACAGTTGCATATAAAAATTATATAAAATTAAGAATCTGGTTCTAGTACCACAAAAATATTCATGTACAATAATTTACAGTACTAGTACCGTGTCTCTAATTTTGTAAACTGTATAACTGTTTCAATTATTTATTTACCACTTCTGCTACTATTTAAACTTCAGAGCCGTAACTAAGGTGTGGCAAAGGTGGCATTTGCCACGCATTAGTCTTAGGGGCGCCGCACCGTGAAGAAAATGGGGTCCGAAATAGGACGATACGCCCTGAGTAGAAAAAAGGCAAAGGGGAAAAATAATTTTTTAACTATAAAATCTAATATGCTTAAAAATTAATTTTTTATCAATTTTTTTATTTTTTAGTTTGTTTCTCGAAACTAATCTTGTTATAAATTCGTATGAAATATTTACCAAACAGCTCTTTAATATAAATTTGTGTATTCGTTTTAAATTTTGAATTTATTAAAACTATTAAAACTAAATTTAAACTTAGAAATCTGCCACTTATTTTTATGAAAATTCAACGTTCAAATAAAAAAAAATTCCCCTCGAATAAACTATTCAGTTTATCACACAATATCCCCAAAGTGTTCAAAAATATTGTTTAGTATTAATAAGGTAAGAATAAAAGAAAAAATTAAAAATCCATATACTAGGAACATTTTGAGGTAGATCTGCAGAATCTGGGATGGCGGCCATGTTTACTTGGCGGCTTGGCAATAACATGGCGGAAACATGCTGCAACCCGGGAAAATAAAATGGCTGCGGATTTTGAAAATTGTACTAGCAATAATGCAAACTTTAAAATCGTAATAAATTTAAAATCAACATGAAAAATGTGATTTGGATATAACTTTTTACAAACAAAAAATATATAATCTATTATTTTAGAGAACAAGTTAACTAAGGAGAGTATGGTTCATTATCATAGTATTTACTTTTGTAAACTACATAGTATTTACTTTTGTAAGTCTCTTCCATTGATAAATTCTTATTTTGAATACAACAGAATAAATGAAGGCCGCTTAAATGAATAAGAAAATGGCGGCGCAGTTTAAAAATTGTACTAGCAATAATGCAAACTTTAAAATCAACATAACTTTTTACAGACAAAAAAACTGTTTCTATTATGGGATAATTAAAATTAAATCAATATCAACATAAAAATAGCAATTAGATAAAAAAAAAATAATGCTTAAAATAAAGATAGAAGACGTAGCTAAACGACAGACCTTTGTCAAACGAATATTTTTGGAGGAAAGTTTATATTAATGTATACATTAAGTATGAATAAGTAATGAGTAAAAAAAAGTGACTGGAGCGATGTAAAGTAAATAAATAAACTGGAGTGTGTTTTAGATAAAATTGTCAATATTTTAACTGTTTTTATTTCATTTCTGAATAAGCTTTCATGAAATATTACTCGAAGAATTAACAAAAAACATTTTCAAATTTTGTTAATTAAGTTATTTAAAATTTAATAATTAAGTACCAAATTTTAGGGGGCCCAGGGCCTAGGCCAAGTCGACCCGTGCTTTAATCAGGCCCTGGAACAGATATCCCAAAACGTCGAACGCGAGGTTTTAGATGCGGAAAAATGTTCGGTAGATTATTTTTTCAGTGCCACCCAAAGGTTTGCAAACTTGAAATTGCACCTCTAGCATCAACCTGTAGCTCAGTGTTTTCCAAAGTGATGTTGTCCCACTTGATGTTGGTACAACTGAGGTGAAAGTCAACCCCCTGAAAATCACATGACTCACATGAATCACATGACTTTATGTATAAAATAATAGAAAGGCCAGTCATCTGTGGAGAAGTAGACTCGTTTCCTTCTCTTCATGGGTTTATAACAAGTTCGACTAATAAAATTGATGCTGAAACTCTGAAATGCACAACGCAGCATTTGGAGAGTTTGTAAGTGGACTTGAAAAACTATTTCCCTGATTTAAACAAAAATTTTGAATGGATAAGAGATCCGTTTAACATTAACACAACATCCATGCCAAAAGATTTCTCGAATGCTGAAGAGCAATTGTTGGAATTGGCTTCAGACGGATTTCTGAAAATTAAACATAGGGAGGCAATGGCGTGCGGTCCATATGTACGGGGTGTGCACTGTACACCCTGGGAGAGGGACAGTATTTTTCTGCTAGTGCTAGTTTTCTGACAGTATTTTCCTTATGAGGGACAGTAATTTTCTGCACCTATGTCTACATATCTTTATATGGTATATAATAAATATTATTTATAATATATTCAAATATTATGTTGATTTGCTTGCTTGTATTCCCGCAGTGCGTGTGGTACTAGGTGCTGCACCACGTAGAGCGTTCAAAATCAAAACATAGGAAGTTCTGATATGTACGCACTGTTCACTAAATTGAAAATAACGCTTTATATGTATGGGCTACTGGAGAAGAACAGCATACTATGGTACTGAGGCAAGTGCAGCTATTTTTCTTACTCTTGGCATTCAGAATCATCCGAAGGGTACGTTTTATTAAGCATTGTATTAGAAAGGAGACTCTCCTTTTTTTTTTTCTTTTTTTTTTTTTTAGCTGAGTAATAGGCCATAAGATTTTTTAGACGGTTATGTTTAAATTTATATATTGTAAGATTTTGTTTTCATGGAAATATAAAAGAAGTATTTCATCAATATAAAGTGAAATGTATTAGTGTGGTAAATTAATTTCGGTGATGTATTATATTTATTGAAATAATTAGTTGAAAAACGTTGTTTTATTTAAGAGAAACGAATTTTAACAGAACAGTCCAAATTTTACCATTCATTGTGTCTTACAGACAATATATAAGTTATATTATGTAACACCATATCCCTGGTTTTGTTTTTAAAAATTGTCAAGATGTTTTTCGCAGAATATATGATTTTCAAATGTCAAAAACAATTAATAAATATAATTTAATCCACTGACCGAACGAGAAACAGTTCGCTCTATTGTACCAGCGTGCAGTGAAATCCTTTGCACATGGAATAGACGTTCAGTTTGTCGGCACCGCAGCGGAGGCCGCCATGTGGTGCTACGTTTTCTGAACATACAAGTTTTTCGTAAAAGCCCGAAGCGTTTCTTTTTCGAAGCCGATATGACACTATACAGCAAAAGACATGATTTTTGCTTCAGTGCTAGTAGAATTCTCATAAGTTTAGCTGTTTTTATAGTTATAACTCGACTACTCGTAGGTAAATATTTTATTTATTCTAAGCTTTAAATTTATATACATAATAATTAACCCGTTTCAGAATAGACAACTCAGATGTCTCAATAATTAAAGATTTATTGGAAAATCCATGTTCTCTGCACTCTGCATGAAAACCTACCGCACGCCGCTGCTATATATATATATATATATATATATATATATATATATATATATATGATTAAAATACATCATTTTATTTATTTAAATATTTATTTTTTGATGAGAGGTACTCAGAGTTACAAAAATCATAGAAGAGGTATAAATATGTCAAAAGTTTGGGAAACACTGCTGTAACTGATTACAAATAACTCTCTTTCTTTTTTTTTTAATTAAAACTAATTTTTTTTTTATTTCTAATTTACTACAAAAGCCGCTTCGATTTTTTTTCTTCTGCGCATTCAGTTTCGATCTCGTTCTCTTACACATAATTTTAATGAAATTATTTCGTTGATTTCATATTTATTTGTAATACTTGTATATAGGCAACTGTAAGATAAAAAAAAATTCTTATAACTGTTCTTTATTTATTTGCTTATTTATTTTTGTAGATCACTTTTTATTCCACTGTCTTTCTCTAATATTTTCGAATAGGCTTTCCTTTGGTCTACTTTTTTGTTACACGGGGGTACATGAGATTGGCACCTACTGCTTAAAACAGCTACAAATATCCACAGCAGCAGTGGGACTCGAACCCATGAGGTCCATTATATGGAACTGCAACGCCCTACCGATTCGGTTATCTTTCGGTAATTTCCAAATTAGACAGTAGATAATTTAAAGTGCAATTTCAAGTTAATTTTTTCTTTACATTTGTATTTTATCGTAATTAAACTATTACAATACGCAAAGCAAAATTAATTTTAACCCAACAATATCAGAAGCTTATTTTATTTTATACTAATTATCTATAAAATATTTACAAACTGGTCAACCCTTGTATTGTTTCCTGTTATTTATGTTTTCAATTATAAATTGGACAGTTTTATTTCTTACAAACTATTGATTTTTTTTAAATTAAGGATTTAATGTGAAAATTTGAGTTTTAATGGCCTTTTTTTAAGGAACACCTAAAATTAAGGAGTTTTAAGGAGTGTTTAAAGAGGGTACAGACAATGTATTAAACTGAATAAGATTTAAAAGTGAGTTCTGGAGATTTTGTATATTAACTCTAGAATAGAATGTAACCGCCAGGTGTTTAATTGAACAAAAAAAGTAACACTTTAGCATTTGTATTATATATTTAACATATGAGTTTACTCTCTGAAAATCCAAAATTAAGCCGGACAGAATAACTAATTTCCCAAATCAAATTAGTTGACGTTTTTTCTTAACTAAAAGATGGGAAAGTTTAATTTTGCTTACCTCTTCTGAACCTATTTAATTTCCAGTAAGGCTCGTAGATCAAGCTCAGTGGATTAAAATGTATCCTTGAATAATATTCTAAGCACTCGTATACCCGATAATACTGCACTTGAATGAAAGAACTGAAACTGAAACTTTCATGTGTCTTTCAACTAGAACTGGTCGCTGTATTTTTTCTTTCATTATTCATCAAGACACGAGCGCCCTCTCACAACATAGCCACAACTCTTTTTCCTGTACCCAATAATACTGCAGTTGAATGAAAGAACTGAAACTAAAACTTTTAGGTAGTGTCTTTCAACTAGAACTGGTCGATGTATTTTTTCTTTCATTATTCATCAAGACACGAGCGCCCTCTCACAACGTAGCCACAAAATTTCCTCTAACAAGTCCTACAAAGTTTGGAGAAAGTTAGGTATACACTTCTAGTTCAGGCGAGAATTTGATTTTACTTGTTTAAAACTACTATCGTCTCTCCTCATTCTTCCCACTTTCTAAAAAAATCAGATTTACATTAAAAGTGGCGATAACTGTTACTTAATTGTGCAATCCAGTGAGTTAATTAACCTTCTTTTCGGGGTCAAAGCAAGCAAGCGCTGTTAGAACAAAATGGGAGAGGAGGAGGGGAAGGAAATGGGAAGAGAAAAATCCGCTGAGGTCAGGTTTCATTGATTCAAGAACACTCGTAATGGCTGACGAAGTTCGTGGAGATGCTGATGTACCGCAGACGATCTTTGTCAATGGAAATTAAAAGCATCTCTCTAACTTTTATATTTTTCTTTTCCATAACGATTTTTTTAATTGTATCATATGTGGGTGTAAGTAAAGCACATAAATCTGAACATAATTATAGAAAAACATGAAGTATTAATAAATGATGGAAAATCATCTTAATTAACAACACAAAAATCAAAAACATTAATAAAAGTTAATGTTGGTCTCTTTCTAAATACTTTTGTTTTGTATTAAAGAGTTTTTATTTGGAGAATTTAATTGGTAAAACCATTTGCAACAAGCCATGTTTGTACTACTAATAAAATTACCCAACAAACGTATTATAAAAATGAAGTGATAATATATTAATCTTACTCATTGTTATACACAATGTGGACAAAACAAAACTGCATAATAATACCTGTATTAGGTATTTCTCAGAAATAAATATATAAATACGCACATTTTTTTTTTCTACATTTGAACATTACGAAATTTGGCCTGCGTACAAAAAAGCTTGGTAATCTCTGAAGTAAGTTAATAAACTAACACGAATCAAAGCAAATATAAAACAAATTTTCAAGAAAGAGATAGATAAATAAAAAACAAAACTCCTGCAAAGTAATATAATAGTAAGGTGAGAATGTCAATAGCAGAAACTGTTCTAAAATTACCAGACTAGGCTAGTCCCGCATAACAGCCCAGACGTCTTCACAAATATAGATTTTACTTAGAATCACGCTCTAGATACACCCTCCTTTTCACTTTCGGACAAACGATAACTTATGTAGATTTCAACATCCGAAATATCGATACTTTCATGCTGGCTTGAGACCAAACAAAACTCAGGAAATTGAATTCTTCCGGTCTCGACTGAAGCATTCTGGAAATATTATTAAAGCACATAGAATTCAAATACATATTGTATTTTGCTGTAAAGGGCATTATTCGCATTATTTTGCTGTAAAGTATTTTGCTGTAAATTACATCTTCAAATGATAGAATTCGACCAAAAATTTGAAATGATTTTTTGTTCATACACTTCATTATCAATAGACATTTTTTGAATAACATGATTACTTTTCTGCACTAATTACACTCTTGTTTTAAATTCAAAAAAATATTTTCCAGTTCAACAATTTTTCCATTAAATTAGTAATTTCTAAATGTTTCAAGTGCTTTACTTTCATGTATATTTTTTATTCAAAATTTTGAAGACTAACTGCGATTTTAAGCAAAAGCATTTTCCTGAGATATAGACGATTTTACAGTTGCTAATACAGTTGCTAGAACATTGTAACGCTTGAGATAATTGTGTAATATAAATAACTAGCATATAGCCCGTCATATGACGGGATCAGTAAAATTTTTAATTTTCCAAAATTGTAAAGTACGCTATGAGGCAGGTAAAAAAATGGTTTGTTTTTTGGCTGAAAATTATCTTGCAACAAAAAATAATCGATGATTCAATTTAAAATTATCACATATGTACCTAATCTATTAAGCCAAATATAAAAGAAAATTATTTACGTAATATCTAGGTTCAATGATAAAACATATGAAAATAAGGCATAATTTAAATAATTTAAAATAAGGAATAACGTCATAATGCTAGAAAAATATTATTTTTACCTATTTATTATGGGACAAATTGATAAATTTAATCACCTGCTCTTAACCGGGGAAAATAGGTTTTTGGTTTTGGAGTGCTACGGTCTATTTTTTGCAACACGAGGGCTAATGAGACCGGGACCTACTGCTTAAAGCCGGGAAAAATAGGAGTTGAAATAATGGCATTAAAAGCTCGAAAAGAGGGGAAGGGTGAATTTCGAACGTTTTAAAGAAGGCAGTATTTTTCGCTGTGATATGAAGCATATTTATACCAATTTATTTTAGAATCAGATCTATAGTTTAGGAGAAGATAAACATTACTCGCTATGAATTTCGCTAACTATGGATGCCTCTATTCATTCCAGGTCCAACCGCTTCATAAAATCGAGGACAGACGTACAGATAACTTAGCCTATTATTATATAAGGGATATATAAAGTAAGTAAAAATCTATACCCACTTTTATTTTTAGACAAATTCAAAACAGAAAAAACGAAATCAATTGTTTTGTATACTGTGCACTATGAGCAGTTTTATGTAATATTGCTGAAAGACTCAATTTTTATCAGATAGTCCTAAACTGCAATCAAAAATTGTTTTTCTAGTAGATTTTAATGTCTTATATGTTTCGTGTAACAATTATATAAAATCCCATTATAAGAATCTCGTTAAAAATTTAACACTAAAACTACGGGACATTTTTTATAAGGGCAAAAACAACGGAAAATGGGGTCATTTGATCCCTCTTGGTAGATTTGGTGTTAAAAACTGATATTCAGCGTCTCTCCTACCTTTAATCCGTTCCAATACGATCAAGGACATTCGAACCACCAATCTATTTTACGTGCCTCAACCGTCATTAATGAACACGGAGCTTGTTCATTAATGAACATTGAGCGTGCCAAAAAACAGGCACGTTCAAATTTCATATTTTATATTTATAACTAGCTGCTTCCGACCCAGCCTTCGGTCTAGGTAATAAATGTTCCCAAGTAAAGTTTTAGAACCATTATTATAGGTATCCATGTTCATAAAAGTCTTAAACCTCATAGGCAAGTTATTCACGTATATGATAGTTTATTAATGATGGATAATCACAATTATAGCTACATATATGCTCTGTACATATATTGCCTGTAAACCGCTGTGCCAACTTCCACAGCTTTCTCTATTAATTGACGCAACACTGTATTATATTTATTACCAATGGATTCAGACATGTAGATATACATACCATACAAACATTCTCAAAAATTTAATTTAAAAAAAAATAGTTATGTAGCCTGGTGTCCTACTGATTATCTCTAATATTGCGTTGTTTTAGCGGTAGATCAGTTGATACTTTCCTAACATTATCTACGAGTCCTAACAGGTATTACTTTTCAATTTTTAAAAGTATTTGGTCAGTCCACAATTCCTGCTTAAATCCCAGATTAGTAGGTTCGCCAGATCGCGACATTTACAAACGCTTACTAATTCTATTTTTAAGTTGTTGGCATATATTAAAATTTCTGTTGCTAAAAAGAAAAAAAAAATCCCACAATGTTGTCCTCCGAAAAAGTTGAATAGAATGTTTGTGTCATTTTCTGCCTTTACCTGTTAATTTAAACCTCCTTACTAAAAGACTATCAGTTTTAAACCTGGCACTAAATGTATATTATATTTACGGATTGTTGAGCAAAGAATTGGTGTGTACGAATGTCAGAAACGTAATTATTATGCATTTACTATGAAAAAGTTTCACTTCTAATGCGCGGTCACTAAGGAACTTTTTAATTTAATTTTTTGAACTATAATGAGATAACTAAAATTTCTGTTACACAAAAGGAAAAAAAATCCCACAATGTTGTCCTCCGAAAAAGTTGAATAGAATGTTTGTGTCATTTTCTGCCTTTACCTGTTAATTTAAACCTCCTTACTAAAAGACTATCAGTTTTAAACCTGGCACTAAATGTATATTGTATTTATGGATTGTTGAGCAAAGAATTGGTGAGAATGAATCTCAGAAACGTAATTATTACGTATTTACTATAAAAAGTTTCACTTCTAACGCGTGCTCACCTAGGAACTTTTTAATTTAATTTTTTGAACTGTAATGAGATAACTAAAATTTCTGTTGCAAAAAGTATTAAAAAAAAAAAAAAAAAAAAAAGTTGAATAGAATGTTTGTGCCATTTTCTTCCTTTACTTGTCAATTTAAACCTCCTTACTAAAAGACTATCAGTTTAAATCTAGCACTAAATGTATATTATATTTACGGATTGTTGAGCAAAGAATTGGTGAAAACTAATCTCAGAAACGTAATTATTACGCATTTACTATAAAAAGTTTCACTTCTAACGCGTGATCATCAAGGAACTTTTTAATTTAATTTTTTGAACTATAATGAGATAACTAAAATTTCTGTTGCTAAAAAAGAAAAAAAATCTCACAATGTTGTCCTCCGAAAAAGTTGAATAGAATGTTTGTGTCATTTTCTCCATTTACCTGTTAATTTAAACCTCCTTACTAAAAGACTATCAGTTTTAAATCTAGCACTAAATGTATATTATATTTACGGTTTGTTGAGCAAACAATTGGTGTGAACGAATGTCAGAAACGTAATTATTACGCATTTAATATAAAAAGCTTCACTTCTAAAGCGTGGTCACCAAAGAACTTTTTAATTTAATTTTTTGAACAGTAAAGAGATAACTAAAATTTCTGTAGCGAAAAAACCAAACAATGTTGTTCCTTGGAAAAGTTTAATTGCATCTTTATGCTTTTTCCTTCCATGGAATTTAAACTTCCTTTTTCAGTAAAAACTAACAAAGTAAAAAAAAATAAGTTTTAAATAGGATAAAAGTTTATAAATTCCGTTAAACGAATTACAGATAAATAAATCGATTCTAAAAGGTATGAAAAGATTAGAGTGCAAGTGTACTTTAGACTAGAGTATAAGTATTGTTCAAGGAAATTGCATCACCTCATATTTTTATCTTGATAAATGAAATGTGCTTTAGTTTCTATGAAACAAATGTATCAACATAAATTGCTATATGATTGTACAGGTTAAAGATAACAGTAAAAAAAAAAAATATCTCTGGGATAGCTCTCAAAATTTGATAATCAGTCCTCGTATTAAAGATTGTTCTGAGATTGTTTCTCATTTAGCACAACCCAGGGGGCACGTACGGCTTGAGTGGCCGCGGACTACAATTTTTTTTAAATATAAAGTCTGGTATATTTCTTTGCTGTGATATAAAATTTTGTTAACGAGCAATTAATTTAAGTTTGAGGTGAAATAAATCCAACGTTTGTGCTATAGCATCACGTTTCTAAAAGGTTAATTTATTTTACTTTTCATTTTTTATTCAATCTAAAAATAGTCGATTAAAGTTAACCAGCGATTTTTATCGTATGCTAATGTGAATTATCATTCAATAAGCTGTGGATTATATCCACAACCAATTACCTTAAACGTGTTCATATTTTATATCAGATTTGATGAAACATTTATAAACTATAAACCATGGAACTGAAAAAGTAACAGAAAATAAAAGTGAAATTGAAACTGTTTGTTAATTTCAAGTTTACATGTAATATTTTTTAACTAAAGTTACTTCTACTTCTATCAGTCATTATTTATTTAATTTCAAATATTAAATGACATTTTGCTTAAAAATTTCTTTTAGAACTAGCTATAAAAAATTTAAAGGAATTTGTCTTGAATGCCGTTTCAATTTGAAATGCTTTTAAATGATTTAACTCTAGAAATGTATGTTAATAGAATTCTGATGGGTAAAAACGATAACGAGTCAGCAAAACTTGAAGAAGATCTTTCTGAAAAGGAAAATGCAACAAAAGAATACATGGATGTTGAAAATGTAAGATCTGAAGTTCCTTATTCTCCCCAAGTAGAAATTCTGCAACAAGAAATTAAGTGGAAACATTTTTTAGACAGAATTAAACGTTCTGCAAACAATCAAGATATTCAGACATGTGAGTTATTTAAGTCAAGTACAGAAGAATTTCTCGGAAATTCTTCATCATTTACTCCCAAAACTAGCTTGTTAAGCAAACAGAGTGACATCATAGGTACTCATCCTAAGACACTACGCAAAATGATTATAAAGAAATGTGAATATATTAAAAAGTCACCTCTAGTACATGAAAGTTCATCGCTGAAATCAAGTTTTGATTTTCAAAGTCCTGTGGTCGAAAAAAGTCATAAAAAGAAAAAGCTAACAATTTTAGAGCAGTCAAAGGCTGACTGGGATTTATTCAAGAAAGAGGAAGGCATTGATGAAGAACTTCAAAATTATAACAAAGGAAAAGAAGGATATTTAGATAAGCAATCTTTTCTTTACAGATGCGACTGGAGGAGTTTCGAGAGAGAAAGATGTATAAGACTTTCTCGTTTCAGTAAGAAAATGAGATCTAATGTAACCAAATAAGCTGTTATTCAGAATTGCTATTTAAGCAATTATGAGAAAATGCCTCTAAATATAAAAGGAAAAAATAAATAAGCTACATTTTCTTACAAGTAAGCTTGATTTTTGTATAAATATACATAAATTATTTTTAAAGTAAAATATTATATACCGATATAGTAGGCCAAAGATCGGAAGACAACAGCTTGCGAGCCTCTGGAGGCTCTTAGCATCGATGTTTGAGTCTCTTCAGATTCTTACTATCTTCTTACTGTTAAAACTTACTGTATCTTCATTCGGACTACAGAAAAAGACTAAGACATTCTTTATATGGTTATCCCCGATTTGGCGAGGGGCACTTTTGAACGTAAACTTCAAATTCAACCAGTGACATATTCCAAATTTTTTTCGGGAAGGTTCATAGTCTTAATACAAAGTACAGTAAACTTTTATTCTTATATAAAACAAATTATCACGCACATACAGTTTTACGTGCATACATACATACGTCATAAAATGAGTCAGCAACGATGTACGTAATTTCATTGTATCTTGAAATATATACACTGAAGTGCCACTGAATTAGGGATACCTACCTAGTAACGAGTTGGGCCTCCTCTGGCCCAACTCGTTACTCAGGCTGCTAGACGACGAGACATATATTCAACAAGTTTCTGGCTTGCTAAATATTGGCTAAAGCTGTTTATAAGTCAGTAAGGTTCGTTGGTGCTGTGTGATGGCCTTTCACATATTGTTCCGAAACATCCCAAAGATGCTCAATAGGATTTTAAGTCTGGGCTTCTAAGTCGCCAGTTTATGACAGAAAAGTCAGAGGAAGGCTTTCACAACTAGGCAGTAGAAAACCGAGACTTGTGAGAGGTATAGTTGTATTGCTGGTAAACTCCATTACCATGCAGATAACAGAACAGCATAAACGGCTAGAGGGGATCAACCAGCAACTCTATGTACCGAATTGAAGGAGGGTGGTACACGCACCAAATATCCTAAACAGTGCCACGAAAAAAACACCCCAGACCATGATTGAACCACCATGCCGGTGTACAGTTCTAGCCTGGCCTGCAGGATCCATGGCTTCATGAGCCTGAAGCTATATCCCCAGCCTGCCATCGACGGAATCGAGACTCATCACTCCCTGCTACTCCTTTCCAATCCTCTACACACCAGTCTCTGTGCTCTCTTGCCCAGGCGAGACGTGCAGCCCGATGGCGAGCATAGAGCAATGGTACTCTCGTAGGTCAACGGCTACCGAAACTCATACGGTGAAGTGACGTTGCACAGTCCGTTTACTGACTGTACGACTGGGACCGTCATTCAACTGGGTGGTAATTTGAGGTAATATTTGGCTTCGCTTGCTACGTACAATACGCCTAAGCCATCTCTCGCCACGTCTGACTGGCTCATGCGTTGCTCACTTACGATTTGTCCACGATCAAAAGCATCTAAATCAGGTTGTTTATCCTTACTAGGAATTCCAACAACTAATTCGGAACAACCACAGTACGCGCTATATATGCAGTTACCGCAGCGCCCTCACTAGAGCATAAATGATGCGCAGCGATACACAATTTTCATAGCCCTTTCTACCCCTAATTCAATAGCACTGCAATATATTTGCAACCACATTGAGTTTCAATTTACGCTAATTTTGAGAGAGCTAATTTTTGAGATAATTAATAGAGAGAGATGATTCCATATGAATGTAAATGCATTATAAAAATTTTTCTTATAAGTAACAAAAATACTTTCCCCAGTTTTAATTCAACACCGCATTCTTGAGAAATTTACGGATTATCCTTAAAATTTAAGGATTTTGGGTTTAATTTTACTAACTTACGGATAAACCAAGGATTTTTAAATTTGTTTTAGAACCGTGAAAATTAAATCGAAAATTTCAATAAAAAAAGAAAATGGATTTTTTACTTCAATAATACGTGAAAATTGAAAAAATATGTTTTATTGTAGCAGAAAGTTACACAGCATAAAAAGATCTAGATATTGCATCTGTGGCACAGTAACATGTTGAATAGAGCCATATATTTGCTCCCGGAATAATTTGAATGCAGTACTGTCGCCATCTGTTGTCTAAAATACTATTTATTATAATGATTAAACTAAAGATGTTTATCGTATTAAAGACATACGCTTCTTTTCTTTCATTTCGTTTAACTACACTGAGCCACAGCAACACGTGGCCGGGCACAGTCATTTACTCAATACTTTTCTATATTATTGGGGGTAATAAAATTTAAGATAATGAATATTCAATCATAGAAAAATATTGCAAACTTCTAAATAACTTAAATTAATAATATTTTTTTCAGGGTGCATACTTGACAAACGAGGGCCAATTAGTTAGATCACTGATCTTCGGTACCAGCGGTCACGGGTTCAAATTTCATTATGGCACGGATGTTCGTAGCCATTCGGAATTGGCTTTAAGAAGGAGGTCCCAGCCTCATTAACTCTCATGTCTTAAAAAAAAGACCTTAGCGTTTGAAATCAAACCGAAGTATATATTTTATTTATTTAATTTCTTTTCAAAAATGAGGCTTTTCCCCCCATTAAAATTTATTCAATTGAAACAAAATTGGTTGGATAATGTATTTTGATTGCATATTTATGCCAGTAATTAATTGTGAATAATTAAAAAATAAATAGCCTCACATATGGAAACAAATAAACATAGTTTCTTAAAATTCCAACAAGTATGATTGCAGTTCTTTAATGTTTTTAAAGATAAGATGCGAACTTACAAAGAAGCTGTTTAAAGGTGAAAAATTTTTCGTACTCATAAGTACAGTATAGACATAATAAACTGCACAGTTTAATGCGCTACCTCAAAATTTTAAGTTTAATTTAAAATTATAATAAAAATCTAAAATATATGTGTGATTTATGTAACTTATGTATCACAATCAGTATTAATAATCAGCATAAAAATCTCTCTCTGCCTTATCTCCTAAATTATTCAATTTGAAATAAGTTAGTTTTGTGTTTTTCTAGAATCAAGTTTAATTGAAAAAAATTAGCTGAACAAAATTATTAACTTGCAAATCTTCTCATATTTCAATGTAGTTTTTACGAAATCTTAATGATTCACTTGCACTTTATCACTGTTGGAAAACTTTATTTAACATTTTCTAGCACCCCGAAAATGTTGAGCTAAGATAATTTCACACGAGAATGGCATGGTATGGAAACTTTTGTTAAAGCAAAGACTTTTTCATTTGCAACTGTGTTAACTTTATTTTTTCTATTCATGCCAACAGATGGCACCAGTATTTCTGTTTAGACTTATGTTAAGTTTATAATAAAATAAAGATGCACTTGAGCTTCTAACACCGTGTAGGTTGCTTGGTCGTTACTCACAGTAGAGTAAAAAATCTAACAGGTTATGGGTACCTGCACGAGTTTCAATACGCGCGCATTAGAGACTAACTAAGAGTCTACGGCAGAAATAATTTATTTCTTGGAAGCAGCCATCGTCGCGGCAAGATTTCACCGATCGTAAGTTTGGCGGGAAGAAAACGTGCTTGCGCCGCCATTTTGAAAGATCGCAGAGGAAATAACGCTTAGCCGAGAAATACATCGCCGACCTATAAGTTTTCAAAATTGAACTTTAGTGAACTTTACTTCAGAAAAATAACGTTACTTATGGATTTGAGCAGACATATCAAACCTTTGACCGGAGAAGCAGATTGGCCGATGTGGAAGCGAAAAATACGTGACCTGCTCGATTACCACGAGGGTGCCATTGAAGTCATAGATGGCAAACTGAAAAAGCCAGAAGCAATTGCTGACGGTGCAGTAGAAGCGATAAGGAAACAGCATAAAGAACGCTGCGATTTGTATCGTAAAGCGAACAGCTACGCGAAATCCATGATCGCTAGTACGGTGACTGATACTGTCTATCAGAAGATAATGGACAAGGAAACAGCCCATGAAGCTTGGGAATCCCTGAAGCAACAGTTTGAAGCTACTTCAAAAGATCAGTTATTCAAGATATGTACAGAATTTTTCGCGTTTAGTTGGGTCCAAGGAGAGGATGTGTCTACACACATAGCAAAGTTAAGAAGCCTTTGGAATGAACTGAATAACGGCCTTGAGGCTAGAGAAGAAAGTAAGTTGCCAGATTTAATGCTGGTGTGTAAAGTGTTACATATTTTGCCTTGTAAATTTGAAACCTTTAAATCAAGCTGGATGCTATTAGCCAGTGATGAAAAGAAATCATTTGAAGAATTGACAACTCAATTGTACATGTTCGAAAGTAACTTCACTAAAGCTGAAGACAGCAGCAAAACTGTTCAGGAAGCACTGGTTGTGGCAAAAACAGAAAGACCTAAACAAGATGGCAAAATCGAGGAAAAGTTATAACTGCAATTATTGCAAACGTAAAGGTCACTGGGTAAAAGACTGCAGACAATGGATTTCTGATGGAAGACCATCAAAGTCACAGTCAAATGCAGCTTCGGCAAACATAGCGCTGATGTCTATTTGTGAGGAAGCCTGTGCAACAGAGACCAGTTCAACAGACTACTGGATTGACAATGGAGCAACAAGGCATGTCACAAACTGTTTCACATACTTCATTGACTTTACAAAATTTGAAAAACCTTGTGGCATTAAGGCTGCAGGAAATGAAACACTAGATGCACTAGGGAAAGGCACAATAAAATTCATAGCAACTATTAAAGGAAGATTCCAGGAAGTTCTTCTAAAAGATGTTTGGTATGTTCCCAAAATTAGTCGAAATTTATTTTCGGTACTTGCCGCCCATGACAGAAACAAAAATAGTGAATTTGTATCAACTCCCACAGAGTGCTGGTTGAAAGTCAACGGCGAAGTTGTGATACATGGGTCATGGGCTGTGTAAATGGTTCTTTATACAAAGCTAATATTGAGCCAGTTTTGTCCGAAAAAGAGACAGAAGTCCATACAGTTGAAGCTGACAGCTCCTTGCTACAATTGTATCATGAAAGATGGGGCCACCAGGATAAACGACACATTAGGAATATTCTAGGAAAAGAACTAGGCATTAGTATCAACCTAGACAAAGAATTGTGTGAACCATGTGTCTATGGTAAAGCACACAGATTATCGTTTGGTACAAGAAAGCCTGCCTCTGAGCCTGGTGAACTAATTACAGCTGACGTTTGTGGACCATTTGACGAATCCTTTCAGAAGAAAAGATATCTAGTTTTATTCAAAGACAGTTTTATTAAGTTTTGCTATGGCTATATTGTAAAAGAGAAGTCAGAAGTCAAGAATGTTTTAGAACACATGCTTGCACATGCTAAAGTCTTGGGACATTCAATAAAAGAATTCCTATCTGATAATGGTTGTGAATTCGACAATGATGATGCTCGTACAATTCTGCATTCAAAGGGAATCACTCTAAGATCAACAGCACCTTACACCCCAGACCAGAATGGCAGCAGTGAACGAGAGATGCGCACCATAGTTGAAACGGCTAGAACGTTAAAATACTCGAATCCTGAAGCAAATTTCCCTGCTGCAATCTGGGCTGAACTAGTCAGTTCTGCCATATACATACTTAATAGGACAGGCAAGTCATCAGTAGAGGATAAAAGTCCATATGAGCTTTGGCTTAAAAAGAGACCCCGGCTGAAACATCTACGAGTAATAGGATCCACATGTTATGCTCATATTCCCATTCAAAGAAGAAAAAAAATGGACAAGAAAGCTGTTAAAGGCTATCTTGTAGGATATGATGGAGATGAGCGTTACAGAATTTACATAAAGGAAGATCATCGTGTGATTCTGTCAAGGGACGTAGTCTTTCAAGAAAAGACTAGGAAATGTGATGATCCTAGTGAGGCCTCATTACCAGATAGAGATGAGCCAAATCAGGGAAAGTATGAAGAGCAGCGAGTAGAAATTAAAGATACCAAATATGATGATGGAAGAGAAGACAGTGAAGAAGGTGAGAGTGACAGTGAAGGAGATGATGCTGAACCTATGTCAGATAGACAGTTGAGAAACCGCACACTTTTGCAAAGACCAAAACGCTTTGAAGATCACATCATGGAAGCAGAGTCATATGTAAATGACAGTAACCCTGAAACATATGATGAAGCAATTAATTCCACAGACAGTTTGAACTGGAAGAAAGCCATGAATAATGAAATGAGTTCATTAAAGGAAAATGAAACCTGGGAACTTACTGACTTACCTGCTGGAGCCAGAGCAATACCCTGTAAGTGGGTTTACAGAGTCAAAAGAAACCCAGATGGAAGCATAGACAAGTACAAAGCCAGACTAGTCGTCAAGGGTTTCAGTCAACGCCAGGGTATTGACTACAGTGAAACGTACAGTCCAGTAGCCAAACTTGGAACAATACGTGCAGTACTAAGTATTGCAGCTGAAGAAAGGATGCACTTGACACAATTTGATGTATCAACAGCATTTCTTTATGGAGATCTAGAAGAAACCATTTACATGCAACAGCCAGAAGGCTTCAAGGATGGAACAGAAAAAGTATGCCCACTCAAGCGTAGCCTGTATGGCTTAAAACAATCTCCACGTTGTTGGAATAAATGTTTTGGCCAGTTTTTAACAGATCTTGGTTTTAAGGCTAATGAAGCTGATCCATGCCTTTACATCCGTGAAAAGAAAGGTAGAAAATTATTAATAGTACTCTACGTTGATGATGGTTTAATTGCTGCAACAGAACCCCAGGACTCTGAAACATTTATTAAGGAGCTGAAAGAAAAATTCAAGATTTCTGTTGGAGAGGTCTCCTGTTTCTTAGGACTTGAAATTGAACGTCAAAATGATATGTCAATAACAGTCAGTCAAAAAGGATATGCAAGAAAAATCCTTCAGCGTTTCGGATTTGATGAATGTAAACCTGTACCAACTCCCATGTTGAAGGAGTCAAGGTCAGGATCACAAGAACCTGATGCAAAAATCTTGGACTTTCCCTACAGGCAAGCTATTGGTGCTCTCATGTATTTGATGGTTGGAACTAGGCCAAATCTAGCTTACTGTGTAGGTTTTCTATCAAGATCACTTGAAAACCCATCAGCAGAAGATATAGTGCGAGTGAAGAGAGTCTTCCGCTATATAGCTGGTACAATTAAGTATGGGATCACATATCAAGCAACAGATACAAAAAGAGTACTTCAGTGCTATAGTGATTCAGATTTTGGTGGATGTACCAAAACTGGTCGATCAACCTCTGGATATGTGATGATATATGCTGGGGGAGCCATTTCTTGGCGTAGCCAAAGGCAAGCCATTGTTGCCACTTCAACAACTGAGGCTGAAGTCATAGCAGCATCAGAAGCAGCCAAAGAGGTAATTTGGCTTCGTAGACTGTTCCAGGGCATAGTGAACTTAAAAGAAGTGCCTACACTCAAAGTCGATAACAGGGCAGCTGTAAAGTTATCACACAACCCTGAATATCATCGACGAACCAAACACATTGAAATAAAGCATTTCTTTGTACGCGAGAAAGTATTGGAAGGAAGACTGAATGTGGAACAGGTGTTGACTGAGAAACAAGTATCTGACATCTTGACAAAACCCTTAATGAAGTCAAAACTGTTGACATTATGTTCTCAAATGGGACTCTTGTGAAATTAGACAAAAACCAGTTAACAAGGGAAAGTGTTAGAGCAAAGACTTTTTCATTTGCAACTGTGTTAACTTTATTTTTTCTATTCATGCCGATAGATGGCGCCAGTATTTCTGTTTAGACTTATGTTAAGTTTATTGTAAAATAAAGATGCACTTGAGCTTCTAACACCGTGTAGGTTGCTTGGTCGTTACTCACAGTAGAGTAAAAAATCTAACAACTTTGACCCCTGTTTCAGGTTGACAAACAAGGGAATTGATCCTCTAAAGCTACTGTAATGCTTTTTTTAAGAGGTTTTTAATCGAGTGATTTAGTTCTCGACTAACGTCATTCTAGATATCGACTTATTTTGACCTTTATCATTTTATAAGCGGCTTTTTAGCATCCTTTCTCATTTCATGAATTATACTATTTTGAAATAATGCAAATAGCATAATTCATGAAGATACACAGAACTATTATCTTTGATTTATAATTCTCGAACTTCAATAGGCAGAGACTTAGAAATATTAATCTTAATTGTACCCATTAGCAAATAATAAAGTAGTACAATGATTTCTGAAATGACTTGAAAAGAAATGAAGAAAAGTGATAAGCGTCTGCTAGTTTGCGCATGCGCGTAATGCAATGTTTCGTTTACATGTTGCTATTCTGTTTAGTAGTTGGGCAGTTTTGTTTGCAATTAAAAAGTGACGTAAATGTTTACGATTTTCAAGTACACGTGTTTTTTAAAAATACATATATTATAGACAAATCATTTTCGTTCATCCCTTCCCATTGTCAGTGTTTGTTGAACAATTTTATTTTTAATTTACCGTCATTTTAATTTTTCAGCTTTCCTGAATTTTTGTTTATGAAAGAAAATGTTTTATTTACTGTTATGAAATATTGTTAAAAATAACTGTTTTATTACAATTTTTAGTTTAAGTTATAATAGTTTGACTGGTTATCAAAAAATTATACATTATATGATATACGTAATTAGTTCATGTAAAATGTGAAAAGTTATAAAATATCTGTGAAATTATTTCTCTTTATACAGTAATTTATGCAAAATGATGTTGCTCATTGGTTTCAAAAGAATAAGTATATATATTATTTAATGAACCTTTTATTTGCTTTAGGCTGAAATTACACCATAATTTGACAATTCTAAACTGGTTTTAATATCTTGCTAAAAAATATCAATGTATATTTTTCTTAAAAAGTATATGTAGTACAGTCTGTTTTTTATATAAATATAATTTGTAAATATTCGGTTGTTTAAGTAAAAGGCAAAGAGTAAAGATTTTGAGGATAAAAAGGGTTGATATAGAAGACTTTTTTTTATTTTATTTATTTTTTTTAAATGAAAGATTATTTATTTATTGATGATAGTTTGAAGTATATAATTTTTTTAACTCATAAGTGTTGATATTTTGAGGGTTAAGCCTGTTGGAGACTTTTAATTGCATGCCTGTACAGAGTTGCAAAAAAAAAAAAAAAAAAAAAAAAAAAACCGGGATTTTAAGAAAAACCCAATCCTGCTGGGTTTTATTGGGATTTTTTGGATTTTATTGGGTTCTGTTTTTAAAAGGAGAGGTCAGGGAAAGTACCATATTTTAGAAAAGATTAAATTGCTAAAACTGATTATATTTTTATTAATTAATTTAATATTCAAGAAATTATAATTTAATACAAATAAATCAGTATAAAGGCTATAAAAAAGTTTACTCTGACATCACAACACAATGTTATATATTGACATATACCATATATTTGAATGTTATTTTAACAAAGGATTATTCTTTATCTCTATTCTTTCAATCCTTAAAAAAAAAAAATAAATGGTTAATTCCCCTCATGAATTATAAGTTAAAAGACCCCAAAATATTTCCTCAAAGTATGTTTAATGCTGATGTAATTAAAAAATTTAGGGCAGCACAGTGGTGGGAACTAATTGAAATGCATGTTAGGGTTGGAAATATGGTAGATTTTTGCCAATTTATGGTAGTCCTAAAGCAGTGCCCAGCTATCTGTGCATCACTGGAGCGAGTGTTCTCTACATATGGGTTGGTTTGGTCGAAACTTAGAAACAGATTAGGAATGCAAAAAGCATTGAAGTTAGTTAAAATACACAGACTTTTGAGACTGAAAAATGGTAATACTAATAACCTGATTGATGATGATGATATATGATGTATTGAAGGATCTGTATTTGTTTTGAATTAATTAAAATCCTTGTGAAATCCTTGTTATTATACCATAATTTATGGTCAAATTATTCTGTATTGTACACATAAAACCTTTGCCCTTTTTTTATGGGTTTCACAGATAATTTTTTTTTTTTCAAATTGTTATGTTGGATTTACCATAGACTTGCAAATATTTTTCTGGATTTTGATAGACTGTGTATATATATATGTATATATATATATATATATATATATGTATATATATATATATATATATATATATATATATATATCCACAGAATAATTCTTTAAATCTGAAAGAGGGTAAAAAAACTAAGATAACAGTTTCTGAAAATAAATATAAATATCACCAACTTTTAAAAAACCCAATAAAACCTACTTCAGAGTGGGTTTTATTGGGTTTTTTAGACTGGGTTTTACCAGGGAAAAACCCGCCTGGGTTTTTCTGGGTAGGTGGGTTTTTTGCAACCGTGCACCTGTATAATTAAATAAATTATACTTTGAAATATCCTTTAATTTGATAAAGAAGACAAATTTACTTTGTTAATAAATTATGATTTTTAATGAAAAATTAACCAATTTACTGCTTTTTCATATGTTTTACTATTATGTTTGATTAAGTAGATATGTGTATTATTAATACATAATTTTTATTTTTTAGTGTATGATACAATATGAAATTGAATTAAAACTTCTATCAGAAGTTATGAGTTATTTTTTACTTATCAAAAATAAATCCTCTACTGTTTTTGAAACATGGATAGTATGGATTTTGAAATAGTTGAATGAAAATGTTTAACAAAAGTTTAGTTCTGCTTTAAGCAGTCAAATGTTAGGATAGTCATCAACAGGCAGTTTCCATGTAAAATAGAAACAATAAAAAAAGGATATGTAAGTATAATGTTTTATCTTTATGATTTCATTACATAAATTACATTCATTGTTACCTAAATGATTTTGTAGTAATTTAAAAGAGATTTTTCTCTTTTTCAAAAAAAAATTTGTTTAACATTTTATTTATATAATTAAGAATGATTAATTTATTTTTTGTTATTTCAGACTAATTTAGCTTTTAATTAGATTTTATGATTTACAATTCTAAAGGAGTTGATGATTCCTTGTAACTCTTAATTATTTGAGTATATAGACTACATGTAATTTATAAATAAAAACTTATTCTCTCTCTCTCCTTATTTCCACACTACATATTAAGAAATTTATAAACTATAATACGAACAGGGATTCTCAAACTTTTTCAGTATACAGCATCATTAGATTTTTTTTTTCTTCATGGCACCTTAATTGCAATATTTCTACTATAATATTAGTCAAGCATACAAATGAAAACATTTTAGTGGAAAGGAAATTTTTTTTTTATTGACAAGAAAGTATACAAATTAAAAAAAATTTTTTTTTTTTTAAATCCCCTCTGATGGTAAGTTAGAAAATTAAAGAGCTTACTAATCCTTGTGAATTTTGAATGATATTTAGTCTGTATTACAGCAACAGTTAAAAATATAGCTTTGCATGGATAAGATGTTGCAAAAAGAGGGATGATCTTTAGATTTTTTCAACTTCAAATTTAATATTAAGTTTTGATTGAAATCCATGGCCGTAGGCAAGAGGGGGATGTAGGGGACTGGTCCCCCTTCAAAATTCTAAAAATATCGTTTTGTGGAAAGAAAAGGAACCATGTTTGTGGTTGTGTCAATTGCTTAACTGTGCATAGGCAACAGTGTGCTTAGAACAGTGTATTGAGTGACAATGAATTAAACAGAAGGTGCAAATTGTACTCAACCAGTAAGAGCACTTTTAGCAACACATCACAATGTTGATGCCCAATCGGAAAAAATTAGGAAGTTTTTTTGCAAACTTTCAAGGTTGGCATATTTTATAATATATAAGATAAAAAAATTTGGACATGTACATTTTCATTCAAAATTATTCTTTTCGTTAGTTATGCTTCTGTTTTAAAAATTAGAATTGAATACTCTGTATAGTTTTCAATATTAATTTTACTATTAAATTTATTGTGTAGTTACTTTATTACTCATTTTAGTCTTTAAATTTGTTCATTATATCATTTTTTAATCATTTTGATAGTTTAAAACCCCATTGTATTATGATACTCATTAGGGACATATATACATAAGGAAACCTGTAGCTTTACTGAAGTATCATTCACAAAAAACAATGTCTTTCCCCTTGGTCTCCCTCCGAATATAATTTCTGGCTATGGTGCTGTTGAAATCTAGTTCTTCGTTAAATCTGACCAAACAATTTTTATTTTCAGATTGTCGTTACAGAGGAGTTCAATTAAATTCTCTGTTAAACTTAATTATGATTTAAACAAATAATAAAACATAATTACTGAAAAATATAGCTGAGCATTCATTGTAAGTATTGTCTTTCTGTGAAGTTGGGTTATGACCTTCTCAATGTACCCCTGGCCAGGGTTAGAATGATTTAAATCAGTTGATTTAAAAAAAAAAATCATTGATTTAAATCATTTTTTTCACTTCTTTTAAAATCTATATTCCAAAGACAGGAGAATTGGGAATCAGTCAGCACAAAAATACCAATAAGTAAATAAGTGTAAATAGATAGCATGTGCTTTCCAAGAATTGAGGGGTTGTTCATCAGAAAGTATGGAGTAGGGGTAAGTACAATGACTAGTTATGACTGGTGGAATTCATTTTATGTAATGGGAGGTAAAGAGAGTATGACAGAACTTGAAATCCAGTTTGTCTACCTAATAACAACAGCTGTGGCTTCATCTCCTAGAATAGAAAGACAGTTTCCTTCTTTTGGTATTGTTCATTCTAGTCTTCATTGCGAATTAAGAGTGGATAAAGCATAGAAACTAGTGTTTTTATTAAAACAGTTAAATCCATAATTCGGTGCTTAAAAGAATATTGAAATAATTGTGATTTTTTTTAAATAAATAGTTTGCCTTAAATGAATATTTAATTCGTTCTTTAAATTAACATCTTATTCAGTTTGCACTATCCAATTACAAAATAATAGAATGTATTTAGATTAAAATTTATATATTTAATTTTCAGTAATCAGTGTGTAGAATATACAAGATAGATAAGTTGTTACTTATAACAAACTATTCCATGTATATTGCACAAAATAAATGTTATGTATCTGGCATGACAATAAAGAAACACAACAATAATTAAAATTAGAATTCAGAAAAAAATCAAATAAATCTGATTTAAACCAAAAAAATCTGATTTAAAACAAATAAATCTGATTTTTTTGATAAAAAAAATCATGATTTTTTTCCAACCTTGCCCCTGGCCTCTCTTTACTGTATCCCAGGGTGCCATAGCACACAGTTCGTGAATTTCTGCTGTGAATGAATTCTAAACCAAAATCTTTTCTTTTTCATATATATCTTTTGTGTAGAGAAGAGTTTCATTTCTTATTTTCATTTAACTTTCAAGGAAGGAATGATATGATTGTTTTTTATGATAAAAAAATATATCTATGGCTAACATTTTTATTTCAGGTGTTATGAAATGTAGTGGATTGAATAATTTAAGAAATAGTTTTATAATGGAGTTGCCTTTGCAGTTACAAGTAAGAAGTTAATCTTTTCCTACTATTACACTTTAACATCTTGAATCTTTTTAAAGGATGAAAGTTTAAGAACTAAGTAAGAATTCAGTAGGTTAAATATGCTGCTAATAAAAAGTAGCAGATTTGGCTTATTAGAAGATATTGGAATTTATAAATCTCATAATTTTTAATAAACTGGTGAATTTTAATTTTTCTAATAATGAGTAGCATGATTAATGTTAAATGTATATATCTAATGAAATTTAATTTATTTATGTTTAATAACAATTCTATGTGTAATTAATAGAAAATGCTTTGCTGCCTATATTTTTATGTGGTTTTATCAAGTAAATTTAAAGTTCCTTACTCTAGTTATAAATTTAATTTGAAAACAAAATGTAATAATATAACTAAGAATTAACTTTTAATATTACCTGTTATAAATGCTAGAATTCAGTCATAGTTTCATCATTATATGTATATATTGATTTGTATCATATTGTAGTTTTCTTAAAGAAGAGAAACTAACTTATCTGTTCCAAAAATTCCTTATATTGTAAAGGTTTCTATTATTTGTATATTTTTATCAGATGAATTATGTAAAATAGCTTATAGGTTTTAGAGATATGTATAAAACTATCATTTTTATGTGATGAAATTTATTATTATTTGTAATTTTAGTACAGATTAATTGTAATTGAAATCACTTAACTGTACTATACATTGCTATTGAATTTCTATACATGGTATTCCATTTTTAAATGTTATTGAAAACTTATGAATAATACAGAGTTGTTATTTAAATATTTTTATTAGCATTTAATGCAATATTGTATTTTTATAATCTGTAGTAAAAAATAAATTCTATAGTTTCAATAATAGATGTTTTAAATATTTTGTAGTTGAATGCTTAATATACAAAGATTCAACTAAATATTTTGAATGCTAACTTTTAAGAATTTCAAACAGCTTTAATATAATTTAGGTATTTATATCATAATTGTCATTTAGATTACTCTAAAATTTTACTTTCTCTTTACAAATACTTTGGAAAATATCTTGTGTATTTTATGTAATTGATTGTACTTATCAAGTTCAATATTTTTTTCTGTTATATCTTTTAGATTTTTGTACTGTTGGTTTGTTAGGAACTTGAATGTTTATTTAGTCTGAAAATATCGAATTGTAATCTATTTTTCTACCATGAAAAATAATAAAATACAATTTTAATTTTTGAAGAATATAATGTGAGCATTATTATTTTTTAAAATTAGATTTTATTACTCAGAATTACAGAGAAATGTACTTGTATAAATACTTTTTTTAATTAATTTATTTATAATGATATTCATATATATATATATATATATATATATATATATACAAAATTTTAATTCTTGCACTGTATTGAAATTTGGTTGTTTTTGTTGAAAATAGGAACTGCTGCCTAATGATTATTCATACAAACTGAAAAGATGGACAGCTTTTAAAAATGAACCAACTCACTTTGAAACAGTGATTTTGACCAACATCTATACAGAAGAAGAAGCACAAGAATGGTGGCACAAATTCAACATCAAGTCAAACACTACTATGAGAGTAAGAGCCACATGTCCAAAGACAGGCAAAGTGAATATATTTAAAATATATTTACGATGCTTACACCAAGGCAGAACAGAAAAACCTGAACGTGTTCAGAAATCTAAATCTATCATATCCTTAAAAAGAAATACCAACTGTCCAGCAGGTATGATCGTGGCAATAAGAAGGGTTATTAAGTACTCAAGAAGTAAGAGGAGAGACCCAGTTGATCCAGTACATCCTTGCGAGATTCAGATTCGTTTTGTTCACAATCATCCCACAAAAAGTGCTGATTCTTTAAGGTTTAGGCCTGTTTCCAAAGAAGTCGAGGATAAGATTTTATCACTTTATCAAGAGGGGCATTCTCCATCATCAGCTCTAGAGACTTTAAAATTTGATCTGCAGATAAAGCATGGTCCGTTATTCTCAGAAGTTGTTTCTGATCGATTTCATTGTCCTGATAAGTCATTTTGCTATAGACTTTATTACAAATACTTTGGGAAAGATTATGCTTCATCTGCTAAAAAGGATATTAGAAGTTTGTTAACATCTAAAGTATCTCATTATAATACTATCCTTGGTGACAATTGCTTAGCTGTTGGTATATCAGGAGTTGAATATGTTATAGCAGCCTGCACTCCGTTGATGAAACGGTGTCATACTCTTGTTCAGTGCAGAGATATTGTGTACGTTGAGTTATATGAATCACCACCTGGTAACAAAGATCGGTTTGAGCATCATATTCTGTTGCTGAATGCACATACATCAGCTGGTGGAGTTCCTTTGGGTGCTATTTTAGCAACTAGTAACAATGTCAGTATTCTTACTTTAGGTTTTCAACTTCTAAAGCAATTATTCCCAGAGCAAGCATTTTGTGGTAGAGGAGGGTCTGGTCCCCATGCTTTCTTAATTGAAGATTCAGATAATCAAAGAAGTGCATTAAACAGTGTGTGGCCAGATTCTGATGTTATAATATGTATTTTCAGAATTTTACAATCTATGTGGAGATGGCTGTGGGATGAAAAACATAATATTTTAAGAGACCACCGTCTTTATTTATTATATTTACTAAAAACTATTCTATTTGCATCGTCTGATTCAGAAATGACAACTAAGTATCAAAGTTGGTGTGCTGACAGTATTGCTGTACATTATCCTACATATTTGCATCAAGTAGAGTCACTGTGGCAAAGGCGTCACCTGTGGGGCATATGCTTTCATAGATTATTACCTCTACAGAATGCCAGCAATTATTATGAAGCTGCTGTACGAGCTATTAAAGATAAAAGTTTTGAGCAAGCTCGAACTTTTGACATTATTCAACTGTTGAACTATCTAGTCACACGTCTTGATTTTTATTATGAGAATAAATTTCTTAATATATTACAAGAAAAAGTGAAGCATATTTTCCTAAGCCATTTTCCTACTACAATACCATCTCATGTTGAACCTTTCATTCAACAAATTGCTGGAAATTATTACCTTGTTCCCAGTGAGAAGGAAGAAGAAAAGCTTTATACTGTAGATGCAGAATTAAATTCTTGTTCATGTTTAAATGGCTTAAATGGAGCACTTTGTATTCATCAGTATTGGGTATTTTTAAAAGTTCCTTCGGACATGTTCAAAGCTGACATTTCTGATCCTGAATTTAAAGAGAAATTACTTATTATTGCCTCAGGATCAACTGATACAAATGAAGTCATATCAACAAATCTGAATGATTCTCCAAAATTACATAATTCCCAAACTTCCCCTGAACAAAATTCACAATCCCCTTTAGAAAATCTGGTAACCCAAGTTATTACATTAAATGGTACAGATTCTGGTGTTAACCAGACAATTGAGTTAAATAGCCAAACTTTGAAATGTCCTACTATAGCTTCTGGTGAATCCTCCAATTCTGTTCTAGATATTATTTCACCATCTCCATTATTACTAACATCTCCAAGTATTACCTCAATGTCATCAAATTCTGAGTCAAACCTTTCTAGTTCAATCCTTGGTTCAAATAATTCAAGCCTGCCAGATCAGGTAAATCACAATGGAAAAAAGAATTCTGATGCTGTGAAAAATAATTCCAAGAATTCTGAATTAAACATAAGAAAGGTACATTATATTTTCCATTGTTTTTGTATTTTATTTAGAGGCATATATATATTATGTAATAATTGGTCATAAGGTTATTTTTGTTTTTATATGTTAATATTATTTTAATTTGTCTACAAAGCAGGGTTGTAGATATAGAAAATTAGAAGTTATAGTATTTAAAACTTTATATTTTTACTTACAATAAAATCATGAATGGTATAAATTTGATAGTGCACAATTATTTAACTTGTATTGCATAACTGATATAATTTATTGTGCAGTAGCAAAAGTGTTAATTAGATAGTTGAATGTTTAACCAGTGTTCTTGTTGTAATGTACTTACAACACTAACACCAATGTTCATTTACAAAGGGGAGACACAGTAAAAATATAATACCTTATATTTGGATTAAGACATTTATTCTGTACACTATTTACAAATTGATATACTTGATCACCATATAACATAAACAGCAATTATTTAGATTTTATATTCATCAGTACACAATAATTATTACAATTCTCTTTTGTTATACGTTATTCCGTAATCAAAATATTGAATTACTAACTGAGGCCTAAATAACCATCATAAATATGTTAAATCTATTTACCTCCAGATATTGCAGGCTTGGGCTTTCATCAGGATGTAAAGGGCGTTGGTACTGGCATAGCGGCTGTTATTTTACTGTGCGTCTATGGTGGCATGTGGGTTTTGGGACTCGATTGTTGGTCCAGGCTCTCTGAATGTCCACGAACTCTTCAATCCCGACTTCGACTCCTTTTTCTTAACTCTCTTTCTCAACTCATCACCTCAGTTTTAATGCCCCTTTTTCTTCTTTACTAATCGCTTGTTTGGTTAAATTTTCCCACATCTGCACCCCCTTCGGGAGTGCAGGTGGGCTCATTAAAATAGCCCCTTTTGTGAAATCTGACATTATTTTTATCCCCTGCCACCATAATTCATGGTTACATCTCTGTGCAAACTTGACCGTTACGCTTGTGCCATTCTGTGATGTAAAACTCTCTGCAAGGGTCCTTAAACTCAGAGTCAACAATTGCATCTAAATTCTTCTTGGAAATTTCTCCTACAACTGTGCATACACATGCTGACCATCATGGGAAAGTACCTCGGTACAGTTCTCAAGAATAAAAAAGGAGTGAGAATTCTTTGCCCATTCCCCATAACAGAGTGAGATTTCTAAAAATTAAGAGAAAACACTTGCCCCAAATTGCTTTTTAGCTAAGGTGGTTGCTATTCTACAGTGGCATCTGCAACACTTGTTTCTACTGAGAAAGAATTTCTGCCCATGATAATATGAAGTATGTGTTATTGTTTACTGCCAGGTTCCACAGAGAGGAGAAAGGTTACCTTTACAGAGTAATATCATCCATCCTCCTGTCTATTGGTAACTTCTCATTTATTTCAGCTATGTGTGAAACATTTTTGTGAAAATTTTTTATAGTAATAAGAGAAATAGTAGTTAGAAAGGAAACAAAAAATAAGAACAGAAGTAGAAAGTTATTAAATGTGGGAATTTCATGTAAAATGAAAAAATTTAAGAAAATGGAAAATAGCGAGACTTTTTATATAATAAATTTAATTTACCTAAAATATGAAATGTGCATGAAATTTTTTAATTCATCCATTCTTTAATAAAGTGGACAATTTCACATAAAAATTTTTTAATTAATAAAAAAGTTATACAATATTAATTCAACAATAAGTAGAATTCTATTCATTAAGAGGAGTTAAAGTTCAAGTACTGTCATTTAGTGGAGACCGGTAACCTTAATGTCCATTATAGTAGAATTATTTGTTGTATGTTTGAATTGGTTTATAATTAATATATGTTGTACATGGTAATATATACAGTAAGACCCCGCTTAACACTGGGGATACGTTCCATCAAAGTAGAGCGTAATGCGAAACAGCGCTAAAGGAGGCTGTCTTAACATGTAAATAATGGGGTTAGGGGAAAATGGATAAAAAATTGGTTAAGTATTAAATTTAATTATTTTTTTTAAATAAAAATAAAACCAAATATTTATTTCTTACAAAAATAAAAACAATATAGATGAATATACTTATAAAAACAAATAAAATTCTAAGTCAGTCAGATCATTCAGTCTATTCTGTGTTTCCAATTTTCTGCCTTTTTGTCAAAAAGGCATCTAATGTAGTTTGCGTTTTCCTTTTGCATTCTGTTAGAAGTTGTTGATAAGTGGATAAAGCATCTAAAACACCCCATCTTGCTTTTGAACTCCTGTCAAAATTTGGATTCTTTTCAACAAATTGGTCCATAATTTAAGTTATAGTGGTCAAACTCCCTTTTACAAACACCATCAAAAGTTCTGTTTGCTCTTCTTCGAAATTACAACTATCAATATTTTTGTTTTCTTCTTGCTCAGTTAATTCCTTGAACTCATCATTAGAAAGACTAGCTGCTGTTTAATGGACTATTTCTTTGACGTCTTCCACATTTATCTTATCTTTTCTTGTTTTTTATTATTAGACATAATAAAAACTAAAGGTCATAATATATGTCACTGTATTAATCATTATAGTATTGTTTAAATTTATACTTACAATAATGTCAACAAATATTTCAAATGATAAAAATGCTTCTGTACAGCACCACACCGAACAAGAAACCCAACTACACTTTTTTGGATGTGTAGCTCTACGAGCGATTTCAGGGAATCCCTGGGTTGAAATAAAAGAGCACTAAACCGAAACAGCGTTAAGCGGGGTCTTACTGTATATATACCTTATCTTTATTATATTTGATAAAAAATATACATTTTATTTACAAATGAAGCAAAAATTTAAAAGGATGTACTTTAATATATTAAAAAAATGATAAAAATTTAATTAAAATTAAAATATTATGAAATAAAAATTGAGGACACTTGCTCCAAATTGCCTTCTAGCTAAGGTGGTTGCTATTCTACAGTGAAATGTGCAACACTTGTTTCTACTGAGAAAGAATTTCTGCCCATGCTAATATGAAGTATGTGTTATTGTTTACTGTCATGTTCCATAGAGAGGAGAAAGGTCACCTTTATAGAGTGATATCAACCACCCTCCTGTCTATTGGTAACTTCTCACTTATTTCAGCTATGTGTGAAACACTTTTGTGAAAAATTCCTACTGTAATAAGAGAAATAGTAGTTAGAAGGGAAACAAAAAATAACAGAAGTAGAAAGTTATTAAATGTGGGAATTTCATGTAGAATGAAAAAATTTAAGATAATGGAAAATAGCGATACTTTTAATTTAATGAATTTAATTTACCTATAATATGAAATGTGCATGAAATTTTTGAAATGTGAGAATTTTGCACATAATGAAGCTGATTTATAAAAGTGTGCAAATTTTGTGCAGTTATTTTTTGATGTAAGGATAAAAGAAAGTATGCAATCTTTTCACATTGTTGCTCTGAAGTGAGAACATTGGTTTGACCCTAATACTATCTCATGCATACCTTAACTGTATGTTTTATGTTTTGATAAGTATTGCTTTTATAATTAGAATGCAACATAAATCTAGTAATATATCAATAATGGCTTACCAGTCGTAAAAATATCTTTTATTCATTTGAGGTGAATCATTATATAATATTATTGAAAAGTTTGTGAAAAATTAATAAAAATATTATATTTTGATGCAGTTTAGAAAAATTCTGCAAATATCTAGAAACTTAAAATGTACAATTCTATTTTCTGAATAATTTGGTTTGAGGTTTTCAGTGTATGCCAGAGACCCATATTAAAACCTTACTCTTGCATTACCAATAAGGTTATTTAATTAGTTTTACTCTTGGTTTATTCCAAAATTAAAAGTGGCAGTAGACATATTTAAATAGCTATACTGACTTCCTTGTTGTTAATATCATTTATGTGATAAAGAAAAACACTCAGTGTATTCTGATGATTTCGTTTACTTATTTCTGACCCCTTTAAACAAAATTTTTCTCTCTCATTACATCAGGTGAAGGCTTTGGAAAACTTTGAAAAATTTTGCCAAAGAGTGAAAGATGGTTTAAAGAATCAGACTGAAGATTTTTTACAATTCCATTTGCTGAATAATTTAGTTTGAGGTTTTCAGTGCATGCTAGAGACCCAGATTAAAACCTTACTCTTCCATTACCAATAAGGTTATTTAATTAGTTTTACTCTTGGTTTATTCCAAAATTAAAAGTGGCAGTAGACATATAAGTAGCTATACTGACTTCCCTATTGTTAACCCTCTGACTGCTCAATTTCTAGACCAAGATCGGTTCAAAAAGTGTGCATTTTTTGTATATTTTAAATCTATAAATATTGAAAAAATGGAATATGCACTTTTTCTTTCTAGAAAAGATTTTTTATATAGATTTTTATAGTGAGAAATTAAGCTGTCAAAAAAAAAAAAAAAAAAAAAAAAACCAGTTACAGATGTTACCACAAGAAAAAATTTAATAAGTTTCAAATGAATTACAGATAATTTCTATTTATTACATAATATAATTATAATTATATTATTTAATATAACTATATTTCTACTCATATAATTCTTTTATTACATAATTAAAAGTCTAATAATGTATATAATTTATTTCACTGGTTAAACATTGAAAAAGTAGGATGCGCTTCTCAAAAAAGGAAGAAAAGCAAATGCCCGTGGAAATCGTGGGATAAGCAGCCAGAGGGTTAATATCATTTATGTGATAAAGAAAAGTACTCAATGTATTCTGATGATTTCATTTACTCATGTTTTACCCCTTTAAACAAAATTTTCTCTCTTATTACATCAGGTGAAGGCTTTGGAAAACTTTGAAAAATTTTGCCAAAGAGTGAAAGATGGTTTAAAGAATCAGACTGAAGATTTTTTACCTGCTTTGGAAGTAATGATGAAAAATGTTGAACGTATTGGTGATTCGACAGACCAAATAATTTCTGCTTTAAACTTCTTTGGTATTCTTTCAGGTAATAATTATTTTTTTGGGGTGTGGAGTGAGGATAGGATATGATTATATTTAATACAGTGCTTTTGTTAATCTTTGGATGACTAGGTGGAAATTTAAAGCATAAAAGGCTATATGGAGTCAGTCAATAATCCCACTTGTTAAATAACACATATTTATTTACCATATCCAATAATATTCAAAACTAGCTTTTAAAATCATTTAATTATATATACAGTGGAACCAATGTAAGAAATTTTCCAAGGAACGAAGAGATTGAATCTTCTTAAGCAAAAAAATCTTCTTAAACAGAAAACCTGAAAAAATACATTATGAAAAATATTTTAATATGAATTTTATTTTTTCATTTCTAAATAAATTCTCAGGGCATATAATTCAATTTTACAATTATAAATAAATATAAATATTATATTATATTAGAACTATAAATAATATATTAGTTTACCATAATATGTTTTATTCCTAAGAATTTGTGCTTGGTTTCTTGATAACAGATTTAATGTTGTATTTCATAATTTTCATTCCAGTTTGGAATGTTTCAGGAAAAAGACTGAATTGATTTTAGTTTTAAATGGTTGTACTTTCCAGGCCTTACTAGCAGAGTATCAAAACTACCTAATGTTGAACAATTCTTATTATAAAGGAAGGCTGTTTGTTGTGGCATCTATCATCATTCAATTTATTTGGAAATATAACTTTTACATCTATGTTGATTAAAATATTAATGAAGCCTCACAACAAGGTTTAAAGGAAATAAAGCTTCTTAAATGGAAAAAAAAGTTAAGAAATTAACTTATTAAATGGGTAAATCTACTATTATAGGTATATGAATAAAACAGGAATCGCAGAAATAGAATATCTTAAATGGGGAAACTTTTTAAGTAGGTTGCACTGTATGTATATACATATATATATATATATGTAATCTGTTTTTTATGACACTCCTTGACAAGGAGAAAGCTCAACAGCTAGTAATAATAAAAATGCAGTCTGGCCTCATATTGAAGAGAATGGCAGAAGTCTAATTGAAACTTTATTCCAGAGCGGCAACAACGCACATCTTTTTCACTACACGACAGACAAAAAAAAAAAAAAAAAGCCACAGAGTTCACTCTGATCGAACAGAGGTGCACCTAAGAGTGATTACAGAAAGAATTTTCCCACAGTAAAAAACGACTTAATAAGCGAATTAAATGCAATATCAGCAAAATTCGAAACCATTTGCTGCCAACAGCTGGGAAATGTGCTGAATAGACAGAAAGTTTACAGTTTTAGGACAGAAAGGAATGTTAAGTAGAAAATACTCCATTGATTAAACTATTTAGAGGCTGGTGAAAAGATTTAAATGAATTAGAATGGGAGAGAGGAGGTTTTTAAAAGAAATATTAGAGTTAAAAAATTTTGATATATTACACACACACACACACACACACACACACACACACACACACACATATATATATATATATATATATAGTGTAAGGAAAATTCTCAGGGGTTTTCAAATACATCAGTTACTTATTTTGTTACTTAAAATTTTTGTAAAATTTTATGTTAACGGAAAGGTTCTCACTTCGTTCACCCCTTTCTTTTTGCCCGGGGAGGATATTGTAAGGAAAATTCTCAGGGGTTTTCAAAACTTAAATCAAGGGTAAAAATTCCCGCGTCATTTTCCATTCCCCTTTTTAACCCCTAACCTAAATTGACCACTGGGGCTACAGTTTACGCCCTCGGAGAAGGGGCCTGGCTAATTATAATCCTACATGGCCCTAGTAGACAATTTAGGAAATTTCCAAATAAAAAGGAGATACATGCTGTCGGAGACAGATATTTTCCCACAGATGTTGTCCCAGGTGTTACGGGTCTTGTACATAGAACTTCATGCTAGCTGACCTCTCAGTTTGTCCTGTCCCTATGATGAAGTGGGAACCTTATAACAACGTTATCTTAATAAAGGTCTTTAGCTGAAACGGTATCATTTTTATGGCCATGACTACAACCCCCCATCGAGAAGTCCGTCTCATATTATATATATATATATATATATATATATGAGAGAGAGAGAGGGAGAGGGTTGCAACCATAGAAAAACATAGAAAATATAATCTGGTTGCAACAAAATAAAATGGTGATTAATTCACACCAGGACTAGGAATTTAAATACAAAATTATTGAGTTTAACATAATCATTTTGAACCTATTTTACATGCCCTAGTTCCTATTAATAAACATGGCTTTTTAGAAAAACTATTAGCATTTTACTGTAGATGGGCTCTATGTACTTTTTATTATTATTATTCCAAAACGAAAATTTGACTTGAAATCATACGCTATTTTTCATTTATTCTATGATTTATTTTATTAATATGAAGACTTAATAGGTAATATGATTAGGATTTAGTTATTTGTAATACATCTAATTTGGATTTTTTCATACTGAGAAAAAATAATAATCATCCATTTTTTAAAAGTTTCTGATTCACTTTCACAAAGGTATTTAAAGCTTTACATATTCTTTGTCTGAAAAGTTTCTATAGTGAGAAAGACATTTTTCTTTCTCCAGCTAAAAAAATATTTCCATTAGAATGTTAGATTTTTTTCTCAATAAATCCTCTTATTTAACTCCATTTGTTTATATTTTACAGCTCCTTCATTGGTAAATAAAAGAAAGAAAATCCCAGCATCTTCTTACATCAATGAAGAAATAGTTCCTAAAGTACATGGACGGCAAATGATAACTTACAGTAGAAAGAAATCTGCTGATCATGTAAAATTAGTGCCAACAAGTTGTTCTACAGTAAATGCAAGTCTATCAAAGGATGAAGAAAAAGAAAAGTCTGTTAAGGATAGATAGTAATAATTGAAAAAATGTTTCTATTAAGATTATTTGCTGCTGAAATCAGTCATTATTGTATCAGTCATTTGGTAAACTGTGAATGTTAAATTTTTTAATTTAATAAATATTTAATTGAATTTCAAGAATAGTTTTATTAATAATTACAGACACAGCCTAAGCAAGGATTTAATTTCAGAGAGGGCAAAAAATGAATTTTATAAAATTATATATTACTTCACTGCACAGCACTGCACTGCTCACAAATGATGTATAAATCGAAATGACAGAAGTGAGTAATAATGTAGCGGAGTAGCGAAAACAAGTGACAATGGCTCCCACATACACACAAATATTGTATGTGAGGAATGCCAAATGAGAAGAGAAACAAATCACGTGCGACTTGACTGTTGCCCAGGCCTGATAGGACCAATAAATTTCATGTTATGCGATTAACTGTTAAACCATTCAATGAGTCAAATTGGCTCACAACCGTGAAAATAGGTATACCACATTTGATAATGCGAAATGAAGGGGGTCTGCGGGGAAGAGGAATGAAAGTTTACATATATTTTATTACTTAACTAAAAACCAACGTATGTTTTTGAAAAGTGATATTAAAGTTTTATATATATGTAGTCATCAAATTTTTAATGGGTCAAATTGGCTCGGTCCATAAATCTAGTGTTAATGAAACATTGTTTATAATTAAATTTTAAACTGTGTCCCCATACTGCAACAGTGGCATGTAAGATGTTAATACAAATATAATTTTTACCTCTAAGTTATATTTATTTATTAAAAAAAACCTGAAAAAACCACAGTAGTGCTTTTATGTTTCTATATGCAGAAACGACTACTATCCATTTATACAAGCCGAACGATGGCCGATGGGTTAGGGTGCTGGCCTTCGGTACCGGAGTTCGTGGGTTCGAATCCCGCAGTGGCATGGATGTTCGTAGCCGTTCGGAATCGGCTTTAAGCTGTAGGTCCCGGTCTCATTAGCCCTCGTGTTGCAAAAAGTAGACCGTAGCACTCCAAACCAAACCAAACCATTTATACAAACTATTTAATTATAAGAAGAATTCTCGGTTTTCCTAGGTTTTCATATCAACGAGGTTTCACTGTACATATCTTGATTTGAAGGTTCATAAATTCATTAGTCAACAATAGAACATTTAAAGCTTTATAAATATACACAAATATTTACAATAATGATCAGTAAAACAATCAAATAACATTAAATTAACTACAATAAATGCAACTTTTTTTCAGTTATAAATTTCGTGCATTCTGCCGAGGATTGTAACATTTTACTGGCAAGCTGCTGTTTGGCCATTACAGGCATGAATAAAATGCAATCAATGGTGTTCATATCTAAACTAATTAGGTGGTTGTTTTAAAGTAAAAGTGCTATTAAGGGGGGACTGTACCAGCCATATAAGGACCCATTCGTTCAGTGTTAACCTATGGGAAAAATAAAATTCCCTCTTTCCGGCTTTCATTCGAAGAATTAGGTGAACAATGACCAAATGGGTAGGGCGCTTTTCTTCGGAGTTCGTGGGTTTGAATCCCACTGCTGGCCTGGATGTTCGTATAGGTGTATGAGCCAGCAAATCAAGGTTTTTAAATGGCTAGTCACGTGGTGATGCGGAAGAAGCGAAACTAATTATGTAAAGAGTTATATAAGAAGGGCTGGATTCAGCAGGAACTAATGTTGGTGTATGCGTAGTCGCCAATGTTCTAGAAAGAACAAAAGAGTTTCACCAAATGTTGCTATTTAAGGATATAATCGCCCGAAACTTATTTTTAATTGCAGTTATACTTACGCTGGTTAGTTTTAGGTTCAAAAGCCATTATATATATGCATATATATATATATATATATATATATATATATATATATATATATATATATATATATATATATATATATATATATATATATATATATATATATATATATATATATATATATATATATATATATATATATATATATGTGTGTGTGTGTGTGTGTGTAACCAGTGAAAATATTTGTCTCAGATAACACAGGAAATTAGCCCATGGTATTCAAAATGTCCAGGCTTCTTGGGAAAAAAAAGAACTCCCAATCTAAATGTAGTCGTGATGCCATTGAACACAAGTCCAACGGTGTGAACTGAGGATCGAAAAACATTCTAACCGTTATTATAATACAACTTCTCTGCCCTGGAATTATCATCTTTCAACGATGAAGGACCCCAGAGCGAGTGAATTTCGGGATTTTATTCCCAAGAGACTAAAGAAGAATTAATACATTTTGGGAGGCAAGAGTGAACCTTGATCATTTCAGCTAGCTCAAGAACCACACAGGGAGCAATTTAGTTATTGAAGAAGGAATCCCATTTTAATGGGGCAGCTAAAAACTGTGGACAGGAAATTAGCATTAATCCAGCATTATTTTTATATATACAGGTAAAAAGAATTTAAGTCGGAGAATACTCTTTTATCTGACATTTTATGACTGGGGAATTAAGTATTAAGAAATGAGAAGGGAAAAAAGAGAATTTTGGATATCTATTTTAGGTGTGATAATATATATATATATATATGTGTGTGTGTGTGTGTGTGTGTGTGTGTGTGTAATCCTATAAATATAAAACAGCTGGACAAGGAGAAAGCTAAACAGCTAGCAGTAATAACGAACGATGCAGTCTGACCACATTGAAGAGAAAGGCACATGTTTAATTAAAATTTTATTTTAGAGCTGCTAAAACGGACATCTTTACTAGTCAACGACAGACAAGAGAAAGACACAAAAATCACTCTGCTCGAACAGAGGTGCACCCAAGAGCGAAGACAGAAAGAATTTTCCCACTTACTCAGCGAATTTAAGTGTAAGATCAGGAAAAACACGGAGCCATTTCCTGGCGACAGCTGGGAAACGTGTTGAATAGACAGAAAATTTACATCTATAGGATAGAAAGCTTTGGGAAATGGATCGAAAGAATTTTAAGTCGAGAACGCTCCTTTGATTAAGACATTTAGAGGCTGGGAAAAAGATTTTAAGGAATTAGAATGGGAGAGAGGAGGTTTTTAAAGAAATATTAAAGTTAAATAATTTTGATATATTACATATATATGTTAAAGAATTCTTTAAATGCGATCCGCACCTTTCGGAATTTTATTTTTTTATAGGTTAACATTAAATGAAAAGAATCCAATATGGCAGGTACAGATGTTGATGAAATTTTATATATCCGTACAGGGTACGAAAAATTCGTCAAGCCGAAGAATTCTGTTTACATTTCCGCATTGGTGACATACGTGATGTTTCCACAGGATATAAATATATTATCATGGATTATTGTTGCCTAACAGTATTACAAATGAGACCGATTTGTTGGGACTTATGAATACACGCGACGGATATGTCATTACAGTAATGACATTTTCAGGAATGCTATTTGCTACGTGAACGCCGACAGCTGCCATGGTCACATGTGCGAAACTGTTTTGACACGCGTTAAATGTTTAATGGCTACAAACAGGAAGTGTTTCTCGCGGTAGTTTTGCTCTGTTATGCCAAAAAAAGATAATGACACACTCCACATAAAGCTGGTATATTTACTACGCTCTTTTTTGTTTGCCTTTTTTAAACTCGCATTTCAAGGATGAAAGGGGAATTGGCGAAAGAATGGTAAGGTGATGCTGGAGTGAATTTCATCTATGCAGTTATACAATGATCCTCTTCATGTACGAATTATTTGGTTGAGGGTTTATTGCATGAAAACTGATATCTGTTTAAATTTTATTATTACTGCCAACAAAGCATGTTTGATACACTAACAAAAATTCTGGTGTAGGCACCACATAACATCTTTGTACATCTATTAAATTATACACAATTTTTTCTGCGCTTCCTGTAAGCTTATTTTGTTTGAATATGAGGTACGGTTCGCCCATTCTTTAACAAAGTAGACAGTTCCATAGTTGCTAAATTTTTTTTAATTAATAAAAAATTATACAATATTAATTCAACAACAAGTAGAATTCTATCCAATAAGGAGTAAAGTTCAACTACTGTCATTTAGCGGCGACCGGTAGCCTTAATGTCCATTATAGTAGAATTATTCGTTGTATGTCTGAATTGGTTTATAATTAATATATGTTGTAGACGGTAATATATATATATATATATATATATATATATATATACGTTTTCTTTATTATATTTGATAAGAAATATACATTTTATTTACAAATGAAGCAAACATTTAAATGGATGTACTTTAATCTATTAAAAAATTTATAAAAACTTAATTAAGATCTTTCGAAATAAGAATGACGTTAATTTTATTTATATTGCAAGAACTTTTAAATTTACATAGCTTAAGCTTTAAAGTTGATCTCGAATTAAATTAATCTGTCTAGACTTATTATTTTTAAAATATTCTGTAAGCCAGTTTTATGCAAAAAATTCTTCGTTTATCTTAATTACTGATTAATATCGCCAGAATAAACCTGGCTCAGTATGTGGACGAGTTTTCTAGTTACTGCGCACTTGAGTTGCCCGCACTGGCTGTTTTTGATGTTTGGATATTTCCGAAACCATCCTTTGCTATGACAATTAATGCCTCCTCCATACTGTGGCCTATTATTGGCCACTGCAGTGCTCGCCCTGATGTCGACCTTGGCACGATGGTTCACGGGTTGTCCCTGGGCCACTAAATGAGCCGAGCACATAGATCTGTGCACTTTAGTGGCGCTTGCTGGCTGCCTTTGATGATTGAAAAAAAACAAACAAAAAAACAGCTTTCGAAGCCATTCTCTGTTGTTCTCGACCACGATAAGCCATACCCCCTCCACACAGTGAAAAAGGCTTACAGTGGACTACAGTGCAGAGGGGCCTGTACCATTCGCAACCATCGACACAATACCCTATCCCTCCCCCATACACAATGATGATTACTTGCAGTGGCCTATCATCGGTCATAGTGGAGAGAAGCTATTAGGGATTTTCTGTGTAGGAAGAGGCATGAATTGTAGAAAAACAAGACTGAGTTGGTACACTGTTTCATTGCGCCAATTAAGCTTCGCTCTTCATCTGCAATTATCTACCAAAAAATCAGACTCCCACTGTGCCCCTTAACCTTTTGAAGACGGGCGTATCATATATGCAACATCTTTCAAATTCTATTCAGATATCTCTAGTAGACAAGTTCACCTGTAATAGGCATATGGCTACCTCTAGTGGAAATAAGAAATACTAATTAAATGTTTAACCTAAAATATCATTAATGATATACTCACTCTAAGTCAACTTGAAAGACGTTGCATATATGATGCACCCGTCCTCAAAGGGTTAAACCCTAATCTATGCACTTTGCCCTGACAAACTTCTTCCTGTTTCACAAACTTAAAATCACCTCGGTAGGATGCCATTTGCAAACCAATGAAGAGTTTCAGGAGGATGTGAAAAGAGACGTCTCCAGAAAATGCGTTCAGGAAGCTTTCAGAGATTTCACAGTTATTGTTACTCAACGGAAAAATATATAACCCTTAATACTTATTTCAGTATTATTCTTAATACTTTTTTCTAGCATAATTCTAGTTCAATTATAGCGGGAAAAGTGACTGTTTTTCTGAAAAGCGTGACTTTTAAGGAACCTGCACTTTTGAAAATGTGACCAAAACAGGGACCTTATTTGCGTAATGACAGTTTTTTTAGGCAGCATAATTTAAATGTACTAATTGGTTATAATATTAATATTAATTGATTCTAAGCGAACTATCCATTGATTAATGTGTTTATTTATAACTGAAAAATAATTTATATATATATATATATATATATATATATATATATATATGACATGTCGTGATCCAGAGTTAAGGCGAATGGAAAACAATCTTCTTGATAATAATAAGTTTATTAAACCATCGTTAAAGTAAAACTTGCGCCATTTTCACTTTTCCGTCGAAGACACGCGTAGAGTGTTGTTGACAGCTCCATGTCCCCACGCTCACTGAAAACTTATCTGTTTGCAAGCTCATCAAATTGTTTCAAATTGCTTCCGCCTGACCGGATTATCCTAAAAGCTTACGCGAACGTGGGTCTTTTTCATTTATTTTATTATTATAAAAGATACCTTTTTTTAAAAATCGCTTTTAACTAGCGTAATTTCCAACTACCCCTTTTTTTAGACATGACACACACACACACACATATGTTTTAAAAATGACCGGTATACTTGAAAAGTCAATAAAAACTAAACGCACAGTGATAGAAATAAACAGTTTATTGAAATATGCTTGGGACAATATTAAGTTTTTAGGCAGACAAACTTTCAAAATTAGTTACAATGTTCCACAACAGACGACGCTGCAGTCTGGAAAAATCTTAAATACGATATTTTTCAGATATCCACCATGCGAAGCAATAATATGGCGTATTCTCAAAACGAAATTATCAGAAACTCGTGTAATCGTCTCAGGCGGGATGGCTTCACATGCAGAACAGATGTACTATTCCAGTTATTCAATAGTTTCTGGATAGTGGCGATACACCTGGTCTTTTAAGAGTCCCCACAGACAAATATCGTAGTTGAGATTTTTCCAGACTGCAGCGCCATCTGTTGTGGAATATTGTAGCTAATTTTAAAGTTTGTCTGTCTGAAAATTTACTATTGTCCCAAGCATATTGCAATAATCTGTGAATTTCTATCAATGTCCGTTTAGTTTTTATTGATTTTTTAAATATACCTTTCATTTATGAAACACCCTGTATTATATCAGTAATATTATTTGCATTTAAACCAGCATTAATTCCAGGAAGCGCTAATTAAATACCATGCCGAAAGATGGTCGAATGGTTAGGGTTCTTATCTTCGGAACCGGAGTTCGTGGGTTCGAATCCTATTGGGTTGTTCGTAATTGTTTGGAATCGGCTTTAAGCTGTAGGTCCTGGTCTCATTAGCCCTCGTGTTGAAAAAAAATAGGTGGTAGCGCTCCAAATCTAATTAAATACCACAGATGTCGAAATTAGTTATTAAGGTCCTCATTTAAAGCATTTTCAAATTCTGCTTTTTGCATTGTTTTTTTCAACTCAGTTTTTCTTGCAAGTTCTTCTCACAATCCCTTAATTTGTCATATAAAATATGAAATAATGGTTTCTGTTTCTGGAATATTATTCTATATTTAAAAAATGCAGCGTCCTTTACAAAATAAATAGAAATTTTATTGTTTTCTCCAATAAATTGTGTACTTGTTAATAACAATTCATGTTGAGGAACTGCTGAGGAGGGCTCCGTAATATATTGATATAGTATACCATACCTTAATGCCTTAATATATTGATATTTCCTACCCCGGTAATGGTATTGAGAATTCAATCCCTCTGATTTACAATTTCTAACAGAATTTCATCCTTCTTGCAGAATATAAAAGAAAAATTAATTTTATAACTGAAAGCAGAGGGAAAAAATGATCAAAAATTAAAAAGTGACCCGGTTCTTTTTCCTTTTTAACGATTCACAGTCTTTTCGTCAAATGTGAAAATTGTTTATGAAGTTTTAAGGACACTCTTCTAAGTACTGAAGCATTTAGATTAATGGGAAATTTTTTTTAAACTTTCGTGACTTTTGACCTTCATGAATTTTATCCTTATAGAGTAAGCATTTTAACTTTAAACCTCCGCATTTGCTAAGAGGTTCGCTAAGTCCTACATTTTCTTTTTCTCTCTCTACATTTTTTCAACCTCTCGTTTGGGACCTAATGTTATGGAAGGGAAGAGTGGGGAAAGAGAAAACTGCCGAGCTCTCATTAAAGTATACTTATGGAGTTAATAATGGGGAATTGACGTGAAATAGGTGACATCATCGCAGTTTTTTTTCTGGCCGTGCTCTTGAATCAGCAACATTAGACTGGATCTTTTCCATTACGTTCTTTTTCTTTCTCTCTCTCTTTCTCTTTTTGCCTACTTCAACGTATATTACGAGTTATGGAAAAATCGTGCTTTCTGTGAAAAATGCCTAATTTGTTTTTTACTTTGAAGAACTTTAAAATTGGAAAGTACTTTTACATAGTACCTTGTCTTCACATACTGCAAGTATGACGCTATACTACGCTGTTTTCAACACCTATTGTGAGTTGTGAATTAAACGTGCTTTCTGGGATAAAAAGTCTGATTTGTGGGTATTACCCGTGAGAGCCTTAAAATGCGAAAATATTTTTACATTGTGCCTTATCAACAGATTCTGCATGTGTGATACGCTACGCTTTTTTAATATGTGTTGCAAACTGTAGAAATAACGTGCCTTTTTTTTAAGTTTTGTAAAACAGCACGATATTTTTACACTGTTTTCAACACCTATTGTGAGTTGTGAATTAAACGTGCTTTCTGGGATAAAAAGTCTGATTTGTGGGTATTACCCGTGAGAGCCTTAAAATGCGAAAATATTTTTACATTGTGCCTTATCAACAGATTCTGCATGTATGATACGCAACGCTGTTTTTAACATGTATTGCAAACTGTATAAATACCGTGATTTTTTTTAAAGTTTTGTAAAACAGCACGATATTTTTACATTGTTTTCAACACCTATAGAGCAATTTGTCGCAACGTCACGAACTACTAAAATGTCCTTCCCATTCATTTTCAGGTTTACAACAGCCAATAGACAAACAATAAACTGCCTTTCCATTTGAAACTAAAGCCAGAATTGTCATAAATTGAGATTTGCCATACTTCTTGAAATCGCCTTATTGTGGGTGGTGGATTAATTGTGCTTTCTGGAATAAAATTCTGATTTGTGGGTATTACCCGTGAGAGCCTTAAAATGCGAAAATATTTTTACATTGTGCCTTATCAACAGATTCTGCATGTATGATACGTTACGCTGTTTTTAACATGTATTGCAAACTGTAGAAATAATGTGCCTTTTTTTTTTCAAGTTTTGTAAAACGGCACGATATTTTTACATTGTTTTCAACACCTATTGTGAGTTGTGGATTAAGCGTGCTTTCTGGAATAAAAAGTCTGATTTATGGGTATTACCTGTGAGAACCTTAAAATGCGAAAATATTTTTACATTGTGCCTTATCTACAGATTCTGTATGTATGATACGCTACGCCGTTTTTAACATGTATTGCAAACTGTAGAAATAACGTGCCTTTTTTTTTCTTTTTAAATTTTGTAAAACGGCACGATATTTTTACATTGTGCCTTATCAATAATACTGCAAGTATGATATGCTATGCTGTTTTCAACACATTTTGCGATCCCTGGAAATAGCGTGCTGTTTGAGATTAACAACACTAACAACAAAATTTGATTTTTGTGTTATACCTTTGAGAGCCTTTTACATATAGAATTATAAACACATGCTGCAAATATAATAAGCTACGCTGTTTTCAACACATACATGTAAAAATCCCCCCCTAAAATATTTATTTATTTGTGTTTGTGTATGTGTTTTACCTTGGAGAATCTTAAAATTTGAAAATCCTCTTTTTATAAGGCGTTTTTCATGCTGCTTCGCTATGACAATCTCAACACATATTGCTAGTTACGAAAAAACAGAGCTTCTGAAGAATTTGATTTATTTAAACTTTGAAAACTATAAAGTGTGAAAGTACGTTTTCTCAGTGACTTATCAACACATATTGGCTTGGTTTGGTTTGGAGCATTAGGGTCTATTGTTTTGCTACATGAGGGCTAATGAGACCAGGTTCTACTGCTTAAAGCCGGTTCCGAACAGTTCCGAACGCCAAGCCAGAAGTAGAATCTGAACCCATGTACTTAAGTACTGAAGATCAGCATACTACCATTTGGCCATCGTTCGGCTCAACACGCCAAATGTGCTTTGCTATGCTAGTGTCATTACATGGTGCGAGTTAGTGGGAAATTATGCTTTCTGGAAATAGCCTGAATTATTTTATTTTACCTTGGGTAACTATAAAATAGGTTGGTCCTATTTCATAGGGTCTTATTACATTTTCGAATATGATGCTAATTAAAACACTTGTAGCGAGTTAAGGAAAAATCACTGTAAGAGTCGCGTCTGTCTCTGTCGGTGGTCAAGCGAACTTTTGTTCATTTTAACAATTGAAAATGACAGTATTGTCCCCGTAATGGTTTTCTTGACGTACGGAGGTGTCAAGCGTGTCGTTTGTCAACGCACCGACAGAGAAAAGGAATTTTGCTTTGCGCTTCACCTACCCCAAGGACAAGGGTCAAAGAGGGGGGGTCGATCTCCCCTAAAACCGAGGTTACCTGTTTGGAAAAGGAAGAAGCGGGAGAGACTCTCGGTTGAACTTCTAAGGGAGCAGGTTGATCTAGAGTGATCTCCTCTCTGGATGATGAGTTACATCAGCATTGAGTTAATTTGTTTTATTTTAAACGTTTCCTTTTTGTTAAATAAATGAACCGTTGTTAAGTTTTAATAATCTGCGGCTCTGGTCATTTCGTCTCCATGCCTTCTTGATTGTACGGGACCCATGCGAAGTCATATCCAAAACGACTAGGGTGTGACTGACTATCAGAAATAGAAACATCGCAATCGCTCGCGAGACTAACAATCATGCTTCCGGGAAAAAAGCTTGAATAATTTGTATTGAAACTTAGAAAAATATGAAATACAACAATACTTCTCCGAGGTGGCTCAATGCATGCTGCGAACCTATGACCCGTGGGTCTGACACTGACCCACACAAAATTTAATTAACCCACGATTGCTAGGCAACCATTTGTTCGTCTATGCGGGTTTATTTAGATTTTCTAATTTGTGTGGATAATTTATATTCAATTTGTATTTTTTTAAGCACTGCAATGACACAAAAGCAATTTAAATGCTGTCTATAACCTTCAGTTCGATCATCACAGTTCCAAAGTTACGCCAAAGACGACAATTGCATTTGTAGTATTTGAAATAAAGCAAAAATCTTTTACAAAATATCAAATAAATTTTAAATTGTCAAACCACGCCCATTTTTACCCGTTAAGCCAACTGAATTTTAATGTTTAGTTTTAAAAATACTCAGTTACAAATTTTTAAACTTAATTTTTGTTCAAATGGGCATTAAGAGACCCCGCGAGGTAGGACTAAAAAAATATGAACAAAATTTGAACCACGTGTCAAAAAAGTTCACCATCTCTGTTCTACGATGTTTTATTTTATACAGAAATTGGAAACAACGAAGAAATCAGGCTTTCTGAAGAAAGCCTGAAGTTTTACACTCTAATTTGTAAAATTTCATAGTACGGAAATATCCGTATCCGTAGTGGTGAATTACTATGGAAACATCTCCTTAAACAATAAAATAAATGACCTTACCAAAATTGTGATAATGCTATGTTTTTTTTTTTATTCTGGACATAAATAAAAATGTTAATTGACATGTTTTGTGGAGCGTATGCAAGGAACACGATCAGTGTTTTTTCAACTAAAACCTTGTTTGAAACACAGAAATGTACAAATGGGCTTAAAACAGGGGAAAAGTATCAGGTCACAAGAATCTCTATCAATATCACAAGAATCCTTACGATGTCAGTCGTAAGGTTTCCTTTGATATTAATTCATCCGAATATTTATCGCAGAAATGTATAGATTAATTTAAAATTGTGCAAAGAAAAGAAGGAGAATGTCAAAGCCACCTGCCTTACAGTTTTACAATGAAATGAATATTCAGCCAGGCGTATAAGAATGTAAAGTAAAGAATTCTTGCAATGGATTCATTTTGATTATACTTTCCTATATCTTCTTCCTCTTTTCTAGGAAAGAGAACTATATATAAACCATATATGCTTTGTTCTTGTAATGTCAAGAATTTTTTGTTCTTGAAAATAAGAACTTGTAGTTTGGGATTGGAATGCGTATGCACGCATTTTTAAAATATTATTTTCATTTTTACTCCGGATCAGCAAATATTTCAGATAAATTCCTCACAATATTTAGTAATTAGTAAGTGTTCAGAAAGAAATGCTACTAAATAAACATGCATAATATTTCATCAGACGCATTCTATGTAGATATAGACCTGACACTGCAGATCAGCAAATATTTCAGATAAATTCCTCACAATATTTAGTAATTAGTAAGTGTTCAGAAAGAAATGCTACTAAATAAACATGCATAATATTTCAGCAGACGCATTCTATGTAGATATAGACCTGACACTGCAGATCAGCAAATATTTCAGATAAATTCCTCACAATATTTAGTAATTAGTAAGTGTTCGAAAAACATGCTACTAAATAAACATGCATAATATTTCAGCAGACGCATTCTATGTAGATATAGACCTGGCATTTTGGATCAGCAAATATTTCAGATAAATTCCTCACAATATTTAGTAATTAGTAAGTGTTCAGAAAGAAATGCTACTAAATAAACATGCATAATATTTCAGCAGACGCATTCTATGTAGATATAGACCTGACACTGCAGATCAGCAAATATTTCAGATAAATTCCTCACAGTATTTAGTAATTAGTAAGTGTTCAGAAAGAAATGCTACTAAATAAACATGCATAATATTTCATCAGACGCATTCTATGTAGATATAGACCTGACACTGCAGATCAGCAAATATTTCAGATAAATTCCTCACAATATTTAGTAATTAGTAAGTGTTCAGAAAGAAATGTTACTAAATAAACATGCATAATATTCCAGCAGTTGCATTCTATGTAGATTAAAGTAAGAGCATAATTAAAGACTAAATAGTAAATCTGCCTTTAGCCTTATGGAAATTAGATCGTTATCAATAGTTTGCCTACCGGCTACTGCTAGAATTAAAAATTATCACATGTGTAGTGAAAAACAAAAATCAAAACGGAATAAAAATATAAAAATATGACGTTTGGCATACTTTACTTTCGAATTATTTGTTTAATATTTTTCTCACGAACAGATGAATAGAGGGTTGTGATCTTCTGTTGCTATACAAAATCTAGGTAACACGTTTTTTTCCGAATAAATCCATGAGCTTAGGGTATCAAGAGCTTGGGCTTACTGTTTTTCAGATAATGTGCTTTCCAAAAGCGAATTAAATAGAATGTTTGCTTACCATACAGAATTTAAATTAGCATTTTGAAGATCGTATTTTCTCTTTCGATACAGAATTTGTTTTCAAACGCAAAAATTAAATAAATAAATAAATAAAAAACGAAAAATAATTTACTTTGGAATGAAACTGGAGAATAAAGACATAATTTTTTAATATGCAAAATAAAAGTGATAGGGAAAACCTCCGCCAAACAGTTACAGTTATAAGAAACAATTACTTATTACAGTATCATTTTAATAAAAATCAAACTTTAAATAGTATGTATTTCGTGCATGCAAATGAAATTTCTCGGTTTCATACACATCGCTTAACTGATTCTTGAAAATTAGATGTTCGGAATCGATTGTGTATTTATAAAACAAATAGTACGAACAAGAAATTGAATTGACCCGATTTAAATTTCGTTGACAATTCCTCATTAAAATCTATTCAATAAAACGATAATCGATACGAATATTAATTCAAGACTTCACTGACTATTGTTGGAAAACAACCGCAGTTTTGTTGGGTAACGGCTTTCTGCAGAAAAAATAAAATTCACCGTTTTCCTAAGATGTGATTTTGAAGCCAGCGTATTTAAAAAGAAGGGCGGGAAAAAACAAAACAAAACAGGTTGCCTTGTTGCAAGCCGAAGGCCGTCCATTGAATTGCGGGGTAGGAAGTAACTTGGCAATTTAGTTGTATCACTCAGCAACAGATGGCGGAAGTAGCAATAAATTTGCGTCTTCACTCCAGGCTACTGCAGATGATCATGTGACTTCGGATATCAACGATTAATACAAAAACTTCTTTTAAGAACTCATTAACTAATATACCCCTATATAAATAGAAAAGGCTCTGTGTGAGTTGCTATAATTTTTAGAACCGTCAAATATTTTTTTAAAGCAAAAGGAATAGCTTTCTTTAAAGAACTCGTTTCTGACAGAAGAGGCATTATTTGTGAACGCGGAGGATGTTCCAGATGATGTGAAAAGTCGGTTGGCTAGTTATCGCCATTTTGGCGAGTAAAATAGCTGATTTCGTTTTGGCGATGAATCATAGAAGAAAAAAAGGAGTGAAGTGGTGTGAAAGAGGTGAATCAGATGGGAGGAATTTTTAAATATTTGGGTACTTTCTTTTAAAACGAAGAACTCCTTTCGGCTCTTGAAATTGAACGTACATGAGAGAGAAAAAGATAATGATCGTATTTTTTTAACACGATATAAAATATCGTGTTTGCTAAAAAATTACGTTTGAAAATAACGGTTTTCCCTAGGGAAATAAGAGTTAAAAATGTTAGTATTTTTTTTAACTGTATCAAAAACACAGTATACGTTTCGTTAGAATCAATGTCTAATAAAAACTGTAGAAATACAGAAAGCTAAAATAATTTTTAATATTCAACATTCTACTTTAATGAATATTAATTTTTTTAAGCAATATTTTTACAAACCCCGATGGAAAAATAATTTAAAATATTTTCATTCCTCAAAAAGAATGAAAACAGCAATTAAAAAGAGCAGTTGACTGAAGATTTACATTAAATTTATAAATAATCTGAATTTAAGAATTTTAGATAAATAAAGTTTTAAAAATTTGGAGAGTTAATTCTGTACAAGGTAATCTGTATATAAGCATACAGACGAGGAAACAATTCATAATATTAGAAGCATAGATAATAGAATTAAAATTTTTTGTCTTCGACACCTTTAATTAATAAAACCACAGCATAATTTAGGAGGTTAACTTATGTGATCGGGATGTTATTGTAACCAGATACATTAACTCTGAAGGGTATATATATATATATATATATATATATATATATATATATATATATACAAATATAACTATCCTATTATTTGTAACACACACACACACACACATATATATATATATATATATATATATATATATATATGTATGTAATCCATGAAAATAATACCTGCCGGTACCAATGTAGACCCTATTGTTTTTCCTTGCCCGGGATACTGGGGGGGGAAGCCAAATCAAGGAGAAGCCAAATAAGCTAAGAGTAATAACTATGCAGTTGGGCTACATTGAAGAGAACGGCACAAGTCTAAATAAAACTTTATTTTAGAGCTGCTAAAACGGACATCTTTACTAGTCAACGACAGACAAGAGAAAGACACAAAAATCACTCTGCTCGAACAGAGGTGCACCCAAGAGCGAAGACAGAATTTTCCCAAGGGACAAGAAATTTAGTCAGCGAATTAAGGGTTAATATCAGGAAAAACCTCACAGTCATTTGCCGGTGACAGCTGGAAAACGTGTTGATTAGACAGAAAATTTACATCTATAGGACACAAAGCGTGGAGAAATGTATCTAAAGAATTTTAAGTCGAAGGCACTCCTTTGATTAAGACATATACACGCTGGGAAAAATATTTTAAGGAATTAGAATCGAAGAAGGTTTTTAAGGAAATATTGAAGTTAAATAGTTTTGATATATTACATACATACATACATACATATATATATATATATATATATATATATATATATATATATATATATATATATATATATATATATATATATATATATATATACAGAGAGAGAGAGAGAGAGAGAGAGATCTCCACAGTGAAGCCCATGTATCAGTTTAAAAAAAATCGACGAACAAAAAAGAATAAAAGTGAAAAAGCATAGAAATGAAATATCACTTAGAAATTACAGACTGCCCAATACCAATTTATTAACACAATGTTATTTTGCTGTACTTGTATGGTTTCAATATTAATAATATATAAAGAAGATGACATGTATAATGTGTTAATGTCTCAATGAAGATAAAATGTAACATGCGCATGATGAAGATTTCATGAAATAATATTTATGACTTAAAGAAACCAGAAATTTTTGTCTCCCGAGAAACATTTCCTTTAACGTTTAATATAGAATTTTGGATAGCATTTAAATGCTGGAATGTTTTGTTCTGTATCATGACACATAAAAAAGGATTGTAAAGTTTCTACACAGCCTCGATATTACTTCAATAAAACTTGATATGAGATAGGGACTTTTTTTGCCATCATCATTACTGTTGCTTTCATCTTCTTTAACTTGTGACTCAATTAATTCATCATAGAAAGCAATTTCGAGTCAGAAAAATCCGCATAACAGTTTGAATGTCCTTTGATAGTAAAATTGCAGTCCAAAGATATAAAACTTTCATTTCCTGTAACGGAAGAACGAAAGTTTGTAGTAATTTTCGATTAATTATGACTTTTATGGCGCATAAAAATATAGCATTCGAATCAGACGTATTAATTAACATTTTAACATTAAATTACTTACATATATTTAGGGATCAATAGAAAAAAAGTATAACTGATAAAAAATTATAAATGGAGTTCACTGCATATATACACACACATATATACATTTTCCGTTATGTATTTTGCAGGATTTAATTTATTTCTAAATCTTTTTAGTTAACTTTAGAAATTACTATAATATTCTTCAGCTTACTGGAACGGTGTTCCAGAATATTCCGCTAATATATAAAACAGCAAGTAACTTAGTTTGTCAGTGAGTTCTAAGTTTTGTTAACCAAGAGTTGAGCATTAAAGAGTGCTTACCGTTCCAGCTATTCGAGTGTTCTTACTCTTCCATACCTATTTACGCGAAACTTTCCCTCTCTTCTCTCTATCTATCTATCTATCTATCTATCTATCTATATCTATATATATATATACTCACACACATATATATACATATATATGCATATATGTATATTATATATATATATAAGTATATGTATAGATACACACACATACACACACACACACACACATATATATATATATATATATATATATATATATATATATATATATATATATATATATACCAAGTGGCTATAATTCAACTTCCCCTATAAACGGCATTCTACAGCGAAAATGGGGGAACAGAATGAAACGAAATTTTGCGTATGGCCTATACACAAAATGCGCTCAGAAAATTTCGGGAAAAAAAAAAAAAGTTAAATTTCATGTTTTTTTTTTCAAAAATGCGTCTTTTAGTGGATATTATGGAACTAAATTTTTTTTCGAAATTCTGTGAGCTGTTGGATGCTATTTATACGAAGTTTAATTATAACCACCCGGTATATGTGTACACACACACACACACACACACACACACACACACACACACACACACACACATATATATATATATATATATATATATATATATATATATATATATATACAGTCAAACCTGTCTATCTCGAATCTCTTGGGAGTAAAAAAAAAAAAAAAAAAAAAAAAAAATCGAGATAAACATATTTCGAGATACACAGGTTTTATGAAAATAGACTAAGAAAATTTCTTTACACAATACAGAATATTGAAAATTTCAACTACCTTTAGTTATATTTACATGCACGGCTCTTTTTCATTATTTTGCAGCCGTTTTCGAAGTTTTTTGTACTATATCTTTGTTTTTCATGATTGTGGAAATAGTACTGGGTGGAATTCCAAATTTAGTGGCGACTACGGTTTTCTTCATAGAAGGGGTTTCCTTCAAAAAATGACAGAATTTCCATTTTTTTCTATGGTTAAAACATTTAATTTTCTTTTAACACCTGCCATTTTTAGCTCTAAAATTGAGACAGCAAGATGCGAGATGATACTTTAGTTATTAGTCTATAGACTGAGAACCAGTTCTGTTTCCAAAAAGAAATTTCTCCCGTCTCCTATTCCCCCCTCCTCAACCCCGATACCTTATTTCAGAGCAGAGAACTCGATTTTAGTACAATTCTCACCCAGTCCTCGACCAAACAACCCTCCGAGAGAGAAAACTAGAAATGTATTTCCTGGAAATGGAAACTTGTGCGATTTTCAACCCAATAAGGTTCTAAACTGGAATGTTGTGTTTCTTATGAAAATTCGAGATAGACAAGTTTGGGAAAAAATAATTTGAGATAGGTTTGGAAAATACCTTAAATTTTTATTCAAAATGTAGGGAAATTGAAAAAATTCGACATAGACAGGTTTTCGAGATAAGCAGGTTTCGAGATAGACAGGTTTGACTGTATGGAAGAAACGAAAATTCTTTCTTAAGTGTTACACTTGCTTCAAAATACATATATATTTGAGATATCATATTCTTTATAGAAAAGTAGTTCAATGTGTCACAGTTTATTTTGGAGCGCTAAGGTCTACTGTTTTGTTCAAGATGGCTAATGAGACAGGAACCTACAGCTTAAAGCCGAACGGCTACGAATAACCATGCCAGCAATGGGATTCGAACCCACGAACTCTGGTACCGACGAGTAGCTCCCTACCATTTGGTCATCGTTCTGTACACAAATAGAACTTTTGTTTTATGATGAATTGAGTGTTTGTGTAGTATATGTAACCAAACTGGTTTTTTGGTTTTGGTTTTGGTTTTTGGAGTGCTACGGTCTAACGTTTTGTTCGCAAGGGCTAATGAGAGCAGAATATTATACTTCCCCATACTTCCTATACTTCCAAAGAAGCCGAATTGTACTAGTCGACTAGGTGGAGCTACTGTGACCGAAACAACCGAGCTTCTAGGACAGAGGATGTTTCTAGAAGAACCGTGTCTAATGCCTTGACAGCGTACACACAGCACGGAAAGACAAGCTCGGCAAAACAAAATAGTGGACGGAAGGAGACGGTGAGTGACGAAGAGACCGTCGGGTTTTGAAGCGACATGGAATGTCTAAAAAGTGACAGCAGAGCCAGTTCAGCTTGTGTATTCTGCAGGGTTAAAAATTACTACTAAGAGGTACTTTTTTAAGCAGAAAATTTACAGCAGAACAGCGATTCCCAAGTCCCTTTCGTAGATGTGAATGCTAAATGTTCTCCACAAATATACTGCAACCACAAAACCTGGTCAATTGGTAAGTAGAAGAGAGTTATACGGTTAATCGAATCTTTTCTCACACTTTTTTCCCACAACGCACGTTTGGAAGACATAAGACATCTCTATTAAGTGTATGATCGTGATAGTTCCTTTCCAACTATCAAGTATGGAGGCGGATCTGTCATGATAGTCCTATTGTGGTTTTCTACTGTACCAATCGTAACCTGAAAGAAAGAATCACTGGAGAAAATATAGAGTTTTAGTTGACTCGGTCCATCCTGTGATGCAAACTTTGTTTCCTGCAGGACATAATAATTTTGTAGGAGATGATATTCCAATAATATGTATTCATTCAGCGGAATTGTGATTATCATTCATGAAAATAATTCTTGATATGAATTATGATTCATGCAGCAGAACTTGTCCAATCATGGTTTGATGAACACGGGTTTCAAATGATACATCTACCTCGGCCCGCACAGACTCAAGACTTAAATATAATGAGATCGTTATGGTTTATTTTAGTGTTAAATCCGGGATCCATATCCTTCATTGGCATCTCTCCTGGAATTTTAGCAGTTTTTCCCCGAAAAATGGTACAATATTTCTCTAAATACTATTCAGCATTGAGTATTCATATCATGTTTATATCATTCGATTCCCAGGAGAATCCAAGTTGCATTAGATGCCACGGGTGATCTTACGCCATGTTACCAAAGGATTCTTTATAAATCTAGGGGGAGGGGTTCCATTATTTTGATAATCACCTGTTTGGTTTGGTTTGGAGTGCTACGTTTTTTTTTCTTCAACACGAGGGTTAATGAGACCGGGACCTACTGCTTAAAGCCGTTTCCGAATGGCTAAGAACATTCATGCCACAGTGGGATTCGAACCCACGAACACCGTTAACGAAGGCCAGCGCTCGGCATCACCTGTTTGTACATATACAACAAGTCTTCCGAAACGATGCCACGTGTATTAAATTTGATGCAGTGATTCTTCGCGTCACCACAAGAAACTTTAAACACTTTTTTTTCCTTGAAAGTCCATTTAAGATTATGTTAATTTAATAATTAAACTATTTTTATATATTTTTCACACACCTTCCTTCATTTGTATTAAACGTGAGATCCTAAGATCCCGACCTAGGCGTCATCTTGAAGCTCGGAAAATTTACTTTTAGATAAATGTTTTGTAAAATTTAAAAACCTGTTACCAATTTTATAAAAATTTCTATATTGTAACCACTTATTGGTTAGAAAACGAAAGTTTCTTTTTTAAAATTGCGACACTGAATAGTGTCCTTAATAATATTTTGAAATTTGAATGAATTAAAAAGTGATGTATACTCTTCTCCCCTTTTTCTTTAAAAAAAAAGAGAATTAAAGTAAAATAATCCTTACGGGATTTTTTATGAGCATTTTAAATGAACTACGTATATTTCAAATGCTCTCATTCCTCAGTTGGAATCATCCTACAGCGTACAAATGAGTTCGGTGACGCCATATTCTTTTAATTCGCATACTTCAAAGTCAATTCAAAGTAAATCTTGTCTTACAACTTTTGCTTATACACTGCTCTTCTTAAGTGCAGTGTTTACGGCAAATATTAACTTTCTAAATCAACATTTACATCGAGAAGAAGTTATTTAACTAAAATGATACATGTTGAATTTCAATAGAATGAATTCGCCTCTTAAAGGAATCTTTTAAGAAACTAAAAGTTTACTTTTTAAAACTTCTATCTTAATCGGCTAAAATGACATTGTGTTTCGCCTCCACTTTTGTAACTAGCACAGAAGGCCTACTTAGCACCACTTTCGTTTAAATCGATAAGTTCCAAGAATTTATCGACCCAGTGGACCCGAACGATTAAAAGATTCTTTAGGCAATCAATGATGTTATGAGAGTGTACGTTAAGGTTTCCGACTGCAAGAGGACGGCAATTAAGTCCTTAAAATTCCCACCGATAGATGAAAATGGCTTTTTAAATTATCGCATTATTACTTCTATCGGTTTAGAAACCCGAAAGAGCGAAGAATTTAAAAGAAATTCTGCAGCAGTACGACGTAATTTTTAATGATTTTTTAAAATTATAAAACGTTAGCCTGATTTTGTTTAACGTTGTTACTATTATTATACTTACAAGACATGTTGTTGAGGTTGCTAATGCCACCTGGACGACCAAGCACGTGAGCTAGCGCTACTCGAATTAAAGTGAAGGGATGAGGTTTTTGGTTTGAAGGGAACCGATAGTGGGAAAGAACGTCTTTGCTAAAATAAGTCTTTCGTAATTTACAATCAAGGACCAAGAAAAATATCCTTAAGTTTTGATCTTCTACCTCCAGAGGAATCGTTTGGGAACATGGAGAGTATTCGACGACGAAACTATCTTACATTCCTTAGTGGCTATTAAGGATCATTGGGCGGATTGAGCCCCGATCTCGTAACCGCAAGATCGAGGTTGCAAGATCGAGACTCGAGTACTCCGGTTACGAGATCGTTGCTGTAAGGAATTTGCACCCACGATCTGTGTTTCGCATATGTGTGCCCTTCACGATATCTACAAAATCGTGCCCATTTACCCCTTCCATTTACCCACTTCGTTCCTTGGGGAAATAGGAGCCGGCTGGCTGAGGGGGGCTGATTCGAATGTGTCGCTTGTTTGTTTTGCAGGGCACCTGAAAGGAGGATGTTCCCTTTTCGGAAGGTTTCCAGAAGCTGACCCGCAGAAGAAGGGAGAACAGATCTGCGGCAATGGATTTCAAGGAGTCTAGGAGTCAAGATAGAGCCTGCGACCTGGAGACATCTCTCTGTTTTGTAGCAAGAGAATTTTAGTCTGGATAGGAAACGCTCAGTCATCAGATCTGGTTAAGGCAGGCTCTGAGACTCAGAACTATGTTATTTTGTTTTACTTTCCTTTTCGTCAATTTTTACAAATAAATGTTGTTTGTTGTCCTTAAAGTTTCGGAGGTAGTTTAATGCATCCTTTGAGACGACCGAACACATATGTCCCAGTAAAGTAGGCGGGCAGGTCTTTTGCTAGTATAGCGCCCCAGAACAAGTGGGTGCGTTACAGTTGCCTTCGCCTGCTGAACTACCGTAGCTGTTCCAAGACATAGAGAGTGACACGAAGTGGAGTGGTGGCAGCAAAGAGCCAAAACTTTATATCCACGGTAATAATTTTTTAGACACACAGAATACATGAAGATACCTATTTTAGTTGACTTATGGTATAAAAAAAATTATAAAATATACCAAAAAGTTATTATTAGTATTAGTTTAAGTAAGTTTAAATAGCGCAAATTTATTATTGAAATAAATCACACTAAAATAAATTTGTATTCAAAATTCAGAACTAAGCATCAACGTTGATGAGACTATATTGGTGTAGGTTTAATAAAGATTGTTGTAGCTCTCGGCCTTTTGAAAAATTTTCTGGGGTCATAGTCAGGCAGATTTGCTATTTCTTCGTTTCTTACTTTGTAGGTTTACCAAAATGTTCCAATGCAAGATTCCTAAAGACTGTTCTAATTAGATCCAATTTGGTATCACGATGTACTAATTCATTGGTGACAGCAAGATTTGAGAAATGAACGAAATGTTTTGTTATTATGTTTGCAAGTCAACTTTTTAAAGCTTACTAGCGGTTTTCCGTCAAAATGTAATGATGAGCTTTTCCCCACTATATGAATGGAGAGAAAACTGTTTTTCTTGTTGTAAAAATTAGGATAATATCCAGCTGTACACTGCTACATGATTATGTTTAGCACTTAAGACGTAAAAATAACTTCCGCTAATTATCCATTTTAAATAAAAATGTTAAAGTATATTCGTAGTAACCTTCACAGTATCTTTTAAAGATAGTATTTGTTATCTCGAAAAATTTCAGCTTATAATTAAATATCTATAACACATAAATTCTGAATACATAATGATGTCAACGCTGCAGGTCTTCGCCAGATTTGTGTAGTCAGGCGACACAGTTATCTTCAGAAACGAAAATCCCTTGGATCCTAAAAGGGAACGTGGAAATGATAATCTGATGACGGACCATGTGATCGAAATAAAAAAATAAAGATAAAAAGCGTAATAGGAAGTCAGTTGGTATTCCCATCAGGTTTCTGTTTTAAAGAAAGTTTAATGAATTTTGTGGAACCTTCATGATTTTCAATATTAGTGAAAGGAAATGAAATTATTTCATCTAATTACTTGCGGTGTAGTAAGAATTAAATCGCAATTAGAGCAGAAGGGGGAGAGAGAGAGAGTGAAGAAGGAAATTGGTGACCTAAAGACTGAATGAAAAATAATTAATTGTTGTCACGTGACTCGCTGTCCTCACTGAACGACATTCTATTTTCGTCTATTGTTTTCCCCTATCTCGCCGTGACAGACGCAATTAGTGGATGACTTATATACATTTCGGAGGATATCTTTCAGTTGTTGCCCCGCTTTCGCCAAGGACTTGCCTCGTTGAGATCACGTGACGAAGAATGGTGTGCAGAAATTTTCTGGAAGACAGTGTAGTGAGATTTGGGACAATATTGTATTCAGAGTCTGATTATCCCACGGGCACCCGAAGCACTCTGGCATTCGAAGCACATGCCCTGCACATGAAAATTTTTGGGGGTACGGACAGGGCCGTAACTAGGTCCTTTAGCACCCGTGGCAAAAAACTGGTCTGCGCCCTACCACCAAGTATAGTGAAAAATATATAAGCATTTTTTTTTCTATATCATATATTCATAAAGAGATTAAAATATTTTGTTAATTGTTAATATGTTTCTAGCATATTAATTTAATATTTTTTTCTATTTTTACTCTGTTAATACTTAAAAATATTTTTGAACCCTTTGGGGATATTATTTTGCTGATAAACTGAATAGTTTATTTTAGGGGAATATTTTATATTTAGACGTTGAATTTTCATAAAGAAAGTGGCGAATTTCTAAATTTAAATTCAGCTTTAATAACTTTAGTAAATTTAAAATTTAAAACGAATACCCAGATGTATATTAAAGCATACTAGGGGTTTTGGTGAATATTTTGTAAGAATCTATAACAAGTTTAGTCTCTAGAAGCATTTTAAAAAATAAGAAAATTCATAAAAAAATAGTTTTTAAACACATTGGATTTTATAATAAAAATAAATCATTTTTCACCTTTTCCTTATTTTTTCCCGGGCGAGGCAGAACGATGACCGATTGGTTAGGGTGCTGGCATTCGAATCCCACAGTTGCAGGAATGTTCGTAGCCGTTCGGAATCGGCTTTAAGCTGTAGGTCCCCGTATTAGCTCTCGTGTTGCAAAAAGTAGACCGTAGCACTCCAAACCAAAACCAAACCAAATATTCCCGGGGCGAATCGTCTTCTTTCGGACCTCATTTTCCTCACGGTGCGGTGCCCCTAAAACTGATGCAAGTGCCACTTTTGCCAGGCCCTAGTTACAGCCTTGTGTATGGAAATTTATATAGAATGCTAATTTAATGCTCTAACACATAAAATGCTTAGTGTTACGTTTAAACTGTACAACCTAGAAGCATGGAATTTGGTACAGGAGGTCTTTGTGATACCTTGCAAAACTCCATGAAGCCCCTTTTCCAAAATTTTAATTAGTTTCATATTTAATTTATTTAATACTAAATTGATTATAATGTTTTTTTTTTCTGGCAGCGATTTGTCTCATCCAATCAGTCAGGTTCTCATACTTTGGTAAACCTGACGGACGAACGCGTTGAGAAATTCGTTGTCGTCATTAATATTTTATACACTGTTTAAAAAATATATAAGTTCTTAAACAAATTTACCTGAAAAAACTATTTATTGCGAAATTTATGTAGTGTTCCATATTATCCTACCTAATCCATATTCCCTTCAATAAAAAATGGACATTTTTATGGCAAATTAATTCCAATTTACGATGTGCAATTAACCATTTTTTCTTTAAAGTACGTTACACGAATTTACTGAAAAGGCTCTAGAACCGCGGTAGCTCAGTCGACGAAGGCAATGATGTCATAACTGACAGGTTGCGGGTTCGGAACCCGAGCCGGCCTATGATACGCCGTGTTCGTTAAAGGTAACGGGGGCAAGTAAATTAGGCTTATTATTATATAATGAATAAAGCAATTCATCATAATTTCAGATGATGTACTCAAAAAAAAATTTATGTGTGAGACTCAAAAAATTATAAAATGTTTGTCGAAATGAGAAAATCCCCTATATAATAATAGCCTAAGTTATCTGTCAGTCTGTCCTCGAATTTGTGAAGCGGTTGGACCTGGAATGGATAGAGGTGTCCATATTGAATTCTTAATGAGTTAGGGTTAGGAACGTTCGAAATCCACCCCTTCCTCCCTTTTCCAGAATTTAATATCATTATTTCAAGTCTTATTTTCCCCGGTTAAGAGCAGGTGATTAAGTTTATCAATTTGTCACATAATAAATAGGTAAAAATAGCATTTCTTTCTAACATTATGACGTCATTCCTTTAACCCTTCTCATTTAATAATTTCTTATTTTAAATTATTTAAATATCATCTGCATTATTTTCATACGTTTTATCACTGAACTTAGATATTACGTAAATAATTTTCTTTTATATTTGGCTTAAATAATAGATTAGGTACACATGGGATAATTTTAAATTGAATCGTCGATTATTTTTTGTTGAGATGAAAATTTTATCACCGGTATTAACAAGAAATTCTATCTACCTTCAGGGTGTAGTGGAAATGATAGTTTCGTTCCTGTACGTTCGTTAATTACTATAAAAAAAGGGTAAGAATTTAACGATAATTTCCACGTAGCTAAGAAAACTTTGAATTATCTTTTTAAATGAATTCAACTTGATTCTAAACTGCATTCACAGTATCGGTAAACTTTAGAGGAATATGAAGATAAATATGAGTATTCTTCATGAGTAGGGTTTGCAAAATTCAAAGCGAGTAAATTTTATCTTCTCCTAAACTATTGATTCGATTAAAAAATAAATTGGTATAAATATGCTTCCTATCACAGCAAAAAATACTGTCGTCTTTAAAACGTTCGAAATCTACCCATTCCCCATTTTCGAGCGTTTAATGCCATTATTTCAAGCGTATTTTCCTCGGTTAAGAGCAGGCGATTAAATTTATCATTTTGTCACATAATAAATAGGTAAAAATAACATTTTCTTCTAGCATTATGACGTCATTCCTTTAACCATCTCATTTAATCATTTCTTATTTTAAATTATTTAAATATCGTCTGCATTATTTTCGTACGTTTTATCACAGAACTTAGATATTACGTAAATAATTTTCTTTTATATTTGGCTTAAATAATAGATATGTGATAATTTTAAATTTAATCATAAATTATTTTTTGTTGCAATAAAAATTTTATCACCGGTATTAACAGCAAATTCTACCTACCTCTAGGGTGTAGTGGAAATGATGTTTCATTCATTTACATTCATTAATTATTGTGGCAAAAAAATGGGAAGAACTTAACGATAATTTCGACGTAGCTAAAAAATTTTTGGATTATCTTTCTAAATGAATTCAACGGGATTCTACACTGCATTCACAGTATCGGGAGACTTTAGAGGAGTATGAAGAAAAACAAATTATTTAGCTTGTACCACATAATTATCAGCCAAAAAGAAATCATTTTTGCCATCCGCATAGGGTACTTTACAATCTGGAAATTTAAAAATTTTACTGATGCTGTCATACAGGGCTTCGAACCGGAACTGAACCGAAAACCGAAAACCGGAAAAAACCGTTATTTTGGTCGGAACGAAAACCGGAACTGAACCGAAAAAAATATCGGTTTATTTCGGTTCGATATATCTTTCAGTCATTTTGTTACTGTTACCAACTTATCAATATTTCCTAATTTAACGTCAACTTTATAATTATCATTACATGTATACTGCTTCTCGATTTCCTATTTTGATATTTGTTGAAAGAGCGTTTTCAGGTTTGAAATTTATTCTCCGAGACAACAGAAGTAATCTCAGTGAAACCACGTTAGAAGATATATTAATAATTAGCAATTTTCATATGTTAAATAAATAATATATTTTTTAAATAATTATTGCAAGGCCAAGTGCACAATGTGAGAGTCAAACGATGAATGTGGGTAATGAACCTAGTTGTCAAATGCGATTTTGATAATGGATAACAATGCCAATGCTCGCCGCTCTTATCGTACCTGCTGTTTGTATCAATTCACATAGTGTACCAATTAAAAAAAGAATAAAATCTTCTAAATTTTGATAGAATTAAATTTTTTGTTTATGATAGAATTATATTTTTAGTACAAATAAGAATATACATAAAATGAAATTATTCATTTGGAACTGAAACGAAAACAGTTATTTTTGACTGAACCGAAAACAGTTATTTTTGGCGGAGCGAAAACCGGAACTGAACCGGTATTAATTTTTTAGTTGAACCGGAACGAATACCGGAACAAAAAAAATTACGGTTCGAAGCCCTGCTGTCATATGACGGACTGTATGCTAGATATAAATGATAACAGAAACTCGGAAATTTCAGAGATAGCCATCTATCTTCTCTGTAAAGAAAACTCGGTACGGGAAACCATAGAAACTTTTTTAGCTGTCTCTAAAAAGAAACTGTAAGCTTTAATGGGTTAATATTAGCCCAGATGTACGGTTGGAGTGGTACGGTACAGGTTTGAAACCCGTGAGCAGGCGCCATTTATCATTGGAGATTTACGGTAACACGGTAGGGCGGGCAGCGTGATTTGGAGAAAGGGCCTTCCCGTCACCAGCTGGGTGTTTTCCCCGCCTGGCTTTTGTTTGGAGTTTCCCACACGCTACTATGTTAATACATTTCGGACGGGAAAGTCTCTACAACCGTCCGTTTGATTTTTTTTTTTCACTTACTCGAAATTAGCAGGCCTTGTACTCATGAACGTGTATTTCTTGTAACAAATACGCATGCGTGTATACACACATATATGAAGATGTAAACAGCAAAATGTATTCTAAAAATTGTTTATAACAAATAAACAATCCTATAGAAGGACACACAAATTTAAGGCAAATTTAATATATATATATATATATATATATATATATGTATGTATATATAATATATATATATATATGTATATATAATATATATATATATATGTATATATATATATATATATATAACATATATATATATATATATATATGTATATATATATATATATATATATATATATATATATATATATATATATATATATATATATATATATATATATATATATATATATATGTATATATATATATATATATATGTATATATATATATATAACATATATATATATATATATATATATATATATATATATATATATGTATATATATAACATATATATATATGTATATATATAATATATATATGTATATATATATATATATATGTATATATGTATATATATAACATATATATATATATATATATATATGTATATATATTATATATATATATTATATATATATATATGTATATATATATATATATATATATATATATATATATATATATATATATATATATATATATATATGTATATATGTTATATATAACATATATATATAACATATATATGTTATATATATGTTATATATATGTATGTATATATATATATATATATGTATATACATATGTATATATATAACATATATATATATATATGTATATATATGTATATATATATATGTATATGTATATGTATATATATATGTATATATATATATATATATATACACACATATATACATACATGTAATATATCAAAATTATTTAACTTTAATATTTCCTTAAAAACCTCCTCTCTCCCATTCTAATTCCTTAAAATCTTTTTCCAAGCCTCTAAATGTCTTAATCAAAAGAGCGTCTTCGACTTAAAATTCTTTCGATACAATTCCCAAAGCTTTCTAGCCTATAGATGTAAATTTTCTGTCTATTCAACACGTTTCCCAGCTGTCGCCGGCAAATGACTCCTCGTTTTTTTCTCTGATATTAATACTTAATTCGCTGAGTAAGTTTCTTCTACTTTTGGAAAATTCTTTCTGTCTTCGCTCTTGGGTGCACCTCTGTTCGAGCAGAGTGATTTTTGTGCCTTTCCTTTGTCTGTCGTTGACTCTTAAAGATGACCGTTTTGGCAGCTCTAAAATAAAGTTTTAATTGAACTTGTGCCGTTCTCTTCAATGTGGCCAGACTGCATCGTTATTACTGCTAGCAGCTTAGGCTTCTCCTTGGCCAGTAGCCCGGACAAGTAAAAGCAATAGGGGCCACATAATTATTGTGACTAGAGGAAACAATTGTTACATAATACATATATATATATATATATATATATATACATACATATATATATATATATATATATATATATATATATATATATATATATACATACATACATATATAAATACATATATGCATACACACACATATATATATATAAATACATATACACACTATATATGTATGTATATATATATATATAATATACATATATATATATATATATATATATATATATATATATATATTATATATGTATGTATGTATGTATGCATGTATATATAAAGCCATAGAATTTAGTAAAACTAAAATAAGAAACATAAAAACACATCAAAGACCAGATTTCAGGTATAGAATAATTTATAAATAAAACTAGAACTACTTTAATTACTTATTACCATTTCTTTTAATTATTTAAAGTGTAACAGATATGAATTATATTATTAATACAATATAGTTTTATTTTTAAATATTTACCAACCTAATAAATTAATCAACAAATTCATCCTAACTTTAGTATACCTAATTTCATATGAATAACTTACTGTACTGCATAACAGAAAATCTATAAAATAGATTTCACACAAATATATGTATATACTAGACGACCCGACAGATATTGTCCGGTTTCAACGTTGTAAACACAAAAATTATAAAATGTTTTTAAATAAATTATAAATTGAACCGTTTTAATGTTAAAATAAGGAAAAAAATATTTAAAAAATACTTGACTCCACCACGCGTACAGTCATCACAAACTTAATTAGATTAAATTAAAATTCCCACGTCACCTGTATTTCGACCCTGGGACTTCTCGACCATTACATGGACCACTGAGCCACAGATACGTCGGCAGTGAATGATTTCAAGCGGCGTTATAATAATCTCAATAAGCGCGCAATTCTGGATTTTTAATAAAAAAAATTTCTATCGGATCAAACTGTGAATTTAAACCATTCTCGAATCAACTTAATTACATACACAAAATTTCATCAAAAACAGTCCAGCCGTTTAGGAGGAGTTCTATTGCAAACACATGGACAAAAAAATTTTATATATAAAGATAGACAAGAAAAAAAATTCCGCTCTTAAAAGAAGATTTTCAAAAGTTAAACTCTTGCATTGCATTAAATTACCTTTGCAAATGCATTGTTTTAATAATGAACTTTTTAAGGTTCTATTCAGATTCTTTAAGTTGGATCTGCATCTGTTATATTTGATTCCTCTCGCTCCTTAACCTACGGGAAAAATAAAATTTCCACTGGTTGGATCGAAATTATAG
>CM063498.1:175884821-175914821 GCA_032207245.1 Pardosa pseudoannulata
GAAAAAATATATCGATTCTAATGGGATTTCTGTATTAAGTGTGGTTGAAAATAATGAATTAAACCACTTTTTGCAGTTCATACTCGTCATACTTTAACATATTATAGGTATAAGTTGCAATTTTGATGAGCCGCGGTTAGTCAGTCTGTAAAGGCAGCAAACTCGTAACTGAAAGTTTAAGGGTTCGGGCGGTACCGTCGAGACCTCTCTCGACGACACCGCTCCAGTGGACAGTAAGTACTATGTACGTTCAGTTAACTCGCATATGATCGCTCTTTTGGCTTGACGTCACAGCGTTTCTGTAGTTCAGCCAGAAGGCCTTGTCTCCCGACGATACCAGTTCGGGGCTCGAGCCAACCTAAGATGAACCGTATTCGTTAAAAGTGACTGGGGCACGTAAAATAGGTTCGTGGTCACAATACCATCCAAGTTCTTCAAATGATACCTCTTGGGATGCCAGGCCAGGCTTGGGGGTCTTGATCCCTGCTTGTAAATTAAAATAACCCAGCGGAGATAATGTTACTCGCGTCCGTAGCATATGTAAGCTACACGTGCTCCTCAGGTGTTGCTAAATGGGTAACAGTTTCGCAGCCTTGCATTAGCATAAAGGTATGTTCCCGTATTGCCAGCTGCATTGAAAAATTTTTTAACTTTGGTATATATGTTATTCATTTTTCTGACGATAATAATGACGAAAAATCAAGAAAATAATCTTTAGGTATTTTAAAATATTGGTCACTAAAACAATTGTGAATTTTGAATTGTAAATTATAAAAATATTTTTAATGACAAAGATTGAAATAATTTTTCGATTTTTCTTCATTCTTATTGCCTGCTTATCGATAGTACACTTGCACCGAATTTCGAATTTATAGATACATGTTTAGGTATTATACGTACCCTTTAATGACCGAGGCATTTCTGTCAACTATATATCAATGCATATTTTAAATCTGAATTATTATGGACTTCCCAGAATAAAACATGAAATTTAAACAAATTCAATAGGAAATTGTTCATAAGGCTACAAAAGCATGTCACGTTAGTGATTGGCTAACGTTTTAAACATCATAGGATGCCTTTGATGAAGGAAAAAAAAGATTTTGTAGAATTATAAGGAGTATTTAAAAACTTAGTTTTACCAAAATAGAATAGATCAACCAAATTGATTTATCGAAACAGATAGACTTTGAACATGCACTACGACTCTTTCAGAAAGCACGAGACCCCTTAATATTTTGTCAAACTAAGAAGGAAAATACTTATCGTCCGACGACCTCATTTTATTTTATGTATACCTAGTTTTCAAAAGATAAATTGAATAGACTTTTTTTTCTTAGAAAAGCGTACCTAACTGACCTACACTTACTACTATAAGTCTTACGTACCTGCTACCGATCTTCCGTGTAACGATCGCTAAGTAAATGGAGTCTTTCTGAATCAATAGAACTTTTATTGATTCCGCAAATGTCTTACATTGAAACGGTACAAGTAACAATCACCTGATCGTTACATAAAATAATACAAATATTCCTAACTTAAGAATGACATAAATCGTGTGTATCGAAAGTTTGCGTGCCCTGGTAAAAAACGTTTACGGTTATTGATTATAACTAAAAGTTAATGCATTATAGGGTATCATTTTCTTCTTATAACTTCTCTCAACCCTTTTTGCTGGATTTAACTAATGTACATGTCTCTTCTACAGCTATTTTGTTTTTTTTCATACTACGGCAGATATTGGCATTTCTTTGGACAAGGGCCCGATCAAGGCAAAGTTGGGCCCAGGGCCTGGTACTCTTTCGGCCCCCCCTACCCTCTTTTCAAGGCAAAAAAAAAATAGTTTATAAAACTGGATGCAAACGAATATTTTTGGAGGAAAGTTTATATTATTTTGTTTTATGTTTACATACATGTGTAGTACAGTCGAATGCCAAAAATCTGTGACTGGTGTGATGTAAATCAGAAACTGGAGTGTGTTTCAGATAAAATTCTCAACATTTTAACTGTTTTTATTTAATTTCTAAATAACGTTTCATGAAATATTACTTGGAGAATTAACAAAAAACATTTTCAAGTTTTGTTAATTAAATTATTTAAAATTTAATAATTAAGTACCAAATTTAAGGGGGCCCCTAAAATTAGGGGGCTAAGGGCCTAGGCCCAGTTGGTCCATGCTTTAATCAGGCCATGCTTTGGACGTTATTTTATGATCCTTAATTCTGAGTTAAGTAAATTACATCTACATTCACACCAAACTTCTCCGAACGATGGCTGAATGGTAGAGTGCTGCTATTCGGAACCGGAGTTAGCGGGTTCGAATCCTGCTGCAGTCATGGATGTTTGTAGACGTTAGGAATCGTCTTTAAACTGTAGGTATCGGCCTCATTAGCCCTCGTGTGCAAAACAGTAGACCGTAGTGCTCCAAACCAAACTTCTGGTCCCATTCACTGATATTTCTCTTTAATAAATTCAAGAATCGACTTTATTTATTTTTGAGTTTATAAACTCTCAATTATTAATGCACCCATGCACCCCCAAATCCTGATGTCCCCTCCTTCATTTTTGACAGCCGAAATAAGATCCTTCTTTTAACTCTAAGGCAAGACTTCTTCCAGATATATTTTCTTCCTTTGGTTCCGAAGAAACGAAGTTTAGTGTCAGTCTAAAATACAAGGTGGTCCAAAATTATTGACTTTATTTCATGTTTGAAAAAAACAAAAACAAAATGAGGTACATGCATGCTTATCATTTTCGTGGTAAAACAATTCACACAGCAAAAGTTTAAATATTAAATAACTTTTGCATAAGGCAACATTTCGTGCCATCTCTCAGCGCTGGGAGCCGAACGATGGCTAAATGGTAGAGCCCTGCTCTTCGGTACCAGAGTCCCGCTAGCTGGCATCTATGTTCGCAGCCTTTCGGAATCGGCTTTAAGCAGTAGGTCCCGGTCTCATTAGCCCTCGTCAGCAAAACAGCTGACAGTAACGCGCCAAACCAAATAAAACTACCAACGCTGGGATTGAGCTAGAGATTATTAGTTCCAGATACCTATGACCTAAAACGAGAAATCACTGATGTCGTAAGAGGGATACCTGCCGAAATGCTGCAGAATACTTAATAGGAAATTATATATTATCTGGATATTTTGCATGTCAAAACTAAAACCTCTCTCATTGGGCGCATGTGGAAATTATGCTGTCTAAACTGTTTTAAAATGTTTACCGAAGAAAACAACAAATATGTACGAACTCCATTTTTCTCTTTTTTCAAACATGAAATGGACTCAATAATTTTGAATCACTCTGTATAGTCTTTTCTCTTAAAATCGTGTCTTCTATAGGTGTTCTTATTCTTTTAGCTCTGATCACTTCGGAAATGAATAGCTTCTTCCTTGCAATCCGAGTATTATAGTCATGCTTTTCAGTTTTCATTTATGTCATATATATATATGTAAGGAAAATTCTCAGGGGTTTTCAAATCTGAAGTCAAGGGCTAAAAATTCCAGCGTCCTTTTTGTATTCCTTTTTTAACCCCTAACCTAAATTGTCCGCTAGAGCAATGTAGAGTTATAATTGGACAGACCCCCCTCTCTGAGAGCTTAAACTGTAGTCCTAGTGGTCAGTTTAGGTTAATGGTTAAAAAGGGGAAAGCAAAAGGACGCTGGAAATTTTCGCCCTTGACTTCAGATGTGAAAACCCCTGAGAATTTTCCTTACACACACAGACACACACACGCGCGCGCTCACACACACACACGCACGCACGCACACACAAACACACACACACATATACATAAATTACTGTCCCCAAAGTTCAAAATTGTCCCCATTCATGTTCTAGTTTTCTTAAGGTTAACCTTCCCAGCCACCCAATATAAGTCAAGACTGGATATGTATCATTGAACATGGCGTCTTTTTCACACTTCCCCAAACTGTAGATTGAATTAAATTTGGCACGTACAGCCCTTTCTTTCTCTTCTTTTATCTAGCTGTCCATTCTCTCTCGAGAAACTAAAGAACTGTACAATTATAATGCCACTGTTTCCAGTTTTACCAGTAATGTTTAAAACATGCTTTACAATAAATGCTGATCTAAAATTCTTTCTCATGAGAAGCCATCAACGTGATTTTTTCTTCTCAGGACAGGCTTTTCACAGATCAATGATATGCACTTCTATCAGTGTAAGACGCGTCCGTAGTTCTAGATAATTAAAATGAAAAAAGAAGTATTTCATACAAAGTATTTTGCCTCATCTTGAGTTTGGAGTAAGAACCTTTTTCGCCATCATGACTGCATCTGAGTTACATTGCAAAGCAAACCCTGGCAATTAATAATATGGGATATTTATCATATGTAATCGGTGAAGAATATTTTTACCGGTTACACACACACACACACACATATTTATATAATTTTTTGATCTTTCAACAACACTTCTAGCTATTTTTTAAGCTGAGGATTGTTATGGTTTATTGTCTTCATTCCTTGTAAATTCCTTGTAAAATTTCATGTAGCCCACGTATATATTTTATTACAACATACTTATGTTAGCTTATACCCTCGACTGCTTATTTAATTTGTGGATTTATTAGAAGTTATCTTTTTTTACCCGAAAGTTCAATTCGGCGAAAATCGTCAATAATTAAAAGTTAATTTTACTGCCTAAAACGATCCGTAATTGAACTACGTTCAACCATAATTTCAAAGTACTTTCCCTTTGGGGTTATTTATGTTTTATGGTAAATAATTGACTTTCTTGGTATGGATTTATATTCACAAAAAGAAGCTAAAGGAACAAGGGAATTAAGCTAAAAGGCCTTCAATCTATTGATTCTAAATCTAAAAGAATAATAGGCTTATTTTAGCTAGAATGGAAGGAAAAACTAAAAACTGAAACCGGAAACTCGCTTAATTTGACTACACTTTTTTAAGACGCTTGATCATCCTTGCGGGAAATTTATTCTCTGGCTTTAATTACTCATATTATAGCAGCTTAATTTTAGAAAAATGGATCTTCAGTTTAAATATGTAATTAATTTTAAAGAGTGTCAAAACTTTTTAATCGTTAAGTGGTGGGGTGGAAGTTACGAAGAGTTTTTGTAAATTATTAACTTTGAGTTAAGAAACTTAGGACTATATATGCTTAAAATATAATGTAATTAATTATTATAATTAATAAACATAAAAATAATAAATGAAAATTAAATTTTTTGTGTGAGTTTTTAACATGTTTCTTTGGCTTCATTTTTCATAGATTCTCACAGGATTTTTATCCAACACTTCTAATATACATTCTAATTAATGTGTGTATTTATTTTAAGTTCCGATTTCACTTAGGTTATCAAAACTGAATTTAAACTCACAAAAGCTTGAACTTTTCTCTAAATTCAAATATATATGTAGAGATAAAACAATATTCCTCACAGATTACCTATTCTGCCAATCCCCTATATAAATAATAGCCTAAATTGTCCGTCTGTCCTCGAATTTATGAAGTGGTTGGGTCTGGAACGGATAGAGGCATCTGTATTGGATTCTTGATGAGTTAGGATTAGCAAAATTCAAAGCCAGTAAAGTTTATCTTCTCCTAAACTATCGATCATATTCTAAAATAAATTGGTATAAATATGCTTCATATCACAGCAAAAAACATTCGAAATCCACCTCTTCCCTCTTTTCGAGCGTTTAATGTCATTATTTCAAGCCCTATTTTCCCTCGTTAAAAGCAGGCAATTAAATTTATCAATTTATCACGTAATAAATAGGTAATAATAACATTTTTTTTCTAGCATTATGACGTCATTTCTTTAACCATCTCATTTAATCATTTCTTAATTTAAATTATTTAAATATTTTCTGCATTATTTTCATACGTTTTATTACTGAACATAGATATTGAGTAAATAATTTTATTTTATATTTAGCTTAAATAATAGATTAGGTACATATGCGATAATTTTAAATTTAATCATCGATTTTTTTTGTTGCAATGAAAATTTTATCACTGGTATTAACAATAAATTCTTTTCATGAAAGTCTAGGAGTCTATTTCAAGGACTAATAAATATCTAGCGTTTAAGTTATATATCTTTGAAAATTAAGAAGTTTGTTCGTTTATGTGTTTGTTTTTTATACATAATCACACGGTTTGCAATGGATTCCCTAAATTTTGGACAACCAAAACACAAAAAACAAACCATTTTTTTTTTACCTGTCTCAGGGTAATTTACAATTCTGGAAAATTAAAAATTTTAATAATCCCGTAGTATGACGGGCTATATACTAGACGAGAAAATAAGATCTAATTCCCAAATAATATATTTTTATGGAACTTTTAAGGAAAATATATTTTTAACCCTCCGAGGGGAACACACCGAGGAGAAAAAGTCGCCAAAAAATACGCTAAAGTTTTATTGTGTCAGTGACCAAAGTGTTCTATGATTTTTTACTTCACCCTTTGTCGAATACGGGAATACAGAAACCCACCCTCGTTATTGTACCTTTACTTCCGGTTATAAATCGATATATAAATAGACATTATTGATTTTTAATTTTTAATACACGTAAAGCTCGTCAAGTCTAGAAGATCATCCCATAAGAAATAATGGGTTCTAAAAATACGAATAAAAATATTTTTAAGAGAATTATTTATATATTTTTACGAAAGTCATCGAAGATATTTAAGTGGTGCAATTAGAGATACATATGTTACCGCAAACGAAATACTTCGAAATAGAGATTGACAAAGCCATGAGAAGCTATCAGCGTCTTTGTGCCTCAGAAAGTAGGGGTGCATCCCTCAATAAATGTCAGTCAAAGAGGGGTGCAGTTCCTAAACAATCGACCTGACCCTCCTACCTCAAAACTTCATGGGGAAAAGCACTGGCAGAAATGTACAATACATCCATTTTCGGAGCGTTTTTAGAGGTCGAAAATTGTACGTGACAACCTGCGGAATTGTACGTGCAAACCGCTTAGAGGGTTAAGGAACAGTACCAAAATTAGAAGAAATTAGAGGCTTGAGGGAACTTTATTTTTTCCATATGTTAACAGAGTGTAAGGAGTCCAATATGGCCGTCACAGGTGTTATTACTTTTACAAATCGATTTAAAAAAATCGATTTTTATAAAAACATTTTTATAATTTTAAAATAATGATTAATATTTTAAAATGAACCACGTAAAAAATTCCTATTAGAATGTATAAAACCATTAATAAATTTTAATTAAAAGTATAGTGAAAATATGTAAAGTTTTACTTTTAAATGCACTTCACTCATTTTATAGTTACTAAATACTCTAAATAAAAAACTATGCACAGGTTGATTAAAAGTTTGTAAGATGAGTGCATTATATTGCTACAATTATATACTCCACTTAAGTTTTTATTTATTTTATATTTTATTTAATATTTACAGTATATGCATTTTTTAAACGCCATTTTAGCTGTTTTGAAAGTTTGTTCTCCGGTTGTAAAATTTCTGATACGTTTTAAAATTTAAATAGCTGAAGAATTATACCTAACGACTAGTGTTTACAAAAAACAATTTTTTCACGTATAGTGAAAATATGTAAAATTTTACTTTTAAATTCACTTCACTCATTTTATAGTTACGAAGTTACACTTATAGGCTTTTTATAGTTACTAAATACTCTAAATAAAAAACTATGCACAGGTTGATTAAAAGTTTGTAAGATGAGTGCATTATATTGCTACAATTATATACTCCACTTAAGTTTTTATTTCTTTTATATTTTATTTAATATTTACAGTATATGCATTTTTTTAAACGCAATTTTAGCTGTTTTGAAAGTTTTAAAGATACTAAATACTCTAGTTACTAAAGGCTTTTTATAGTTACTAAATACTCTAAATAAAAAACTATGCACAGGTTGATTAAAAGTTTGTAAGATGAGTGCATTATATTGCTACAATTAAACTCCACTTCAGTTTTTATTTCTTTTATCTTTTATTTAATATTTACAGTATATGCATCTTTTAAACGTCATTTTAGCTGTTTTGAAAGTTTGTTCCCCGGTTGTAAAATTTCTGATACCTTTTAAAACTTAAATAGCTGAAGAATTATATCTAACGACTAGTGTTTACAAAAAACAATTTTTTCACGTATAGTGAAAATATGTGAAGTTTTACTTTTAAATGCACTTCACTCAACGTGGGGCTTTTTATAGTTACTAAATACTCCAAATAAAAAACTATGCACAAGTTGATTACAAGTTTGCAAGATGAGTGCATTATATTGCTACAATTAAACTCCACTTCAGTTTTTATTTCTTTTATCTTTTATTTAATATTTACAGTATATGCATCTTTTAAACGCCATTTTAGCTGCTCTGAAAGTTTGTTCTCCGATTGTAAAATTTCTGATACCTTTTAAAATTTTAAATAGCTGAAGAATTATACCTAATGCGTAGTGTTTACAAAAAACAATTTTTTTTAAGTATAGCAAAAATATGTAATGTTTTACTTTTAAATGCACTTCACTCAACGTGGGTTTTTTTATAGTTACTAAATACTCTAAATAAAGAACTATGCACAAGTTGATTACAAGATTGTAAGATGAGTGCATTATATTGCTACAATTATATACTCCACTTAAGTTTTTATTTCTTTTATATTTTATTTAATATTTACAGTATATGCATTTTTTAAACGCCATTTTAGCTGTTTTGAAAGTTTGTTCTCCGGTTGTAAAATTTCTGATACGTTTTAAAATTTAAATAGCTGAAGAATTATACCTAACGCTTAGTGTTTGAAAAAGGCAATTTTTTTTAATGAAACTTAGTTTGTACTTTTGTCTGTGAACAGGATGTTAGAAAATTTTTGACATTTTCTAGGTTTTTTGACAAACTCTAGGTTTTTATATAAAAAAAAGTTTATTTTTCCCACTTTTTTAATACTAAACTCAAGAAAGAGTACTAAAGAAATGCTAAAGTTTTCTATTGTGATAGATAGCAATGAGAAAGACGGGAAAAATGCCAAAACTGCAAAAACTCCTTTTTAAAGTTACTTAAAAGAGATAACTCCTGTTAAGATACAAGTAGTTAATTCATATACAGGTATTTTTATGATATATAGAACGAAATTGTGCATGAAATTAGTGATAGCTAATCAGTTTTTTTGCTATATACAAATATATAAGAATCTGTCGAATTTAGTCGCTTATCACTGTAAATATACTAAATTTTTTTTAATATAAAATATAAGTTCCAGAGATAAGTTCTAAAATACATGCACTTGGCCGACAGGTTTTAATATGATCCAAGAAACTTTTTGAGCACAACTATTAATATAAAATAGTTATAACGTTTTCATAAATTAAAATCTATTTAAATGAACTGTTATAAAAGATTTAAATTTTAAATATACTTTAATTTGGATTTATTTCAGAATCATAAAAAACTCCATGTTACCTAGAAAAATGATATAAATTGAATTAAGATAATGGTTCTACTACAGATTTACAAAAAAATATTTTATTGAAACATAAACTTTTTTGCGAGCTAATGACGACGAACTAATAAACATAATCTTGTACCTTTTATTTTCAGAGATAATTTAGCCAAATTTAAAAAGAAAACCAGTACAGTAATAATCATTCCAAATCTAAATTAAAATCAATTCCATTAGCTTTTTTTTCGAAATCCTGAATTATGTTTTTCAGATCTAATTTATTTCTCAATTCATGTTCAATGCCCAATAGTACTGAACCGTGAAAATGATTTTGAAACTAATTTTGAAGCATAAATATTCATATTAAAAGGTTATAAAAATTTAAAAACTGCTAAAAAGTTTTAAAGTTTTAATTTTAGTTAAATAAACTGTCCAAATAGATTTAACCAGGGTTGGCATGATTTAAATCAGTTGATTTAAATCATAATTTAAATCTTGATTTAAATCAGTTGATTTTTTTGAAAAAATCATTGATTTAAATCAATTTTTTTTCACTTCTTTTAAAACCTATATTCCAAAGACAGGAGAATTGGGAATCAGTCAGCACAGTAATACCAATAAGTAAATAAGTGTAAAAAGATAGCATGCGCTTTCCAAGAATTTAGGGATGTTATCAAAAAGTATGTAGTAGGGGTAGTACAATGATTGATTATGATGGTGGAATTCATTTTATGCAGTGGGAGGTAAAAAGAGTATTACTTGAAATCCAGTTTGTTTACCAAATAACAACAGCCGTGGCTTCATCTGCTGGAACGGAAAGACAGTTTTCTTCTTTCGGTATTGTTCATTCTAGCCTTAATTAGGAGAGGATAAAGCATCAAAGCTAGTGTTTATATTGAAACAATTAAATTCATAATTCCGTGCTTAAAAAATATTGATATAATTGTGATTTGTTTTATTAAATAAATAGTTTGCATCAAATGAATATTTAATTTGCTCTTTAACTTTACATCTTATTTAGTTAACACTATCCAATTACAAAATAATGGAATTTAATTAGATTAAAATTTATATATATAATTTTAAGTAATCAGTGTGTAGATAAGATGTTACTTCTTATAACAAACTATTCTACGTATATAGCAAAAAACATAAAAACAACAATTAAAATTAATATTCAGAAAAAAAAATCAAAGAAATCCGATTTAAATAAAAAAAATCTGATTTAAATCAAATAAATCTGATTTTATTTTATTTTTTTTAAAAAATCATGATTTTTTTCCAACCTTGGATTTAACATACTTTAAATCTGATTTTAATGCAAAAGAATCACAAAGTTTACTGTCATACTATATAAATTTAACTGTACTATGTCACCCGAACTTTAAAATTGATGTATCTACTTTACCTCCCTTCCAATTTCATGGATCGTAAATTTACTGTTGTTGTATGTACATGTATATAATCTGAAACAGGGGTCCTCAACCTGGTGTCCTATGGCCTCCCCTGGGGAGGGAGGCCCCAGGATGTTCAAAGGGAGAGTCACAGGTGAATACCTCGTAAAAGAGGGGAGGGGTCGCGGCATGGAGTTGGAGGGGGGGCATAAAAAAAGTTGGGAAGGCAAAGAAAAGAGACATACGGCGGATTCTACAGTATGTATGTAATATCCATAAAAACAGCAAGATTGATTTAAGCCTTATTTTCTTTTGTTCTTAGCGAAGAATGTCGGGTTGCTTTTAGGTTTTTACAAAAACGAAAGTGTGAAAGAAGTTAGGCTTGCACACACACACACACACATATATATATACATATATATATATATATATATATATATATATATATATATATATATATATACATATATATATGTATACATATATATATATATATATATATATATATATATATATATATATATATACATATATATACATAATATATACAAATATATACATATACATACATACATATACAAAACATATATATATATATATTATATATATATATATATATATATATATATATATATATATATATATATATATATTATACATTTATATACATATATATGTATATATATGAAATATATATATTTATATGTATACATTTATATATATATGTATTATATATATATAAATGATGTATATATATATATATAATATATATATATATATATTATAATATATATATATATATCATCTAAAAAAATTGGAAATTACGTGCGTTATAAACGATTTTAAAAAGGGAACTCTTTTATACTAATAAAATAAATGAAAAAGACCCATGCTGGCGTAAGCTTTTAGGATAATCCGGTCAGGCGGAAGCATTTTGGAAGAATTTGATGAGATTGCAAACAGATAAGATCAGTCAACGCATGGACATGGAGCGGTCAACAACTTTTCCAAGCATAGCTCCGCGTCGATTAATGAAAACGGCTCAAGTTGCTTTCCTTAAGAACGATGAGTTAATAAAACTTATTATTATCAAAAGACTGTTTTCCATTCACCTTAACACTGGATCACGACATGTCATATAAATATAAATATATATATATATATATATATATATACATATATATCAACATGCATATTCTTCACACATTTATATGTTTTTGTACGCACACACACAAACACACACACACACACACACACAATATATATATATATATATATCTATGTATATTATATATATATAATATATATATATATATATATATATGTATATATATATACGTATATATACACATATATTTGTCTAAAAGCGTATATTTATCTATAAATCGTGTTTAACTTTTTAACCATGTATTGTTTGGAAATTAACACACAAATGTAACTATTTTTATAAATTTCATTGTTACATAAAAGTTTTTACTTTAATCTACCTTTTCACATATTAAAGCTATAAATAATTTATATTTTTCCACTAATATCAAAGCACTTGTATCCTAGAGTCAATTTGGGTTATATCCTCATAGAACACAGAGCTACACCTTCCGAATGTCAAAAGAGTACTTAAAAACGCCTAGTATCTCTCTACAGTCTGACTATAGTCTATATATAGTCCATCTATCTGGTTATATATATATATATATGTCTATGTATTGTGCGATTATAGGTGTGCATGCATGCAAAATGGATCTGGGGCATTTGTCACAATAGGCAAGCTCAAAAAATGCCCCCCCCCTTAACTTAAAAAAACTTTAACCTATTAAAGCCTAGATTTCTATTTTAGAGTCAGGTGAAAATATTGAAATATGAAATATAGCAAATGAAAATTTTATGTTCTTTTTGGAGCGAGTCTTCTTTTTAAGGAAATATACACAACAATCCTTTGAATAATTTATCAAACTTTACAGTATCTACTATTAATTATAGTTTTGTAATCTAAATCGCAATTTTACGATTTTAAGACTAGCACAGAAATATAATTTTTTTCACAAGTACATGGACGAAAATCATAGCAAATAGATGTATTTATTATAAAGCTTCACTTTACAATACTTTGTTCCCACGTGACACCAAATAAATTTCTTATCACAAATTTTTTCCTTTTTTATAAAAGACCTTCTATGATGTTTAAAACTACAGCTGGTCGCTAACGAGAAAAGGTTATGATATTCAAAGTTATTTCCACTTCATATTTGTTTTACTCTGAGAAATCTGTAATATCTTAAATTCATAGATTAATAATTAATTCATAATAACTCAATAATAACTCAAAAATTAATATAACCCATTAATTTCCCTAAAATAAGAAAAAGAGTCATAAAAAAACTCCATGTTATCTAAAAAAATGATATAAATTGAATTAAGACAATGATTCTAATACAGATTTATAAAAAAATGTTTTATTGAAACATAAACTTTACATTTTAATGAGCTAATGACAACGAACTTATAAACAAAACCTTGTACCTCTTATTTTCAAGGATAATTTAACCAAATTTAAAAACAAAACCAGTACAATAATAATCACTCTATTTCGAAATTAAAATATTTTTTTGCGAAATTGTGAATTACGTCTTTCAGGTCTAATTTATTTCTCATTTCATGTTCAATGTCCAAGAGTGCTGATCCGTTAAAATGATTTTGAGACATAGTTTTTAAAGAATTTTGTATTTGATTTTATTGTTCAATTATTTTCTAGACTCAAGTGATCTAAGTATATTTCTGAGGGTTATGTTTCTTCAGATGTTTTTCGCTTTGGTATAGACGGTTTTAATACTCTTTAATTTTGAAGCCGTAGGTAGAATACCTTGCCTACTACCTAGGCCAGTCTTATGAGAAAATACTAGTCACATGTGAATATGATAAAATCCAAAGCTACAAAGCTAGACAACTTTAAGAAGCAGTTAGATTTGAGGAAGAGACAACAGAATGGATAATGTCGAAAAGTTTGCTTGCTTTGTGGTTCATGGGAAATGGTCATTTCTTGGACTATTCATAACAGAAGGAATATATGAGCTACTAGAAGAAACATAGCAAAGTGGTATCTGTGGGGGTTATAACTCTATATAAGGATTGCTGTATACATGTATTATACACGTAATGGTGCTGTATTAATTTTGTGGTATGAGTTGAAGGGAGGAGAGCTCCTCCCCCCTCCAAAGGAAAACTTCCCGCTATGCCCCTGGCCGTTAGCTTGGAGTTTGCTACTACTACAAGGTAGAGAGATGAAGATTTTGATCCTTATGTTCGCTTGTTACAAAGTTCTGCGGGTTTTGGATTCATATTGAGGGATGATAACACTTCTTGAAAAGATGTAGCACTGGTGGACGACTCTCTTAAAAGTGAAGATCCAGCACATGCCACTTACTCCCTGATCTTAATCCTATTGAGTATATGTGGGATAGGTTCAAAAGACAAATTGCAGATCTTCCGAATCCCTGAAACTGCTTTCCAGAACTAAAATGAGCTTCCCATAACGCCTGGAACTCCTTGAGTGTCCAACTAGTTCACAATATCATAGCAAATTTTGCCAAACCATTACTGCAATTGTTGCTGTCAGAGGCGATAACATATCTTATTAAACTGCTAAAGCACCTTTTTATTTTAATTTATCTATCTAAAGTACAAACTATTCACTGCGAATTTTTCTTTCAAACTTTTGAGTGACAAAGGGGAATAGTATTCTTCTTTTGTGACGTCTTCTTCTGTTATAATAGTATTACACTCGCATACTACGCTTCTCGCCATTCTGATTTTTCTTAAATATTCACATGACTATCACTTATGCTTAACTTTTGGACATTGGTGTTAAAGTATGCATTCGATTTGATAAATGATGCAATAAAACCTGACTATAACGATACTGTAGGGATCTCAAAAAATATTACAGACAGTCTCTACATTTCAGCATCCAATTTTTATGCATGTAGAATGCGCGTAATATCTGGGACTGTATTTAAAGATTTTATTTAATTTTATTTAAACAGTTTAAAATGTAAAAATTTGTAAAAACAATTACTGCAGTTCTCTCTGACAAACGGGAAACGGGGTAATAAATAGCCCGCTTTTACAAATGGCTGGCGTCAAGCAGTTTTCTATTGCGCCAAAAGACGCTTCTTTTCTACCAGATAGCGCCTAAAAATCTGGTGTAAAACAATTTCTGCTGTTCATATTCAAACAGGGCAACACATTTTAGAAAGCCGAGCGTACGGAGGCGTAGATTTATTCCTTTCTACAAAGTTGTTGCCCCCTTCTTTTTAGTCGGGTTGGGAAATGTGTCCACTTTGTATACAGTGGCGTGATGAATGCCCCTCGCTAGCAGAAACGTCTCCCCTAACGGTTTTAACTTTTTATGCCGCCATTTTCTCGAATGATGCCTCACTCGGAGCCTTCCTTTCACTTCATTAACATAATAAAACTGTCGCCGCACGCGATGCCTGCACACAAAAAGCGCGGATGCCCGAGTTATAAATCCACCTAAGCAGAATGAAGCTATTGTTTGCAGCGGCCAAAGCGGGAAAACGTGGTTATTTATTTATTTATTATTTTTCCTTTTTTCTTTTCTTTTTTTTATTTTAAGTGAATATGTATGAAGGCAGTCCATAAAATACGCAATGTCTCTTCACAAGGAGAATTGAATTCAGTTTCGGTCGTAACTAGATCTTCTTTTTTACAATCTTGACAATAAGAAGCGAAATTGTAGACAGAAAGAATTTTTAATTGTTATATGATTCCAAAGGTCCAGTGCACTTGAGATAGCTGATTTGAATTTTGAACACAACGGTCACTTTAGTACAAATTTTGGATCCCTACTGCCAAGTAAGTAAATGCCTCCGAAATGTGGAATATGATTACCAGCAAATCTGCAGATTTTCATTAAAATGTATTTCATCGTCATTCGAATCTAAAGGTCTAGCGCACTTGAGATCTTGTGTATTTTATTTGTACTTTTTTTTCTCACAGTATTCTTATTTCTTTTATCATTCCCATCCTGTCACTAATAAAATTGCTAGCGAAAACTCAACGATAAGCTATTGCAAAGCTTGATCAGCCCTAAAACTAGTAATTTACCGACAGAAAACCTCCAAAGTATCAGCTGATGCGTTAGATCATTAAGAAAATTATGTAAGATTCCCAGAAAAATTCGCACTAATAAGGTAATTTGTCGCAACGTCACGAACTACTATAATGCCCTTCCCATTCATTTTCATGTTTACAACAGCCAATAGACAAACAATAAACTACCCTTCCGTTTGAAACGAAAGCCAGAATTGTCATAATTTGAGAGTTTGTCATACTGCGTGAAATCGCATTATACGTTAGAGAATTTTCGCTTTCAGTAATCTCGTGAAACTTCTATTGAACTCGATCTATTGGATGGGAAAATTTATGTTCAGCCTTATCTCACTCGTTTAAAGCTAATCGGTGATTAACTACGGACTAGTTATAAGAATTGTTGTTACCGTTTAGCTATAACATACTAGGATGGCACAACATTGTTATACTAGGATGGCAAGACCTGTCCAAACTGACAGCAACAAACTATCATGTACATACTCGTAGTTTAAGTCAGCAAAGATTACTGGTTTGCTACGGTCAACTTTTTCTGGTTACACTTAGGACAGGACTCACCAAAGTCGTTTAACGGCTAATAGCAATTAATCTCTGTTTAACTCAAAATTTCGTCCCACCATTGGTTGGAGCCTTGGGTTAATCATGGTTAGCCGTTAAACGACTTTCGTAAGACCGGCTCTAATAAGACCGAAAAATTCTGTTTAAAGCCAATTTCAAACGGCTACGAATCATCCATGCCAAAATTGTTTTTTGAACCTTCGAACTCCAATACCACAAAGCAGTGCCTATTTGACCATTATTTGGCTCAAGTTGTTTAAAATTTTTATTTTATGGTAAAAGTTTCGGTTAAATATAAGCAATTACAATATCAAATCATTATTTTGCAGAAAACAAAATCATATAGCAATTTTAAAACTGTTTTGTAATCCTTTTTAAAGATTTACTGAATACCGACTTTTGGATTTTCTTGTGCATTTTATGTATATACCTTTTATGTATATACAGTCCTATCCTGTTACTAATAAAACTGCTTGCGAAAACTCAACGATTGCAAGATCAGTCCTAAAACTAATAAAATAATTTACAGACAGAAAACCTTAAAAGTATCAGCCGATGGGTTAGATCACTAAGAAAAATATGTATGATTTCCAGTAAAATTCGTAGAAACACGTTAGAGACTTTTCGATTCCACTAATCTCTTGAAACTATGAACGAGGTCTATTGGATGGGAAATATTTATGTTCAGTCTTATCTCACTCGTTTAAAGCTAATCGGTGGTTAACTACGGTCTAATTATAAGAATTGTTGTTACCGTTTAGCTATAACATACTAGGATGACACTACATTGTGCATACGAAGACCTGTCTAAACTGACAGCAACAAACTATCAAGTATATACTCGTAGTTTAAGTCAACAAAGATTACTGGTTTGCTACGGTCAACTTTTTTTTTGCTACACTTAGAGAAGGTCTCATCGATGTCGTTTAACGTCTAACCGTGATTAATCTCTGTTTAACGGAAAATTGCTTCCCACCATTGGTTGGCGCCATGAGTTAATTACGGTTAGCTGTAAAAGACTTTGGTGAAATCAGCCCTAAGAGTAATAAGGCCGGGAAATTCTGCTTAAAGTCGATTTCGAACGGCTACGAACATCCATGCCAAAAGTGTTTTTTGAACCTACGAAATCCAATACCACAAAGCAGTGCCCATTTGGCCATTGTTTGGCTCAAGTTGTTTAAAATTTTTATTTTATGGTAAAAGTTTAGGTTAAATATGAGTAATTACAATATCAAATCATTATTTTTCAGAAAACGAAAATCATACAGCAATTTCAAAGATGTTTTGTGATCCTTTTTAAAGATTTACGGAATACTGACTTTTGGATTTTCTTGTGCATTTTATGTATATTTTTATTTTCAAAGACTCCTTTTTCATTTTATCAATCCCATACTGTTACTAATAAAATTGCTTACGAAAACTCAATGAACACGACCAGCAACAGTAAAGCAGGAAAAATCCCTAAACTAATGAAGTAATTTACCGACAGAAAACCTCAAAAATATCAGCCCATGCATTAGGTCATCAAGAAACCCTATTTACGAATTTCGAAAGCCAATACCACTTTCTTCTTCCTGCTCAATGTTCGATATGTAGAATATGTTCTCGACGAGAAAAGAGTCAATTATTGGAGCTTCCACTATTGTTCTGGTTTTTTTCCTCTCTAGGCTTAAGAACTTTTTTTCTCAACTCATTCACTGTTCAGAGAATTTTCTTCCTATGTTTTTGGTGTATGTTTGCGTTCGCTGACATTTCTTCCTTCTGCTGGTTGATTTGATTTCGATTATTGTGATTATCGAACGCTATCCGTTAAATCAAAAGTAGAGAATAATGTTTGAATATACTCGAATTTCCTTAACAGTAAGACCGTTGGAAATTTGACCTTAATTTCACGATCTGAAGACTGTTGAGGAGTGAAAAAAAAGAGAGACAGAGAGAGAACAGAAATGAGGATTTTCAACAATTAAAAGTCTTTAGAATTTCTTTTCAAGTCAGATTTTTTTCCATTTATACACACATGTCAGAAATTTCGTTTTCAATACATATTTATTATTGAAAACGAAATAACTGACGTGTGTGTGTAAGTATAATATGTAACATTTATGACTAAGAATAGAATGAATCGAATGATGAATGAATGATGAATGAATCGATAAATCGAAAAACGAGCAGAATGAGTCTTGACGTATACATATACATATGTGTGTGTATATATATATATACACAGATATGTATATATGTATATATATATACATATATATAAATAAATATATATATATATACATATATAAATATATATATATATATATATATATATATATATATATATATATATATATATATATATATATATATATATATATATATATATATATATATATATATATATATATATATATATATGTGTGTGTGTGTGTGTGTGTGTGTGTGTATGTGTGTGAGTGCATGTATTTATACATCTCAATTTCAATAATGAATGATGATAAATGAATGAATGATGAATGAGTCGATAAATCGAAAAACGAGCAGAATGAGTCTTGACGTATACATATACATACTTGTGTATATATATACAGATATGTTTATATATATATATATATATATATATATATATATATAATATATACACTATATATATATGTGTGTGTGTGTGTGTGTGAGTGCATGTATTTATACATCTCAATTTCATCATTTTTTGGTTGATTTTATGTTCTATTATATTTAAATACATGAATAGTGGAAAATGAATTGTTCCATGATGGTTCTAAAATTTCAATATTTATTCTATGATTTATTACAAAGTTAAATTTTATTTTTGTTCCGAATCCGAAGAGAGAGAGGGAGAATCAATTAAGAATTATACATGCACTTTCATTCAGAAACTAGTAATTTATTAGAATTATTAATTGGATTTAATTTTATAACTTTTTATTTTGAGATACTTTGTCTGAAGGTAAAGGGATTTCTTATTAAAATCATGTAAATGTATTTATTGAGATTTTAATAAAGTAAGGATTGTGCTACTGTACATTCATCTTCACCATCCCTAGAATTGGCAGCTAGAAGTCTTTTGTGTTGGATGTGTGTGAACATTTGACAGTCCCAAATACAAAATTTCAACATTCTACATCTAATTGTTTTTGAGTTACTCGAGATGCGTAGATAGAGACGTGAGTTAGAAATTGGTCAAAATTCACTCACTGATGGTCACAATGGATGTTTAAAATATGAATGTTAAAGTACACTTGTACATACCTACAGGCATAAAACCGATAATAGTTAAAAAAGGATTCAGGAGTGGTTAAAATGAGTATTTTCTTTAAAATACTTCCTCTGCTTGTTGCCGGACAATGGACGAATGGTTGTACACTGCTCTTCCGCACCGAAGTCTACGGGTTCGAATCCTACTGCTGGTGTGGGTGTCCGTTTCCATTCATTCGGAAACGGCTTTAAGCAGTAGGCCCCGATTGTATTAGCCCTAGTGTAGCAAAAAAGCAGATTTTAGTGTTCCAAACCAAATTAATCCTTTTCTTGTTCATACAAGAATGAAAAAACAAATTTAATTTGTGTATGATCGTGACAGGGGATGTAAATATGTTAATTCGCAATTGCTATTCTCTTTTTAGAACTAGAAAAAGACAATGGTAATGAAATGGCTAGAAAGGGGACATAGTACCTTTAAAGACATAATCTTCATTAACATTTTGCCAATGACCGTATCATATATGTAACGCATTCTAAACTGATTCACACTGTTCCCTGACGAGCGATGGTCGAATGGTTAGGGTGCTGGTCTTCGATACCGGAGTTCATGAGTTCGATTCCCACTGTGGTATGGATGTTTATAGCCGTTTGGAATCGGCTTTAAACTGTAGGTCCCGGTCTCATTAGCCATCGTGTTTCAAAAAGTACGCCGTAGCGCTCCAAACTAAACCATCAGACTGTTCCCTAGTATTGACAAATATCACGATAAACATAGGAAAACATCCAATAGCAATAAATTTAATAATTAAAAGTTCCATCTAAAATATTACAAATGATATATCTACTCCCTGAGTTAATTTAAAAGAGGTCGCCTTAATGATAAACCCGCCATCGAAGGATTAAAGCAGTCTTTTTTTCCATTTCCACGTAAAAGAAAAAGTTCTGCTCCTTTTAGAATGACTTTTCTAGAAGTTTTTTTTAATAACCCTCTAGCTTGAAAAAATACTTAGTTTTGTTTTAGTTTAGTTGGTTTTGTACCTGAAAGGTAGAATATTTTAAAAATAACATAAAAAATGTACTCCAAATCGAAAAAAAAAAATGAAAACCTTTTATTTGAAACTTAACTTTTGAAATATATATATGAAACAAAATGTCTATAATTGAGATTTTTAGGAACTTGCTTTTATTTTTGGGCTTTTTGTAGATCTTTGGTTTCATGGAGGTGGTATAGCTGTGCTATGCCCCCTGCGATTAGCAACAATAACAGCAACAGAAACAAAATTTTTATATCAAATGCAAGTAAAATATTTGTTTTATACTGTAAGCCTAATAATTTAAAGGTATTTGATATTTAAAAAAAAGTCGATACTGAAAATTTAAGAATAATTAGTTTATATCGTGCTTTAATATAAAATATTAGGTTGATGGAAAAAGAAATCCATTATTTTTTTTGGTAGATGGCTGTAGTGATCGATATATCGTAAAGTATCGATCAAACAATTTCAAATTTATGTTCATTGTACAGGTGACATTTCACACTAAATTTTTTTAACTGCTTTTTGTTTGATCTACTCAGTTGTTTGTCACAGGGTGCTAAAATTGGAAGTAAACAAAAAGAAAAATCGGTACATTTTGCAGTTTTTCTCCGATAAAGGCGAAAATGCAAGCCAGGTGGCTGAAATAGTGAATGGTGTTTATGATGCCGATACTGTAACAGCTAATTAAGTGCAATTTTGGTTTCATCGATTTCGTTCAGGCATTTTTGATGTTAAAGATGCACCTCGCACAGGCAGGCCTGTCGTCGAAAATGTCGATAAAATCACAGAAATAATCGAAGTTGACCGGCATGTTAATAGTCGTAGCATCGCCCAGGAGCTAAAGATCGACCATAAAACAGTTTTAAAACATTTGCGCAAAGTTGGATTAAAAATGAAGCTCGATGTTTGGGTGCCACACCTTTTAACACCAAAAACATGACAGATCGAATTTCTGTCTGCAAAGTCGTGGCGAAACGGAATGAAATCGACCCATTTCTTAAACGGATGGTGACTAGGGATGATAAATGAGTCAAATGCGACAATATTGGGCAAAAACGATCGTGGTCAAAGCGCGGTGAAGAGGGGTCAAACGGTGGCCGAACGAGGACGGCCAGGATGACTCTACTGTGTATTTGGTGGGATTGGAAGGGAATAATTTATTATGAGTTGCTTCCTTATGGCCAAATACTAAATTCAGATCTCAATTGTCAACAGCTGGACCATTTGAAGCTAGCGATTGACCAGAAACGGCCAGAATTGGCCAACAGAAGAGGTGTTTTCCAGCAAGACAACGCCAGGCTATACACGTCTGTAGTGACTCGCTAGAAACTCAGGGAACTTGGTTGGGAAGTTTTAATGCATCCACTATATAGCCGGACCTGGCACCAAGCGATTACCACCTTTTTCTCGCATTGCAAAACTTCCTCAGTGATAAGAAATTGGGATTAAGAGAAGATTGTGAAAATCAATTACTAGAGTTTTTCGCCAATAAGGACCAAGACTTCTATGAGAGAGGAATTATAAAGCTACCTTTAAAAGGGCAACAAATTGTACAACAAAACGGTGCATGTATGACCCAAATCGTACAATCCGAAACATGTTAAGTAAAGTTATTAATTTCACTCGAAAATAATGGATTTATTTTCCCCAACCTAATATGTCCCACGTATTATTGTAAGTGAGGTTCACAGAATAAAAAAATTAATTAGCTTCAATTTGATATAAAAAATAGTTTTTATTTGAAAATTAAAAAAAAAATATGCGGGTAAGTGAATTTCTGCTTTTGCTTCTTTGTGTGCTTATTTTATGTTTTTTAAATGTATTGCTTCATATGAGGAAACCCAATTATTTTTATAAAGATATCTGATATTTTAAAATAAAAAAAGTCGTAACTGAAAATTTAAGAATAATTAGCTTTTATCGTGCTGTAATATGAAATATGTCCCTCGTATTATTGTGAGAATCACAGAATAAAAAACATTAATTAGTTTCAATTTGATATAAAAATTAGTTTCTTATTTACAAATTAAAAAAATATTATGTGGGTAAGTGGATTTCTGCTTTTGCTTCTTTGTGTTTACGTTTTTTTAAATGTATTGCTTCATATGAGGAAACCCATTTATTTTTATAAAGTTAAAATCTCATTAATGATCTAGTATAAAGATTTTCCTAATTAAAGTATTTATTTTATATTGAATCAAAAATAGACTATGACAATGAAGAATTTTCATTTCAGAAGGTATTATGTTTCCTTTTATACATAAAAAAAACTTAAGATTAGAAAATGTTGAAGTTTTGATAGTCTCGAGGCCTTTAACTCTTTCAGCTCTCCAACGAAATGGTTCGGAAGGACGAAAACCGATGCCCTTCAGAATCGTTTTCGATAAATCCCATTGCACTTAATGCCTGCAGCAGACTCATTTCTCGCTTTATGCAAATATCATGCAAATTTAGTCGAGGCAGCACCCACAACGTAAGCAACTTTATGACGTCAGGGGGTACTAATGGAGTGGGAGTCTGCTTCCAAGCCGATGGTTTGCTAAGTAGTGGAAAATTAAAAGAGATGGGCTACGGAGTTCACAATAAAACGATATTACGAAGTGGTGGCTAATGTTGTCCGCATGCGAATCAAAGTTGATTTGAATTACGTTTTTACAAATATCGAACCATAGGTAAAGTATTTACCTACAAACAAATACACTTGACTGTTTTCCTCTTCTGTTGCCTGTTGCTTACGATTTCAGAGAGGGCCAAAATGTGTATTTCTATTGAGATTTGAACACTCAACAAAAAATAGGTATAAAAAATAACAACAACAAAAAATAAGTATAAGTGTCAACAAAAGTATAAGTCAACAAAAAATAAGTATAAGTGTCAACAAAAGTATAAGTCAACAAAAAATAAGTATAAGTGTCAACAAAAGTATAAGTCAACAAAAAATAAGTATAAGTGTCAACAAAAGTATAAGTCAACAAAAAATAAGTATAAGTGTCAACAAAAGTAAAAGTAAAAAAAAAATAAGTATAGGTGTCAACAAAAGTATAAGGCAACAAAAAATAAGTATGAGTGTCAACAAAAGTATAAGTCAACAAAAAATAAATATAAGTGTCAACAAAAGTGTAAGTCAGCAAAAAAAATAAGTATAAGAGTCAACAAAAGTATAAGTCAAAAAAAAATAAGTATGTGTCGACAAAAGTATAAGTCAACAAAAAATAAGTATAAGTGTCAACAAAAGTATAAGTCAACAAAAAATAAGTATAAGTGTCAACAAAAGTATAAGTCAACAAAAAATAAGTATAAGTGTCAACAAAAGTATAAGTCAACAAAAAATAAGTATAAGTGTCAACAAAAGTATAAGTCAACAAAAAATAAGTATAAGTGTCAACAAAAGTATAAGTCAACAAAAAATAAGTAAAGGGGCCAACAAAAGTATAAGTCAACAAAAAATAAGTAAAAGTGTCAACAAAAGTATAAGGCAACAAAAAATAAGTATGAGTGTCAACAAAAGTATAAGTCAACAAAAATAAGTATAAGTGTAAGTATCAAAATAATAATTATATATTTTGAGAGTTTATTCTGAATATATAATAGAAAAAAATCATGTTTGCATATTTTCTTACTTTATGTGGTCAGGGCCGTAACTAGGGCGTGGCAAAGGTGGCATCTGCCACGGGCGCATCAGTCTTAAGGGCACCGCACCATGAAGAAAATGAAGTCCGAAAGAGAACGATTCACCCCGAGGAGAAATAAGGAAAAGTTGAAAAATATTTTTTTTATTATAAAATCCAAAGTATTTATAAATGATTTTTTAAATGAATTTTCTTATTTTTTAAAATGCTTCTAGAGACTAAACTTGTTATAGATTCTTACAAAATTTTTAACAAAAACTTCTAGTTTGCCTTAATACAAATCCAGGTATTCGTTTTAAATTTTAAAGTTATTAAAACTAAATTTAAATTTAGAAATTCACCAATTTTCTATGAAATTTCAACGTTTAAATAAAATACAATCCTCTCAAAAAAACTATTCAGTTTATCAGCAAAATAATACCTACAAAGAGTTTAAAAGTATTTTTAAGTATTAATAAGGTAAAAATAGAAGAACAATCAAAAACTGATGTACTAGGAACATTTTAAGAATTAGCAAAATATTTCGCTAGTTTATTCTGAATATATAATAGATATAAAATCATGTTTACATATTTTGTTACTTTATATAGTGGCAGGGGCGCAGACCAGTTTTTTTTGCCACGGGCGCAAAAGGACCTTGTTACAACCCTGCTGAGAATTTTCCTGTTTACACTATTTCTTTCACTTTGCAAAAGCAAGTAAAAGGACACTCTTCCGAAGTCTGTTATGTAAAAAAGTTATTTTGATCAAGATTTAAAATAATTTGCTGTTCCATTAGTTTTCAAACTGATAAAATGAAGTTAGATCAAAAACTGTTCCAGTTATAAAGATCATATAAAAATTCTGATATCTTAAAACAAATTTTGAGGCAAAATCTTCGAAAACAATTTAAAAACTAACTGTATATTTTTACATTTATAATTATTTTACCAATCATTTAATAAAACATTTTTAAAAATATTTATTAGAATTTTTTAAATATTGAGTCATAGTTGAAGTATTTATTCACATTAATGTTTAATACAAACAAATACACTTGACTGTTTTCCTCTTCTGTTGCCTGTTGCTTACTTCTTCAGGCAGGGCCAAAATATGTGTTTCTGTTAGATTTGAACACTGAAATTTTCCTGGTTATACTATTTCCTTCACTTTATAAAAGGAAGTAAAACGACACTCTTCCGAAGTCTAGTATGTAAAAAACTTATTTTGATCAACATTTAAAATAATTTTCGGTTGCATTACTTTTCAAACTGGTAAAATGAAGTTAGATTAAAAACTTTTTCAGTTATAAAGGGCATATAAAAATTTTGATATTTTAGAACAAATTTTGAGGCAAAATCTCCGAAAACATTTAAAAAACTAATTGCATATTTTTACATTTATAATTATTTTACCAATCATTTGATAAAGCAACAATATTTCAAATTCCAATATTTCGGACTTTTCTTTTTCAAATTGAAGATGACATTAGTTTTGGAATAGTCAGTTATTGAACTTCATTTTATCAGTTTTCAAACTGATAAAATGAAGTTAGATTAAAAACATAGCTTACATAAAATTTGATATTTTAAAACCAATTTTGGAGCTAAATCTCCAAAAATGATTTTAAAATTAATTATATAGTTTTACATTTATAATTATATTGCCAATCATTTAATATAACAACAATATTCAAAATTTCATTATTTCAGATTTTTTGTCAAAATGGAGATTAATTTAGTTTTGAACAGTTATCATCGGAGTTTGGAGTAATTATAAATAATTACATCTAATTTGGAACAGTTATCAAACTTCATCTTACCAGTTTTCTAACTGATAAAATACAGTTCAAATAAAAACATTTCCAGTTAGAAAGGGCATATATATAATCGGATATTTTAAAACCAATTTTGAGGAAAAATTTCCGAAAATACTTTAAAAATTAATTGCATATTTTTGCATTTATAATTATTTTACCAATTGTTTAATAAAACAACTGTATTCCAAATTCCTATATTTCGGACAGCATTTTTTTTTTAAAAAGGTGATATATTGTAACCAATTTCGAGTTAAAACCTCCGAAAATAAATTCCTACTCTGGAGAGATATTTCATTTTAAAAGATAACTTTAAAAACATATATTATACCCTCGAAAATTATTTTTATATCCTGGCTCTGACAGAATGGAAATCGTTCCGCAGTCTGTAAACAGTGTTTTCCGGATCATAACCGTTGTCGAGACTTGGCTTAAAATTTCTTATAAATAATAAATGAGATAGCGCCGTCGACATATTTATGAGACACATCGCCAAAATGTTCGCCCCTTTTCAGGAGGCAATTAATTTAGTTTTTCCTGTAATCTCCAGTCATTAATTCGACAACATGTTTTTTTCCGTTTTTGCCTTTCGATTTTTTTTTCTAAATAAATAAAAGTTGCAGTACTGCTATATTTTATAATTCATTATTCATGTTTGCTATTGAGAGTGAGTCATTTTCTTGCACGATTTCTCGAGTCTTGCGTTAAAAAGGTTATCTGATTTAAATTACTCGATGAAATGTTTATCGTGACCTTAATACATTCTTTCTTTCATTGCCTGTAATCAGTTATTTGTTTTGCTCTACGGTTTTGGTAAATAATTTAAAGTGTCAAACTTCAGGTTATTTATCTTGCCCAATTGCATGCACTTATTAATACATTGCATATCATAAAACAAAATTGTTGTAAGAAAAATTCTATATTTTCAGATATTTTTAGATATTTCATTTAGATTCTATATTTTTAGATATTTCATCACTTCCATGCTTCACAGTATCTCTAACCTAGAGGGCCTGGCCCAGGAAGGTCAGAAATGAGAGCTCCTGTGCGATAGTACAGTTAGATCAGTTTCTGCTGCTACAATGGCAGATTATCAAGATTTAAGTGAATTTTAATGTGGTGTTATAGTCGACGCACTTCACGAGTGTACCGTGAATATGGAGAACTCCGTAAAACATTAAATCTCAGACATCGCTGAGGCCGGAAAAAAGATCCTGTAAGAACGTGACCAACGTTGACTAGGGAGAATCATTACATGTGACAGAAGTACAACCCTTACGCAAATTGCTGCAGATTTCAATGCTGGTTCATCAACAATTGACAGCGTGTGAACCATTCAAAGAAACATCATCGATATGGGCGTTTGGAGCCATGGACCTGCATGTTAATAGGGAATGTTGCAGCTGTCGAAGTTCTATGATGGTATGGGACGCTTGCAGTTGGAGCGATATGATACGTCTCTGACAAGTGACAAGCAAATAAGCATCCTGACTGATCACTTGCACCCATTCATGTCTAATGCATTCCAATGGACTTGGGATAATAGACTTTCAGCAGGAAATGTGTACCCCACACCTCCAGAATTACTAGAGAGTGGCTCCAGGAACACTCTTCTGACTTTAAACACTTCCGCTGGCCACCAAAATCCCTACACATGAACATTATTGAGCACATCTGGGATGTCTTGCAATGTGCTGTTATATCTCCACCACCTGGAACTTTTAGGGATTTATACACAGCTCTGTAGGATTCATGTCAATTACCTCCAACACTACTTCAGATATTAATCGAGTCCATGCCACATCGTGTTGCGGCACTTCTGCTTGCTCTCGGGGCCCTACACGATATTAGGCAGGTGTACCAGTTTTTTGGCTCTTTAGTGTATATGTCTGTGTGTAATGAGTGTTTTTGACCGACTACATTATTAGTAGGATATATTTTCTGAATAGAGTCGTTAGACCATGAGAGAAATCAAGAAAATTTGGAGATAAAAATGTTGAATTATTCAGAAGATCAATCTTTGGTGCTGTCCTGCCAAAACAATATATATTCACTTATATAGTGCTGTGAGGGTGCAAGTGAGCCTGCCAATCAGAGTGTTAAGATTAATCACATAATGACGCTTAAAAAATTAAACTACATTGCATAAAGGAGTTAAATAAAAATAGTTGAGCTTAGAAGAATGAAGTTTTGAAAACATTTAATTTTAGTGTTTTCGAAGGCGTCAAAGGTTACCACAATCAAAAAAGAAACAAAGAAATTTCACCAAAAGTTGTATGTTTAGGGATAGAATCGACAGAAATTTATTTTAGAACACAATATATAGTTAAGTTGGTTAGGTTGGTGATAAAATTTCATTATGTATTTACACATATACATACATACACGTGCACACACACACACGCACGCGCACACACACACGCACGCACACACACACACACACACACACACACACACACACACACACACATATATATATATATATATATATATATATCACTGAGTAGGTCAACATGTTTTCAATAAACATCTTATAAATGAATTGCAACTAGAATTCTTTGTTTAAAAGTTCATTTCAAATGAAATTAAATCACAAATATTCTGTACATAGAGTTTATTAGGTTGTACAGAGAAGGTTATCTCTCACCGTTTTCCCCCAGGTTTCTGAAACAGATAAGAACACAATATATCGATCGAAAAATATTTATTGAGTTCAATAACAGACTAAAATTTGATCGAAGTGCTATTTAAAGGAAATTAATTTATAAGGTTTCCGATTGGTGGCGGAGTTATTTTATTGATAACATTAGATCTAGACTCTTTTATCTGATTTCCTTTGAGGCTTTTAAGCAATACGAAGAACACATTATATACAATATAAAGTGTATCACAGGTTTCTTTATTGAGTATTATAATGTAGCAAAATTTTAACGAAGGGGAATTTAAACGGAATATATTATCAGACTGATCAATTAGACCATTATTGGTTTAATGGATATTATTGGATTTGGAAAGAATGATTTCTATTTAGGATGAAAGCAATGGAAAGTTTAAAGGAAATTGATATCGGGACAAGAATTTTTAGTTTTAAAGCCCATTAGAAGCTTGAATAATGTACGAAATTTCAGAGAGACATTTTTAGCTATTCATTTAAAACTTATTTTTTCAGTTAAGAGGACAAGGTAAATTCAAAATGACAGATTTTGATGAAAAATATGAAATGATTTTTTGGTTTTTGTTTGGTTGAAAATATCGTTAGGTATATCTTCATTATCAAAAGTCATTTTTCGAATAAAGTTTAATTTAATAACAATAATTTAATTTAATGATTTAATAATATTAATAAATTTAATAATTTAATAACATTAATAAATTTAATAATTTAATAAAATTAATAAATTGAATAATTTAATAATATTAATAAATTTAATAATTTAATAAAATTAATAAATTTAATAATTTAATAATTTAATAATATTAATAAATTTAATAATTTAATAAAATTAATAAATTTAATAATTTAATAATTTAATAATATTAATAAATTTAATAATTTAATATTGTTAATAAATTTAATAATTTAATAACATTAATAAATTGAATAATTTAATAATATTAATGAATTGAATAATTTAATAATATTAATAAATTTAATAATTTAATAATATTAGCAAATTTAATAATTTAATAATATTAATAAATTTAATAATTAAAATTTAATGATTTAGTTTAATAATATTTTACTGCACTGAAACCCGTTTTTTGTTATACACCCTATTTTAAGACTTATAAAAATGATATTATCCAGTTTGATAATTTTTGTATTGAATTAGTAATTTCGAA
>CM063498.1:175919821-175922321 GCA_032207245.1 Pardosa pseudoannulata
CAAAAATTTAGAAAGAAATTTCTCATTCTACAAATTGTCAGCAACACAATATTTGTCGTTGAATATGTTAGTTTACTACAAATAACACACATACCCAAAAATTTAGAAAGAAATTTCTCATTCTACAAATTGTCAGCAACACAATATATGTCTTTGAATATGTTAGTTTATTACGAATAACACACAGACCCTAAAACTAAAAGAGAAAATAAAATTCACTTGTACGATACAGTCACTCTTATGTTCTGTAGTAGACAGTTTAGACTAACGATACAACAGGTAAACATAGTAATAAAAATGTTAAAGATTTAAGTTTATAAATATAAACATTCAATAAATACATATTACACGAGGGAAGTGCATTATACTTTAATAAATGTCAATAAAATGAAATATACCTTGACAAAACAAACATTTTTTTCTAGCTGATTCAACAGTAGTAAACATTTCCATCCAATCCAATGGTTAATTTTATCACGATGCAATCCATAAAGGTAGCAAAATTGCTTTTCCTTATCCAGCCGAGATCGTGAGCCGTCCATATTGGAACGTGACAGTGAGGAAGCGAAGCAAACACTCTCCAAGCAATTACGAGATAATAGAGATAACGCTCTCATACGGCAATTAAATTGCGAACTATCCAACTTCTGGATTATCCCAGTAGCCTTCAATGGGATTCAATCTAATGCAGTATTCTACCCATTCATCATTTATATATAACTAGCTTATACTCCATCATATGACGGAATCAGTAAAATTTTTAATTTTCCAGAACTATAAAGTACCCTATGAGGCAGGTAAAAAAATGGTTTGGTTTTTGGCTGAGAAATATTTGGTACAAGCACAATAATTTGTTTATATTCGTATTCCTATAGTCTCCCGATACTGTGAAGGCAGTTTAGAATTGCTTTGAATTCATCTAGAACGATAATCCAAAGTTTTCTTAGCTAAATCGAAAGTTCTTGCAAATTTTTTTTCGCACAGTAATTTATAAATGTAAAAAAATGAAACATCATTTCCAATACACATTCCAATACATCATATCCAATAAATTTTCATTGCAACAAAAAATAATTTTAAAATAAAATAAAATAAATTTAAAATTATCATATATGTAGCTAATCTATTATTTAAGACAAATATGAAAGAAAATTATTTACGTAATATCTAAGTTCTGGGGTAAAAGTATGAAAATAATGCAGACGATATTTAAATAATTTAAAATAAGAAATGATTAAATGAGATGGTGGAAAGAATGACGTCATACTGCTAGAAAAAATGTTTTTTTTTACCTATTTATTATGTGAACTATCCAACTTCTGGATTATTCCAGTAGCCTTCAACAGGATTCAATCTAATGGAGTATTCTACACATTCATCATTTATATACAACTAGCATAGACCCCGTCATATGACGGAATCAGTAAAATTTTTAATTTTCCAGAATTGTAAAGTACTCTATGAGGCAGGTAAAAAAATGCTTTGTATTTTGGCTGAGAATTATCTGGTACACGCTCAATTATTTGTTTATCTTCATACTCCTCTAAAGTCTCCCGATACTGCGAATGCAGTTTAGAATCACCTTGAATTCATTTAGAAAGATAGAAAGATCATTTAGAAAGTTTTCTTAGCTACGTCGAAATTATCGTTAAGTTCGTCCCAATTTTTTGCCACAGTAATTAAGGAATGTAGAGGAATGAAATATTTAATCATTTCCATATTTAATCATTTAATCATTTCCACTACACCTTAGAGGTTGATAGAATTTGTTGTTAATACCGGTGATAAAATTTTCATTGGAACAAAAAATAATTTATCATTAAATTTAAAATTATCACATATATACCTAATCTATTATTTGAGCCAAATATAAAAGAAAATTATTTACGTAATATCTAAGTTCTGTGATAAACCGTATGAAAATAATGCAGACAATATTTAAATAATTTAAAATAGGAAATGATTAAATGAGATAGACGTTAAAAGAATGACGTCATAATGCTAGAAAAAATGTTGTTTTTTTTTACCTATTTATTATGTGAACTATCCAACTTCTGGATTATTCCAGTAGCTTTCAATGAGATTCAATCTAATGCAGTATTCTACACATTCATCATTTATATACAACTAGCATATACCCCGTCATATGACGGGATACGTAAAATTTTTAATTTTCCAGAATTGTAAAGTACCCTATGAGGCAGGTAAAAAAAATGGTTTGCTTTTTGGATGAGAATTATCTGGTATATGCTTAATAATTTGTTTATCTTCATACTCCTTTAATACCTCCCGATACTGTGAATGCAGTTTAGAATCACGTTGAATTCATTTAGAAAGATAATCCAAAGTTTTCTTAGCTACGTTGAAATTATCGCTAAGTTCTACCCAATTTTTTGCCACAGTAATTAATAAATGTAAAGAAATGAAACATCATTTCCTTTACACCCTGGAGGTAGATAGAAATTGTTGTTAATAGCGGTGATAAAATTTTCATTGCAAT
>CM063498.1:175927321-175972321 GCA_032207245.1 Pardosa pseudoannulata
TATATATATATGTATATTCATACATATATATACATACATACATACACACACACACAGACATATATATATATATACACATATATATACATATATAAATATATATAATATATATATATATATATATATAATATATATATATATATATATATATATATATATATATATATATATATATATATATATATATATATATATATATATATATGTATATATATATATATATATATATATATATATATACATATATATATATATATATACATATATATATATATATATATATATATATATATATATATATATATATATATATATATATATACATATATATATATATACATATATATATATATATATATATATATATATATATATATATATATATATATATACATATATATATATATACATATATATATATACATATATATATATATATACATATATATATACATATATATATATATATATATATATATATACATATATATATATATATATATATATATATATATATATATATATATATATATATATATATATATATATATATATATATATATACATATATATATATATATATATATATATACATATATATATACATATACATATATATACATACATATATATATATATATATATATATATATATATATATATATACATATACATATATATATATATATATATATACATATATGTATTGTAATATCCCCCATTCCTTTAAGCACATATATAATATTTAATATAACTTTGTTCACATGATAAGACTGAAAGAAGTAAAATAGATCAAACATGAAATAGATCCCAAATTATTCAGTATTTATACCAAATTATTTAGTAATTATTTAGTATTTAGAAAAAGAATGCGGGAAGATATAAATATGTTGTTTTAGATATTTATGTTTGCGAGTGGTTAAAGTAATATTTTGATTTTAAATATGTTTTATTCCACTTTACATGCTCTGAATATAGCCTTATTAAAGATTAAAAATGCTATTTTCCCCCTTTACCCAGCAAAACACTTCAATGAAACGAGTGCAGCCTACGGGCTATGTGTTATCACCCGAAATGACTTGTTATTCTGCTAGGGTTGGAAGTTTATCTGGTACAAGTAGCAGGCCCAAATACCATTAGAATTGGTACTGGTTATAAGTGTATTTTTAATCCAATAGATGTAGAAATGTTTTATGAGATAATGAATATTAATAGTAATAATATTCAGAATTATTCGCCGTTTGTATAAAAAATATATTAAGATAATAAAAAATATAAGATAATAATAAATATATTAAGATTATGATCTTATGTATGCATTATTTTATGTAATTTTTTTAATCTTGGGAATTGATTACTTAAAGAAAAAAAGCTTTCGCTAAAAAAAACTGTTTTAAATTTTGCCCAGGAAAAAAAAAACCTTGACTAGAAAAAAACAACTGAATATCCCAGTCTGCATATCAGTTTTCTTTAAACGTTTCATTGCGCTCATCCCAAAGAAAAATGATTCTTCCTAAATCCAATACTATGGCATTTCCCCAATAACTGCCTAATTTATCAATCTAAAAATGAATTCTGTTTAAATTCATCTGCATATTTCAATACATTAAGTTTAACATAAGTAAAAAAAAATTATCATGTAAGCGACATTCGTTTAAATTTCCTGCATTAACCCATATTGTACCACACCAATTAAATATTTCTGTAAGTTATTAAAACTTAGTCCATATCATTAATATGGTATAACTAAGTATATAAAACCAAAATTTTGAAAAATTATTTTTAATTTTTACGTAATTGGCTGTCCTATAAATAGGTACACTATAACCAATACACTACTAAAACTTAACAAACATCACTTCCATTGCATTAGGCTGATTCAAATTTGGGGAAATAGTCAAAACAAAGTCCAACGTTGCATTTTAACCCTTTAAAGGTCACCAAAATAAATTCATTGAAATTTAGTGTAATTAGTTTATAAATGTTATCTATGAACCTTGTAAATGTAAAATATATGATAAGTTTTCTTTACATTCCTTATGAGGGTTTGGCCGATTGGTTAGGGCGCTGATCGTCGGTACCGCAGTTCGTGGGTTCGAATCCCACTACGGCATGGAGGTTCGTAGCCGTTCGGTATCGGCTTTAACCCCTTAAAGCACGAGTTTATTTTAGAAAAAATTATAAAATATGACATATTTTCTTCACAGAAAAGGGATATATAGGTACAATGTAAGTTATTTTTTACAATTTCAGTTTTGGGGGTGACTAGGGAGCTTGGAAAGAGTAAAAAGTATATAAAAAAATTGTTATACAAACAAAGTGTAAACGATTTTATTACATGCTTAATTTGAATTTCGCCCGTGTCAGACACGGGCAAATGCGTTAAGAGGTTAAACAGTAGGTCCTGGTCTCATTATCCCTCGTGTGCAAAACAGTAGACCGTAGCGCTCCAAACCAAATCATTAAATCATATTAGGAGGGTTTGAGGAGTTGTTTAACTGACTAACCCCTCCCCTTGTACAGCTTGAAAATTATACTTTTATTTTTTAAAAGTTTAACTATACTGTAAGAACAATAAATATGAATCCTTAAAATGATATAATAAATAAATAGCTTAACAATTTATAAATGTTGTTTGTATAGATACTTTTTTTTGGGGTCATAAGAAGGATAAATTGAATTACTGACTTCTCAGGTACAGCAAGTTTAAATTCACATATTTAAAAATAAATAAATAAATAAATAAAAATAAGTTAAATGTAGAGTTATCGTCTGTTGTAAATTTAAAATATCAAAAACATAAAAAAATTGAAAAATCATCCATGTCTCTAAAAAGTTTTTTTTTTAAATTGCAGAAGCTCTTGATTCTACATTATTGGCTTCTATACGTCACAGATGTATGAGATTAAAGCTGTAAATAATTATAAAAATATAAAGTAAAGTACTCCAAAAAGTAAAGTTTAAAAGAAAGATGTTTAATAGGTGGTTTCGCTACGAAACTACTGTCCGTTAAAGGGTTAAGCATACTGTTGTTGGTTTTCCCGTGCAGTTATTGAACTGGCAGTAAGAGAGTAAGTTTATCTTGCAATCTCCAGTTTTTCTGAATAGAATAGACATCTATTTACCCTTGTTGTGCCGAGGTGCGTGAACAGGTGTTTGAACTGGTTTTTATTGAAAAATAAAAAAATAATGTGCGCTATCAATGCAATATCGAATTCATGGAAAAATAATCGTTATTGGACTGTCGTCTTAATTTTAGGGCACCTTTTTTATACTTATAAAATACTACGTATAAAATATATTTTTCAACAAAAACTTTCAGCTACATTATTAGCTCTTTTTTTAACCCTCCGAGTAGATCACATCGAGGAAAAAAAAATCTCCAAAAAATACGCTAAAATCAGTGCCCAAAGCTTTCTATGATTCTTTCCTTCTCCATTTGTCGACTAGAATGGAATACGGGAAACCCACCCTCGTTATTGTCCCTTTACTTCCGGTTATATATAGCTATATAAATAGATGTTATTGATTGTTAATTTTTAATACACATAAAGCTCGTCAAGTCTGGAATATTATCCCATAAGAAATAATGGATTCTAAAAGTACAAATAAAAATATTCTTTTAGAGACTTATTTATATTTTTTACGAACGTCATACAAGATATTTAAGTGGTGCAATTAGAGATGCATCTGTTACCGCAAACGAAATACTTGGAAATAGAAAATTACAAAGCCATGAAAAGCTATCAGCGTCTTTGTGCCTCAGGGGGTAGGGGTGCATCCCGCAAGAAATGTTAGTGAAAGAGGTGTGCAGTTCCTAAACAATTGACCTGACCCTCCTACTGCAAAACTCCATGGGATAAAGCAATCGCAAAAGTGTACATTACATCTGTTTTCGGAGCATTTTTAGAGGTCGAAAATTGTACGTTTTGAAGTCATCATCGGTTTGGCAGAATTGTACGTGCGAACCGCTTAGAGGATTAAACTAAAAGCAATCTTCACAATGTTTGAAAAAAAAAATAATAAATATAAAATTAAAGATTTAAAAAGGACAATTTTTAAGATGTTGCTGAAAATAAGTTTTACAATACAATATAATTTGATTTCTCAGTTTTTTTTGTTACTTTGCTAAAGTGTGTCTATTATAAAGGCGTTAAAATTAAATCCACTCAGAAAATATTTATAACTTTATTATTAAATGGAATTTTATTTGCTGTCCTGTTTATAGGACAGCGGTCCAATATGGGTTAAGTTGCAGCTCTTCTTTTGCCATTCAAAGCATGCTGAATAAATAATTATTTTATGTAACCTAGAATATTTATATAATCTAGATAATTTAAAATTTCAGTATGAAGTTCAAAGCAATTAAAAATTTTCCTTTATTTTTCATAATAAGTGAACAATAGATTTAGAAAAATGTTAAAAATAAAAATTAATTATATTTCTAACGCTTAATTTTGCAAAGTGTTATTTTCACTCCTGTTCAGGGGCGTACCCAAGGTGGGTTAGGGGTTTAACCCCCCCCCTTAAACTAAGAAAAAATGGCAAAAATAAAAATTTTAGTAGAAATTTAGTAGTTATTATTTTTTAGAATTATGAACCAACCCTTGAAAAAATTCTGCGTACGCCACTGCTCCTGTTAGATTTCCGGGAAAAAGAGCCGAATTTAGGTAAAAAAAAAGCCAGTTATTAAGTTGTATATAAAATTTAACATAAATTCACCAGTTAAATACTTATAGCAACTTTGACTGTTGATTTGAATGTATGTAATCGATTTGGACAAATGTAGAAGCTGCTGTTAAGTGGTTAAGACGAATATTTTACACAATGAAAGTTATAAATTCTTCTAACGTATTGTATGGCGTCCACATCCTGTGTTATCACCTCTAAAATGCAACTTGCTTCCTTTACTTGACCACTACAGCCTTTTCTGGTGTGTTTTACGGTGGTTAATCGACTGTGACCAAGAAAAAAGAAGTAATTACCTTTTTACTACATGTTTCGTCAGTTGTTGCTTGCTGTGGTTAACTGCATCTGCGGTTGGGAATTTTCATCTCCTTTGTACTGCGAAAAAAAAAAGAATTGCAGAGTGTCCTTTAAAGTCTTTGTGGATGAAATCTCCAATGTTACTTATATATCACCAGGCATTCTATGTAATGGTTTCTAATTATTGGTATAAACAGTTCTTTAAATGAAAGAAATCAAGGATAAAAAAGTACTGCAGTTGTGGTGGAATAGCATAAACTTATAAAAATAAGACTCTTGCAGTTTCCTAGCAACGAGTTTCGTTGCTTTCTTGCCTTGAGCATATCTATTTTATGCTTCGACGCAGCTTTACTCATCTGTATTTATTTGGATATTTTGCACATTCGTTCACCTTAAGAAATATCTACCATTTCTTCATAAATATTTTTGTAGTTCACAAATATGTGTGAAAAATATAGGAAGCAAACCACAGACATTGCTCTAAGATCACAATGCAAGTTTGATCCATTATTCATTATTGTCAGATTAAAAAACCTTTTCAACCAATTATTTCATTTTATTTTTGATATTATTAAGAAACTAAGATTGTTCGTCGCAATCGTTCTATGCATTGGGGTAAGCTATGAACCTTTTAGAAAGTAGTGTGTGGAGGAGTGAAAGTTTATGCAGTAAATAATTGAAATTTCCTATCGTAAATCAACACTTTAAATCAGTGCCATTAGATAGCTATACGGATTCAGAATTACTTAGAAATTTTATGAGAAACAATTCGCTTTTACTATATTTTAATCCACTTGCAACCAGGACATTAAATTAAAACTAGTGTCAGACCGTGTGAAAACCTTGTCCTTTAAAGCCATCTAGTCAATCCGTAAAATCATAAAAAAGAAAACATTTTAAAAATTAAAATGAAAACATTAGATTTATTATGCATACGTTTCTGTGCCCAAATATTCCTTGTGCGAGATATCTTTCTTTTCTTTTGACAATAACAAAACTATACAAGAAAGAAATCGCTGCGTCGACGTATACGATGACGTTTCCCAATTTTGAGTTTCAAGAACATCTTATTGTTCCAGAGCTCATTTCCTGAGGACACTCATTCTTTTGGCCGTTAGTACAAGTGAAGAGCTTTGAGGATGTTAAATTTCTGTAAATAATTAACATTATTTGTATAAAATTATTATTATTATTTTTTTTTTGAAAAAAGACAGTTGCAAGTTTAAAATATGGTGGAAAAATATGATTTATCTTTTTTTTGTAATTGGAAATAACTGTTGTTATGAATTTAATGAATACATTTACAATTTTTCTTTCATTAAAAGATCAATTTTCAATATATTTATAACTTGAAAAAAAAAATCTTACTTATAAGTATTTTTAGAAATGCTAGTTAAAAGAATTGAAACAGTCTATAATAAGAGGTTGCAAGTTTTAACGTACAATTTTTATACTAAACTGCATTATCTCCACATTTAAACAGCATTGTTCGAACAACTAAAAAGAAAGTAAGAACAGCAAACGCGAGCTTTTTTGATCGTAAGAGTCAGAAATAACAAAGCGTTGAAAAAGAATCATGTTTATGGAAGTCATTTAGTTATATTTTGTGAATATGATCCATTTTTAATGAATTCAACACATAAATATATTTAGAGCGCCATATCTCCTTTTTTATTTTTTTTAAATCCCCAAGTCAGTTATATGGATAAGTAATTACAAATATAAAATAAAGTTCTATGCATTGGGGTAAGCTATGAACCTTTTAGAAATTCGTATTCTTGTGTGTGTGTGGAGGAGGGAGTGAAAGTGGCCAGATATTGGTATGCAGCAGTAAATTTTTATCGTTACGAAGGTGGTTACTATCCTTGAACCAGCCCCGTACAGATTCGATTTTTCTTTGCAAAACTGCCATATTTTATAATCTCTAAAACTATTTATTAAAATAACTACGATTTAAAAACAATTATTACAATAAGATGTAATTTTTTCATCCACATTTAAATTTAAAACTTGTTTTGGTGTTAGCATTAAATTAACAATTATTGCTATATCACTTGCCGTGTGAAGGAATCTTTAAATAAACAGTCAATCCGTAACAATATCAACATAGAGAAACATTTTAACATTTTTTATGCAAAATTGAAGAATTATTTTTTTTTATAAAAAAAGTTTTTGTAATATTCCTCGTGCAAAATATTTATCTTTTCTTTGACAATAACAAAGGAATATGGCAATCCGAAGAATCTCGAAAATTTAAAATATATCACGATGGTTGTTATGTATTCTGATATTTTCTAAATTTGAGTTCCAATTTGTAAAGTCATTTGGTGTTCTTAAAGATCATTTCTCTGTGGACACTCTTTTGTGCCCATTATGAACTTTGGAGCACGTTAGATTTTGCTTTGTAGAATAGATAGGAAAAATTTATTTTCTGTAAAACTATTCAGTGAAAATATATTGAGTAAAACATTTAGTATTATGATTCCAACAAAATGAAATTGCAACCTTAAAATATTATCACGAAGAATTCAGCACGAAGATTTTTAATTCCAAACATTTATTCACCAGTCAGCAACCTGCTGAACCTTACAGGAGAAAAATGCCAGACTGTCTGATGGTTCTAAAATAGGCTGTATATTTACAACCTAAGAACCAATCAAGGTCTGACTTTTAAGAACCAACCAGGGCCTTTTCAGGAAACAAATAGTTGTATAATTAAAGAAAAAGTAATAAATTTGCTTATATTTACATTTAAATTATAAAATACTGCTAAACTGTCAAACCACGACCTGCGGCATGGCAGATTGGCGCTCTAACAGATCACGCCAAATATTCTTTGCAATATTTTCCAGTGGTGGAAAATTAAATAAACAATTAGTGTTATATTACTTTCCCTAGTATGTTTGATGAAAGAGAGCAATCTTCAAGATAAATATTATTACGAATTACCGTTTGATAAATTATCAACAACGCAAAAAAAAATTAAAACATTTGAGTAAAATTGAATATGTTTATTTAGTTTTTCTATAAAAATAGTTACTGTACCGAAATATTCTTAGTACAAAATATTCTTCCTTCCTTTGACAATAACAAAGGAATATGGCAGTCCAAAGGAGGGCCAAAGTCAGAAACAAGTCAGGATGGATTTTATGTATTCTGATACATGGTTCCAATTTCCAGTTTCAATTCTTAGAGTCATTTTGTATGCTTGAAGCTCATTTCTCTGAGGGCACTCATTCTTTTGGGCCCGTTATGAACTTTGGAGCGTGTTAGATTTTGCTTTGTAGCATAGATAGGAAAAAATAATTTTTTAAAAAATTATTCATTGAAAACACATTGAGTAAAACATTTAATATTGTGATTTCAACAAAAGGCAATTACAACCAGAAAATATTGTTACTAAATTCAGCACTAAGATTTTTAATTCTAAACACTTATTCACCAGTCAGCAACCTGCTGAACCTTACAGGAGAAAAAGGTCAGACTGCATGACGGTTCTAAAATAGGCTGTATATATACAATCTAAGAACCAATCAGGGTCTCACTTTTAAGGACCAACCTGCACCTTTGCAGGAAACAAATAGTTCTATGATTAAAGAAAGAATAATAATTTTGCTTATATCTACATTAAAATTATAAAAAATGGTACACTCCCAAACCGTGACTTGCGGCATGGCAGACTGGCTCAGTAACAGACCAGGGGGGGGGGGGGGGGGGGGGGGGGGGGGGGGGGGGCGGGGGGGGGGGGGAGGGGGGGGGGGGGGGGGGGGGGGGGGGGGGGGGGGGGGGGGGGGGGGGGGGGGGGGGGGGGGGGGGGGGGGGGGGGGGGGGGGGGGGGGGGGGGCGTACAATCTTCGTAGCAATATTTTCCATTGGTGGAACATTAAATAGCCAACTAGTGCTATATCACTTTCCCTCGTGTGTTTGGTGGAAGAGAGCAATCTTAAGATATATATTATTACTCATTATAGCCGGCATCATCAGCCTAAAGAAAACATTTAAAACATTTTTTGAGTAAAATCTAAGGCTGTTTATTTAATTTTTTTTATAAAAATAGTTACTGTACCGAAATATTCCTGGTGCAAAATATTCTTCCTTCCTTTGGCAATGAGAAAGAAACATGGCAGTCCAAAGAATCGCTAAAATCGGAAACAGGTCATGACGGTTTTTACATATTCTGATATATATTTCCACTTTTGAGTTTCAATTTGTAAAGTCATTTTGTGTTTTTTAAGATAATTTCTCTGAGGACAGTGATTCTTTTGGGCTCCGTTATGAACTTTGAAGCGTAGAATACCTTGTAGAATAAAATGGAGAAATTTATAATCTGTAAATCTATTCATTGAAAATATCTTGAAAATAAAACATTTAGTATTATGAATCGTATAAAAGACAGTTGCGCCTTAAAACATTTGCCAGTGTTGCAACATTAAGTTAATAACTAGTGCTATATCATTTTCAGTCGTGTGTTTGATGGAAGAGAGTAATGTTTAACATAAATATTGTTACATATTATCGACTGAAACATCAGCATAAAGGTAACATTTTAAACATTTTTTAAGAGCAAAACTGAAGATTTTATTTTCTTTTATAATAATAGTTACTGTACCGAAATATTCCTTGGGAAATATCCTTCCTTCTTTTGACAATAACAAAGAAATATGATTGTCCAAAGAAGCGTCCAAATCAGAAACTTGTCACGACGGATTTTACGTATTCTGGTATATATTTCCCCTTTTGAGTGTCAATTTGTTAAGTCATTTCGTGTTCCTGAAGATCATTTCTCTGAGAACACTAATTCTTTTGGGCTCCGTTATGAACTTTAAAGCCTGTTAGACTATGTAGAATATATTGGAAAAATTTATAATCTGTAAAACTAATCATTGAAAATATCTTGAAAATAAAACATTTAGTATTACGAATCGTATAAAAGACAGTTGCTCCTTAAAACATTTATCCGGTGTTGCAACATTAAATTAACAACTAGCGCTATATCATTTTCCGTCGTGTGTTTGAAGGAAGAGAGCAATTTTTAAGATAAATATTGTTATGATTATCGACTGCAACATCAGCATAAAGGTAGCATTTTAAACATTTTTTTTGTGCAAAGCTGAAGACTTTATTTTCTTTTATAATAATAGTTATCGGGCTGAAATATTCCTTGTGCGAAATATCTTTCCTTCTTTTGACAATAACAAAGAAATATGGCAGTCCAAAGAAGCGCCCAAATCGGAAACATGTCACGACGGTTTTTATGTTTTCTGATATATGTTTCCAATTTTGAGTTTCAATTCGTAGAGTCATTTCGTGTTCTTGAAGCTCATTTCACTGATTCTTTTGGGCCCGTTATGAACTTTGGAGCATGTTAGACTTCCCTTTGTAGAATAAATTGGAGGAAAAAAACTATCTAAGACAACAATTCACAACAGGAATATATCGTATTAAAAGGATGCTTAGCTAATTAATGAATATTCATAACTTAATATTTTAAAAGAATATAATAATTTAATACTGTAAAAAGGAATTTTAATCACTGACTGCATAATGCGTCTGAATAAACTGAATGCGTGGAATTACTGAGGGAAATTACTTACCACCTGGACTGATAAAAATCTTGATTAAAAAAAATCAATCCAACTTTATGATTTAAATCCGTTTATTTTACTTTATATAAGAAATTTAAATTAAAATTTTTGTTTTAAAAATTAAACACTACAAATAAAATTCAAGTGGTTCACACCGATTTCTAGATCACAGCGGCCTATACAAGAAAAAATAAATTCGAACGCCCCCTCTTTCCTAATAGTTAACTGTACCAAATATTGAAATATCATTACATGTTATCCATATCTATTTTACTTGCCTATCTCTCTATAAAGAATCACTAAGTAGAAAATAATTAAAACTTTTTTTAGATGTAAAAAATTGCTTATTAAAAACTTAAGAATATGCGTAAATCAATAAAAAATTAAAATAAAAGAGGATGTTGAAGCTGGTGAAGTATTAACAAACTGTTATTGTTGAGTTCAAATTTTGTTGAAATTATTAGTAAATCTCCACATTCAGTTATATTTCTGTCTTAGACAGCCAAATAGCTACGTTCAGCGAAATATTTTTTAAAATAAATGTAATTCAATTTTCTGTACTCTAGCCAAAGTGTAGCGTTTTTTGAGGAATTCACGAAATTTATAACTATAAAAATTCAGCATTTATTATGCTAACGAAAATACTGTTTGATTTATTGATTGGTTTTATGCATGTCATGTATATTTTTATAGATATTATGTCTACTGGCTGATCTGATTACCTTAATTCCTTCATTGATCTATGAACCTGCAACCACACCCTGAACCTGTTACCTTCTCGGCTCCCACAGGAAGGGGGGAGTGCACCATCGAAAAACTCTGATTTAAGAAAAGAATTAACAACAGGAATTTATTGTAATAAAGGAATGTATAACTCATCACTGAATAATCATAACTTAATGTATGGATATGAATGACAATATTTCAGTATTTTATCAAAATTAGTTCTCAACTAATATATATTTTATAACACTCATAACTATACATTTATGCGTGTAGTCATTATAACTTTATATACCGGGTGGTTATAATTAAACTTCCTGTAAACGGCATACTACAGATAAAACGGGTGAACGGATACAACGAAATTTTGTGTATGAGCTATACACGAGATGCATTCATGGAATTTCGAAAAAAAAAAGTTCCAACATGTCTACCATCTTCTTGAAAAACATGAAATTTAATACAGTGAACGACCAAAACGGAATGCAGAAACAATATTAACAATCCAGAACAATAATTATGGCTAATGAAATACAAAACTGGGAAAAGCTGCCAGTTGTAGGAGAAAAATGTCGAGATTTGCATGCATGGGAAGATGAGGAAGCTTTATGCAAAACAAGTTAGGGTATAAAAGTTTGCATACGTTGCCATGTTTCAGTCGATGTACAGCACAGTCGTATAGGCAAATCCTGTCTGTCGGGCCAGCTCACGAATCATTTGTCGTCGATCCCTGTTCATTAGTGTGGCAACAGCTTGCACTTTTATTTCGCTGACACTAGGACGGTTTGGCCGATGCATGTCTGCCCCATTTTGGCGTCCTTCACTGAAGGCATTTGCCCATCTTGCTACAGTTACGTAAGGCAATGCAGATTCCCCACAGGCCTCTTGAAGCCCTAAATGGCATTGACGTGCTGTACGACCTCTGCCACATTCAATTTTAAACCAACTTCGTTATTTTTGTTTTGAAAACATCCTGACAACACTTTAGATTGCAAGTTAATACAAGGATCTGTTCTTCGAGTCACTAACCATATCTGTGATGTAGCAAGGAAGAGTCTTTCTGCTGAGAGGTATGGTAGGTATGTAGCTTGAGTGTGGTATATACGATATTCTTTCATTTTGTTGCGTAGAGATTTTACAGAAATGTTGCACTATTAAAGTTCTAACCCTCGTAGAACGTGAATAAGGAAAATTTTGATGGGTTTGCAATAATTATATTATAAATATATTTATATAAATATATATTTGTGGGTGGGGGCATATAGATGTGAGAAGAAGGGGTATAGAGTTTCAACATGCAAGAGTTCTTGCAAAGTTTATCTGTAAAAGATAACTATCAAGTATAAACATTAAAAATCCTTTAGTCTAGTCTCTTCCACAGAAATTTTGCGCTTGCAATTTTTTAGTTCATATTATTTCCACTTCATAAAAAATTAATTAAATTATTTAAGAATCTTAAATTGTAAAAGGCCGAAGTTGTAGAATTTGATATTAATTTATGAAACTATGGGTTGGCAACTAAGTCATTGCCGCTTTTGTCGACAGATTCACTCCACACTTTCTTTTGTTTTGTTAACGTGGTCAGAGCATCTAACCTATATTTTTTCTTACTGTGTGGACTTCTACTTTTATTTAGTAAAAAAAAATTATATCGATTAGTTCTTTAGTTATGTTTTTATTCCAATTTAAAAACGGAAAAACAGGACGTGCACTTCCGACACATTTTATTGTATTACTTCCGAAAAGACAAGAACGCATCGCAAGCACAAAAGAAGTTATGTGCCGTATATGGAGATGAATCCTTAAAAGAACGGCAGTGTCGAAATTGCTTTGAAAGATTTCGTTCTGGTTATTTTTCACTGAAAAATGCACAACTATCTGACCTTCCAGTTGAAGTGGATGAAACTCATATCAAGGCCATTATCGATTCAGAACGTCACAGCACAACATGAGACATTGCAGAGAAGCTCAATGTATCGCATACATGCTTTGAAAAAAAATTAAAAACCCTTGGTAATGTCAAGAAATTTGATTTATGGATCCCTCACCAGCTAAAGGAAATTCATTTGACTCAACGGATTAGCATCTGTGATTCGTTTGTGAAACGCAATGAAAATTATCCATTTCTGAAAAATCTAGTTACTGCGACGAAAAGTGGATAGTTTATAAAAATGTTACTAGCAAGAGATCGTGGGTGAAGCAATATCAACCAGCCCAAACAACATCAAAAGCAGAGATTCACCCCCCCCCCCACAAAAAAAAGATTATGTTGTCAGTCTGGTGGGATTACAAAGAAATTTTTTATTTTGAACTCATGCCACAGAACCAAACGATCAATTCAAATGTGTATGTTGAACAACTCCACATACTGAAAGATGCAATTGAAGAAAACCGGCCGCTGTTGTCAAATCGGAAGGATGTTGTTTTCCATCATGATAACGCAAGGCCCCACACATCTTTGGTCACTCGGCAAAAATTATTGGAACTGGGTTGGGATGTTTTGTCCCAGCCCTGATATTGCGCCTTCGGATTATCATTTGATTCGTTCCATGCTAAACTCTTTAAATGGTAAAATTTTTAATAACGCGGATGATGACAGATCACACCTAATTCAGTTTTTTAATAGCAAAGACCAGACATTTTACGAACAGGGAATTTTTACACTGCCAGAACGATGGAAAAAGGTCATCGACAATAATGGGCAATATCTAATTGAATAAAGTTATATTTTTTAACAAAAATTCTGAATTTTCCTTCTTATTTGAAATCGGTAATGACTTAGTTGCCATCCCAATACATTAGGTAGAGATAACAATGTAAAAATTAATTCAAAAATACAAACCCTTTTGCAAAGATATCTTATTTCAACTTTTAATACAGAAAATCAAAAATAAATTTTTCAGATCTCGTATCTTTGAGACTGAAGAAATATACAACAATTTGTTTGCTCCAGGAATAAATAAATAAAAGAATTCTAAGATGGATGAGGAATATTTAAATAATCTGTGCGTAGGTTGAAACATATAATAAATGCATCCATCTCATAGATTTACATCCTTACCGTCTCTTATTTCCGTCTTTTTCAAACTAAATTTTGAAAATTCTTATATTTCTCTTAAAGATATACTGAAATCATAACGAAATTACTGTCTGAAGAGCGATGCATTAATTTTAATGCAAGGGAATAAATAAGGATTAATTTAAGGCTTTTCCATGGTTGCGCTGTCCCAAAAAGTTAAGAGTTTGTGCAAAAATAGTAAAAGCGCGCATTATTACAGCTTTACTTATATTTAAAGCTTTTTTAAGCGTCAATTTGTTTGAGTACGATAATTCTCATAGCATTTTAAAATAAAGAAAAATAGGTTTGTTTATGATTAAGATAATTTCTTTTTGGCCGTGTTCAAAATGCGCTCTGCTGAGTTTGTTAATATAATTCGTGTTCTTATTCTATATTTTCTATCATGTAATATTCTTTTTCTACAAAATACTGCTTCCTATTTTTCGTTCCAACATCGGTATAGTAAATGTTGTAAATATTTTTACTTTACAGAAGATAATTCCTACGTGGTAGATTATCAAGGATGCATTGCATCGGTTTAATTTAGAAGAAATACAAAAAAGTTTTTTTTAATGAAAACAGTATTTTAAAGAATTAAGAATGTTTAATAAATAAAGAAATACACCAAGGACATTTTAAAAGAAGATGAACAGAAAAAAACATGTTTAAAGTTAATAATTTTATTTAACAGTACAAATTTACCAAATTGATATTTTTACAATCGATACAAAATGATTCCTAGTCTTGCCGGCTGTTGTAGACTCCCAATACATAAGGTATTTACGTAAACTGTTGACAACTCACCAACATACTCGTGCTCTAGCATAAAGTCCCGACGGTTAGGTAGATGGAATGCACTGAAATGTGAGGGAGAGCAGTGAGATGTTCTGTTGCAGATCTTGAATCTCATTTCTGCTTTGTCTTGTGGCAGCTGGTCACAAGAGAACCAGAGAGGGTCGGTCATTCTCAGGAAACGTGGGAATTTATTTCCCTGAAAAAAGCAGGAGTTTCAGACCCAGAGGGGTTTGGGATTTTTATGTCCCTGTATACATCTGTGTGGAATGTCGGCTGTCATTGAGAAGTCTCGTCCCCTGACCACTCCCTTGCTCTCAGCCCTTTTTCTCCCCCTCTTTTTGCGAGGGTTCTTTTGAGAAGAAGGCAGTTGGTTGTTGGGGGCTGAAGCGTAGAGAAGGTTGTTTCTCTCTCCCAAATGATGTTGTTTTATATCGTGTATATATTGTGTATAGTACAGATAATAAAGTCTAGGACTTTAAGCGATTGTTTTTACTAAGCCCCCACAAACACAGAGGTGTATGTATGTTGCGACGTTACAGTCTATTTCTTCTTCTGATGAACAGAGAGTTTCATATTGATGGATTTTAAAGTTGACTACTGAAGAAAGGTGTCATTTTTATTGGATTTTTAATTCCTCTTGTTTCCAAAATTTCTTAACCGATAGGCCTTCATGTGTTGTATTGAACTTCCCTGGTACATATCGTGATCCTGATCTGATGATCATTAGTATCCATCATACTTGTCCTCCAGCATAAGAATCCATTGATAAGGAAGATGGCATGCACTGGAATTTGGCGAAGAGCTCGAATTCTCAGAGATGCTCTGTCGAAGATCTCGAAATTATATTGGGTATGCGCTGTTATTCCCTTTCACAATGTTAGGAAATCGGAAAGTCGATGCTCAGATATCGGGAACTGCATATAGCACATGCGTGATTACTCTTTCACAAGGACCAGGGAGAACCACTTTACGATGTAGATGAATCAGTGATCAGGTTATACCGTGTATGGACTGTTACTCGAAGTCGAAATATCGGAAAGACGATTTGTGTAAAGATGGAATGATAAGTCATGCATGAGCTGTTATTTCTTCATTTAGAAGGAAGAACGATTTTATGATCTAGACAAATCAACGATCACTTATATCAAGCATACGCTCCTTCTCCCTCGTACAATGTCGAAAAATTGAAAAGCCTGTGTTCATGTATCTGGAACGCTGTGTTGCGTTGTCGCTGTTAGTAATTCTCATGGAGTAGGAAAAACGTTTTTACTGTGTAGATAAATCAAGATCAGCTGTTTCTCCCTCTTACAATGTTGGAAAATCCAAAAAAGACTGTATTCATATAGGAAGAACGATCTACCGCACCTGCCCTGTTATTCCGTCATACGGAGTAGGAAGAATGATTTCACGATGTAGATCAGGTTATATCGCGCATGCTTTGTTACTCGAAGGTGAGAAATGGGAAAGATAAGCTTTGTATAACAGGAATGCTATGTCTCACATGAGCTGTTAAATCAGAATATCAGAAAGACGATTTCCCATTAGAGCTTGACAGAGAAACTTAAATCGACAAAACTATATTGGCGTACTTCCCGTATTGTGATATATCATTGAACTAAAAATTTGATAATGAGCTTCAGCTTCACAGCGCAATATGTTATTTCAATATTACGCGTTATATCGTTATATCGCTCAGTTCCACCTTTCAATGATCTGAGAAAACCGATAAGAAGCGTCAAGGTTTTTGTTAAGAATAGAGTCATCTTTAGAATGAAATTAAAGGAGTGTTGATGTTGAGTCTTTGTATTAGCTTAGCAATTGGTTTACAACATATGTTACTTCCTGGAAGATAGTATTTATAATATGTTAACTCAAATATAATGGAAAATAAAAATGGCTCGAGATAATAAAAACAACCAGGGTCTAAAAGTATACAACTCAATTTAATTATTACTAACATAAAACATAAACTCAGACATTAAATTTAGAAAACATAAGTGTAAGAAAATGAAACGATTAACGTACTTATTGACAAACACATTTAAATCAACTTAAAAACAACGAACCAGCCATGAGACAAATGTAAGAGTCACGTCCGTATCTGTCGGTGGTCGGCGAACTTTTATTCTTTTGAACAATTGAAAACGACAGTATTGTACCAGTAATGGTCTTTTTGACGCACGGACGATTAGAGGTGTCAACTGTGGTGTTTTTGTCAACGCACTGACAGAGAAAAGAAATTGTGTTTTGTGTGATCGCGTCGGCTGGGGGCCAAAGGTCGTTTCGGTGACTCCAAGGACAAAGGTCAAAGAGAGGGGGTGTCGCTCTCCCCTAAAAACGAGGTTTCCCGTTTGGAAAAGAAGAAACGGGAGGGGACTCTCGGCAGAACTTTGAGATGAGCAGGTTGTCTAGAGTAATCTCCTCTCTAGACGGTTTTTACTGATACATTTTAATATTTCTTTAAATGTTTTTTGTTAAATAAATGAACATTTGTTAAGTTTGAAATCTTCTACCGCTGATTATTTCACCTCCATACCTGCTCCTTATACGAGACCCATGCGATATCATATCCAAATGACTAGAGTATGACTTACAATCAGAAGTAGAAACATCGCAAACCGCTCGGAGCTTTTACAGTAATACTACCTCCACGATAGTCAAACGAACAAGCCACCCACTCAGCTAAGCAAACAAAACTCTGTATTTAAATAAAATAGGAATATCCCGGAATGATTCTTCGGGGAAGATATACTGCAAGAGATAAGATTTAACCATGGGTTCTAACAACTTACAAAGTCACTTTGTACACCAAATGATTTAGAATCATGTTCTACAAGAAATATGATTTTTCGCCATTTTTCTTTTGAAAAACAAGATGCGAGTTATACGCGAGTGAATATTGCAATAGCATTTTTCTATTAATACCAAAATCTCCTCAGATAAACATAGTGCGCTCATAAGCTTACCTTAAATCGACATTTCACTTTATTACTTCCAGTAAAGAATTTCTTTTTAAAGTTTTATAAAGATGTTCGCATTCGAACAGGAAGAATAAAATTCGAAGCTTGAAAAAACAACGCTTGCTTTTGTTAGGAGTCTGTTGACGGCGTTGTGTATTCATAGGCAAAACATTTATCATCGAAGATACCCTTCGGAGAATACTTTGTTTTCTGGCACAAGATCTGAACTACAGAAGAATGTTTACTAGGCAGAAAAATCGATATCGAATTTCCGGCCGATTTAAATACTTCGGTCTTTCAAAGCGTACCGTGTTATTTTATGCGGAATCGCTATATTTTCTATTCATCAACACTCTACACAAAGAGTTCGTATTTAATATATATGTATATATATATATATATATATATATATATATATATATATATATATATATATATATATATATATATATATATATATATATATATATATATATATATATATATATATATATATATATATATATATATATATATATATATATATATACACATATATATTCAGGTCTGAAAAGGGGGTAGTTGGAAATTACGTGAGTTATAAAGGATTTTAAAAGGGAACTTTTTTATAATAATAAAATAAATGAAAAAGACCCACGCTTGAGTAAAGGTTTAAAGTAATGAGGTCAAGCGCAGAGATATTTCCCAGGACGTTGATGACTAATCAAGCGATAAGAATCAGTTAGCGCGTGGACATGGAACTGTCAACAGAGTCCACGCTTAGCTTCGCCACGAAGAAATGAAAATGGCGATAACGATACCTGAAACAGAAAGCCCATGTTAAATAAAGAAGTGTTTTTACTAAGAAGGACTAATTATTTCATTCGAATAACACTGAATCCTTACTGAGCCTTAACACTGAATCAATATATATATATATATATATATATATATATATATATATATATATATATATATATATATGTGTGTGTGTGTGTGTTTGTGTGTGTGTGTGTGTGTGTAATGTCGTGATCCAGTGTTAAGGCGAATGGAAAACAGTCTTTCTTGATAATAATAATAAGTTTATTAAATTATCGTTTATTCTAAAAGCAAAACCTGCACCATTTTCATTTTTCGTGGCGGAGACCAGCGTAGAGTGTGTTCACAGTTCGATGTTGACTCGCTGACTGATCTTATCTGTTTGCAAGTTCATCAAATAGTTCAAAAATGCTTCCGCTTGACCGGATTATCCTAAAAGCTTACTTAAGAGTGGGTCTTTTTCATTTATTTTATTATTATAAAAGAGTTCCGCTTTTAAAATTGTTTATAACTTACGTAATTTACAACTACCCCTTTTTTAGACCTGACACACACACACACATTTATATATACATATATATATATATGCATATATATATATATATATAAATATATATATAATTATATTTATATACATAATAATAAAATTCTATTAAAGTAAAATCCTAACTTAAATATTTTCTATTTTCCATTGAAAATCTAGATTTCCTATTGACAAATTCTAAAGAACGTTTTTCATAATAATGGAGGCGAACTCTCATTTCCTGGCATTTTAAATTTAGAATCGCAGCCCCGTTGATTCATTTTCCCCGCGCACTGTACAGGTACTATATCTTCTATAATAAACTAGAAGTAATTAAAGAGACGTGATTATATATATATATATATATATATATATATATATTATATATATATATATATATATATATATATATATATATGGCAGATTTATTCCCACTGTGGAAAAGATGCACAAAAGATTACTAAAATGAACTTTTTCAATGAAACTATTTACACATTATATGCAGAATAGTTGGTGTCTAGGGTCAATTAAAATTAAAATGGACATCAGTGATCGTCTTGGCGATCAATTGGTCATTGAGAAGTGCCGTTTGCACTCTTTACCGTCAAACTCGCGTCTCTAGAGAGTAAACCTAAATGTTCGTTTTTCGCTTGTATTTTCCGCAGGGTTCAGTTGAAGAAGTGCCTTTTGGCGTTGCAAACCTAAACAAATTCCTCTTGTCTACTTCCGCGTCAGCTTCTTTACTCTGTGTAGTTCTCGAGGGTGTGTTGTTCTCCTATTACGTTATCATTAAAGAGTTCTAACTATTTTTAATTATAACTCCCTTAATTCTTAACTCCAATTTTTAAACCTCACACACACACACACACACACACATATATATATATGCATACATATGTATATATATGTATATGTATATATATGTATATACACATGTATATAAATATATATATATAAATATATATGTATATATATGTATATGTATATATATGTATATACATATGTATATAAATATATATATGTATAAATATATATGTATATATGTATATATATAAATATATATATATATATATATATATATATATATATATATATATATATATATATATATATATATATATATATATATATATAACGTACTGGAAGAAAAGTAGGCGAGGCCTTCAATGAAACAGGCTAGAAATTTAGGTATTCTTGACTAAATATTTTATTCAATAGAATAAACTATGTACAGATATGTACAAATTCAATAAACGATAACATTCAGGGATCTCGTATAGAGATAATATGCACATACAAGGATGCGTGGGATACCGGAACAGTATGGCTAGGGCTTTAAAACACAATAGCTGGAAACTAATTAGTGCCGGGACTAATGTTGACTCGATCACTCCGTCTGTCGATTAGCGCGGTTGGCTTTCACAGCAGGCTCGGAGGTTCCGAGTGCGTATCACGCTGGGATTCGTGAAGAAAACACAGGATGCAAGTCGATCCAAAATTAGAGTGCAAAGTCACTCTCGGCTGACTACTTCTATGCAAGAAGTTAACTATCAATCAGCAGGTAACGGGGAAGGAATTCCCAAGTCGAATGTTCAACTATCTAGCAACGGAGACGCTGGCGGTCTCTAAAAAAACAAACTCCAGACACGGAGATACGAGCGGTCCTCGATCGACCAGGCTCTAGCAGGTAGAAGCCTCGAGAGAAGAAACAAAGCTAAAAGCCCCCGTTCTAGTCCGGTCCTTTTCTTTTATACTCAGCACTCCTGTACTTCTCGGTCCTTCGAGAAACTTCCCGAGCCAGGGTGACGCAATCTTGCGGTCACTCCCAAGTCTCCGATCAGCTGTCCTGTTTCCAGATGTAGCAATTCTCAGATTCATCAACTTAACCAACTTAATGGCCTTTTTGTAACCGCTAATGGGCGGCAAGGTGCACTCAATTATGTACACAGTAAAGGTCCATTCAACAGGTTACAATGGCCAGACGTATTGGAGCCGGCGACGCACAGTTTTCAATTACGGTGTTTAGACCACCTGGTTCTATTATAGGCTAATCGTGAGTCCACGACAAAAGGTCACCTTTTGGGCTCCTTGTTCGTTTTGGGGTCATGTAACGGATCGTTACAATATATATATATATATATATATATATATATATATATATATATATGTATATATATATGTATATATATATATATATATATATATATATTTATATATATATCTATATATATGTATATATATGTATATATATATGTTTGTGTATATATATATATATATATATATATATATATATATATATATATATATATATATATATATATATATATATATATATATATATATATATATATTATATATATATATATATATATATATATATCATCGGTGTACAAGTAAAGGGAGCTAAGTCGTATTGTTTTGTTTTATAAAGAGAGCGGTTTTTCAGCAATCAAAATGTGTTACATTTGGTAAATAGATTAAGGTTTCTTGTATAGTAAATACTTTCAAAGTGGTCAAGAACGAGTTACCAGAAACGACTTAGCTACTTTTTCTTGGCAGTTATGGCTGAATATCTAAGTTTTACACCAGGTCTCTCAAAAAATTGAAATTACTGATTTGGCTAGTTTTACTCGTCCGACCACAATATTGGCATAGATACACTCCCTCCGCCTCCAACATAAATGTGCACTAATAAATATTCACATCCTACTTTCGAGCTGAAAATAATCGCGTAATCCATTTCTCGGACCACAGCAGGACTAAACGTTTTTATCTTTCGTATGTATTTGAAATGAGATTCATTTCAAGGGTCCCGAAAACCTCATAGCTTGCACAGTTCTCTAAACGTATTCTGAAATGAAATGCTGATTAAGGATTTGATGGATCGGAATCCGACGTGACAGCCGAGTGACTGGCCGGGGATCGATGTTTCATTTCGGATGCCTGTGCTGACAGTGCATTTTAAATATACGACGGTTTTCCCTCCCATTCATGTCATCAGGTTATCTGCTGAATATCTAAGCGCTGGAAGTGAAATGTGTAGCTGGCTTTGCTTAATTCCACTATTTTATAACTATATCTTTGTCTGTTTCTAAACGGAACCATGTAATAGGATAGTCTGGTTCACGCAATCCTAAACTTCAACGCATGTTTCTCTGCCTAAAAAAAAAGTAATATTTTTCATATGAGAATTGTTCTTTATATCTGGTGCAGCATCGCGGGCTTAGTGTTATGAGTTATGAAATTTTGCATATAAATACATTTCTGTTTTGCTGTTCATATTTCTTAAATCGAATAAATTAATAAGAAATTTTTTTTTTACCATTGTCATTAAATTCGGAATTAAGAGTCATGGTAACTCTATCGGTAAAGGATTTGAGCTCATAATCAGAAAGTTGTTAGTTCGAGGCATGCGCCCGCCAATGAGTCGCCTTGTAATCGAGGCTGGGGCACACAAAGAAAAGAGAGTCAAAGATAAATACAACGACAATACTAACTACAAAATCCTATTTAGGGCTACACTTTTAAAGCACATTTGTACATTTTGAGGGTATATTGTAGAAGAGAAATAGGTATTCTTATCTTGATACTATTATATTACTCTGCTTTCCGGAGATCTGTAACAAGAGGATTTTCTTGTAGTTTATGCATGCATCTAACTTGGAACTGTTAAAGAATCCTATCGCGAGCGGTATAGCGAGTGTTCTGTTAAATGGGTCACTCCATTACAGGCCTGATAGATCGGTTTTCAAAATGACTCTTAAATGACTAATGATGACATCGATGTACCATTTTTAGTATATAAAATGTTTATGATGACAGTGATCTAAATGGGAATGGGTAACCATAGGTTTCAATAATGTAAGCTAAAGATGTGAACTAAATCAGCCCCATACATACACAAACACACATATATGTGTGGCTAGATATGTACCTCTCTCTCTCTCTCTCTCTCTCTCTCTCTATATATATATATATATATATATATATACACGTATATATATGAATATATATATATATATATATATATATGTATGTATATATATATATTTATATATATATTTATACATACATATATATATATATACATATATATATATATATATATATATATATATATATATATATATATATATATATATATGTATGGGATATGGCCTTCTGGCTAAGGAGCCCCATAACTGCCCTTCATATTCTCTCTCTCTCTCTCTCTCTCTCTCTCTCTATATATATATATATATATATATATATATATATATATATATATATATATATATATATATATATATATATGTATATATATATATATATATGTATATATATATGTATTTATACATACATATATATATATATATATGTATATATATGTATATATATACATATGCATATATATATACATATACATATATATATATATATATATATATATATATGTGTATATATATATGTATATATATATACAGTCAACAATTGATATCTGGAAGTCATTGGGACCGAAAAAAATTTTCGAGATAAAGGGAGTTCGGGATATCGAAAAGATAAAAGCCTATTTTTTTATTCTGTGATATTTGAACATTCCGACAAAGTACGTAGTAAAAACATAAAAAAAACTAAAATACATTTTTGTTTATTTTTATAAACTAATAAATCAATAAATAAAAATAATAATAGTGGTAAAATAGCAACGATTAATATATAACACGAAAAACATTAATTTTTACTGTGCTAAATAATATTTATACTATTTTTTAATTTATTTTACCTTTTGTGTGAAATCATCAATTTTTGTACAAAGCATTAATAACATCCTTTGATGCACTTTCTTCGATTTCAGTTCAACGATGAGTATCTATATTGCATTATAAACTTTTCATTGCATATAATCTATAACAAGCGAAAAGAACTCTTGCTCTCCCCTCTGTCATCTTGAGCTATCGTTATTGGTAGAATGTCTTCATCTTAGTGTTCTTTGCACATGATAAATTTTGTACCTTCATCTATGATGTTGGAAAATGATACTAATTCTTCTGTATAAGGTTTCATTACATAACATAATTCATCATTTAAAACTATTTGAAAGGGACGTACATTAGGACTTCTTTGGGATTTAATGAAATTAATTTATAAATGTCTTTTTTAAGCTTTATAAATGTGAAAGTTATGAAAAAATTTTCTACATTTATTGGTAGGGGGTTACCTGTGAAACCACCCTTTGTACAAGTAAAAATTATACATTTTTTATAATTTTAACTATACTGGGAGAACAGTGAATAATTTAAACTAAAAGCATGTAATCGAATAGCTTAAAAATGTATATGTGTACTTTCTATAGATATTTCTGCATGATGTGATAGACGATAAATTTCGAATTTGGAATTCTCTAGGTAAATCAGATTTTGTGGGAAAACCAATTATTTGCAAATTCTGTTGTTTCCAATTTTAGATAAAAAAAAAATGAAAAAAAAAGCACGATGGAAGCTATATCTTGAAGTTATATGGTATTTTTCAATGATTTCTTAATTTTAAAAGTTTGTAAAAAGTAAACATCCTCAGTCTGACATCTCCTTGGAATGTGTTAATTAGTCATCAATCGCTTTCAAACAGTTGGGCGCCATATGTAAAAAACCTCCGAAACAATTATATCTAAATATAAGTTATATCTAAAAATATGATATTTTTTCAATGATTTCTTAATTTTAAAAATTTATAAAAGTAAACATCCTCAGTCTGTTATCGACTTGGATTGTGTTAACCACTCATCAATCGTTTTCAAACAGTTGGGCACCATATGTAAAAAACCTCCGAAACAGTTATATCTAAAAATACGGTATTTTTTCAATGATTTCTTAATTTTAAAAATTTATAAAAAGTAAACATACTCAGTCTGACATCTATTTGGAATGTGTTAAATACTCATCCATCGCTTTCAACCAGTTGGGCACCATATGTAAAAAGCCTCCGAAACAGTTAGAAATAGTTCCTAACGATATTTCATTTAAGTAAATATATTTTAAATACAATTAAAAATCATATTTTTAAAACTATTTCTGTTATTCATTCATATATTTAAAAACATTCCTGAAAACAAAAGCCTCCGAAACAGTTAGAAATAGTTCCTAAGGATATTTCATTTAAGTAAATATATTTTAAATACAATTAAAAATCATATTTTTAAAACTATTTCTGTTATTCATTCATATATTTAAAAACATTCCTGAAAACAAAAGCCTCCGAAACAGTTAGAAATAGTTCCTAACGATATTTCATTTAAGTAAATATATTTTAAATACAATTAAAAATCATATTTTTAAAACTATTTCTGTTATTCATTCATATATTTAAAAACATTCCTGAAAACAAAAGCCTCCGAAACTGTTAGAAATAGTTCCTAACGATATTTCATTTAAGTAAATATATTTTAAATACAATTAAAAATCATATTTTTAAAACTATTTCTGTTATTCATTCATATATTTAAAAACATTCCTGAAAACAAAAGCCTCCGAAACAGTTAGAAATAGTTCCTAAGGATATTTCATTTAAGTAAATATATTTTAAATACAATTAAAAATCATATTTTTAAAACTATTTCTGTTATTCATTCATATATTTAAAAACATTCCTGAAAACAAAAGCCTCCGAAACAGTTAGAAATAGTTCCTAAGGATATTTCATTTAAGTAAATATATTTTAAATACAATTAAATATCATATTTTTAAAACTATTTCTGTTATTCATTTATATATTTAAAAACATTCCTGAAAACAAAAGCCTCCGAAACAGTTAGAAATAGTTCCTAAGGATATTTCATTTAAGTAAATATATTTTAAATACAATTAAAAATCATATTTTTAAAACTATTTCTGTTATTCATTAATATATTTAAAAACATTTCTGACAGCAAGGTTCTCTGAAACATTGAGATAAGCTGAATGAATTTCGGGATAAGTTGAATTGCATTATATTGTCGTAAATTAACATTTTCCCCTGTGTTTTTTAACCTTTGGCTGTGAGTATACATACATTTTGCGTCTGTATAATCCGGCTTAAATATCTACCACTCTGTTTAAATACTTTCTCACGAGCGTCGACTACTTACATAGTTTCAAAATATTTGTATGCGTAATAAAAAGAATAATTTTAAATAAATAAATGCGTAAATCTCTTCAAAGTGGTTTTTCCCAGTACACAAAAGTAATGCGTTTTCAAAATTCAGAAATTTAATTTTGCATAGAGCTTTTTAAAAAGGCTGAATTCTTGAAGAGACGGGTAAAAAAAAATGTAAACTAGCAGAGCTTCGTTTTTCTTCTCTCTGCTAGAATGTATTTATTTTGCCTTCTTTCATTATGCTATGTTAATTTTTGTAAATTCTGAAACAAGAGAAAAGATGTTGCTCCGCTATTTTGCCAGCGTTTCAGACAAAAGAGCAAGGTTAAAAGAGAAAACATTTTATTTCAAATTAAATGTAAAATGAGGAAATTTTGCTTTCCTTTTTTTTAGCCTCCAGAGGTCGATTCGCTTTGTTTCGTTATTTACTAAACACATTGTCTTGCTGGAGGAAAAAATTAATTACTTTAAAGTTTTTAATCGTGTTGTTAAATCGGGGGAGTTGTTTCTCTGTTGCTACTGCTAAATTAAATTCTTTTTTAAATTGCTTGTTTTACTTCCGAGGTCAGATTTATTGTGTAGATACATGTGTACTGGGAAATAAATTAATATAATATTTAGGGAGGAAGAACATTTTTCTGTGTGATAGATGACAGTCATCAAAGAGAAAAATGTTAGAAAGATCTGTAAGATTTTTTATGGTAGAATTAATTGAATGTATGTAGAAAAAGATGCAATCATTCCAAATCAAAAAATTAAAACTCAACTCTTAATATTTTAACTTCGTTTATCTCGAGCATTTTTGGAAGTTCAGTACTTTCTCATGTTAATCAAAATTATAATAATTTCATGTTAATCAAAACAGTATTTCCTAAGCATTTAACATATCATATTGAACTTATATATATATATATATATATATATATATATATATATATATATATATATATATATATATATATATATATATATATATATATATATATATATATATATATATATACATATATATACATATATATATACATATATATATATACATATACATATATATACATATATATATATATACATATATATATATATATATATATACATATATATATGTATATATATATATATATATATATATATAGACACATATATATACAGGTATATATATATATATATATATATACAAGTATATATATATATATATATATATATATATATATATATATATGTGTGTGTGTGTGTGTGTGTGTGTTATATGACGAATTATACAACGGGTGGTTGCAGTCAAGGTCAAACGAACACCGTTTCAGTCACAAAAGACATTTATTACCAAAACATCGGTTAGAGCTGGGACAAGAAAATCTTAGTAAAACTCTAAGTAGAAATCTAAGGAAAAATCTAGGTCAAAATTGTGTCTTCGGTAGCGCGTATCTCCTTTCTTTTTTCGGGAATTTCCTAAACTGGTGGCTAGAGCACTATAAAGTTTAATTGATTATACTCATTCCCTGAGCGTTTGAACTATAGTCCTAGTGATCATATTGGGGTAAAATGTGGAAAGCAAAAAGACACGGCTTTTTTTGCCCTTAACTTTAGATTTGAAAACCCCTAAAAATTTTCTGGGACCATAATGAGGGTTTTCGACTATAAATTTACTTCGGCGGGATTGAACTATCAAGTAATGGAAACTCTCTGATAGTATATTCCTTAAGGAGCCGTCTACGGCGCTTTATGCAAATTATCTACATTAGTTTACCTATTTAGTTAATTTTTTCCTTACACATATATGTATATACATACATGTAACAAGGCGAAAATTAATCCACCGGTCACAAAAATTTAAACCCCTTTTGTATTTACTTGCTTACAAGGAGAAAATTAGCTAGACTAATTGAAGATGTTGCAATCGGGCCACATTGAAGATAAGTACAAGTCCGAGTAGAACTTAAATTTTATGTTAGTTAAGAGAACGTCATGTGTTTCACAGTTAAAGGCAAAAGATAGAATGAACATCGAAACACGGACAGGATTGGAACACGGTTGAACCCCCAGAGTGAGACGGAGACGAAATCTTTCCCAGAGAAAGTAACTTAGTCGGCGTTAGTAACAAGGAAAGGGGGCTTAGATCATTGAAAAGTGAACCAGGGATAGCTGGAAAATATAGAGAGTGGGCAGAAAATTTGTCTTTATTACAGAGAAAGGTTTGGGAAATGGGTTTAAAGAATTTTAAAGGACACTTCTTTAATTAAGACATTTTGTGGCTGGAAAAATAGATTTTAAGGAATAAGAATGGGACAGAGGAAATTTTGTATGGGATGTAAAAGTGTAATAACTTCCATATATTACGTATATATATGTATATATATATATATATCATATATGTATATATATATATATATCATATATGTATATATATATATATATATATATATATATATATATATATATATATATATATATATATATATATATATATATATATATATATATATATATATATATATCATATATATACATACGCACACACACACACATATATATATATATATATATGGATATGGATAAAAATAATTACTACAGTTAAAGATCTTCAAATATCTCCTAATTCACATTCTACTTTTATTAATCATAACTAAATTTACAAAAATTAATATAGCAATGAAGAAAAGAAAAGCATTCTAGCAGTGGGGGAGAGAAAACTCTGATAGTTTTAATTGTATTGAACGTTTGTAAGCGCTCTATACAAAATTGAATTTATGAGTTTTGTAAATGGACTTCTTCAGTGCATAAAAAGAAATAACTTAAATATTACTGGATTAGACTTTAATGTGTAACCGTCGTTATTTGTAAACTGTTACAACCATACAAAAATATCATTTAATAGATTGTATAACTCTTTTATTATGACTTTTCAACACATCGTACACATCCTTCTAAGATGATAAATAATTTTTTTTGGAAAATATATACATTAAAAGCAGTTGTTTGGTTGTATAAGATAAAAAAATATATATTTGTTTATTAAAGAAAGGTATAGATGCACTTTGATTCATTTCTTTTATTCATTAAATTATTTTTAACGATTGAGCCGGAGGCTCTCGTATTCGTATTAAGGAAAAGGGTTGCGTCCTTCGTTTTTAACACTAGATTGCCCGAGATTTCTTGTATACCTATATTGCCCCAAAACAGTCAAAATGACTGCAATGTGAAAAAATAACAAATATGTAAAGAAATTTGTTTAAAATTAATTTTTAATATTTCTTATATTATTTACAATTAAACAACAAGTTATTAGTAAATATTAACAATAAAAAAATTTACTTTAATTAAAAAAAAATTTATGCATTATTATTTGTACATTTTATGCAAATGAAAGTGGAAATCTTTTTATGTGTACATCTTCCTCAAACATACTTTTGACATTTTTCACATATATTATTTGTTTTGTTGTTGTGGCAAAGTCGTACTTGACAAAATTTGCGTTTGTGAGAATGGGTTGCATTTGATGATGTTGTAGTTGATCTTTGTGGGTCTTCATGTTCTGATAAATTTTTCTGTCTTGCAACTCTATATTCGTTGGAAAGAAATTTCAGAATTTGTTGCATTTGATTCTATATCGGAGCACTCTTCACTTATGTTCGTTAGCTTTTCCAATAACTCATTTCTGTTCGACATTTTTTTCGTAAAGTTAGGGCGCAAAAGAAATAAAATAAACAACTTGTTAGAACAACACTTTATAAAGATTCGAATAACTAGTACTACTTTAGCTTATTGAGCAACTGACACTTATCAATTATACGCCCAAATCGATAATTTATCATTCATCGGTATGTTACCGTAATCGAAAAAAAAAATGTTATTTCAATACAAAGCCGGACAGGTCATATAAGAAATTTACTTAATTCAATAAATAAAAATCATTTGATTATTTAAAATTTTCCCAAGCAGTCAAAATGACTGCTTCTGAGCAATAAAGGTATATACATGTATATATACGGAAATAAAGGAGGGCGGAAGTAACTACATATATTATATAACCTATTTATATGTTATCGAAAAAGTCACCAAATTCTAAGAAATTGTGTCATTAAATTTCATAATTGTTTTTCTAATTGAAATTAAAAACAGTCAAAATGACTGCCTTGGGCAATCTAGTGTTAACTAGTGTCACAAGGGTGAAAGTACGACTTATGCTCAAGTGGGTCCTCGTAATTATGAAGCAGAAGACTCATGGGCTTGGCCTGCCACTCCCAGAGGTATTGATCGAGAAATTCATGTACATTGTAACCAAGAACATATTTTACGTGCCCCAATCACCTTTAACCCTCTGACTGCTCATCCCGCGATTTCCACGGGCAATTCAAATGTAGCAAAATTTGCTCATCCCGCGATTTTAGCGGGTTTGTGTTTTTCTTCCTTTATTAAGAAGCACATTCTGCCTTTTCACTGTTTAACCAGTGAAATAAATTATACACACTATTAGACATTTAATTAGGTAAATAGAATTATATGACTAGAACTATTATAGTTATATTAGATAACAGAATGATAGATAGTATGTTATAAATAGAAACTATGTTAAAGTTGAAATTTATTATAAAATAAATGTTTTATGTGATAACATGAAATTAGTTTTTCTGAAAGCTTATTTTCTCATGATAAAAGTCAATATAAAAAATATTTTCTTGAAAAGAATTAGTATTTCAATTCTCCAATATATATATATATATATATATATATATATATATATTATATATATATATAGTATAGATAGATATATAGATAGAATATAGATATAGATATAGATATAGATATATAGATATATAGATATAATATATAGATATAGATATATATATAGATATATATATATATGGATATATATATAGATATATGGATATATATATATATATATATATAATATATATAGATATAATATGGATATATATATATATAGATATATAGATAAATAATATATAAGATAGATAGATAGATATATGTATATATTTATATAATATATATATAAATATATATAGATAGATAGATAGATAGATAGATAGATAGATATACTTAAACTATGCAAAAAATAAGCAATTTTTAAAGAGATCTCGGTTTACAAATTGAGCAGTCAGAGGGTTAACTAACACGACGGATTTTAGGTCGCCTCGGGTTCCTAACATATATTTCTCCAGTTACTAGAGTGTTGCCAGAATTACCAAAGCTCCTCCGACTTGTAAAATTATCTTTCTCTTTTACTAAACATTTTAGTAACCTCTTAGCATCTAAACGCATCATGGAAATCAGACAATTGAAAAAAGATAATTTAACTGTAGCTATCAGAAAAAAAACAAAAACCCATTTAGCAATGCGGTTAAAACATTAAAGTCACTAATTTTTCCAACAACAACGAAATGTGATGAGTCAAAAAAGAAACAAAGTGGATCGAATTCTGGGGTAAAAAAATAAAGGAAGAATTGTCTCTTTACATTTAATTTGCAGTAAAATGTTTTCTTTTCTAAACCCACTCTTTCCCAGAAACGTTAAGTTAAAATAGAGGAACAATATATTTTCTCTTGTTTCTGAATTTTTTGAAATCAACATAATGTTGAAAGAAAACAAAAACATTATAACAGAGCCGAGAAAGAGAACTCTGCTAGTTTCATTCTGGTTTTGTCTACGAAAATTGAAAGTTTTTAAGAAGCACTCCGTGAAAACTTAAATTACTCATTTATAAAAAAGCATTCATTTTGTTCAAGGTAATCAATCATTTCGGTTTTAACCCCTTCCGGTATGATTTAATAATGAAAAACTGTGCATGAAATAACCATTTAATTTTTATTTAAAAAACTTGTTTCATTTTACAATTCTTACATATTTTTAATTAAAATCCACTTTTTACATAGTGTTAAGTTTGCTAGTGGTACTTTTCTAAACAAAGTGCAAAGGAATTCTTAATTGTTTACACCGCCAAGTAGTCTCACTTTTAATTTGATTCTTGTAACACACACGGCATTTCTTAGTAGGTTTTCTTTTATTCTGACTCATTAATTTGGTAATGACTTGTACCAAGAAATTCTAAGTAAACAATATGCAATAGTGACTTGTGATTTTCACAAGTGATAAAAGTGTTGCCAAATTCAGTACACTAGAAATTTTAAACTAAATTAATTATCATATTTAACAGTAACTTTAATCGCATGACGAGTGTAGCTCGTCATTGTGCGGTATAGAATGAAAAACTAATGACGAGCTAGACTCGTCATTTTACCGGAAGGGGTTAAACATCTTCATATTACTTTAGGTTTTTTTATTTTGCATGAAAATATTGTGAAGTATTTTCCAGGTGTTGATGTGTTTTAGAAATTTCGATACGTAACCACTAAATAACTTTTAGAAGAATTTTCCGTACTTGGTTTTAGTTGGTATAAATTTAGTGGGGAAACATCAATATATGTGGAATTTCTCTGTATTAATCCTTAACGTCAAGATGTCGGTATATGGAAGCTTCTATAATTCTATAACTTGTTGTTTGTAGATTGTATCACTCTGTAGTCGGTTGATTTTCTCGATATATTGCAGTTTTAACCCTTTAACGGGCAGCGTGTTCACAGCGAAACCACCTATTGATACTTTTTTCTCTTTTTAAAAACGTCCAGAAGATTTTTTTTCGATTTTCTGTGTTATTGACTCTTTATGTAGTAATATATAATAGAATTTTGCATAATTTATCTTTCCCTTTGAAAAACATTAGCTTAAAATTGCTTTACATGAAATATCTCGAATTTGATTTTTCTTCTTATGGTTTGATTTTGGGAGTGCTATGGTCTACTTTTTGCAACACGAGGGCTAATGAGACCAGGACCTACTGCTTAAAGCCGATTACGAACGGCTACGAACATCCATGCCATAGTGGGATTCGAACCCACGAACTCCGGTTCCGAAGGCCAGCACCCTAAACCTTCGGCCATCGTTCGGCTTTTTTCCTTATGAATTCAAATAAAAACACTTACCCAAAAGAACAATGAAAAACTGTGTAGTTATCTATTTGTTACATCATTTTGGTGATAATTATACATTGTTCTTCCAATATAATTAATTTTAAAAACTATTATTTTCATGCTGTAAAAGAGAAAGGTTTCACAATTATCTCCCCCCTCCTTCCCCCCCCCCCAAAAAAAAAAATTTCCCCACCTTCCAACGGAATGTAAAATTTGTTTTCATATGGTTCCTATTTATAAATTTCTCAGACAACGTCTATAACCTAATTCTGTTAAATCTGAATGAATTTTTAATCGTGACCTTTAAAGGGTTAAAGCTATCATACTGTACTTTCTAAATTGATAAACAAATGAAAAATTACCAAATAGCCATTCAAATAAAATAGACATAAATTAACACGTTAACTGCCATGGAGGTCACCGGTAACCGGCGACGCTGTAAATAATAAAGGTACATTATTATAGGTTTTCTAGGTTTAGTTTGGAGTGCTATGGTCTACTTTTTGCAACACGAGGGCTAATGAGACAGGGACCTACAGCTTAAAGCCGATTCCGAACGGCTACGAACATCCATGACACAGTGGGATTCGAACCCACGAACTCCGGTTCCGAAGGCCAGCACCCTAAACCTTCGGTCATCGTCCGGCTTTTTTCCTTATGAATTCAAATAAAAACACTTACCCAAAAGAACAATGAAAAACTGTGTAGTTATCTATTTGTTACATCATTTTGGTGATAATTATACATTGTTCTTCCAATATAATTAATTTTAAAAACTATTATTTTCATGCTGTAAAAGAGAAAGGTTTCACAATTATCTCCCCCCTCCTTCCCCACAAAAAAAAAAAAAAAAAAAAAAAAAAAAATTTCCCCACCTTCCAACGGAATGTAAAATTTGTTTTCATATGGTTCCTATTTATAAATTTCTCAGACAACGTCTATAACCTAATTCTGTTAAATCTGAAAGAATTTTTAATCGTGACCTTTAAAGGGTTAAAGCTATCATACTGTACTTTCTAAATTGATAAACAAATGAAAAATTACCAAATAGCCATTCAAATAAAATAGACATAAATTAACACGTTAACTGCCATGGAGGTCACCGGTAACCGGCGACGCTGTAAATAATAAAGGTACATTATTATAGGTTTTCTAGGTTTAGTTTGGAGTGCTATGGTCTACTTTTTGCAACACGAGGGCTAATGAGACAGGGACCTACAGCTTAAAGCCGATTCCGAACGGCTACGAACATCCATGACACAGTGGGATTCGAACCCACGAACTCCGGTACCGAAGGCCAGCACCCTAACCAATCGGCCATCGTTCGGCTGTACATTATTATAGTAAGTATGGATACAGATAAATTTTTAAAAAATACTATTGTTATTATAATGGTTTGAAGAAATGAATGCAATACAGAACACACAAAAATAATTTTATTAGGACATGAAACATAAACATTTTATCAGTGCATATTGCGATGAGTCAGATTGAAACATTCAAGGCAAAGAAAAGGTGAATCAAAGCAATCGGAAAAATATGTCACCACTTTTTTTAGTCGAATTCTTTGCTCTAGTTCTTCCTAGCTGCTTTGAGCTCTAAATAAGGAGAGTAATCACTTAGCAATCGAAGCACTATTGTTTAAAACAAAGGACAATCGTAACAATTGCCTACCGCGCCGTGGGAGTCACCGAAACTGATTCAAGCATGATTTCATAATCACTCATTTCATCTGCTGAAAATAATATTTCAGCATAATATTCATCGCTTAATGAAAACTTCAGGTCGGCTCCTTGGGAAAACCATCGAAAATTCGTCTGGAAACAAACAAAACTAACAGAGTTGTTTCATTGTATACGAGGAAAAAATTTTATAATTATTCATTGAATAAAGTCATACATCCACTTTTCATTTCGATTTAAAATTATTGGGTCTTTTTTTGATTTAATTAAATTTATCGATTAGAAGTATAGAAGATTTTAATAACTTTTCGTTTAATTACTGTTTCTCAACATGTAAAAACATCTTCGTTATTTTATTAAGCATTGTAATAATATAGTACTGTTATTTAGCTTATATCTACTATTGTGTAGGTATAGCTAGAATTTATCTTATACCTACACAATAAAAGTATTCTGGAAAATAAGATGAAAATTTAAAAATGGTAATTTGGTTGTAACTTACGAAAAAAAAACATTTAACATCACAATTAAAATGTTTAAAGTAATTAATTCTTTTCAATTAATGATTTCGTTCAGTCAATAATGAGACAAAGGGAATCGATTTCTTAGGGAAATAAAGAAAGGGAAAATTAGCAGTTGCACTCAATTTGCAGTAAAATGTTTTCTCTCCTAAACTCATTGTTTAGCACAAGCATTTCGCAAAAAATGTCAGAAAAAAATCTTTTCTCTTGTTTATGAATTTACAAAAGTTAATATAGTTATGGTAAAAGATTAACATGGAATAAAAAAATTTAGAGAGAACTCTACAATTTTTATTTTATTTTTTTCTATTCCGAAAGTAACGTATTTTTAAGAGTCTATTTCAACATTAAATTCCTCAATTTTGAAAAAGCATTTTTTTATTTGCATGGAGAGAAATTACTTTAAAAAGCTTCTTTCAACAATTATTGATTGTAAGTTGCATTTTTTTTCATACAAATATAACGTATTTTTAAGCGCTTTATTCAACATTAAATTTCTCAATTTTGAAGAAGCATTTTTTTTGTGCACGGAGAGAAATTATTTTAAAGAGCTTTCAATAATTATTGATTTTAAGTTACATCTTCTTTATATCATACAAATATAACGTATTTTTATGCGCGTTATTCAACATTAAATTTCTCAATTTTGAAGAAGCATTTTTTTGTGCACGGAGAGAAACATTGTAGTAACATTAGTAAACATTGTAGTTACGCAGTAGTATATTAATATCTATATAGTAAACGCATCCTAAAAAATACGATGAGAATTTAAGATACGGCAAAATATTCTCTTTAATATCATGATTAAAAATTTTAAAGTAATCAGTAACTATTACAATTATTTCCTATAACAAAAAATGTGTGTAGTCAATAAGGAAACAAAGGGAATTTAAAATTTAATTCTGAGGGAAGTGTAGAAAGGAAAAATTTCTCGTTATATTTAATTTGCAGTAAAAGGTCTTTTCTTTTAAACTCGTTCTCTGGTAGAAACGTTGCAAAAAATAGCGGAGCAACATCTTTTCTCTTGGTTATGAATTTACAAAAGATAACATAGTAATGAAAAAGAATTACTTTCTAGCAGAATTCGGAGAGAGAACTGTGCTATTTTCATTTTACTTTTTCTCTTAAAAATTTAAGTTTTTTTGAGAGATTCATACATAATTAGATTTCTGAATTTTGAACAAGCATTCTTTTTGTGCACTGGGAGAAATTACTCTAAAGAATTTCATCATACATTTACTTTAAGTTACTTCTTTTATTTTGTTTAAAATTTTGCGAAGTGTTTAAGTGATCTATATAACTCTTAGAAGAATTCCACATCTAGTTTTGGCTGCTTTGAACTTAGGGGTGAAACATAAAAATATCTGTGATTTCACTTGATTAATCATTAATGCTTAGTAATTCTTATATGGAAGGTTCCATAATCATGTAAATTATTCTTTATAGATTGCATCACTCTGTAATTAATTAACTTTTTCTCGTCTTATTGTGTAATGCGATTACCTATCCAGTTATTGGCATTGTTCGGAATCGGTTTTAACACATTGTGTGTCCGCACATTTCGTAATTATACGGGAAGCGGGCGTTTTGCGCGTAAATTTAGTTATTCAGTTAAATCTCAATAGATCGAAAAATATTTATTTTTTTATACAACTTTTCATATTTTATATTGAAATATATAAACAAGTATATAAATAGACAAATAAAAATATATATATATAAATGCAAATATGTATATAATATATAAACATATATATATATATATATATATATATATATATATATATATATATATATAATATCATTTTTGCAAAGATAAATGAAATGTTAATTTTAAATGTGAATTGATTTTTTTAATCAACCTTCCCATTCTGGGGTTCCGCATCGACTGATGTAAAAACTAGTTTTTATTTGTACAAATTTTCCAGAATCTATGTAGTAGACAAGAACATTCGGCTTCGTTTTCCTGTATATACCGTTATTTTTCTACCCACAAACAAACCATGTCGTTACACTAACCCGTACTATACTCGGTGTAAACTCAATAGGCACTTCAAGGTCACTGATTTTCCTCCGATGACCAACTGTAACTATGGTAACGACAGTTGGGGAATGATTTTACTCTTTTTTCCCACTGTGTTAAGGGGTGTCACGCATCGTGTGGGCTCTCCGTGCATGATGAAAGTATGTTTATTTAGACAAAGAATACTTAATACTTTACACAAAATTTTATGAGCAATTTCAGACCTGTTTCTAAGTTCTTAAATTTAAGATATAATCTCATTTCATAAAATTACAATTCAAAAATTGTATGTTATATTCTAATCCGTAAGATTTAAAAAATTCTACTGAAAAAGTAAATTTTTTTTTTTGCACACACACAGTTGCATTATTTACAGAAATAATAATAAGATTGAATATTTCGCTAGTTTTAATGAGTAATTAGTTATAATTTCTCACTATTTTTCCTTATATTTGTATGATTCTTTTAATCTAAATACCAAAAGTATTTCTTAATAATTAATTTATTTAAGAGAATGTAGTTCTGAAATTCCTTAAATTTAATTTGTATGTTAATAAGTATATTATGAAGTTATGTGGACCATAGTAAAGTTTCTAATCCAAAATTGTACTGTATTAATTATTTTATGATTTTACAAGAATTGAAAGAGGTCTTAATGCAATAACAATATTTTGTATAATTTTATTATGTATTTAAAGATTTATGGTCTGTTGACACATTTTTAGAAAGTGAAAATTTCTTTAGAAGGTAGAGATTCCGAATGTTTTAGTAAGAATTCTAAATTAAAATGAATTTTTGTATTTTTACAAAAACATCTGTGATTTATTATAACCATTTTATACATATTGTTAAACTTTTCTTTATGTAAATACTTAACGCATTTATGCACAACTGAAAATCTTAACTTTGCTTATAATAATAAAGCAAGTCGTCTGAACGTATTGGAATGAAATCCTGAACTGAAGTGCTGAAAATAAGTGTGAATGCACAGGCTTCTTGGTCGTTACCATAGTAACCGATGACTGGGGAAACGAGAAAATGTGACCTTGAAGCGCCAATAGATTTTACATGGACTATAGTACATGACCCACGCTCAAGTATCAATCGTCAGAAAACGTACTAGTAAGTGTCCCGCATACAATGTGTTAAGAAGCAGATTCCAGTCTCATTAGACTTCGTGAGTAAAAGAACAGACCGTAGCTCTCCAAACCAAACCAAATCTCATTTTTCTGTAGATAAAGACATCGAACATAATTTTTAGGACGACAAATAGAAGAAAAATTATCAAATAGTCATTCAAATAAAATAGACATACACTAATGCAGTTGTCTTATTGTATATTGAATAAAACTTTGTCTTCATTGAACAAAGAGATACATTCACTTTCCATTTATATCAAATATTATTGTTTCTTATTATTTTATTAAGATTTTAAAAACTTTTCGTTTAGTTTCTACTTCCCAACATTAAGAAATAGCTTTGTTTCTTTCGTTAAGCACTATAGTAGCCTAGTAGTATACTTATATCTACAAAATAAATGTACTCATTCAAATAAAATAGACATACACTAATGCAGTTGTCTTATTGTATATTGAATAAAACTTTGTCTTCATTGAACAAAGAGATACATTCACTTTCCATTTATATCAAATATTATTGTTTCTTATTATTTTATTAAGATTTTAAAAACTTTTCGTTTAGTTTCTACTTCCCAACATTAAGAAATAGCTTTGTTTCTTTCGTTAAGCACTATAGTAGCCTAGTAGTATACTTATATCTACAAAATAAATGTACTCCTTAAAATAAAATAGACATACACTAATGCAGTTGTCTTATTAAATATTGAATAAAACTTTGTCTTCATTGAACAAAGAGATACATTCACTTTCCATTTATATCAAATATTATTGTTTCTTATTATTTTATTAAGATTTTAAAAACTTTTCGTTTAGTTTCTACTTCCCAACATTAAGAAATAGCTTTGTTTCTTTCGTTAAGCACTATAGTAGCCTAGTAGTATACTTATATCTACACTCCTTAAAAGAGGACGAGAATTAAAAAAAAAGGAATTTGACTGTAGCTTTTATAAAAAAATCCACTTACCATCACGATTTAAAATTTTAAAGTAATTATTTCTTTCCCTTAGCGGACAAAGAACATGTTCAATCAATGATGAAACAAAGGGAATCGATTTCTGGGGGAAATAAATAAAGAAAATTTACTCGTTACATTTAATTTGCAGGAAAAAGTTTTCTCTCATACACTCATTCTATGGTAGAAACGTTGGCAAAAAATTAGCGAAGCAACATTTTTTTTAATCTTGTTTAGGAATTTACAAAAAGTTAACATGATAATGAAACAAAAGTACTAACACGTTCTAGCAGACTTGGAAGATTATTATTATTCTTATTTTTCCCCTAAAATATCAAATTTTGAAGCTCTTCATGCAAAATTAAATTTCTGAAATTTGAAAACATATTACTTTTGTTCACAGAGAACAATTATTTTAAAGAGTTTTAAGCATTTATTTATTTTTAGTTACTTCTTTTATTCAGCATACGATCATTGTGAATTGTTTATAAGCAGTTGATGGCTATGAGAAATTGTTTATGTGACCTTTTATATAACTCTTAGAAGAATTTCCAAGCACTTTAATTTGGCTGTTATGATGTTGGTTGTGAAACACCAAATTATGAATGACTTGAATAATCCTTAATGGACAGGAATTGTTAAATGAAAGCTTCTTTAATAATATGAATTATTGTTTTATAGATTACACGATTTTGCATTTTATAAATGTTCCTTAACACATTGTATGCGGGACACGCACTAGTACGTTTCCTGACATTTGAAACTTGAGCGCGGGACACGTACCAGTACGGGTTAGTATAACAACATGGTTTGTTTGAGGGTACAAAAATAACGATATATACAGGAATACGCAGCCGAATGTTCTTGTCTACTACATAGATTCTGGAAAAATTTGGACAAATAAAAACTAGTGTTTACACCAGTCTATGCGGAACCACAGAACGGGAAGGTTGATTAAAAAATCAATTTAGATTTAAAATTAACTTTTTATTTATTCTTGCGAAAATGATATTATATATATGTATATTTATATTATTTATATGTAATTCTATTTATATGTATATTTGTTTATTTGTCTATTTATATATTTGTTTATATATTTCAATATAAAATACGAAAAGTTGGTTAAAAAATTAAATAATTGTCGATCTATTGAGATTTAACTGAATAACTAAATTTACGAGCAAAAGCCAGCTCTTGGTAAAATTCCGCAGCGAAATGTACCTTCAAACTATGTGTTAATTTTATTGTAAATTTTTAAAGACATCATACATTATCATCTAATCTGAGAATCAAAAACAAAATTATCGAATATTTATTCAAATAAAATACATATAAATCTACTCTACTTGTATACAAGTATGAAATTTCATACTTCTTCACCGAACAAACGCATAAATTAGCTTTTCATTTCAGTTCAAAATTATTGTATCATTTTTACATTCATTAATTCAGCTTTTCAATAATAAATCAAGACTGTTTTAACGACTTTTCATTTAATTGCTATTTTCCAACATACAGAAATATTTTTGTTTTCTATTAAAAATTATAGTAACATAGTTGTATACTTATATCTACACAATAAACGTATCGTTTAAAATTGGACGAGAATTTCAATAAACGTTAATAGGATTAATTGTATCATAGACAAAACCCCATTGAACAACACGATTAAAGATTTTAAAGCAATTAAATCTTCCTTTAAACAAAGAAATCTCTACATATTCAGTCAATAACAAAGCAAAGGCAATCGATTTATGGAAACGTAGAGAAAGAAAATTTACTCGTTACATTTAATTTGTAGTAAAATGTTTTCTCCCCTAAACTCTCTCTTTGGCAGAAGTGTGAACAAAAAATAGCAGATCAATGTATTTTCTCTTGTTTATAAACTTACAAAGACTTCTGCATAGAAATGATAAAAAAAAACTTAATGCATTCTTGTAGCGTTAAAAGAGAGAACTCTACTACTTTAATTTTTTTTCTATTCTGAAAATTGCGTATTTTTAAGCGCTTTATTCCATATTAATTTTTTAAATTTTGAGTTAGGATACTTTTTGAGTAGAGAGAGAAATTACTTTAAAGAGTTTTCAGCATTTATTTAAGTTACTTCTTTTATTTTACTTACAAGTATTTCAAAGTAGTTAAGTGACCTGTATAACTCTTAGAAACATTCCACACTATCGATGAAACTGCAACTTTTTACATTAATTATTTCTTTCCTTAAATAAAAAAAATATATTCAGTGAATAACAAAACAAAAGGAATCAATATCTGATAGAAATAAAGAAAGGTAAAAAATACTCGTTGCATTAATTTGCAGTAAAATGTTTTATCCTCTAAACTTTTTTGGGAGGAACGTTGCAAAAAATAGCCGTGCAACATCTTTTTCCTTGATTAGGAATTTACAAAATTTAGTAATTAAAAAATGACAAACACATTCTAGCAGAGTTGGGAGAGGCTGCTCTACGATTTTTATTTTAATATTTCACTCAAAAAATTATGATTTTTTAAGTGATTCGTGCAAAATTAAATTTCTGAATTTCGAAAATGCTTTTTGAAATGCTTACCCAGAGAACAACTGTTTTAAAGAATTTTCAGCATTTATTTACTTCTTTTACTTTTCAAGCGAATATTATGATGCGTTTATAAGTTATCGACATATATGAGAAATTGTTTATGTGACCTTTTATATAATTCTTAGAAGAATTTCCAGTACTTTATTTTAACTGTTATGAAGTTGGTTGTGAAAAACCAAATCATAAAGGACATAAATAATCCTTAATGGACAGTTGTTAAATGGAAGTTTCTTTAATCCTATGAATTATTGTTTTATAGATTACACCATTTTGTATTTTATAAATGTTCCTTAATTTTATTGTAAATTTTTAAAGACATCATACATTATCATCTAATCTGATAAACAAAAACAAAATTATCGAATATTTATTCAAATAAAATACATATAAATCTATTCTACTTGTATACAAACACGAAGTTTTATACTTCTTCACCGAACAAAAGCATAAATTCGCTTTTTATTTCAGTTCAAAATTATTGTATCATTTTTATATTCATTAATTCAGTTTTTTAATAATAAATCAAGGCTGTTTTAACGACTTTTCGTTTAATTGCTATTTTTTAACATACAGAAATATGTTTGTTTTCTATTAAAAATTATAGTAACATAGTTGTATACTTATATCTACACAATAAACTTATCTTTTAAAAGTGGACGAGAATTTCAATACAGTTAATAGGATGGATGGTATCATAGACAAAACCCCATTGAACAACACGATTAAAGATTTTAAAGCAATTAAATCTTCCTTTAAACAAAGAAATCTCTACATATTCAGTCAATAACAAAGCAAAGGCAATCGATTTATGGGAAAAGTAGAGAAAGAAAATTTACTCGTTACATTTAATTTGTAGTAAAATGTTTTCTCCCCTAAACTCTCTCTTTGGCAGAAGTGTGGACAAAAAATAACAGATCAACATCTTTTCTCTTGTTTATGAACTTACAAAGACTTTTGCATAGAAACGATAAAAAAAAACTAATACATTCTTGTAGAGCTAAGAGAGAGAACTCTACTATTTTAATTTTTTTTCTGTTCTGAAAATTGCTTATTTTTAAGCGCTTCATTCCACATTCATTTTTTGAATTTTGAGCACGGATAAGTTTTTGTGTACGGAGAGATATTACTTTAAAGTGTTTTCAGCCTTTATTTAAGTTACTTCTTTTATCTTACATACAAATATTTCAAAGTGGTTAAGTGACCTGTATAACTCTTAGAAAAATTCCACACTATTGATGAAACTGCAACTTTTTACATTAATTATTTCTTTCCTTTAATAAAAAAATATATTCAGTGAATAACGAAACAAAAGAAATCAATATCTGATAGAAATGAAGAAAGGAAAAAATACTCGTTACATTCAATTTTCAGTAAAATGTTTTATCTTCTAAACTGTTTGGGAGAAACGTTAGAAAAAATAGCCGAGCAACATCTTTTCTCTTGATTAGGAATTTACAAAATTTAGTAATTAAAAAAAAGTGGCTAACACATTCTAGCAGAGTTGGGAGAGATTACTCTGCGATTTTTATATTAATTTTTCTCTCAAAAAATTATGAGTTTTTAAGTGATTCGTGCAAAATTAAATTTCTGAATTTCGAAAGCGCTTTCCTTTTGTACCCAGAGAGCCGCTACTTTAAAGGGTTTCCAGCGTTTATTTATTTTTACTTACTTCTTTTACTTTTCAAACGAATATTATGATTCGTTTATAAGTTGTCGACGTATAAGAGAAATTGTTTATGTAACCTTTAATATATATAAAAAAAAATGTTCTACGAATAACGAAACAAAAGTGAATTGGGGTTCAGGGGAAAAAAATGAAGGAAAATTTTCACGTTGAATTTAATTTGCAGTAAAATATTTCCTCTTTTAAATTCGCTGCATTGTTTTTTGCCAGCAGTGTTGGCAAAAAATAGAGAAGCAACATCTTTTCTCTTATTTCTGAACTTACAAAATTTAACATAGTTCTCAAAAGTAGGAAAACACATTTTAGCGGATGGGAGATAGAAAACTCTGCTAGTTTCACTTAATTTCCTTTTATTTTTTTCACCCAAAAGTTTAGCCTTTGGAAGCACTTTATGTAAAATTAAATTTTTGAATTATGAAAATGCATTTGTTTTGCCCGAAAATGAATGATTTTGAAGAGTTTTAAGACATTTTTATTTTAATATGCTTCTTTTATTTGGCATAAAAATGATGTGAATCGTTTAGATGTATTTGACATTTGGGTGAAATTATTTATGTGATTTTCTGTATAAACTCATAAAATTCCATGTCTAGGTTTGGCTGCTATGAACTTTATGGCCAAATAAAAAAAATTGTGATTTCACTAGATGTGATTCACTAGATCCTTAATGTATAGCCTTAGTTATATGGAAACTTCTATAAAAATGCAAGTTATTGGTTTATAGATTGTATGTATCTGTATTTAATTAATTTCGCTAATTGTATTGCAGATTTTAAAAGGCATCTTTTAACCCTCCGAGTGGTACACACCGAGGAAAAAAAGTCTCCAAAAATACGCTAAAGTTTCATTGTGTCAGTGACCAAAGTGTTTTATGATTTTTTTCTTCTCCCTTTGTCGACTAG
>CM063498.1:175982321-175989821 GCA_032207245.1 Pardosa pseudoannulata
ACGAGGACTACACGACATGCATCGTGAAAAATATTTCGCTATTAACTTTTTATAACAAAGAAAAAAATATTTGTCAAATGCAAAGAAGAAAAGTGAAACCCAATAAAGCTCTTAACAGCTCTATTTCTAGAAAGTAACTTCTAAAAATACAATAAATCCAGAAAAAATCACTCCATAAGTACCCGTAGATGCAAAAGCTTTATTATCATGTTCGGAAATATAATCGCCGGAAAGATTGCTTTGCGTAGGATATTTTGATTTTTAAGTCCCTTTCACTGCATATGAGGGTAAAATTAAACCAATCATGGGCTTTTGAAATTTTGTTTGCTGTTGTTATTTCGGGCGCCTTTAAAATTAGCCTTACGGAGACATACACGAGACTGCGAAGAAGGAATTCCTCGTCTAGCGATGTAACTGAAGTGGAAAACGAATCAATGAGCAGGAAAAGAAAACACGGTAGCTGATTAAGATTAATTGTATTTCAAGAGAAACTTTCCCAAATTTTAACACTTCCGCTGTTGTTGTTTTATTAAATAACCCTTCGACCGAGAAAAAAAAAGCTAAAGCCAGTTCTGTTGGGGGTGAAGTTTTAGTTTTTCGTGCCAAGCAGGCGACACCGCTCGCAATCAATAAACGGAGCAGCCGACGATATAAGTGTCTCCGAACGGACGTCACATCGTCTGCTGATAATAAAACGCCCATTTCGTGCCAAAAAAATGCCGAGCGGGCAAAAGAAATATTAGGGACATAATGCCGTATCTGGGAGTCGTAACCGAAATTTCCTGAGGGTGGTGGCACGAACGGTTTGTAACCACCTGAAAGGGGGTCGTCGGTTAGGCTGGGGTGGAGACGCCCTGGCGGGCCGGACACATTCATTCCGGAGAATTACATATTGACATTCTGGTGGCAAAGTATAATAGGGGGATATCGTGGAATCTATGCCTCATCAAAAAACATAGGAATGGTACATGTTCTATCATATTAAACATCTTTTGTAGGTTATTACTTTTCTAAGGGTATTTTAGATAAGATAACAGAGACTTCAAGAGCAATTTTTTTTAAATATATGTTAAAATGTATACTTCTTAAACTTTTGCATGTCTAGTACATCACACACGATCTAAGCATCTAATATTTTATAGGCTTGATTCTCATACGCAATACACAATAAACTATATTTTATATAGTTTTTTATATAATTTATTTTATATATTTTATATATTACTTTAATTGTATATCACACACGATATTTGTGTATCTCATATTATAAACAAGCATATAAAACATTAGATGTGCATATCATATATGATGTACAGGATAAGCTAAAGGTTAGGGTGGGTCTGTAACTGCCGTATTGAGTTTCCCCCGCTCTACGTTAACCCACGGGACAAATACAATTTTCTCTGATGGACTCTCATTTAAAATATTAAAAAAAAATTTGCTAAGTGATAGAACAGCAGAATCTCCAGAAAGCTATATTTCCGTTTAAAAAAAAAAGAAAATTATCTTTAAATTAAAATTTTTTGTGAAACATTTTGGTACACTCTTTTAGAAATACAAATAAGTGCTTCTAACAGACATAAAGAATAAAATTAATTTAAAAACGTATATTTTTTTAAATAAATCTCTGTTATTTAACAAAAGAAAAGAAATTAAACATGCTATAAAGTAATTTTAAAACAGCGCATGAAATAGAAATGTGTGAAAAGCTCCTATATGAAAGTTGTAATTCGCTGATATAGAAAAATTACTTGAGGAGCTTCTATAAGATAAGGCCTGTATATTATGATGTGTTATGTGAGTAATAATAAAAGTGTAGAGTGCACAACATATACCAATTAAATATCACATTAGTATTTTAATATAAATATTACTTTTTGCTATTATATCTGTATTAAAAATATGTTGCTTTGACACTGATTCCAATTGCGTCCAAACTTTAGTTTTTAGTCGCATAACTTATTATAATATTTAGCTTTTATTCTTTAGAAACTCCTCAATCAATTTTTCTATGTGATACATTTTTTTTTAGTTGATATTACAAATCCAAATTCGTCTCGGTGCGGATCCTAGATTTGGTGTTTAGAGGATTTCTATGGTAGGGCTCTTCAAAGAGTTTTGGAAGCTTTATCACCATTGCCGACATCAGAGGAAGACCCCGTCTAAGATAAGACTCTCTGTCACCATTTTTGGACTAGTAACGGGCAGGAGTTTGGAAAAAACGACAGCCTTTTTGGACAGGATCGGTGAAATCCCCTTTGATTGTTTCCTGGACAGCCCTGGAAGGAAGTTTAAAAGGGGTCGGACATGATGCAGAGGGCTGGTCTACGTCTTTTCGAGAGAGGTTTGTCACTCGAAGTTGTGTTCCAGTTTGCGATCTACTTCTCATATGTGAAGAAAAACACAGTATGTGTAATTTCTGAATGTACATAATATATTTAATTCAGAATATTGTGAAGACCTCCTTTGTTCAGAACATGAAAGACCTAAATCAACTGATCTGAATTTCTCCTGTCTCGATCCAGCTACAATAGCGTGGTGATGCCGTGTCTGGGATGTTGACAGGTCGGTTGAATAGGCGTCACGCACTAATCGGTTGAGGTAATGATCACGAAGGATTGCCTGGAGAAGTCCGGAATCGGGACAGCTAGCGAATCGAATTCATACAAAACTAGCTCAAACCTTAGCTGGAGTTCTCAGGTAACTGAATCGTAACTAACCAAAAAAACGGTTTGCGGCCGTAACTGAAGGTATAAAAAGCCTTGAATTTTGCGACTCGATTTTTCGACGACTCATATTTAAAAAATTAAAAAAAAATTGCCAAGTGATAGAACAGCAGAATCTCCAGAAAGCTATATTTCCGTTTAAAAAAAAAAGAAAATTATCTCTATTTTTTGTGAAACATTTTGGTACATTCTTTTAGAAATACAAATAAGTGCTTCTAACAGACATAAAGAATAAAATTAATTTAAAAACGTATATTTTTTTAAATAAATCTCTGTTATTTAACAAAAGAAAAGAAATTAAACATGCTATAAAGTAATTTTAAAACAGCGCATGAAATAGAAATGTGTGAAAAGCTCCTATATGAAAGTTGTAATTCGCTGATATAGAAAAATTACTTGAGGAGCTTCTATAAGATAAGGCCTGTATATTATGATGTGTTATGTGAGTAATAATAAAAGTGTAGAGTGCACAACATATACCAATTAAATATCACATTAGTATTTTAATATAAATATTACTTTTTGCTATTATATCTGTATTAAAAATATGTTGCTTTGACACTGATTCCAATTGCGTCCAAACTTTAGTTTTTAGTCGCATAACTTATTATAATATTTAGCTTTTATTCTTTAGAAACTCCTCAATCAATTTTTCTATGTGATACATTTTTTTTTAGTTGATATTACAAATCCAAATTCGTCTCGGTGCGGATCCTAGATTTGGTGCTTAGAGGATTTCTATGGTAGGGCTCTTCAAAGAGTTTTGGAAGCTTTATCATCAGTGCCGACATCAGAGGAAGACCCCGTCTAAGATAAGACTTTCTGTCACCATTTCTGGACTACTAACGGGCAGGAGTTTGGACAAACGACAGCCTTTTTGGACAGGATCGATGAATCCCCTTTGAGGGGTTGTTTCCTGGACAGCCCCTGGAAGGAAGTTTAAAAGGGGTCGGAGATGATACAGAGGGGCTGGTCTGCGTTCTTTTCGAGAGAGATGTTTGTCACTCGAGGTTGTGTTCCACTTTGCGATCTACCTCTTATATGTCAAAAAAACACAGTATGTGTAATTTCTGAATGTACATACATGTATATAATTCAGTATATTGTGAAGACCTCCCTTTGTTCAGAACACGAAAGACCAAAATCAGCTATTCTGAATTCCTTCTGTTTCGATCTGGCTACAATAGCGCGGCGATGCCGCGTCTGGGATGTTGATAGTTCGGTTGAATAGCCGTCACGCCCCTGATAGGTTGCGGTAATGATTCCGGAGGATTGTCTGGAGAAGCCTGTAATCGGGACAGCTAACGAATGAGAATTCAACTAAAAAACTAGCTGTAACCTTAACTGGAGTTCTCAAGTAACTGAAATCGTAACTGACCAAAAAACGGTTGGAGGGACAGTAACTGACCCCCAGGTATAAAAAGCCTAGAATTTTGCACTCGAGGCTCGCGAACTATTCCCATATGTTTTAAAGGTCATTTACATAATCTCTTTGAAACTTAATGAAATTAGTATATAAATATTGCCTATGAACCTTATAAATGCAAAATGTATTAAAATTTTTCTTTACAATCCTTAGAAGGGTTTGCATTAGATGATACCTTAGGAGGGATTTAGGGGGTTGATTCATCCCCTTGTACAGAGCGAACATAATACTTTTTAAAATTCTAATTATATTGGAAGAACAATAAATGAGTGCTCTTAAAAAGTATAATAAATAAATAATTTTATAAGTGTTGTTTGAATAGATATTTTTGTTTGGGGTCATAAGTGAAAAAAAATCGAATTACTAACTTTCCAGTTACAGCAAATTTAAATACATATATTTCAAAAGAAAAATAAATTAAATGTTATACTATTATTTATTGTAATTTTTAAATGTGAAAAACATAAAATACCGAAAAAACCATTCATATTTAAAAAAAAAATAGAAAAAAAAAGTTTAACAATAGGTTTTGATGCGAAACCCCTGTCCGCGAAAGGTTAAGAAAATACCCTATAAATAAAGTCCTACTCTTTAACAACTTTTTAAATTTTGAAGATATAGGTTTTTAGCAAGTGTATTAAGGGTTAAAATTTAATTTGAACTAATAAGACAATTTTGGTATCGTGGACCATATATATATCAGAGGGGATTACCATGTCCCCATGATTTATTAATTTGTTTTGCAAAGAAATTACAAGCGCTCGTGCGATTGGAATAGAAGAGTGAGGAAAATAAAAATTAAAGAGAAAATAAAGCAAGTGAAATAGATAATCTCGACAACATATTTAATATAAGATTTATAGCTGTCAGGTGAAGGAGAATTAATAATGCGCAGCTGTCTAACGGGAAAACGATCCCCATCTGGAGTAACACTGAGAGCATAAACTCATAATTCACCTGTTAGACTTTGGAAGCGTTTTTAAACGGTCCACGTGTTGGCAGTAAAGGAAATGGCTGTTCTAAGCAATTTGCCACCGTGGGCAAACCTCAAAACTGTTATTTCCAGTAATACACCCAGAAATTATTTTTTCGCAGGAAGAGAAAAATCGTAATTTTTCGTTGTATATTATTGGGCTACATTATTATTATTTTTTTACGAATCAATATTTGTTTTTGAGATTCGAATTTTTTTTATAAAGTAGAATATTATTTAATCGAATTTCTATATTTTTATATGATATATTTCATGCCAGACGCTGCACGATCGTAGATGTACTTACTCTAAATATAGAAATAATTTCAAAATCTCGGACTAGAAGATATTGTTCTTATGCAAAAGTTTGATGAGCTGTATTCCAGATGCTGTACTAGATGTAGTATATGTGTCAGCTTGAATATAACATAATGAATGTCACACTAAATACTTAAGATCTATGAACAAAATATCAATGTTTAATGAATTGCTCGATAAACTAAAACTATGTTTAAGATCATCAAATTATGAAAATTTTGAATTGAAATTTAAGCACAAATTTATGAATATAAAAAGATTTTAAAATTTTATTATTTTTTCCTTAAGACTTTTTGTAAGATAAAAACATGCAGTCATTTTGATGAGCTAAATAAGTGGAAAAATGTTTATAGTTCCCAAATAAATTATTATTCAAATTTTATTTAATCGATTTCCTTGGGGAAGGAGGGTGAAATAATCAGAGGGTCGTTAGCTGGAAAGCGGTGTTACAGTGACTGTGCATGCCACACCTAACGTAACCATTTATTTTTTGACTCAAAACGGGACATTGGTTTATTTAGGTCAAATCGTAGGTAGTCAATAAAAAAAACAACAATCTTTTAAAGTTATTTATTCAGAGAAAGTTAGTTGGCTTAAAAGTTACGAATCCCAAAATATAGGTACCCAAAATGTTTAGTTATATTTATATTTATCAGAAGAATAAATTTGTTTTAATATAGCTGATGACGGTTTCAAGTAAGAATGAAACTGTTGGCACGTTTTTTTTTTTATATTCACCTTAATTATCAACATCGCCTTTAGAACTGAAATTTGTAACTGGGTTTTCTCAGTTGTCCACAATTAGTTCATAATAGAAAATACTCTTTCTACTGGAGCACTTGTATCAGGCAAACATAAAATACATTCAATTGTTGGTGCTAAAGTGTTAGAATATTTCCACCCAACGGGTTTCCGTGGAAACATTTAAATTATTCCATTCCGTTATTTTTTGCGATGTAATGTAATTAAAAATTAAAGAAAATTCGTCAAAAACTTCAGTATCTTTATTACAGTCAATATATTGCTTTTCAATTAATACATCCAGTCTGAAAAAAAGGCCAATACATCTATGTGGTAGCCGGAGTGACACGCAACACCAGGTTCGCCGCGCGCATCTGGCAGCGAGGGGAGTCTTGCAGTAGACGAGAAGGAGAATAGACGTACTTTTGACCGAGAGAGACGCTCGGGTGTCTTGGGAGAGGGCGGACAACGGCCCTAACGACGAACAGAGCGTGCAGACGGCAGCTTTCCCGGCAATTACAACTAACTGAAATGTGCAACTTCTACTAATGTTCTATTAGGTCCGTTATTAAATGTTGTTTACGTTACGTTAATTCTGAGTCAGTGTTTCATTTGGAGTCGACTGACTGACGTTCAGCCGGTATCCCGTTTGGACGTACACGGGGGTACCACATTTATGATCATGCCACCTGCTATGATTCCGTTTTAAAATGACATTTTTTGTAATGATTTATTACTTTAGTTTTTCTTGTCTTAAAATCAGTAATATCGATCACCACAACATAAATAAATTATCCTGAAAACGCCATATGAAAATATCTACATTAAACACTAACACTTTTTTAATTAGAAATCACACAAAAATTTTCTCGTGGTTTCTGGAAACAGGACAATTTTTTTTGACCCACAGTCCATTTCGGGGACACTGGGACTCGTAATTGTAAAAAGAGACAGTCCCGTTCCGTTCAAAACGGGACGTCTGGTCACGTTAGTCATACCCTCCAACAGTCTTACAATTCATTTAGCTCAAGATATTTTCAAGAATTGACAGTTTTATGTATAAAGTGCTTGGGTCTACTCTAAGCGCCCCGGTCTACTCTTTTGGTACAGAAGGATTAACGAGACAGGGACCTATTGTTTAAAGATGATTCTGAATAGTTACGAATATCGATGTCAACATCGGAATTCGAACTCACGAACTAGGATAACGAAGATCACTGTCTTATATATTCGACAACCTCCGGCTTGTATAGAAGGGAGAAAAAAGGAATATTCGAGAATTGAATAAAATCTTATAAAACTCTAAACCACAAGTA
>CM063498.1:175994821-175999821 GCA_032207245.1 Pardosa pseudoannulata
AATGTCTCGAGGCAGTTTATTTCATCTTTATGCCTTTTTTTTCGCCCAGAATCCAGATGCTAACTCATCTATTTATCTGTCAAAAATCTATTTCTGGTACGCAAGTGGAGCCGTTTTGGCGACATTGTGACCCGCGCTACGCCGAAAAATATATGTTTTATGACTGCCGTCCCTCAGTTATAAAATATCATCGATGTCGCCCGAATATCGCGTTTGAGAGTCCAGCAGGAAAATATTTCGGGAAAACAAAGGGAATATGTTTTCTCGGGCATAGAATGTCTTATGCGGTAAGCATAATTTATATTTCTAACTTGTTTTCATATTCATTGTATTCTAGTTTGGTTTTCCAGTTGTTAGCCTTATATATATACGTGTGTGTGATATATCAGAATTATTACCACTAAAATAGGTAGCTGAAATTCTCCCATTTCTCCTATTCATTTTAAATACCTAATTGCTCAGACATTAAATGTCAGATAAAGGAGTATAAGCATCGAAAACATCGAGTACACATCATCATAGAACTTAGAACACCTTTATTTAACATCACAACATTACTACTGCTATTTACTACCGTTGCCAACGGGTAACAACAAATACACTGTTGCTAAAAGGTAATAACAAATAACACACGATACTAATAAACATGGTAGATGATTACAGGAGTGTTCTTCGACTGTGCCGAACGATGGATGATTGGTTAGGGTGCTGGCCTTCGGTACCAGAGTTCGTGGGTTCGAATCCCACATTGGCATGGATGTTCGTGGCCGTTCGGAATCGGTTTTAAGCTGTAGGTCCCGGTCTCACTAGCCCTCGTGTTGCAAAAAGTAGACCGTAGATATCACTCCAAACCAAACCAATTTCCGACTGAATTTTTTCCTTAACACTGGACTAAATTTCTGTTTAATGACGACACTTTTAAATGTTTTAAATTATAAAGGGGGCAACGGTAACTCAGTCGGCAAAGGCAACGCTCTTGTAACTGAAGACTTGTAGGTTCAGAACCCGAGTCGGCCTAAGATCCGTGGTGTTCGTTAAAGGTGAGTAGGGCACGGAGAATAAGTTCGTGGTCACAATGCCCTCCAATTTCTCAATCAATACCTCTAAGGGTGGCAAGCCAAACCTATGGGTCTTCTGATTGTTCCCTGCATCAAAATAACCAGTACCCACTTCAGCATAAGTTGTACTTTTACCCTTGTGGTGCTGATTAAAACGAAAGGCACACCCCTTTGCCTTAATACGAATATTCTCCGGCTCAATCGCGCTTGGTTTGACCACGTGGCATAAGACAACAACAACAACAAATGATAAAGGTCCCCTCTTGCCTCCCACAAAGGGCTGATCCATCTTCAGTCTTATGGGAACAAACTTAACGTGACTCCGGGCCAACATCACTGACAAACGTGTATTTTCTTTGAGCTTTCTATACAGATTTTGGTTTGGTTTGGAGTGCTATGGTCTACTTTTTGCAACACGAGGGCTAATGAGACCAGGACTGCTTAACGCCGATTCCGAACGGCTACGAACATCCATGCCACAGTGGGATTCGAACCCACGAACTCCGGTACGAAGGCCACACCCTTTTCGGCATCGTTCGGCCTTTCTATACATAACTGTTGCATTACACAGACTATCGGGTAAACTGATGCATGTTCATCTACAATAAATGTGAAATCCTGGACTTAATTAACTTGAACGACTTCAAGACTGCATTTAGACTAAGAAATTTTTTCTTCAAGCAAACTAAGTTAAATAATAAGGGTTAATATCCTATAGACTGATGCATGTTAATCTACAATAAATGTGAAATCCTGGACTTAATTAAGCCGAACGATGGCCGAATGGTTAGGGTGCTGCCCTTCGGAACAGGATTTTATGGGTTCGAATCCAACTATGGCAGGGATGTTGGTAACCGTTCAGAATCGGCTTTAAGCAGTAGGTCCCGGTCTCGTTAGCCCTCGTGTTGCAAAAAGTAGACCGTAGCGCTCCAAAACCAAACCTGGACTTAAATAACTTTAATGACTTCAAAACTGCATTTAGACTAAGAGTTTTTTTCGCCCAGCAAGCTAAATTAAATAATAAGGGTTACTATCCTATGTAATTGATGAGATATTTTCACTGTTCCCTTATATAAACAAAATTTTTTAGTGTTACTCAAGAATAAGGCATCCTAGGAAGCAAAACTTTTGCAAAATTCTTATTCTTATCATTTAGAGGTGCTGCAAAAAATGATTTTCGTTTTAACCAGAATCCACGAAGTTAAGTATTAAAGATGAAAAATAAATTGCCTTCACTTAGCTTCCCAAATATATAATTGCTACACAGAATAACGGGCATCCATTTACTATAAGATAAAGTTTTTGTCTAAAATAATTTAAATAATATAAAAAGAAACATAAAGCGGCAACCGACAGAAATAAAATACAAATTAAAAGCAATTTCCTGGAACCAATGGAGTAACTGAAAAGTTGCTGGATTGTATATCGAAAAATACATTCGATTTGAATTTTGACTTATTTCATGCCCTTATTCACTATGCTGGATTTCTTTTTATAGTTTTTTACTATGTTACTATGTTTTTTACTATGTTTACTATCTGTTAAAAAATTCTATGAATAAAAATGTTTTTTATTCTGTATTCATTGCTGTACTTTAGTATCATAAATTATTGGCACGATAGTAGAGGGTATAATAAATATACGGAGTGAAGAAGAACATGCGGAACCATAAATTTTCATTGAAACTGAAAGTGGTAACTAGTCTTGAACTAATTACTACGGTTTTCTCGCAGCCACACTCTTCTTGTTCCTACTGCATTTTACCCCCTCCTGTTTTATTTCATCGGTTATTGCTGGGTAAGTAAGTAAGTAACCTTACTTCGGCTTGAGGCCGTAAAATTTATTTCCCATCACTTCCTTCCCTCAGATGAACTCGTTTCCCATTAGCGCTTCTGCTGAGGAGTACCACAACCCACTTCTCCTTATTCAGCTGATAGAATGTTTTAATGACCTCCGCATATAGGAATTTCTCCATGTTGGCTTGGCCATCATTTGGATCTGATGAAGAATTTTATTCATAAATACAAAAAGACACATATACACTTATAATATATATATATATATATATATATATATATATATATATATATATATAGATATATATATATATATATATATATATATGTATATATATATATATATATATATATATATATATATATATATATATATATTATATATATGTATATATATATATTGTATTATATATAATATATATATATATATATTATATATTATATATATACTTATATATATATGTATTATATATATATATATTACTAGATGAATTATATAACACAATATATATAGGCTTAAGAATATAACAATTTATTAAAGCCAATTATAGCTATATAAAACACAACTGCCGCCCGCAGTTTTATATATGGCTTTTCTAATAACAAATATATAGAAATATTAACAACAGAAAAATTAGCATAATTATAGAATCTTCTTATATTTAGAAATCATAATATATATAAGTATAACAATATATATATATATATAAATATTTCGGTTCGTAGCCACACTCTATTATATATTATGTCGTAAATGTGGCAATATATATGTATTTATATATATAATATATATTATATATATATATATATATATATATATTATATATATATATATATATATATATATATATATATATATATGTATATATATATGTATATATAATATATAAATATATATATATTTATATATATACTATATGTATATATATATATATCACACATATATATATGTATATATATATATATATGTATATATATACATACATATATATATATATATATATATATATATATATTATATATATATATATATATATTATATATATATATATATTATATATATATATATTAAAAGTGTATAATGAAATTATATTAATTGCCTTAAGAAATGTTAAATAGCTCCCTCAACAATTATTAATATTAATGATGTTTACATCTTAAATTTAAATTTTTTAAAAATATAATGTACGCAATTATGACGTCTGAAAAAATCAAACTATGGAATTTGAACGTGAGAATAAAATAATTAGTTAAAATTAAATTAAATGCTCAAGGTAACATCGCATACTAAACTATGAAGTATGAATATAATAACACTCCTCACTGAGTCACTAAATTTTCCAGTTACGATGTATGGTAAATTGACATTATAATAATTTAATTCCTATTCAAAATATTTATCCAATAAAAGGTTAGAAAACTTGCAGTAACAAGAACAGATAAATATTATAATATTAATAAAAACCCGATGTTATACTCGTTTCAAACAGCTAAATTTAAAATCGGAGGCTAGTTTGATGAAATTCAGTTATTAATACTCTAATCAGTTCGACTTTTGATAGAATTTTAAAGCAACTAAGAAACTTTTGAAATTAACAGCGATTAGGTTTTTAAAGAAATCGTTAAAATATTAAGTTATTACATACATACTTTATATTATATATATATATTTTATGTGTGTGTATGTGTGTATGTGTGTGTTTATACTACACGACCCGACAGACGTTGTCCTGTTTTAACGATGTAAATTCAAATATTGTAAAATGTTTATAAATAAATTATAAATTGTACCGTTTTGATGGAAAAGTAACGAAAAAAATTATTTTAAAAATACTTGACGCCAACACAAACGTAATTAGATTAAATTAAAATTCCCACATCACTTTACATGGATTCGATGTTGGGGCTACTAGTAATGAAACCTGTTGAGCTGACCACTACGCCACAGGTACGTCAGCGGTGAAGGGTTTCAAGTGACATTATAATAATCTCAATAAGTGAGCAATTCTGGATTTTTAAGAAACTTACTCAGCGGATAAGTGTCAAGGTCAGATAAAAACATGGAGCCTTTTGCCGGCGACAGCTAGAAAACGTGTTGAATAGACAGGAGCTTTACATCTATAGGACAGAAGGCTTTGGGAAATGT
>CM063498.1:176009821-176019821 GCA_032207245.1 Pardosa pseudoannulata
GAGGATAATGCTTTTCGATACCAGAATTTGTGGGTTCAAATCCTGTTGTGGCAAGGATGTTCCTAACTCTTTGAATTCGACTTCAAGCATAAATCATAATCTAACTGTTGCAAAGCATTAACCATAGTGCTTCAAACCCAACCAATGGTGTCTCAAATAGCATAAAATTGATTGTCTGATTGCCCTTTCACATGGCTGAAACTTGAAACTGCCCTTTTTGATAAATGTATCCTGCCTCATTTCAAAAGAAATACGAACACTGATTATCATTTGGGTTTATTAAAATTTAACAAGTTTTATTAGCCGAAATTTTTTAAAGACTAATAAAGATATTTTCATTACAGTTATATTTCTGATTAAATGCCATACTTTTTTAGTCAACAAAATACCTTTAGTTTTGGTTCTAATTGGCATCACTATCAAAACATACTTGGAGAGGTTTTCATCGCAAACGTTAAATTAAAAAACACAATATTATTTTCCTATTGATTGAAAGAGTGAGCACTTGCACTGAACTTTTTGTTCTATTTTCTGGAGAGAAAAAACAATCAAACCGGGGTATGAAAATTCTAGCCGAAATCAGAAAGTCTTTGATTCGGCGCTGTTAGAATTTCTTTCAATCAGAAAGTCCCTTTCCAGCTGAATAAGTTATTAGAAAAAAGAGACACAAGTCGCCTTTTTGGTTAAAAAAAATAAGGGAAATAGAAGAGAATTTGAGAATTTCCACTGCCTCTAACTAAACGGAACATTCAACTTGCGACTCTTGGATTTTAAAGACTATTCCTGAAATCCAGAGCTTGAATTTTTCATGGGTTTCCTTGATTAATATCGATTTATCACCATTTGTAAAAGCTATATTATGAAAATATAAGACCAAAATATCGTTTTGTCGACATTTTAAAATATTAAAATATACATTACTTCAAACGGTAATGTTTTTTATTCCGGTTCAACTAAAAAAATATATATCAGTTCAGTTCCGGTTTTCGTTTACCAAAAATAATGGCTTTCGGTATTCGGTACAGGTCGAATGAATAATTTTATTTTATGTATATTCTTATTTGTACTAAAAATATAATTCTGTCCTAGTTAAAATTTAGAATATTTTATATTTATTTTAATTGGTACACTATGTAAATTGATATAATTAACCAGCATAAAAGAGAAGATCTGTGAGCAGAGAACGCCGAACATTGGCATTGTCATTCATTATCAAAGCGCATTTGACAGCTGAACAGTCAACTGAATTAAATCTGCCTTCTACTAATAGTTTCATGCCAAACTGAAACAGAAAAATACTAGTAAACAACAAAACGGGGAATTGACTAGCAATATACATGTAATGATGATAATTATGATTGACGTTAAATTAGAAAATATTGATAAGTTGGTTATAGTAAAAAAATAACTGAAAATATATCGAACCGAAATAAATCGATTTTTTTTGTTCAGTTCCGGTTTTTGTTCCGACCAAAACAATGGTTTTTTTTCCTGTTTAGGTTTTCGGTTCAGTTTTGGTTCGAATCCCAGGATAGGATACACTTGGCGATCCTTCACCTAGTGTGCTCTACTACGCTTAAGTGTTTGGAATGTCGCTCCCCTGATAGGAAATTCGATTTGCTCGGCTCTAGGGTGGTTCCCTCTTTCTGTTCTATACTGTCCTTTATTATTCCTTGTGTAGAAAATCAAACAACAGCCGAACAGGAAGTCTTTCAGAATTATTATGTTTGAATCTTACTGCTTATATAGATGTTCCTCGTCTTAAGCAATCACTTTAAATCAATTTCATTAGGTTCTGGACTAATTAGTCCTCATACTGCAAAAAATCAACCGTAGCTCTCACAAAACACCAAACCAAATCGAAAAATACTTAGGCTAAATAATTAGACAAAAATATGTATTAATTTCACCGTTTCAAGTAATTAAGTTATTGAAATGAATTTTATTTTATTCCACAGTCCATTATCTTTGGAAGAGTTTTTTGATGCATTGTTGCATGCACAATTATTTTAAGTTATGAATTCAATTTCGCATTTCCAAGAAAGGAAAGACGCAGGTAATAATCCCAGAGAATTTATGGATCTGTATAATTACTTTACGAAAGTAATTCTTAATTGTTTCGGAGCAATTTTAGCCTCCCCATTCTATCAGGAGTTGTAAAGAAATAAATAAAACAGAAGACGGTCCTTCATTTATGTATCGCAGCTCGGGGGCAGCAAATTTGCTTTTGTGTTCATCAGCCTCTGCACTGCCAGAGCAAGAGGTTGCCAGGGCAACCAGATAACTAGGGTAGGAAACAAAACCAGAGATTTTTGATTATGCTGCAACATTGTAAATGGCATTCGAAGTCTTTTTCTTCGTTAACTGAATATTTCATTAAAGTTCACGGGGCATATTTTTTTTGTGAGTGAAAAACAGTTCGCTTAAGAGCGAGGGTGAATATCCGAGATAAATTTATGAGGCATGCTTTTTTTAAACGCATTTATTTAAGGTAATATTTTTACTGTTGTTTGACAAGTAATTTATAAAAAGTCTTATAGATCTTTGATTCATTTTCTAACATTTGTATGGAGCTAATTAGCTTGGTTTTAAATAAAAATAATTTTGCATAGAATAAGAGGTATTTACCATGCATGATCGCTAAAGTTAAAGTTAATCAGTAAATAAAACATATAATTGGTCAACGCAATGCTTTAAGGAGACATAGTAGGTTTCAAGCTATGATGTTTTATAACAGCCTAAATTTAATTCATTATAAAATAAAAATTTCTGTTCTGTTTCGAATAACATTTTGCCTACACCATTAACAACAATCTAACTTTATATAAACTTATTTAGTTTTGTTATTTCAAGCAATATATTCAAGCAAGTCATAAAATAAATACATAAAATGAAACATTAGATGTTATTTACCAGAAAAACAACTTTGAAATTTGTGGATTAGAAGCTATTTTTTATATATAATTGGGACTAATTATCTTTTTACTATGTGAGCCTCATTTATATCAATACAATATATATATATATATACATATATATATACATATATATATATATATATATATATATATATATATATATATTACTTTATAGCAGCATTACAAAATGCAATTGTTAATTTTCATATTCTAGGCATTTTTCATATATTTTTTTAATTCTAAAACTTCACAAACAAGTTTTATTTACAGAAAAAATGATATTTTACTTCAATTAGATATACATTTATATCAATATAAGATATATATATATATATATATATATATATATATATATATATATATATATATATATATATATATATATATATATATATATATATATATATATATATACATATATACATACATATATATATATATATATATATATATATATATATATATATTACTTTATATCAGCATTACAAAATGTAAATGTTAATTTTCAATTTCTAGGGGTTTTTTTATATATGTTTTTAATTATAAAACTTCACAAACAAGTTTTATTTATAGAAAAAAGAATAATATATTACTTCAATTTGATATAAATAATTTGATTTGATATTTGATTACTTTCTAATATACACATTTCAAAAGTTATCGTGCTTGTAAGTAAATTTCATTATTCATTTGTGTATATTTTTTATGTCACTTTTAAAAATATACTATCCGAAATTAAAAAACTAAATCATTTTTGTAAGCTCTAACTTGTGGAAGAATCTGTACGTGAAATTCATTCTAAAAAGAGCAGTTTTTTTTACTTTATATTATCTTTTAATTAACTTTATAATTATTATCATAATCTTTATTTATAATCATCTTTTATAATTATTATCATCATCTTTATCATATTTATTATTATCATCTTTTAATTAACGTTATATTTATACTTTATATTATATTATATATGATATTTTTATTATCGGATTAAAAAAGACTGCTGTAATGAATATTTTAAGGAGACAAGAAACCTTCAAGATTACAGAATTTGACCCTAATAGAAGAAATGATTTTTTTGTTTTTAAAATTCAAGTTAGATATACGCTTTATCATTGAAAGACTTTTTCGAATAACATGATTAATTTACTGCATAAAACTTTTTCCTTCTGTCAAATACCCTTTTTTAAAATATTAAATATTTTTCAGTTTCACATGTTTTTATATTGAATTATTAATTTTAAAATGTTTCTGGTGCATTGCTTATTAAAAAAATTGGAGATTGTCCATTAATGTGTTTGTCAGTAAACTGGGTATGCTTTTTGAAATTGAAGTATTTTTCCGAGTTATAGAGGATTTAGTACCATGAAACGGTAAACAGTCACTAAAATATTGCATAATTTGAAATAATCATACAATAAAACATTTAAAAACATTTCAAATTTTCCTTTGTCAAGAAAAGCCAACATAAATTCAATTACATGAATAAATAACTTTTGAATATTGAAGACATGGATTTCAAATAAAAAATTCTATATATTTAAGGTAGCGTAGACATCCTAATACACGGAGAGTGACGTCAGTGTCTGGGGACCGACACTGACCTTTCCTTTGAGGTAACACTACTACCTGGGAAGACAGTGGAATTTTCGTTCCGGCAGAGATTGGTAAGATTCTGATTTGGCCTTCGTTTGGACTGACGGCACTCAAACTAAAAGTTACTACCAATCCTTAAGGACTAACGTCGCTCTCAAGGAGTTAAACATCTTCTTTGCCTGGTAATATGCTGTTCGCGCATATATATATATATATATATATATATATATATATATATATATATATATATATATATATATATATATGTATATGTATATATATATATATATATATATATATATATATATATATATATATATATATATATATATATGTGTGTGTGTGTGTGTGTGTGTGTGTGTGTTCAATCAGAAGGGAGTTGAGCAACACTTTTTCATCATCTCATTTGGGACACTGTTAAGTAATAAAATCAGAATAAACAAACTTGTAAACAAATTTCTATTAAAAAATATACTTTTTAGATAAAATGGTCGAACCTTTGAAAAAGAAAAGAAAAAGAATAATTTATATTGTAATGAATTCTCGTTACATTAAATTTCCATTTACAGACTTACCTACTACTGTGAGAAAAAACGGCATAAGGTAAAAATAGCGGACGCTTCTTTTGTGAGCGCTTAAACTGAGCTCATCTTTACCTAGTGCAAGAACGTTGTTTCGAGCAGAATAGGATGCTGAATAGAGGATTGTTGACACCGAGAACCATCTCAATTATTCTGTCTGAGTAATTTGTTAGGATGCTGGTGATGTGTTTCCAGTGTTAGTTTCAATGGGATCCCAAAGAAAGAGTCTCACACGACAGAAATTCTCTACATTGTAAGGGAAGCAGCAATACTTTCCTACCTTGTTCTCCTAAAGGTTTGTCCAGAGACACATATTAATGATGTCCTCTAGATCGGCGAGATTGCTCCCTCCCTCAATACTACAAACTCCTCTTGGAACCGGGCTTACACCTGTTCGGGTAGAGTTCTACAAGCGGTCCCTCACCACGTCATCAGCGAGATGTTCGATCAGCTGACATGGAAAGCTGCTGGCAGACGGCGATATAAAAAGACCTGGGTTCATGTACCAGGGTGATTTTTTGACCGATCGAGTCTCATGTGAACTCATCGGCTGCTAGCGTCGGGAGAGCGACTGAGAGTGTCCCCCCCTTTTTTTTTCTCTCCGAACGATTAGAAAGCTGATTCCTGTAACGATCCTCATTTCATTTGTAGATAGCATCGTTTTCATCTGTCTTCATCATAATTTTAACATTTTGTGTTTCTAATAAAGATCTTCAGTCTGTTCGTAGGCTATCCTTCTTCCAGCTCAATTAGAGCTGACTACGCTACAATATATAAGAAAGAGAATGCCCATTTGTTTTGTTGTGTGTGTTTTATACAAATCTACACAATTTGTGGTCGCTTCACCAAATTTTGGACAGAATTTCTTTAATACTATCAGATGGTCATGTTGGTATCAAAGCCTCTTTTGGCTGATCCTATCAAGGGATGACAGTATAACCGATATAAATGTTCTCTGTCCATGAAAGATTGGGAAGTTTTCTGTTATCTGAGTGCAAGGACAAATTACCAAATATTAATCTAGATAGCACTTTTATACGCCACAATATATCTGAAATTAATATAGCTCACAAAAGAGTTTTCTAAAGACTACGTGACGTCACTATTTATTCATAGCTTGACCGTTGGTTGAGATACTAATAAATAAATAATGAATAAAGAAAAATTAATAAGATAAAAATTAGTCAATTAAGGAGGAATATGTGTTAACTACATAAAAGGCGCAGGAAGTATTTATATCGCCTGCATTTCAGTTTTAAGTTTCAAATGGAGAATGTTATTTTTAGGAGTTTGCTAGAATAGTAAACTTAAATGTGAGAAAAAATAATTTATCCAATAAAGAAATAAAAAAAGAATAAAATATTACAAATATATCACAACTATAACGATAATAATTATGGAAAAAAACTAATAACAACTCTTATTATAAAAGAAATGAATAAAGTATTTTTCTTTATTGTGAATTAAAATTTTGACAGAGTTAATGGTAAATTATCTTGACATATCGCTAACATTCTCTTATTATCTTTTCCATCAACGTTTGCAAATATGAGTGAACCTCCAGGGTTTTCAGTATTCATGCAGTGACAACATTTCTCCGCAATGAAACGCTACAAACTAATCACTTAAAAGTTATCATGACTAACCAGGAAATAACAAGGTCTGAAAGTCTTGTTGTCGACACGAAAACCAAAACTAAACCCTTCCGTCGAGCAGATAAAAGGCTTCGCGTCCTCGCCAAGTCGAAGATGTTAATGAAGCCTGCTAACTGCAGACGTCGACTAATGACTGCGAAATCGAAGCGGCATTCATTGGAGAGAGTAGAACGCGAAAATATGTTTTCTGTTCCAGATGACGGAGGATACTTTAGACTCCGCCCGAGCGATGACAGCGTTCCGTGCTCAATATACGGAATTCCTCGCCCGAAAGGGGTTTTGGCGAAGTATTCGAGGTCTCGTTACTGGGCAATTAAAATTTATCTGAAAATCTCTTTTCCTCCCCTCTTTGCGGAAGAGCGGCCTCCAATGTTTAATCTATAACTTCGTCTTGCGGAAAGATACGATGCGAATATAAAGGGAATGATTGCATGTAAGTTAAATTTAACATCCTGTAACAGGGTTTGAATTTAACTGGTTTGAAATATAGCCACTGGAATGTTTTCTTGAAGAGAAAGATGATTTGGCCTCTCATCAGTATTGCAAAATGCGTGATGGGGTGCACGGTAGGAATTCCGAACTCTTATTATGGTTTGAATGAGTTTGTGAGTGGGTCTAGTTAAAACTGTGTTGCTTTATACTATTTTTTACATGAACTAACTATATGTAGAGGAATTATTGTTATATTCGCTGGAAATATAAAGAAAAGGATTGTAAGTACAATATATTTAACATCTGTGGCAGGGTTCGGATTGACCTGATTCGGAACCATAGCCACTTAAATATTTCCTTGAAGAGATAAATGATTCAGCCTTTCATCAATATTGATCAAAATGCTAGACCATGGTAGAAATTCACAAAACTGTTATTATGGTTTCAGCAAGTTTGTGAGTGCACTGGCGATTCGTGGTGTGGTTTTACTTCATCCGCAATTTTTTTGAAGAGATTTCGAGGTCTAATTCCGAAAAAATCTGAGTTAATGTTTATACTTCATTGTACACGAACTATACCTAGATGGACTATTGTTATCTTTGCTAGAAATACAATGGAAATGATTTTACATACATAACATCCTGGTGAAAAGTTCGAATTAAATTGGTTAAAGCATAGCCACTGGAATGTATCCGTGAAAAGAGAGATGATTTGGTCTCCATCAATGTAGCAAAATAATAATGGGGACCATGGTAGAAATGTGTCAGTAAAGCATAAGTAAATTAGGATGTTAGTTATATACATTTAAATAGATACTGAGATAGTATTGAAAATAAAATAAAAGTGATGCAGGCTGAATTTAAAATTTTGCATAATATCATTTCATTTGTGTAAATATACGGTGTCATCAAGTCTTTACTTGCACATATTTTCATAAAGAATAAAAATCTATCTCTATAGGTATAACTTGCTGGTGTATTTCATTTTCTGAATTGATTGTGTTCAGCTATTTAATTTCTGTTGCCAAATAGGAAGAATGTGACTTTTTCATTTAGTAAATTATTTCCAGTGACATCAAATTCTGTTTCTTTTGAGGAGATAAAAAATCTCTGTAAGAAGAAAAGGCTTAAGGCTCCAAAGTGGTTTAATACAATCTTTGACCCCCAGGGTCCCTCGGTTAATTTAGAATAGGGAGAAATTGTAAAAAAACGAAGGGAAAATTATCTACAGCAGAAAACAATTAAACATTTAACACATGATACACTTATATAAGCTAAACTGCAGTATAAAAGACATTTTAAAAGTGTTTACAATGAAAGAAGGTAGACAAAATAAAACTGTCTGCCACCAAAGACGCTATTTGGAGTACAAACTACTATGTTTTCACGGAAACAGGTTTTGTTTTTCATCAAAAGTACATGACAAAACAATAAATACTCTTAAATAATAATAGCCATATACTAGAAGCAAAGCTTTCTAGTATATGCTATTATTTATAATTTTTTTTTTGGAAACACTTATAATTTTTTAAGCTTCTCATATAAATTTATTTCTTTGACAGGCAATATACTAATACAAGAGAAAATCATGTCAAAAAGCTTTATATATTATCAAGCTTCACTTTATAGTACTCTATTTACATATGATACCAAAATAAATCTCTTTATCACGTGATTTAAAAAAATATAGATGGCATCTTATGATGCCTAAAATCACTTATCTAATATTCGATGTTGTATAAATTTCATATTTTTTTTTACTCTTTATAGTTTGCAATAACTTATATTAAAGATATTCATGAATATAAATTCGACAAAAATAGCTCGGGTATTGATGAATTACAGAAAGGCTCATCTTCGCTCGGACCTTCCTCAATTTATACATGAGTACCTAGCTATTTAGAATATAGACAATCGATAAAAACGGATCCCAAAAGTCTGAGATTTATGATTTTTACAAACTCAAAAAAGTAATCTACATTTAGTTTGTGAGATTTCCCATCTAGAAATCTGAAAGTGATAGGCAGAGTGTTCATGTGGTATGATCCTAAATGAATATTATAAAATGTTAGTTAACTGAGACAAAAAACCTTTTCCGACATAAAAATTCATAGAAACAAAATACAGTGACTATAAAAAATATCGTTTAATGATTATGAAGATTAGAAGATTTATTAGAAGTTTATTAGAAGATTTTTCCACTACTCCAGTCTAATATCATTACATACAAAATAATCAGAGTAGAGATTCTAATCTAAAATGTATTTGACGGTTACATATTAATTCTTACCCTGTATGTTTAACCATTGTCTAAGATTCTGATGTGTTAAATTCGTGTGTAAAGAAGAGAAAAATAATAAAGAAGTAGAATGGAATTACGATTTGTTACGTTACTTTATTATACATGGTAATCAGGCTGTCATACGACGCCTTTCCTTGTTTCAAACAATACTTCATCTTTGATACAGAGAAGAAACTAAGTATCATGCTAGGTGACGTGCTAAAGAAAGATGTTAAACAAGTATCTGATTTCGAACGATCGTGTCTAGTTAATTATCTCTTGATTATCACATTAATTCCAACGTTATTAAATAAGCTCAATGTTTCACAATAAAAGAATATTTGTTTCTGGCTCATATTTCGGAGATGATTTGAAATCCCGGCTCGTTATCTTGTCGGTAATTTTTAGCAGTAACTTTTATTGCGGCATTTCAAAAGACGTTAGATAATATTGGTCTCCGAAATGTTCTACGAAAAATCCTAAAGATTGAAATTTACGTCAAGCATAATATTTTTATCTATTAGATTAATATAAGGTTTGT
>CM063498.1:176042321-176049821 GCA_032207245.1 Pardosa pseudoannulata
TTCCCCCTGTACTGATATATTTTCCCGCGATGGTCAGCAAGTGCACACACAGCTGTGGACTAACTTTCTAAGAATTTAGACTATAGTTTCCAGGAACATATATCATACCACCTAGATCGAAGGGTTGCAAATTTAATTTCTTTTTTAAAATCCAGATTCTCATTTGAAAAACTATATGCCACACCGGTGGGATGTATGACCCACGTTGAGAAGCACTTGTATATATGAAACCTTGTTTCTTTTAGTCCAAGGTGATTTTAAGACTTTACTCTGTTTTATATTAAATATTTACTTTCTTTCATTTTAAATTATTTATTTAGCTCATTTATATATCTTATCACTTCCCTTGAAAGAATTGAAAATTTAATTGCCTCCTGGAAAACCAAATACCTACCTGTAAAACCATATGTCCTACTGTTGGGACGTACATCCCACCTTAAGGGGCACCAGTATAGATAAAATCTTTTAAGTACTTTACTTTGTTTTACATTTAATATTTACTTCCTTTCACTTTAGATCATTTATATTGGTATTGTTATTGTTTCTGATGTCACTAGGACAACACAAGCATGATTTAAGACGCATGCTACTCGTATTAGGGCAAAAGAGTGCGCCTTTTGTTTAATGAGCATCGCTGGGGTGAAAGTACGACATTGCTCAAGTGGGTCTTCGTAGAAGCGGGGACCATGGAGAAGATCCATGGGCTTAGTCTGCCACCCCCAGAGGTATTGTTTGAAAACGTTTTGCTTCCTAGGATGTCTTATTCTTAAGTAACATTAAAAAGTTTGGTTTAAATATGTAATTAGTGAAAATGTCTCATCAATTACATACGATATAAACTCCTATTATTTAATCTAGCTTGCTGGGTGAAAAGAACTCCTAGTCGAAATGCAGTCTTGAAACCATTAAAGTTAACGAAGTCCGAATTTCACATTTATTGTGGATCACCATGTATCAGGCTACACGACAGTCTGTGTAATGCAACAGCTCTGAATAGAAAGCTCGAAGAAAATACACGTTTGTGAGGGATATTGGCTCCGAGTCACGCAATTTTGTTCCTATAAGACTGAAGATGGATAAGCACTTTGTGGTAGGCAAGAGGGGATCTTTATCATTTGTTGTTGTTGTTGTTGTCTTATATCACTTGATCAAACCAAGCATGATTGAGCCGGAGACTACTCGTATTAAGGCAAAGGGGTGCGCCTTTCGTTTTTAGCACCACACGGCCACACACAAAGCACCACAAGGGGAAAGTACGACTTACGTTACTTAAGTAAAGTGAAAGTACGACGTGGGTCCTCTTAATTTTGAAGCAGGGACCAAGCAGAAGACCTATACGCTTGGTTTACCACCATCAGAGATATTGATTGAGAAATTGGAGGACATTGTGACACGAACATATTTTTCTTTCCCCAGTCACCTTTAACGAACATGGCGGATCTAAGGCCGGTTCCAGTTCCAAACCCATACCCTTCCATTTACGAGATTGTTGCCTATTCCGATATAGTTTCTCTATATTAATGATTGATTTTTGTAAGGAATGAAATTTTAGAATCCATTGAATTGTACACTAAAATGTAGAATTTATTTTTCTTTTGTACCTCTTTTCAATTTAAACCATTTTATCTCAATTGGAGCTACCCTGGGAAAATCTATCATTTTAATTGACTCAAAAGAGAAAAAGAACAAATATTTATAAATTCTTTGACTCTTTTCCGCTAAAATATCTTAGCACAATTGCGCAGACAAAATGCAAACATGACCAGAATGAATAAATAGCGCATAAATATCGATTTCAGTTTTCTCCCCCCCTCCCCTTCATTCGCGGACCCTTTAAGCAAAAGCTTCAAATACATGAATTTCCTTCAATTAGTCGCAGAATTGGAAGAAATCTAACAAAATACTCTTATTTCGCCCAATTAAAGGATGATTAATGAGCCTTATCAATATCCCAATACCCAGGTGAAATATGGTAAAATAATAAAGGCATTATACGTCAAATGAAAACAAAAAAATAAAGCGTAACACTTGAAAAGCTTCCCGAAATAAAACAATTATTTACATAGTTCCTATGCTTCAATAGGAGGAGATCTCTTTTATTGTCGCGGTATGGTAACCGGCTGCGATGTAAAATAAATTGTTTTACGAAATAGAACTGAAAATAATTGCTTGTATCGGTAAAAGAACTTACAGGATTAGAAAAAAATATCCCCTTTATATTTATTTAATCGCTTGCTCTAAAGATAAATTTTCAATGTAAAATACATTTTACGTCTTTAAAATGGGTGTATTGCAGTAAACGATTTTGTGGACTTTTTCTCACTGTTTTAAGCAGAGTTTCTTTGTTTTGTTTGCTTATAAAAATTATTAAAATATTAGTATATTTAAGTGTATATACTTCCATATTTTAGAAATCTAATCTTTAAAAATCAATCTTTTTCAAACAGAAGCAAATGTTAAGCAGTTGAATATTTTTGAATGGTATAAGCTCATATATACTTCCATATTTTAGAAATCTAATCTTTAAAAATCAATCTTTTTCAAACAGAAGCAAATGTTAAGCAGTTGAATATTTTTGAATGGTATAAGCTCATTTAAAAATAGTAGTCCGGACAGTGGCGGAATGGTAGGATGCTACTTTTGGTTTTCGAAGTCCGTGGGTTCGATTTCCGCTCTTATCATGGATGTTCCTATCCATTTGAAATCGGATTTAAGAAATAGTTCTTCGTCTCATTAGCCCTCTTGTGGCAAAAAAGCAAACCATAGTTCTCCAAACAAAACCAAACCAAAATTAATAGTTATCACTCTATTATCTTACATTGATTACCACATAATATTACCTCATTACCGCTATTTTCCTACAGTATTTTCTCTTTATAATTACCCCTTGTGAAGTATTTCTAATTTAAGCAATTTACATTGTCAGAGAACTCCAAACTTCAAAATTTATTCTGAATGGCAGTTTTTCCTCTAATCAAGCATGCCTTCTCCCCATTTCTACTAACTGCAAACCGTGTATGCAGTTACAACCTTTTGTTGGAAATTCCTTTCCTGGTATTCACTGTCATCTAGATGTTCCACGACTTCCTCAAAACTGATTCCATACGTACAGCATTAGCACTGGCTCTAAAGAACACCGTTTATTAAGTTAGCTTTCTAGGCGTCCAGTATCCTTCAAATCCTTCACACCTGCTTCAAAAGCAATTTCATATCATGAGGCATTGACTGTGTTTGTGAACATCATTAGTCCATTAACTAAGACATTCTCCAGATACTCCATGGATTCCTAAAAATGTGGTAGATCCAATACTATATTGATTGTGTCTGTGAAAACATTAGCCCAATTATTATATTAACAATTTTTCCATCCAATGTCACCCAAATGCTCCATGGACTCCTCAGAAATTATTAGGTTCTATACAATATTGACTGTGTCTACGAAGAATATTGGCTCACTAATTAAGTTGTTCTTTTTGGCACTCGTTATCATCCAGATGCTCTATGACTTTCTCAAATCTGATATTCCATAGCGTATAAAATTAGCTCCACACCATCTCCAAAATTTATTTCACATCATGCAGCATTGACTGCGTCTGTGAAGAACATTAACTATTAATTAATTCTTCTTGTCATTCAATGTCCTCCAGATAATCCATAAATTCTTCAAACATGGTTACATGCTGTATTATTTTGATTGTGTCTGGGAAAAACATTGTCCCATTTATTAAGCCTCCTTGACATTCAGCGTCATCCAGATGCCCTATGACTTCCTCAAAATTGGTTCTATACCTTTGTAAAATTAGCTTTTACTGTGAAAAACATTGTAGCGTTCACTTAGTAAATCTTCTTGTAATTCAAGGCTGTCTAAATGCTCCACATCATGTCCAGAATTTATTTGACATCATGCAACAGTGACCGTATCTATTAAGAACATTAACCTATTATTTCATTCTTCTTGTCATTCAATGTCATACAAATAATCTACAGATTCTTCAAAAATGGTTAGATGCCTTACGGTATTTACTGTTTTTGTGAAAAACATTGGTCCCTATATGTTGTCTCCTTAACATTGAGCGTCATCTAGATGCTCCACGACTTCCTGAAAATGATCCATACCACATAGCAATGATTGTGTTCGAGAAGAACAATGACTCTAGTGCATCCAGTTTCTTCTCATATTCCTTAAAAATGATTTCATATATATATTGTTCAATACTACACCTATGAAAAGTATTCCAATTTATACAATAAATATTTGTTAGCAAAATAGTGGGTGCATTGGACTTTGAATCATATTGTATATCAAAATGGTGTCAAATATTTTATAAAAGATATTCTTTATTTGGAGGTATATAAGTCTTAGATAGAACACTTTCAATTCTCCTGAACTGCGACACACTTTACCAGCAATTATGACTGAATGTATTCATCGAAAGTAATTATACATTATCAAAATAATTACAAACATTTCTCTTTCACCTTGCAAGGACTTTTTTCTGTGGTATTATATTTGAATACAAACGCCGACATTTTTAAGTATCAAATGTAAACCCAGCCAAGCGAGAGAAAACTTAGTGTGTCCTTTAAAAACACTTCTCTTCGAGATCACGTGCATCCATACAGTCCAGAATACGCATGATCTAGAATACTCGTGACTACCTTCATTAATTATTTTAATTCCCCGTGGAAGGATATTTGTTCCTAATTCTCTCTCCCCCTCCCTTTCCCAATCCCGGAACTCGAAACTCTTCTTGAGTTTCATGGCTGTTGAAGGGTGTAGATGGCATTTATGCAGTAGAGAACGTGTTTTAATAAACCTAGAACCAAAGTTTTCCGTCTAAAGAATGGGGGCGAAAAGCTATGTTTGTCGAAATTCCTGGAATTCACAGACGAAGCTGTGAATGAAATACCTTGGAAATAGATGGCGTTGATAAAGAACACAGGCCGATAGAGTCTCCCAAGAGTACTTTAATTACTAGATGGTGATGAGAATTTGAGTTTTTAGAAAGTAGTTTTCCCTCAGGGGTTTATGAATCTTTCTTTCCCAAGCTGTACAACTATTTTATTCAAAGATATGGATGTTCCTTTTATTTCAAGTTTACATAAATGAAGATTCATATACAAAAAGTATTATAAGCCTAAAAATTTGATATGATTGGTTGGCTTGGAGGGTTATGGTCTAATATTTTGCTACAGGAGGTCTAATGAGTCTGGGCCTATAGTGCTTAAAGCCAGTTACGAACAGCTACGAACACCCATGCCAACAATGCGATTCTAACCTATGAACTCTAGTACCAAAGACCTTATACCGAAAGGTGATTTATTTGATCATCATAGCTATGAATTTACTATCTGGAAAGCCGAAAAGAGTAGGGAGAAATTTTCTACTGAGAGGATTCTCCGTAATTCATGTTTTAACATTATTACAGCAAATTTTACATGCATCTATAACAGGGATGGCCAAGCCCGTTGATAGTCGGAAACACTTTTAAAAATTTGAAAATTTTCGCAATTAAATATGTATTTAAAACATATGCAAAAAAGGTATTAAATTTTTTTACAGAAATTATATTTAATGAATGTCATTTGGAAGTTCTTCATCCTTTAATTTTTCAAGGATTTTTTTTAATTGTCGATGATTTTTTGCATTGGTGCGAATGTAATTTACAATGTGTTACACTGTTTTCATAACATCAGGATATTTTAAATATTTTGTAACGAGATGTTCTCGGTGAATTATGCAGTGAATCGGTATGAATTGTGGAATTTGAGAATCATCTCTTAAAAGGACAATAAGACCGATTTTTTTACCCAGCATTGCCGGAGCTCCATCAGTTGTAATATTTTTTTTAAATATAATAACACAAAAATGAAAAGGGAACTCGGGTACATTTATCGAGAGCCACAAATAATCCTTCAAAGAGCCGCATGTGGCTCGCATGTGCCCACCCCTGATCTATAATACATGCCTAGAGCATTTCTTAAATATTCCCTTAGCTACGACACTGGGAAAGCCATTTGAATGCCAAATTTATGGTAAACGCTATGTGCAAGATAAATATTTCGTAACTTTTTCTCGGCGGAGGAAAGAGAGTTTTATACACATGTAATTATAATATTTTCCCCGCATAAAATAGCTTTAGAAAGAATGAACAATTATCCTATCGTTTATTCAAGCGAATGCTTACGTTATATCCTATTCATGTTTCAAGAGACAACACGCCGCAAAAAGAATATCCCTCTTCCGCAAAAAAAAGTAGAGAAGAGTGTCGAAAGAACATGGGGAGCAAATATTTGCCCTTTTGATCTTAAAATCTCCCTCCTTCTATCTCAGTTGTACTTAAGAGTCGGCCACTTGAGGCATAATCCTGTAATCCTGGAAGTCTGCCATGACGGGCGATTGTATTGTAGACGCCAGTATTGAAAGAAAAAAAAGAGAGATATCGACACAACGCGAGTAAATAAACAAAGGGCGGAAATGTGAGCGAGGGATACGCCAAGCCGGTATCCACGCGTGAAGGGGCTCAAGGCTTATTGGGACCGCATTCCACTTTCTCCAACAGTAATTAACTGTGAGGGAGTTGACGGAAAGGCCGTTCATAACTTCATATATCAAAGGTCGTCAATCTTGCAAAGCTTCTGAGCAAACACACTATTTTAAAATCAATCCCATTGCAAGGTTTCCAGCAACACTTGTCTGATAAATACATTGACTTTCCCTGAACTAAACTCACAAAATTTCCTGATTCAATAACACTTAATATTATCCCCTATATAATAATAGCCTAAGTTGTCTGTCCACGAATTCATGAAGCGGTTGTACCTGGAATGGATACAACCATCGATATTGGATTTTTTATGAGTTAGGGTTGGCAAAATTAAAAGAGATTTCGAAATCCACCCCATCCCCCCTTTTCGAGCGTTTAATGCTATTATTTCAAGCCTTATTCTCCCTCTTATTCTATGCTAAATTCATTCTTGATACAATGGCGAGGGCGGAGCGTAATATTTATATTTCTAGACTTTTTTTTTGAGGTCGTGGGTTCGAATCTCACTGTGGCATGGATGTTCGTAGCCGTTAGGAATCGGCTTTAAGCTGTAGGTCCCGGTCTCATTAGCCCTCGGGTTGCAAAAAGTAGACCGTAGCACTCCAAATCAAACCAAATCAAACCTGGACTGTTTTTATTCGACCCTCATATTCTCTAATTAGTTCTTTCACCATGTGTAGGTATGGCCCGTTGGCAGAGTGTCTACCCATTAATCGTCGTATTTTTCGTGTTGACGGTTCTGTCAGCCAATTTTTTTAAATGTCTAAAAGAAAGCAGAAAATATTAAATTAATTAAATTTTTATTCCTAAAGTTGTTTTATTATTTTTAAAGTTGTTTTACTATTTTTAAAATATATTTTTACAATTTTTTAGACTTTTTATGATTTTTATTTTTATTTTGTTAAATTCACGTATTGTTGTACGAATGCCCCTAGCCACATAAACATTTCAC
>CM063498.1:176054821-176062321 GCA_032207245.1 Pardosa pseudoannulata
TTTAACGTAAATTAATTAAACTTTAATGTAAATTAAATATTTACTTTTAACAGATAATTCCAAAGGATTAAATTATTTTTTACGATGCTTTTTGCCAAAGAATTATTTTATGTTCAATTACTTCTTTATCTAACTCAGCGGCTTTTGTAATTTTTTCTTTTTTACTTCTAATCCCTTTTCATTATTTTTTTTCCTCTACAATTTTATAAAATTGGATATAATTTCAAAAGTTTATCTGGTAAATTATTTTAAAATTTTATTTTATGCTTTTAAATGATTTTTAGAACATATTTGTAAATTTTCTTGACTTTTGTTGAATGTTCTATGTTTTCCCTGATTTTCCAGGTAAAAGGGAGTCCTGCAGTGTTTTATGATATTACCAAGTGTTACAAATATTCGACTACAGTTTTCCAAACCAATGAAATCCTTTCAGACGAAAGAACCAGACCGAGGGTCGACCCTAGGTGGTACGCAAAGTAGGCGACTGCTTACAACGTCGAACTTTAGGAGCTGTAAGATAACCTGTACTGGATCACAATAAATCTCCTATATAATAATAGCCTAAGTTATCTGTCCTCGAATTTATGACGTGGTTGGACCTGGAATGGGTAGAGGCATCCATATTGAATTCTTGATGAGTTAAAGTTAGCAAAATTTAAAGCGTGTAAAGTTTATCTTCTCCTAAACTTGCTATCCAATTCTAAATTAAAATTTGTATAAATATGCTTCATATCACATCAAAAAATACTGTCGTCTTTTAAACGTTCGAAATCCAACCCTTCCCCCTTTTTCGATGTTTAATGCCCTTATTTCAAGCCTTATTTTCCTTGGTTAAGAGCAGGTGATTAAATTTATCAATTTTCCACATAATAAATAGGTAAAAATAACATTTTTTCTAGCATTATGACGCCATTCCTTTAACCATTTCATTTAATCATTTTTTTAAATATTTAAATATCGTCTGCATTATTTTCATACGTTTTATCACTGAACTGTGATATTAAGTAAATAATTTTCTTTTATATTTGGCTTAAATAATAGATTAGGTACATATGTGATAGTTTTAAATTTAATCCTCCATTATTTTTTGTTGCAATGAAAATTTTATCACCGGTATTAACAACAAATTCTACCTACATCCAGGGTGTAGCGGGAATGATAGTTTCATTCCTTGACTTCCATTAAGGACTGTGAAAAAAAAATTTAGAAGAACTTAATGATAATTTTGACGTAGTTAAGAAAAGTTTGAATTATCTTTCTAAATGAATTCAACGTGATTCTAAACTGCATTCACAGTAACCGGAGACTTTAGGAGTATGAAGATAAACAAATTATTGAGCGTGTTCCAGATAAATCTCAGCCAAAAAATATACCATTTTATTACCTTCCTCATAGGGTTCTTTACAATTCTGGAAAGTTAAAAATTTTACTGATCCCGTCATCTGACGGGCTATATTCTTATAAACAAATAAATATAAACACAATTAAACAAAGGAATTAACAACAATAAAACAAAGGAGATTTTCCAGAGAATTCTTCTTTCATCCTTATGCACAAAAACTGAATACTTAGTACCTGGCCATCGTTGTTTGGTTTAGAGTTCTATAGTCTATTTTGCTGTTACACGAGGATTAATGATTACGGAACCTATTGTTTTAATCCGATTCCCAACAACAATGCCAGTAGAGGGTTTAGAACACAAAAACTCCGGTATCGAAGAGCAGCTTTCTAGCTCCTAAGCAAAATTTTGGATAAATTATTCTTTTTACGAAAATAATTTTGATATTTTATAGCACTAAACATATTTATTATATCTGTATTATTAATTTTATGTTAACGATCTAATTTTGCCAGTTTTGTTTTCATTTTGTAAATGAAATAGTCAAATAAAATTTTTTATCACTTATATATAATTTTTTATTACATACTTACATTTTAACTTTATAGTTTTTATAACATTTATTTATAATTTTAGATAATGGCTATTAAATAGATAAATAAAATTTATTATTGAATACTTTGAAGACGTAGAAACAGGGCTTTAATTTACCAATTTACCGATTAATAGCCAAATATATCGTTAAAATATTCATATCTAAATTATTATAATGTATAATTTATATTTAAGAGTTAGATTTTATATCAATTTTTATTTGTTATTTTGTTTTTAAAAAAACTAGCACAAACCAAAAAATTATATAATTAGAATATTTTTTGTTATTTATGGGGGGGAGGTTACCGGTAAATTACTGGTAAATGAAAAAGTCACTAAATTTACAAACCCTGCAACAAAATGCACCCAAGAACTGCATTATGACATTGGTGTAGAAACATATGTTATCATATTACATAACCGTCTACATCGCTTTTCCCATGCAGTTGGCAATACAGGTACATATACCTTAATGAAAATACAAGGCTTGCACGCTGTTACCCATTTAACACCACCCGATGAGTACGTGTAGCTTAAGGTATGCTACGGACGTGAGTAACATTACCCCAGCTGGGTCCTCGTAATTTAGAATCAGAGAGCAAGCCGAAGACCCCTAGACTTGGCCTGCCACCCTCAGAACTTAGCCCATTTATATAACGTACTGTTGTTTTTGTTTCTAATGTCACTTGGATAAACCAAGTCGGATTTGAGCTATACGCTATTCATACTAAGGAAAAGGGGTGAGCCTTTCGCTTTAATGAGCACGCCAGGGTGAAATAACGATTTTTCTCAAGTAGGTTAGAAGCATGGATCAAGCAGAAGACCCATAGGCCTGACCTACCACCCCCAGAGGTATTGTTTGAGAACTTGGAGGACATTGTGACCACTAACATACTTTATGTAACCCAGTCACCTTTAATGAACACGGCGGAACTTGGGCCCGATCTAGCCTTGAACCCGCAACCTTTCAGTTATGAGTTTGCTGACTTAGCCAACTGAGCTTCCGCAGCCCACCGGCTACATTGTTGACAAAGACATCCATCTCATAACCGGATAATGGCAAGTTCAAAGTTCGAGCCGACCAAAGATCTACTGTGCTCATTTATGGAGGATTTGGCATGTAAAAAAGGTTCGTGGTTTCAATGTCCTTCTGTGTCAATCTATAACCATCTTCTGTAGTCCAAACCTGTTGGTCTTCTGCTTGGTTTCGCCGAACGATGGCCGATTGGTTAGGGGGCTGGTCTTCGGTACCAGAGTTCGTGGGTTCGAATCCCACAGTGGCATGGATGCTCGTAGCCGTTCGGAATCGGCTTTAAGCTGTAGGTCCCAGTCTCATTAGCCCTCGTGTTGCAAAAAGTAGACCGTAGCACTCCAAACCAAACTTCTGCTTGGTTTCTGCTTCTAAATTATGAGGACCCACTTTGTATTCTCTTAAGGAGTAATACTGGCTTCATATACAATTAGTAATGTTGTCTTTTTTTCACAATAAACTGGCCAACATATTCCTGCAGCGTGGTAAAAGAGAATGCTATAAATAACGCTTGGAAATAATAATTATCATACTACAAACACACCTCCTTCGTTAACATTCCCTTACTCGTGTTCTTCGTAGCGTTTTTAAGATTTCACCAGTACCGCCTGGCTTTAATTGCTTCCCTCGCGGGACAAAAATTCAATATTAATGGCAGAGATCGTCATTTAAAGGATTCTAGAAAACTAGGTATTTCCGAAACGAAAATAGCAAACGCATAAATAAATCCGACCTTCGAAATTTGTTTAGGGAATTGAAATACTTAATCAAAATTCAATCAATCGCAAGAGGCAAAAGCATAATGAATTCCTACACTTGAACTTCAGGTTACACCAAATGGAATGTAAAATTAATCTAAATAAATAATACTTAATCGAAAGGAAGTGCAGTGTTTAATTAAACTGCAATTTCCGAACTCAAAATAAACAGTCATTTATATGCCAGCACTAAAGTAACATTTAAATTCTTTCTGAAGCGGAACATGTGGGCTTCCCAACAAGGCACTGGTTATTTAAAAGCTGTATATAGTGAAATTTGATAATATTCATAAAAAGATTGAATATATATCTGCAATAATTAATAGAAATTTACTATTATTTTTTCTCAAAAAGAAATATTTGTTTTTTTTTCGCATTTCACTTTTAAAAATTTCTATTTTAATTCTTGTAAATTTTGTTGCAATTTTTGTATTGTTAAAATATTGTAACATATAATCAATATATTATATAAAAATTCTATTGATCTAGAAATCAGAATAATAGTTTTTCAATTTATCTCACTAATTTGAATGGTTTCAAAATTATTTTGTTTAATGCTTTTCTGCTCTAAAATTGTTATTTTCAATTATATATGTGTATGTAACAACAAAAATTATGCAACAGATTTTCATAAAGATCTTTAATTTTATACATTTTAAATCCATTTATTTATACTAACATTTTCAATATATTGTAACAGATCTCAGATATGTTAAGAAAAAGTTCTACTGATATAGAAATAGAAATAGTAGATTTTCAATCTATCTCATTGATTTCAACAGTTTCAAATTAAATTTTTTAACGCTTTTCTAGCCGAAAATTATTATTTTCTATTCTATATATCTGTGTGACAACAAAAACGATGGAACATATTTCTATAAAAAACAATATAAAAACTATTATTTTCATTTAGCATTTTAAACCCATTTATTAATACTAATATATTTAAAATATTGTAACAGATTATAAATATATTACTAAAAATTCTTCTAATCTAGAAATGGGAATAATCGATTTCCAATCTATCAACAATTAATAACAAGTACACACAAGCAGAATTTTACGTTATACTAGACGAACCGACAGACGTCCTGTTTTAACGCTGTAAAATCCAAAAATTGTAAAATGTTTATAAATAAATCATAAATTGGACCATTCCAATGGTAAAGTAAGGAAAAAATTGTTTTAAAAATATTTGACGCCACCACAAATGTAATTAGATTAAATCACCATTCCCACATCACCTATACGTGGATTTGATTCTGGGACTTCTCGTACTGAAGCCCGTTGCGCAGACCACGGAGTCACAGATACGTCGCAGCCAAGGGTTTCATGTGGCATTATAATAGTCTCAAAAAGTGCGTAATTTTGGATTTTTAAGAAAAAACATTTTTTATCGGATCAAATTGTGAATCTAAATCTTTCTCGAATCAACTTAATTACATACACAAAATTTCATCAAAATCAGTCCTGCTGTTTAGAAGGAGTTTTATTAGAAGCACACAGGAAGAAGAATTTTATATGTAAAGATAGACAAGAAAAAAAAGTGCACTTTTAAATAGAAAAAACATTTTTTATCGGATCAAATTGTGAATCTAAATCTTTCTCGAATCAACTTAATTACATACACAAAATTTCATCAAAATCAGTCCTGCTGTTTAGGAGTTTATTAGAAACACACGGGAAGAAGAATTTTATACATAAAGATAGACAAGAAAAGAAATTCCACTCTTAAAAGAAGGTTTTCAAAAGTTAAACCCTTGTATTGGATTAAATTACCTTTGCAAATGCATTTTTTTAAATAATGAACTTTTTAAGGTTCTATTCAGATTCTTTAAGGTGGCTCTGCATCTTTATATTCGATTCCTCTTGCTCCTTAACCTATGGGAAAAATAAAATTTCCTCTGGATGGATCGAATTTATAGAATTATTTTTTGAAAACATTATACCAAGGGAGAAAACATATATTTCTTTAGGATGCTGCTTATTTCCATTTTTTAAATCTATGTCTGTTAAATGTTCTTAATCTTGATTGAAAAAGAATATATCGAAATGTTTCAGAAATAATTTAAAATTAAATATATTTTTCAGGCTGTATTTAAAAAAAATCGAGGGAAAGATAGCCTCCTTGAAAATTTTCTTAGGGTACTATTTTACTTAAAAATATATCTAATTTTAAAATGTTTCTGAAAAATTTAGGTGCATTCTTTTTCAAACACAAATAAAAATATTTAACTGGCATAAAATTTTTAAAGTAAAATTAACATCCTAGAGAGTTTGTTGTTTTATCACGTGGTGTAATTTGTTTATTGTTAAAAGGGGAGATGCCCTAAGTAATTTTTATTTTTTTCATAGGTTAGCATGGAGAGAAGGGAATCCAAAACGGCAGGGACAAGACTTGAGAAATATTACAAATTGTTTAGATCTAGGATAGAAAAGCCTCTGGATTACTGCATGAATATAACCATTACAAAGTATTTAGAAGAGCAGAATGAACTCACAGAAAACATGCAGTGACAGGTTTCACATTACAGTATGTACAGTCTTTCCAGGGCTTACATTTCACTAAAAATATATATTTTGCCATGACTGACTTAATTTTGACGACTTTAAGAGTTACATCCGTATGTACATGCAAGAAAACTTTAATTATGAAACTTCAAATTTGACCACAGCTTATCTGATTACAACTAGTTTACTCTTCAAGTGTACGTGTACGTACTTATGTATTTCGCATAGCTCAAAAACGGTTATACGTAAAACGTCATCTTGGCCGTAATGGGATTCAAACCCATGAACTCCGGTACCGAATAGTAGCGTCTTACGATTGGGCCATCGTTTGGCCAGACATTGCGGATATTACAAGAAACAAAACCTACTTCAATCTTAGGGCCTCGACACACTATGGTTCACTTCAAGCCATTACCACCGTCTGAAGGGGGTATGGCTTATAAAGGTTGACGATGGCGGACAATAAACAAACGAGAATGGCTCCGGGACCGTTTTTTTCTCCAAAGATCAAAGACAACCAGCATGCGCTATCAAAGTGCACAGTAGATTCTATGGATGCATACACGCTCTGCTCCTTTAGTGGCCCAATGTGTGTATGCAACCCATGAACCTTCGTTCAATGTCGCCATCAGGACCAGTACTGGAATGGTGAACAATTGGCCATAGGAACAATTGGCCATGTAGAGGCTACATCAAAGAGAATGTTAAAACGATAATTTTAATAACACACATACAAAAAAAAGAAAATAAAAAGAGATATAAAAATGGATGTACAAAGAGGTCAGATAGTTTCCAAATTAGATTTTATTTAATTCTAAAAAATTCACACGTCAATTTATAAGTTGGAAATCACTGGTTTAAGCAACAGGTCTCGATTTAAAGAATTTAAGAGTTGCAAAACTATCAATCGTAGTACTTTCTGCTAACTAAAATTGAATGTTCTAGAATCCAAAGTTTAAAACTCTCTAGTGTTGATATTTGTAACTTTTTGAAAAATTTTAATCAGTTTGACTATGATGGAAGATGTGTATAGCACTCTTAACAAATAAAAGTAAACAATGACAGTAACTGATCAATTTATTTTCTCAACGAAAGTCTATTACTCATATTAATGACACATATACCTCACAGACAGACTGAATTTTTTCGTTATTTTTAACTAGGTCATTCATTGAAAGAATGTTTTAATTTTCCTCCACCGTGTTATTCTAATTGCTCAGCTGTGTTTTCCAGAAAAGGGCTTCATTTCAAATAATAATAAAATTTTA
>CM063498.1:176069821-176072321 GCA_032207245.1 Pardosa pseudoannulata
TCTAAAATTAATGATAAAAAATCGCAAAACGTATAAAAATTTAGATTTCAAATTTTTTAATTTTAAAATACCATGCTTTAACTATCTCGGTTAGTTTTTAATCACAGAGGAAAAACTGTTTGTGTTGTAATTTTAAGAAATAACGAGTTTCGTCGCTTATTATACATAAGGATAAAAAAGGAGAGAACATATAAAATTTCAGTTTTTCAAATTTTCTCCAAAAATAAATATTTAAATTTTTAAATACCATGAAAAATTTTTTTAATCTCATTTGAAACATTTTTTAATTAAAATGACCAACAGTTACGAAGAGAAAAATCAGTTAACGACAGTACTATGTACCGTCTATAGAATAATCAATATTAAAAATTTCCTTTCTAACGGTTTCATAGGAATTCCAATTGCAATATCATCTGAATTCAACGTGGATATGAAATCTGCATCGTTAGTAAGAAAGGCATTTTTTTTTGTTATTATTCTGTTTAGAGTCATTTCCCTCCTAAATCCATTATCATTACATCGTTATTATTACGTGTAGCATTAAGCCCGTATCTCGTGCAGATTTCGTACACGCCACCGACTGTCCCTGGAATCGATCCCTAGCTACAAATGCTTTTTTTCCCATGCTCGGAAATATACGCCCCTACTACACCCTTACCCAGGAAGCCGATATTTTTTTCTATGTTTTACCCTCTTGCATGCCTCAGCAGCTTTGATAAGGCAGCTGCACTCGCTCATTAAAGCCATAATCGTGTCAATTTTATATTACACGATTTCAAAGATTTTTACTATTTTACGCTTCGTATGCTGGAGCTATGCGCAGAATTAAGCAGTTTCGGTGTTTTCAGAGAGCAGTTCTGGCTAATAATATTATTGTTATTCTTCCCTATGAGTATCGATCGTATGACAGCAATATTATTACAGGACAGTTCTGTAATAAAATTCCCACCGTATAATGCGCGTGCAAATTAAATGCATTTGTGCGATTCATTTTCAATCCAAAATACAGTAGAATTTTTTTATTAGCACGTTAGATTGTCCAGGTAATCATACATTAGTTTCAGTGCCTGAATCTTTATGCTGTTAATTAGAAAAATATCATTTTGTGTGTAGCTGAAGATGTTGGAGATGTAAAATTCTTAAAAGGATTGTTCATCAATGGCCCTTGGCACCGTATAATGCGCGTGCAAATTAAGTGCGCTTGGGCAATTCATTTTCAATGCAAAATAACGTAGAATTTTTTTTTATTAAATAACACGTTAGATTGTCCGGGTAATCTTACATTGGTTGCAGAGCATAAATGTTTAGGCTGTTGATGAGAAAATTATCATTTTGTATGTAGCTGAAGATGTTGGAGATGTAAAATTCTTAAAATGATTGTTCATCAAAATAGAGTGACCCTTGGCACAGTATAATGTGGTTGGACAATTCATTTTCAATGTAAAATACGGTAGAATTTTTTTAAATTAAATAACACATTAGATTGTCCGGGTAATCTTACATTGGTTGCAGTGCCTGAATGTTTATGCTGTTGATTAGAAAACTGTCATTTCCTGTGTAACTGAAGATGTGGGAGATGTAAAATTCTTAAAATGATTGTTCCTCAAAATAGAGTGCCTTGGCGATTTTCATGCAATTATTGATGCCATTTAGAATACCAGCCTCGACATATTTTCCTTACCGTATCTTCTCCCTGTCCCACAAAAACATAGAGCACGTAAAAATATAAAACAATAAATAAAACAAAGCTAAAAACTAAAATTTTTGATTCAATCTTAAATTTAAAATTTTTATTGATAAAAAAGTGTAAATTACATCAATAAATTTTAGTTTTCTTGAAAATTTCGAAGTTTATTTATAAATTAAAAAAATTTTATTTTATTTTATTAAATGTTTACAAAAGTAAGTATATATATATATATATATATATATATATATATATATATATATATATATATATATATATATATATATATATATACAGATAAAAGTTATTTAAAATTTCAGTTTGTAAGTTCAACAAAATAATCAATTATTTAATATTATCAAAAGAATTTCATTCGATGCATAGAACAACTAAAGAATTTAATTTTGATTTCTGTTCAAAACATATAAAACAACTTAAAGCAATAACTAGAAGATAAATAGCGTGAAAAGCTTAATTCTTAGTTCATTTTTTTAATCTTAAATCTTCGTTAACAAAAATTTAATATTCAACAATAAATTTTAATTTTTACAGAAAAGTTTAAACAGTTTATTTATAAATCAAAAAAAGCCTCTAATTCAGTAAAATTATCACTTGCTTTAAATTAATTATTGCTATACAAGGCATTTTGTTCGATGCATAAAACAGATAAACAATATAATTTTAGTTTAGAAATTTTTTCAAAATATATAAAACAGTGTAAAATCACTAAATATAGAACGATAAATAAGAAAACAAATGAAAAAATTGAAATCCTTAATTCATTATTAAATCTTAAATATTTGTTAGTAAAAA
>CM063498.1:176079821-176087321 GCA_032207245.1 Pardosa pseudoannulata
CAATGTATTTCACTAAATGTGGGCGCGGAACAATAGCTTGTTGACACTCTAAGAAAAAGAATATAATAAAAGGAGAAAAGGAAAGCGGAGATTTTTGAATGATGGCAACGATATTAAAACCTCATATTAACAAATTGGTGAAACTCTACTAGCCTCAGCTATCCATTTTTTTTAAATTTCTTATTGATTTTATGCTGTATATATATTTTTTTGATTTATGAATTTATGCTTTTTTTTTCTAGATGGCTTTGGTTTGGTTTGGTTTGGAGCGCTACAGTCTACTGTTTTGCACATGAGGGCTAATGAGACCGGTACCTACTGCTTAAAGCTGATTCCGAAAGTCTACGAACATCCATGCCATAGTGGGATTCGAACCCACAAACTCCAGTACCGACGCTCAGCGCCCTAACCAATCGGCCAGGGTTCGGCTTTTTTCTAGATGGCAAAATATACTTTTTTTTATTTTGCCATCTAGAAAACGCAGTATTGATAAAAATTATATTTTTAAAAAATACAAAATATATTTTTTTTTCATTTAAAGCAGATGATTTAAAGCATAAGTTCCCCGTGAGGGTTTTAACTGGTTCAGAAGAAAAGTTGGGGTTGTTTAAGTAGTCAACAGGGCTCTCAGAAGATATAGTATCTATTAAACATCAATAAATCAATCGAATAATAATATATTTACCGTATTTTTTTCAATTTTAAATTACTTGAATTTTACCATCATTTGTGTACCCTTGGCTTCGAGTCCAGGATTTTTAATTGCATTTTCTTCAATGTATTTCGCTAAACGTGTGCGCAGAACAATAGCTAGTTGACTATCTAAGAAAAAGAACATGATAAAAGGAGAAAAGGAAAGAGGAGATTTCTGAATGATGACAACGAAATTAAAATATCATGTTAACAAATTGGTTGAAATTCTACTAGCCTCAACTATCCATTTTTTTTAAATTTCTTATTGATTTTATGCTTTATATATATTTTATGCTTTTTTTCTAGATGGCAAAATATACTTTTTTTATTTTGCCATCTAGAAAATGCAGTATTGATAAATATTGTAATATTTTTCTTTAAATACAAATAATATTTTTTTCATTTTAAAGCAGATGATTTAAAACAGAGGTTCCCAGTGAGAGTGGGTAACTGGTTCAGAAGAAAAGTTGGGGTTGTTTAAGTAGTCAACAGGGCTCTCAGAAGATATAGTATCTATTAAACATCAATAAATCAATCGAATAATAATATATTTACCGTATTTTTTTCAATTTTAAATTACTTGAATTTTACCATCATTTGTGTACCCTTGGCTTCGAGTCCAGGATTTTTAATTGCATTTTCTTCAATGTATTTCGCTAAACGTGTGCGCAGAACAATAGCTAGTTGACTATCTAAGAAAAAGAACATGATAAAAGGAGAAAAGGAAAGAGGAGATTTCAGAATGATGGCAACGAAATTAAAACCTCATGTTAACAAATTGTTGAAACTCTAGTAGCCTCAACTATACATTTTTTTTAAATTTCTTATTGATTTATGCTGTATATATATATTTTATGCTTTATGATTTTATGCTTTTTTTCTAGATGGCAAAATATACTTTTTTTATTTTGCCATCTAGAAAACGCAGTATTGATAAAAGTTATATTTTTTAAAAAATGCAAAATACATAGGTTCCCATTGAGAGTGGTAACTGGTTCAGAAGAAAAGTTGGAGTTGTTAAAGCAGTCAACAGAGTGCTCAGAAGACATAGTATCTACATAAGCATCAATAAATAAATCAAATAATAATGTATTTACTGTATTTTTTCAATTTTAAATTGCTTGAATTTTACCAAGTGCCGCCATTTGTCTACCCTTGGCTTGGAGTAGAGTAATTTTAATTGCATTTCCTTCAATGTAGTTCACTAAACGTGGACGCAGAAAAATAGCTAGTTGACTGCCTAAGAAAAAGAACATGAGAAAAGCAAAAAAGGAAAGCAGGAATTTCTGAATGATTTCAACGAAATTAAAACGTTACATTAACAAATTGTTGAAACTCTACTAGCCTCAAATATCCATTTTTTTATATTTCTTATTGATTTTATGCTTTATATATATTTTATGCTTTTTTTTCTAGATGGAAAAATATACTTTTTTTTATTTTGCCATCTAGAAAACGCAGTATTGATAAAAATTATATTTTTTAAAAATACAAAAAATATATTTTTTTAAATTTAAAGCAGAGGATTTAAGACAAAGGTTCCCAGTGAGGGTGGTAACTGGTTTAGAAGAAAAGTGGGGGGTTGTTAAAGCAGTCAACAGGGCTCTCAGAAGATATAGTATCTATATAAACATCAATAAATCAATAGAATAATAATATATTTATCTTATATTTTTCAATTTTAAATTGCTTGAATTTTACTATCATTTGTCTACCCTTGGCTTAGAGTACAGGGTTTTTAATTGCATTTCCTTCAATGTATTTGTCTACACGTGGGCGCGGAACAATAGCTTGTTGACACTCTAAGAAAAAGAATATGATAAAAGGAGAAAAGGAAAGCGGAGATTTCTGAATGATGGCAACGAAATTAAAACCTCATATTAACAAATTGTTGAAACTCTACTAGCCTCAACTATCCATTTTTTTTTAATGTCTTATTGATTTTATGCTGTATATATATATTTTTTTTATTTATGATTTTATGCTTTTTTTTCTAGATGGCAAAATATACTTTTTTTTTATTTTGCCATCTAGAAAATGCAGTATTGATAAAAAATTATATTTTTATAAAATACAAAATATATATACATTTTTTTTCTTTTAAAGCAGATGATTTAAAACATAGGTTCCCCGTGAGTATGGTAAATGGTTCAGAAGAAAAGTTGGGGGTTGTTAAAGCAGTCAACAGGACGCTCAGAAGACATAGTATCTACATATACATCAATAAATCAATCGAATAATAATTCATTTACCTTATTTTTTCAATTTTAAATTGCTAGAACTTTACCACGTCCCGCCATTTGCCTACCCTTGGCTTAGATTATAGGATTTTTAATTGAATTACCTTCAATGTATTTCACTAAACGTGGGAGCAGAACAATAGCTAGTTGACTGTCTAAGAAAAAGAGCGTGATAAAAGGAGAAAAGGAAAGCGGAGATTTCTGAATTATAGTAACGAAATTAAAACCTCATATTAAAAAATTGTTGAAACTCTACTAGCCTTAACTATCCATTTTTTTTTTAAATTTCTTATTGATTTTATGCTGTATATATATTTTATGCTTTATGATTTTATGCTTTTTTTCTAGATTGCAAAACATACTTTATTTTTATTTTGCCATCTAGAAAACGCGGCATTGATAAAAATTATATTTTTTAAAAATACAAAAAATATATATTTTTCCTTTAAAGCAGATGATTTAAAACATAGGTTCCCGTGAGGGTGGTAACTGGTTCAGAAAAAAAGTGGGAGTTGTTAAAGCAGTCAACAGGGCTCTCAGAAGACATAGTATCTATATAAACATCAATAAATCAATCGAATAATAATGTATTTACCTTATTTTTTCAATTTTCAATTGCTTGAATTTTACCACGTGCCACCATTTATCTAACGTTGGCTTAGAGTAGAGGATTTTTAATTGCTTTTCCTTCAATGTATTTCCCTAAACGTGGGCACAGAACAATAGCTCGTTGACTATCTAAGAAAAAGAACATGATAAAAGGAGAAAAGGACAGCGGCGATTTCTGAATGATGGCAACGAAATTAAAACCTCATATTAACAAATTATTGAAACTCTACTGGCCTCAACTATTCCATTAATTTTTAAAAATTTCTTATTGATTTTATGCATATGTTTAAGTTTTTAATAAGTAATTTTTGCTACATTTTTTGGCTGTTATTATAATTAATTTATTTGTGTCTTAATTCTGTAGATTTATTTATTAATTCTTAAAACATTTTATCGCCAAATTATCCGATGTAACACCAAATTAGGCGTTATGTCGAGACAGATCTGTCACAGATGAAATGAATTTTTTCAACTGGCCACAATTGGCTTTTTGAATTTATTGTTTGTAAGTCTCAAAACTGCGTGAACCTGAATTAATGTCCAAGTTTGATCTAAAAAAAATAAGGCAAAGTTGGGGAACATTTTTACAATACGAAGCCAGTTCCATATAGCGAAGGTTGGGACGAAGTAAGATCCACATTGAGTACACTTACCATGAGAGACCACATTTAAATTAGGCAGTAATAAAAAGGGGTTGCATAAGAAGATGTGCCTATAAATGCGACTTTTGTAAAATCATTATAGCCCTTATAAAATTTTGTTATTTTATTGCATTATACAGAAATAATAAAAAAACAGTGACATTTATTAATAATTTAGCATAAAAATTGTGACATAAAATAATTTTGTATCCCCATAAAGGTGATAATTTAATATAAGATTAACCTTCAAAACTTTTAATTAAAAATCTACATCTTTAAATATCACTTCAAATAAAATTAATAAAGTAGAAGTATTTTTAAATAAATATATTACATTATAAAGAAATAGAATAGAAAATTAATTATATTAAGTTATTAAAAAACTAACAAATCAGCAATAAAATTCAATTAATTTTCAGATTGTAATCTAAATAATGAAGTATATATTTATTACATAAAATACGTAAATTACATAAATTAAAATTATTCCAAGGGTTAGCTTTTGTAAAGGCCATAAAAGAAACTCACGGAGGCCGCACGTGGCTTCAAGGCCTCATGTTCCCCATCTGTGGCTTAATATGTAGATTGTAACTTGATGTACCTATAATCCTCTTGTAAACAAATGTGTTTTTATAATGTACTTCTTTTAGTTTTGTGATTTTTCCTTTTGAGATCTGATACTCGTTTAAACTACAAAGATGGCAGTTGTGCTGAAAAAAATCTAGTTATGCGTTTCTGAAAAAAAAAAAAGAAGAAGCTTCCGTGACTGCATCAAATAAAACCTGACTCTTTAGGTATAATAAGGTAAGTTGTAACGTCAGCCAAATTCACAGCCTGCTTATAACCTATCACACACATCTGTGGCAGTTACACGTATTGGTGGGAACTGAAAACGGTGTCAAGTTACACGATTTGGCGTAGAAAAACTTTTATTCCGTTACGCATTTTAAAAAAGGCCTTCTAATCCCCACTAAAAAGGTTTCTCTGATATAAATATTTCCTCTTACGTATCATTTCACGAAATTTTAATTGAAAGAGTTTAAAAGAAGCATAAAAATGTTTTTAAACTTTATTCGCCTCCTATTTAGGTCATAGAATAAAACCGAGAGCTAAGATCAGAACAATTTCCTGTGGAAATTTCTTTTTAATTTATTTTATTGGCCTCTCCTTCGGCTCTTTTTCGCCAAAGAAAAAAAAAAATAAATGTGAAGTGGGAATGTGCAATGGAGTTTCTACAAAACTTGTCTGAAATGAAAGTCTGGAAATATTTTCTGCTGTCAGTTATCGGAAATATCAGCTTTTTGAAATGAAATAATTGTACTTGCAAAAATATTTCTAGGAAAATGCTTGACAAGGGGAAAATATTTTTTTTCTTTAGTGAACCGATAGCTTAAAAATAAAATTAAATTTCTAATTTAGATATATTTCATGTTATTACTGCGCATTTATTATATTTATTTATGCCGTCTGTCACAATAAAGTACGTAATAACGATTATAGTTATCTGTACGGAAATTATGTTTTATTTCTCTATTGATGTTTCCTAAGTAATAAGAACTTTATTTACTGGCTCTAATTAGTCTGACCTTCCAGTTAGGCACTTTTTAAAATTAGTTTTGGATTTTATTGTATGCTGCATCTTAACGGGATCTGAAAAACATAAATCTCGAAAAAATCACATTTTAATTTTTAATCTAAAAAAATACTACAGAGTTTTGAACATCAAATAAAAAAAAGTCGCATGTTTCTAAAATAATTAATAATTAATTTTTTCGTTTAATAATGTTAGTGTACATCACTCCCTGTTCAGGAAGTAAATAAATAAAAATATTGAAAAATGTTCTCATATATAAATTATTCTGTGAGTTAACTCTAGAATGCCCGTTGGAGTTATTTCAACCCCAAGCCATATGTATGCTTTTATAAAATCTAATAATATCTGTCTATCTATCTATCTATCTATCTATCTATCTATCTATATATGTGTATATATGTATGTATATATATGTATATGTATGTATGTATATATATGTACATATATATTTATATATATGTATATATACATGTATATATATATATATATATATATATATATATATATATATATATGTATATATATGTATATATATATATGTATATATATGTATATATATATATGTATATATATATGTATATATATATATGTATATATGTATGTATATATATATATATATATATATGTGTGTATATATATATATATATATATATATATATATATATATATATATATATATATATATATATATATATATATATATATATGTATATATATATGTATATATATATATGTATATATATGTGTGTGTAAATATATATATATATATATATATATATATATATATATATATATGTATATATATATATGTATGTATGCATATATATGTATATATATATATGTATATATATATATATATATATATATATATATATATATATATATATATATACATATATACATATACATATACATGACCAGGGCCGGGAGTAGTAGGAGTAGAATGCTTGAGCCACGCAGGTGGCAACATTTCTAGGGCGGTTGGTAGAATACCTATTAGGTATATGCATTGATAAGGGGCGGCCAAAAACACGAGACACACACATACACGCTCATATATTTATACATATGTCTGCACCTGTAAATGACTTTCTAAAATCCTTCGCCACCAGAGTTCTCTTAAATTCAAGTTATTTTATTGATATAGCTATTAATAATCACAAAAAGTTTTGAATCTTCAACTGTTCAGCTCTACCGTAATTTTATACATTTCGTAATTATTTCTGTTGCAGAGTTGTGATGTCTGCAGTAATAAGTTATGCATTAGTTCAAACAAATTTTTTTTCTAGCACAAAAACCTTTAAGTTGAAGAAAAATAATCCTCTGGGAAAAATTTATCCAAATAATTTAGGAATCGATTATTAGTCAGATATATATGCGGAGCACAAATAGATGCTACGGATCGAATGCAATATCAGAGGTTAAGTACGCTTTCTCAGATATTTATATTCTTATCAAACAACTTTTCGGCTAATTTGATCGGAATATGACCATCATCCTTCAAGTACTCATAATTAACCTCCGATAATTGTGGTCGATATGTAGTATCTTTTTGTGCAGAGCTAATTAACAGTCGAAAAAGACCCGTGTCGATGTATAATCTGTATACCTTCCAACAGATATGTCTTTGAATTCTTATAATCGGAATTTGTATTAAAAAAAATTCACTTTGAGGATCACTCTTTAAAACATTTTTGCTTTTCGCCTTTGATTTCACGGGATA
>CM063498.1:176094821-176124821 GCA_032207245.1 Pardosa pseudoannulata
GGGATCCGGAAGGTTGGCTCTGCAATATTAGGTCTCCAACTGATTATAAGAGCGCGGTCTCTTCTGTTTACCCATGAATAAAACCCTACATTTTTAATTTTTATTCTTTTGTCCATTTCCCGCATGATGCAATGGGATCCGGAAGGTTGGTTCTGCAATATTAGGTCTCCAACTGATTATAAGAGCGCGGTCTCTTCTGTTTTCCCATGAATAAAACCCTACATTTTTAATTTTTATTCTTTTCTCCATTTCCCGCATGATGCAATGGGATCCGGAAGGTTGGTTCTGCAATATTAGGTCTCCAACTGATTATAAGAGCGCGGTCTCTTCTGTTTTCCCATGAATAAAACCCTACATTTTTAATTTTTATTCTTTTGTCCATTTCCCGCATGATGCAATGGGATCCGGAAGGTTGGTTCTGCAATATTAGGTCTCCAACTGATTATAAGAGCGCGGTCTCTTCTGTTTTACCATGAATAAAACCCTACATTTTTAATTTTTATTCTTTTGTCCATTTCCCGCATGATGCAATGGGATCCGGAAGGTTGGTTCTGCAATATTAGGTCTCCAACTGATTATAAGAGCGCGGTCTCTTCTGTTTTCCCATGAATAAAACCCTACATTTTTAATTTTTATTCTTTTCTCCATTTCCCGCATGATGCAATGGGATCCGGAAGGTTGGTTCTGCAATATTAGGTCTCCAACTGATTATAAGAGCGCGGTCTCTTCTGTTTTCCCATGAATAAAACCCTACATTTTTAATTTTTATTCTTTTCTCCATTTCCCGCATGATGCAATGGGATCCGGAAGGTTGGTTCTGCAATATTAGGTCTCCAACTGATTATAAGAGCGCGGTCTCTTCTGTTTTACCCATGAATAAAACCCTACATTTTTAATTTTTATTCTTTTGTCCATTTCCCGCATGATGCAATGGGATCCGGAAGGTTGGTTCTGCAATATTAGGTCTCCAACTGATTATAAGAGCGCGGTCTCTTCTGTTTTACCATGAATAAAACCCTACATTTTTAATTTTTATTCTTTTGTCCATTTCCCGCATGATGCAATGGGATCCGGAAGGTTGGTTCTGCAATATTAGGTCTCCAACTGATTATAAGAGCGCGGTCTCTTCTGTTTTCCCATGAATAAAACCCTACATTTTTAATTTTTATTCTTTTTCTCCATTTCCCGCATGATGCAATGGGATCCGGAAGGTTGGTTCTGCAATATTAGGTCTCCAACTGATTATAAGAGCGCGGTCTCTTCTGTTTTCCCATGAATAAAACCCTACATTTTTAATTTTTATTCTTTTGTCCATTTCCCGCATGATGCAATGGGATCCGGAAGGTTGGTTCTGCAATATTAGGTCTCCAACTGATTATAAGAGCGCGGTCTCTTCTGTTTTACCATGAATAAAACCCTACATTTTTAATTTTTATTCTTTTGTCCATTTCCCGCATGATGCAATGGGATCCGGAAGGTTGGCTCCTCAATATTAGGTCTCCAATTGATTATAAGAGCGCGTTCTCTTCTGTTTTCCCATGAATAAAACCTTAGATTTTCGATTTTTACTCTTTTGTCCTTTCCCATGTCATGAGGTCCACATGATGCAATAGGATCCAGAAAGTTGGTTCTTCAATATTAGGTCTCCAACAGATCAGCTAACAAACCACAGGAACGCTGAACTTCATCTTCCCCTGGGAAAATGCGTCTCTTAGCGTTGTGGTTTTAGTCTTTTTATCAATTGTTTAGCAACTGGTTTAGGAGGCAAACGTGCTGCAGAAGCTGCTCTATTTTCGAAGTTTTAAGTATGAATAAATTAAATGTTAAAAGAACTCAACGCCACGAATTTGTCGACAGAAATTAGCCCAGAAAACTTTACTTGCTAATTTAGACTAGTTTATTATTTTTCTATTTTTAAATAATTTTAGATGACTTTTAACTCTTTGATACCGTCGATCGTATAACCTTTTTTTCCTTCTGTGGACCCCAGCTATTATAATGTGAGCAATATATTTAATTATATAGCATAATAAAGACTAGTTTTTTATACTTCCATTTTGTAACAAAGTTTTTTAAATTTTAAAATGTCAGTCACCTTATTGATTATCAGTTATTGATTATTCAGTTAAGTTTAGCTTTTAAGATTTACAGAATAAAATAGATATTTTATTACTTTAATTTGGTACAAAAATTTATTTTCTAATATAAATATTTTTAAGTTCTTGAATTTAATTTTTTTCAATAATTATCGATTTTTTGTTATATTAAAAACACATTAATTGAAATTAAATAATTATACCAATTTCTTAACCACTTTCAATGTTTTTTTTAATTTTAAAATGACATACTCTTTCAAAGTTTTGGGTTTATAGAAAAAAACATTTAGTTTACTTTGTTATAGTTTATTTTGATATAAAAATTTTTTTTCTTATATAAAAGTATTAAAAGCAATATTAGAGGTCAGTGAATTTTATTTATTCCATTTATTACAAATCTTCTGTCATATTAAATTTGTATTTCCATCGGCAGTTCGGCTATTAAGTGAAATTTGTATTAGACGACACGATGTAAGAAATACTGATTCATGAGCAAAAAGTTCACAACTCAGTACAGCTCAGTTCACAAAGAACAGTCCAGAACAATTTAGGTCACAACAGATATCGTTGAATAATTCAGTAAACTCAGGGCCCGACTTACAGAAATGGGGGCCCAGGGAAAATTCATTCATCCAGAGCCCCCCTACACTCTGTTGTACACAGGTAGTGGCTATGGGGTGATTATTACACGAAGTGATGCTTAAACTATGGCCAGAAGAGCCTTTAAGGTTGACTCTCCAATGTAGTTAGTAAAATAAGATTAGTTTAAAATAAAATGAAAAATTATGAATGAAGTAAAATTATAAAAAAAAGTTACAAAAAAATAAATCCTGGAAGGTAAAGCGTATATTAGAATTTTGTAAGTCCGTACCCGAGGAATTTTCCTGCCTAAAACAGAATGTAGCTGCGTGTTCTACATTTTTTGCCAGCACTTACGTTTGTGAACAAGCTCTGTAATGATACTGAATAAGTCAAAAACTAAAAAAGAAATTGTCGTTAATTTAAAATGAATTTTAGACATACGTATCATATTTTTCACTTAAAATGGCAGTTAATTTGGGGGGCCCCTTTTTGACTGGGGGCCCGGGCGCTTGCCCCTTTCCCCCTATAGGAAATCAGGCCCTGAGTACACTCTCGTACAATTCATTGCACAACACACACAAAAACACTGTGGTGTCCAGACTTTGCGACTCCATGGTGAGCCGCCGACTCCCACGCAACTCTACAACTCAACTCTAACGCGCGCGCAAAGCTTACCAGAGACAAAGAGTTGGATCGGTCTGATGAGGACGCTCTTGACCAACACTCTCGCGTGTACTTCTATTTAAGTGTGAATGAATAAATGTTTATAAAGTTAAATGGAGTCAGTCATCATTCACCTTTAATACACAGCGAGCGCTATTTCACTACAGTATGACAAGGCAAAACAACACGACTTTCGACTCTGAAGTTAACTAACAGTATGTCAAAAGGGGACGAACTAAGTCGTATATATAAGCTCATAGACATTTCGAGAATTTCTAGACTTTGAAGGTTCTGCAAGTATCTAGTCAAGCCAAATATCTCACTAAAACTGTCGCCAAGCAGATATATTTGACGCCAAAATTATAGCTGCTAAAAGCTACGACAGCAAGCCAAATTAGGCACGTTTACAAGTTTCGTAACAATATATTAAATGAAATGACTCTGAGGCCTAAGACGCAGTTTGTCAACTCGATTCTATGGTCCGACCCCTTTAATAAAGAGGTTTCTAACAGTAAACTGAAAAAAAAAGAAAAAAAAGACAACGAGCGGAAGATAAAACAGCTAAAAGATGAAAGAAAGAGATAGCGTGGTGGATTCGTAAGTTCTTAAGACAAAAATCTAGATATGAGAAAGTTAATGGATAGAAAACACTCGTTTTTATGTTTTTGTGGCCAGGGACATCCGTACTCTGTGACGGCGATGGGTGAAATGATTACTTTTAATTTTCTGGGCGATTCACCCTGGCACGGACGGACCATTGGAATTGCGAGGATCCATCCAATCAAATTATTGGGATTAGGACATGGCCGTAGACAGGGGGAGGGATTTAGGGGACTGGTCCCCCTCCGAAATTCTATATCGAACGGTCTACGAAGACCGTTTCATGGAAAGAAAATTAACCATGTGTGTGGTTGTGTCATCTGCCTAGCTGTGCATAAACAACGATGTTTTTAGTAACGTTAGAAGGTGCAAGTTGTATTCTGCAAGTAAAATCAGATTGCTAGCGCTCTTAGCAACTCATCGAAATAGCAATACACATTCGGAAGAATTTTTTAAATTGTTTTGCAAATCTTCAAGGCGAGTACAAGGCAAGTACATACACAAGTAAATACAAGTACATGCACAAGTAAAAAATTTGAGCATGTTTATTTTCTTTCGAAATTATTCTTTTTGTTTGGTTATACTTCTGTTTAAAAAATTAGAATATACCTTTTCATTGTTAATTTTGCTATTAAATTCATTGTGCAGTTACTTACTTACTTATTCTAAGCTTTCAATTTGTTCATTATATCCTTTTATAATCGTTTTGATATTTTAAAATCACATTGTATTATGATACTCATTAGGGGAATAGATAAGAAAACCTGTAACTTTACTGAAGTATCACTCACAAAAAAACAATTTATTCCATCATGGTCTCCCGAATATAATTTTTGGCTACGGCCCTGGATTAGGATGATGAAAACCTGTAACTTTACTGAAGTATCATTCACAAAAAACAATTTATTCCACCATGGTCTCCCTCCGAATATAATTTTTGGCTACGGCCCTGGATTAGGATGATGAAAACCTGTAACTTTACTGAAGTATCATTCACAAAAAAAAAAAAATTTATTCCACCATGGTCTCCCTCCGAATATAACTTTTGGCTACGGCCCTGGATTAGGATGATGAAAACCTGTAACTTTACTGAAGTATCATTCACAAAAAAAAAACAATTTATTCCACCATGGTCTCCCGAATATAATTTTTGGCTACGGCCCTGGATTAGGATGATGAAAACCTGTAACTTTACTGAAGTATCATTCACAAAAAAAAAAAAAATTTATTCCACCATGGTCTCCCTCCGAATATAATTTTTGGCTACGGCCCTGGATTAGGATGATGAAAACCTGTAACTTTACTGAAGTATCATTCACAAAAAAAAAAAATTTATTCCACCATGGTCTCCCTCCGAATATAATTTTTGGCTACGGCCCTGGATTAGGATGATGAAAACCTGTAACTTTACTGAAGTATCACTCACAAAAAAAAAAAAAAAAAAAAAAAAATTATTCTACCATGGTCTCCCGAATATAATTTTTGGCTACGGCCCTGGATTAGGATGATGAAAACCTGTAACTTTACTGAAGTATCATTCACAAAAAAAAAAACAATTTATTCCACCATGGTCTCCCTCCGAATATAATTTTTGGCTACGGCCCTGGATTAGGATGATGAAAACCTGTAACTTTACTGAAGTATCATTCACAAAAAAACAATTTATTCCACCATGGTCTCCCTCCGAATATAATTTTTGGCTACGGCCCTGGATTAGGATGATGAAAACCTGTAACTTTACTGAAGTATCATTCACAAAAAAAAAAAAATTATTCCACCATGGTCTCCCTCCGAATATAATTTTTGGCTACGGCCCTGGATTAGGATGATGAAAACCTGTAACTTTACTGAAGTATCATTCACAAAAAAAAAACAATTTATTCCACCATGGTCTCCCTCCGAATATAATTTTTGGCTACGGCCCTGGATTAGGATGATGAAAACCTGTAACTTTACTGAAGTATCACTCACAAAAAAAAAAAAAATTTATTCCACCATGGTCTCCCTCCGAATATAATTTTTGGCTACGGCCCTGGATTAGGATGATGAAAACCTGTAACTTTACTGAAGTATCATTCACAAAAAAACAATTTATTCCACCATGGTCTCCCTCCGAATATAATTTTTGGCTACGGCCCTGGATTAGGATGATGAAATCCTGTAACTTTACTGAAGTATCATTCACAAAAAAAAACAATTTATTCCACCATGGTCTCCCTCCGAATATAATTTCTGGCTACGGCCCTGGATTAGGATGATGGAAAATAGTATGATTTCATGATGTATGGCCTGTTAAATAACTAAATGAAATAATCTTTTTAAAACTAGAGCTTTATTAAAAAAAAACTGGTGGGAAAAAAACAAGCCAAATTGCTTTATGATGAACCGAAGAAAGGTTAAAATGGAGATATGAAGCCTCGAAAAGTACTACGTTTAATTAAATATTCATAATTTAATCACATTTTCTCCCTGCTCTTCAAACATCTCTTATCATTTTATTCAATTACAAATTAAAAATTAAAAGCTTGTTATGTCGCCTCAAACTCTGTCGCAACACCGAGCAAAATTACTCTACCATGGTACAACATTCATCTATGAACATCATGGTACTGGAAAATAAAAAAAGAAAACTTCTTTTGTCTCTATGGCACCCTGTAAAGAGATTACACTATCGGTTAATTAACAAGCAAGAACACAAATTGCTCTCGTCTAAGATTCGCAAATTCTATATTCTATTATATACCTCTTTGTGCTTTACTCAAATAAACTTTAGTATAAACGATGCCGCCTTATTTGGAATAGAACGATGCTACCCCCGGAAGAAATATTGCACGTAAACAAAGAAACAAGGGATTAGAAAAATGTTTAGATGAATGAAAATTAAATCCAATTCAGAAATTTTATAAGGGGATTGATTTAGAACAGAACAAAATGCTTAATATAACAAAATTGTTAAATTTCTCGTCATGCTGAGAGGAATTTTTATTTACTCTTCCGGTATACGCTTTTGAAATCACTGAATTGAGTTTAATTTTGAGCCAAATGGCTGTGAATATCTTAGAATTTTTTGGTCGCCGACAATTTCCATTGATCCTATTTTATTACGTACGGAAATATACGGATCAGTGACTGAACAAGTTTTAAAAATAGCATGCTTGTTAGAAGAATATTTTTTACTGAATAATTGACTTATTGTCCCCACTCTTTAGTTTTTTTAGAGAAAGAAACTTATTTAGAAACAGTTGATTATGGTTATTGTTGCAAAATGTACAAGAAACAGGCAAAAATGAAAAGTAATTAAATGAGAACTTGCATCAATAAAGTAAAAATCACAAAGTACTATGAGCTTGTGAATTTATATATATAGATACGTGTGAGTATTTATTTTAAAAACTTTGCCTTTATTGGCATTTTACCCTGGAATCCACTCACATGTTGCCCTTTTTTTTATTGGAGCTCCATATAGATAGGGCAACATTGCTCCCTATGAAGGGACAATCCACAAATCCAATCCTTACTCGGGAATTGAACCCAAATCCATCAGGTGGGAGTACTAAACTCTTACCTCTATACAATTTGGCAGCGTGTATACATATATGTATATACATATACATATATACATATATATATATATATATACACGTGTATACATATATATGTGTGGGTGTCTATGTGTGTTATGTGTGTGCGTGTGTGATATTTTAAAAAATTATCTAAATGCATCTAAATTATTTTCTCTCAAAAAAGGGGTAGTTAGAAATTACGTGAGTTATGCTGTCAGACGTAGAGGTATTTCACAGTAAGCTGATGACTAATCAAGCGAGAAGTTCAGTTAGCGCGTGGACATGGAGCTGTCAATACCTTTCCACGCTTAACTTTGCCACGAATGAATGAAAATGGCGCTAGCGATGCCTGAAACAGAAAGTCCCTGTTAAATAAAGAAGTGTTTTTTCTAAGAAGGACTAATTATTCCATTCGCCTTAACACTGGACCATGTCACACACACACACACACACATATATATATATATATATATATATATATATATATATATATATATATATATATATATATATATATATATATATACATATATATATATACATATATATACATATATATACATATATACATACATATATATACATATATATACATATATATATATATATATATATATATATATATATATATATATATATATACATACATATATATACATATATATATATACATATATACATACATATATATACATATATATATTTATATATATATACATATATACATATATGTATATGCATATATAGATGAAACACAGAGAGACTGGAAGATATGCGTATTTCTACTTTAATGATAGGCAACAACGTATTCATTATGTCATTTTGATAAAAAAAAATTTCTTCCTTTATCTGAATTTCTACGTTTAATCTCATTTCATAAATAAAATACTTCTCGGGTGTTTAAGCGATAATATGAAACATCGGAATATTTCTTGGATGCTTGAGGGAGTAATAATAAACACGAATTTTCAATCAGGTAAAACACAATGACAGCCGTGATGTACTAAAATCCCTGAACGGATTCCCACGCGATTAGTCATATGCGCTCAGAGCTATTGTAAAATACACTCGCACAGCAATTCCGCCTAATGGACAGACGCTTTTCCTCGTTGAATATTCAGTCGGGCGCCGATATCGCATGTAAAATAGGGGATCTGATGCCCGAAAAGTTTTGTTACAAATTATGCGGGCGCACTGATCTGGCTTCCGATGACTCGCAGGGAGTCAGGGCGTTTATTATTGCCGTTCACGTATTCACTGCGTTCCCATAAACAGCCACTGAAAATGGAGAAACGGGATATCAAACAGTGCAGATACGGTTATGATTTTACAATGGAATCGCTGTCAACTTTTTAAATCCGATAGGGTAGGCATGTTCCAGAAAGTAGAGGAGCAGTTCGTTGCGATGGTAATTTTTATTTATTTATTTATATTTTGTGCAGCTAAAAATTGCATATACCTGTAATGTTGACTTAATGTTTGAGAAAGAAGGAATTAATACTCATTAATAAACACGTGAACAAATATGTCTTGATTAAATGATTTTATACAATTGATTGCCTAAGGAATACAACTGGAATACACTTAGCATTTGTAGATATAGAAAACTCCTCTGGATTCGGCTTCCGTCTCTCAAAATTGGCATCGCTTTCCCTTTTTCTCTTGTCGCTTCAAAATGTCTATCCCCCAAGCAGTTGATGCCAGTAGCGTTCAACCTCTTCATTCCTCTGGTAACAACCTCAGACTGCTCAGTGGAGAAAAAACATGGGTCCACTCAAGAACGAAGGGGTCAGAATCCCTCCAAACCAACGGGCCCTTCTATTGGTTGAGAGAAGTCCAAAGTTTCATTCTAGTTCAAACCGGTCCTGTTCTGTATGTCTTTGACGAAGGCTTACGTGAAGAGGTAATAAAAGGTTAAAGCACCGAATGTAACTTATTGTTACAATACCGTACTCTACACCATAGTTGTTCAGTTCACTGGGTTTCTTTCCTATGAATGGAAATATTTTCTCTGGATAGTGTTCGGGCTGAGCGATTGCCGGATGACAGCAGCGTTGATCTTCGGTATCGGTGTTCGTGGGTTCGAATCCCACTGTGGCATGGATGTTAGGAGCCGTTAGAAATCGGCTGTGAGCAGTAGGCCCCTGTTACATTAGCCGTCGTATTTCAAAAAGTAGATCTTACCACCACTCCAAAGCTACACAGTGTTCGGATCCCGTAAGTCAGGACGAACTAATGCCAGCGTCTGTTCTCAGAGCTACTTTATTAAAGACCCTTTTGCTCTAATCATAAATTCATTATTTAATTTTAGTTTTTCAAGTTTTTTTAGTTTATTAATAATACAGCTCCTTTCTAATTACTTTATAACCCACTGATCCTCGACATATCCTTTGAAGAATTTCAAGATGATTATAAACTTATTAAGATTGTTCGATTATATTAAAAGGTTATGATATGATAACGACTTTATGCCTTTCCCTCTCTATGTATATATATATATATATAATATATATATATATATATGTGTGTGTGTGTGTGTGTGTGTGTGTGTGTGTGTGTGTGTGTGTAGGGTTCGGTGTCTAGGGGTTTCGTTAGACAAACTCGATGGCAGACTAAATTAACGATAACAAACATTTAATGGTGTAACAACACAGAAAACATTTAAGCATAAAGACAAATAATTAAATCATGGTGAAAACATCTCAAAGTTTAACATAGACAGACACCCTACTCTGTGTTTAATAAACTGAGGGAGCTCAAGGGCCACGGGTACTTTACTGAACCAGGTCACTCCTCCTCTACTCCGACTATCTATCGTTCCTTACCAACGCCTCCTAGAGGCAGTCTCTAGGAGGTGTGGTCCTTTCTCACCCAACTCCTCCGAGTGATGAGGGCGTGACCTTGCGAGGATGTGTTGCACTAAATTCCTACATTCATATATATATATATATATATATATATATATAATTTATAGTATATATATATATACATATATATATACACATACATACATATATATATACATACACACACACACATATTTATATATATGTGTGTGTGTGTGTGTGTGTGTGTGTGTGTAAGGAAAATTCCCAGGCTTTTCAAAACTTAAATCAAGGGCTAAAAATTCCCGCGTCATTTTGCATTCCCCTTTTTTAACTTCTAATCTAAATTGACCACTGGGGCTACATTGTATGACTTCAGAGAAGGGGCCTCGCCAATTATAACTCTACATGGCCCTAGTGGACAATTTACGAAATATCCAAACAAAAAGGAGATGCACGATGTCGTTGGGCAGATATTTTTCCCACAGATATTGACCCAGGTGTTAAGAATCTAGTACATGCTAGATGACCCTGTAGTTTGTCCTGTCCCTATGATGAAGTGGGAACCCGTCCTCTAACGTAATCCTAATAAAGGTCTTCAGTTAAAACGATATCAGTTTATGGCCATGACTGCAACCACCTATTAAGACGTCCGTCTCATTACACACACACACATATATATGCATATATATGTGTATGTATGTGTACGTATATGTATGTATAAATATTACACACACGGTGGGCGGAGACTAGTAGTAGTGAAAAGCGTGAATACAAAATGCCGCCAAATTTCTAGGGCGGGAAAGGGAATAAATAATATTAAAATATACTAAGCAAAACTTATTTTTAGAAAAATGGAATTTTACAGAAAATATTTAATGAGAAAATATACTTCCTTTACTCTCTGTCAATTATAAGGAATAATCGTAAAAAACAAAATATTAAACTCTAATATATGAATTTTCTAAGAATCAGTATTAGTAAATGCAGCTAAATACTATCTTCACGTAGGCGGCCAATAGCGCAGAACCGGCTATTGGCCGCCTACGTGATATAACATATTGTGAAATTCTTCGTAAAATAACATCTAAATAGCGAAGTTCATTCTCTACTTAATGAGCATTTCCTGCGATCATATTTTTCTTCCTATTTCTCAAAATATATTTGTAAATATAGTGTATTTTAAACGTATTCTTTGGACACATTTCATGATGACCAATGACCTTGAACTGATTTTACTATGCACTTAACTCACCGACAGCAGTGAGAGCGAAGTCATTCTTTGCATTTCAAACAGGAAATGCAATCTTATTATCCACTGCCCACTAGAAAAATAAAAACAATACAGCAATAAACTGCGATGAAGATGAATATGATAACAATGAAAATTATCATGTGCCAGGAATCAACAAATCTTCATATGATGAAATGAATATTAATTGAAATGATGGAGGCAAAGTTGGGCCCAGGGCCTGGTAGTCTATCGGGGGACCCCCTACCCTCCTTTCAAGGCTAAAAAATAATTAGTTTATAAAAGAGGATACAAAAGAATATTTTTGGAGGAAAGTTTATATTAATTTTTAATATTAATTATAATATAATAATATTATTATTAACATATATTATATATTATTATTATTATTAATAATATACTAGCATATAGCCCGTCATATGACGGGATCAGTAAAATTTTTAATTTTCCAGAATTGTAAAGTACCTTATAAGGCAGGTAAAAAAATGGTTTGTTTTTTGGCTGAGAATTATTTTACAACAAAATATTACCTTAAGAAAATTATTTACGTAATATCTAAGTTTAGTGATAAAACTTATGGAAATAATGCAGAAGATATTTAAATAATCTAAAATGAATGATTAAATGAGATGGTTAAAGAAATGGCGTCATAATGCTAGAAAAAAATGTTAATTTTACCAATTTATTATGTGATAAATTGATAAATTTAATCGCCTGCTCTTAAAATGGGGCTTGATATAATAACGGTAATACGTGAATTTAATAAAATAAAAATAATAAAAATCACAAAAATTTAAAAAATGGTAAAAAATTATTTGAAAAATAATAAAACTTTAAAAGCAATAAAACAACTTTAGGAATAAGAATTCAAAAGAAAAAGCAGAAATTATTAAATTAATTAGACATTTAGAAAAATTCGGCTACGTCGGGGGGCAGAACCATCAACCCGAGAAGTACCCGAGAAGTAATGATCAAATGGGCGCACTTTCTAATCCACGTGCCAGCTTACATGTGGTAAAGAGAATGGTTAGAAAATATAAGGGTCAAGTAAAAACAGTCCAGCAATTTAAATATTGCGCTCCGCCCTCGCCATCTTATCAATAATGAATTTAGGGTAGAATAACAGGAAGAATAAGGCTTGAAATAATAGCATTAAACGCTGCAAAAAGGGGGGATGAGGTGGATTTCGAATTCACTTTGAATTTTGCTAGCCCTAACTTATAAAAAATCCAATATGGATGACTGTATCCATTCCAGGTACAACCGCATCATAAATTCGCGGACAGACGGACAGACAAATTAGGATATTATTATATAGGGGATTAATATTATTTTTAATATAATTTTTTATATTCTTTTATGTTTACATACCTTTGTAGTACAGTCGAATGCCAAAATCTGTATATCCCCAAGGATGTAAACTGTAACACTTGCAATTAAGTTTTTATATAAAAATAAATAAAATAGCATAGGTAAGATTAACAAATAATAGCTATTCGTAGATTTTATGACAAAACTAATAAGAGAAAAAAATAATAAAATTCAAATTTTGTTAATTAAATTATTTAAAATTTAAAATTAAGTACCAAATTTTAGGGGGCCTTAATTTTAGGGAGCCCTAGGTCCAGTCGGCAAGTGCTTTAATCAGGCCTTGGAAATAATCCTACGGTATTACTGTCTGATGAAAATAGGCCTGAAAGGATTTTTGGGTGCATTATATAAATGCGAGACGTAGTATGAGAGAAAACACTTTGAAACAAGAAATCTCAGGCAAAATTAACAGACTTTATCAGTAATTAAATTTATCGACGCGTGTGGTAATGTAATCTAATTACTGATCATTATGTCATTATGTTCAATGGACATATCATAAACATATGATCATTATGGTCATATATTTATGGTATAACCTTTGAACTTATTAAAATATTTTCTATCTAATTTAAAATAGTAATATTTTTATATATGTGGATGTAGACTATATATTATAAAACTCCTTAATGTAAAAGCGTAATAAAATCTACTAAGACGTAAAAAAAGGTCATAGTCATACATTCAAGGATAAAATTTAAATTATGTATCAAAGAAGAAAATTTTAAAAGAGAAAATAAAAGAAGGAGTAAAAGAAGAACATCTTAGGAAATAAAGGAATATATGAAACAATACTTCGGAAAATTTCAATTGATTTTATTTCTTGGAATCTCGCTTATAATTCGCTTTGTAAAGAGGAGGACAGAAAAATATGAATTTTGTCATTTTAGGTAATTTCAAAATTAAATTTTTTCTACGTGAAACAAAGGGTCATATCTCAATGAAATTAAAATGCTCTCAAACAATGCTCTTAAAAAGGATAGCCATACAAAAAGGTCATAGCCATATGATAAAATTTAAATTATGTGTAAAAGAAAAGTTTTAGTAAAAGAAGAAATTAAAATGCTCTCAAACAATGCTCTCAAAAATGTCATAGCCGTACATTCAATGATAAAATTTAAATTATGTAAAAAGAAGAAAATTTAAAAATTGAAAATCAATGAAGAAATTAAAATGCTCTCAAACAATGCTCTCAAAAAGGTCATAGCCATATATTCAATGATAAAATTTAAATTATGTATCAAAGAAGAAAATTTTAAAAGAGAAAATTAAAAAAAGAAAAAAAAAGGAATAAAAGAAGAACATCTTCGGAAATAAAGGAATATATGAAACAATACTTAGAAATCAGTTTTGATTCTCATAATTTCAATTGTTTTTATTTCTCGCTTCGTATATCTCGCTTATAACTCGTAAAGAGGAGGACAGAAAAATATGAATTTTCTGTCAATTTTACTTAAAGTAAAATCAAACTTAAATTTTTCTATGAGAAGAAAAGAGTTATATTTACAAAATCAATGAAGAAATTAAAATGCTCTCAAAACGGAGCTCTCAAACAATGCTCTCAAAAAGGTCATAGCCATATATTCAATGATAAAATTTAAATTATGTGTAAAAGAAGAAAATTTTAAAAGAGAAAATAAAAGAAGAAAAAAAGAAGGAATTAAAGAAGGAAATTTTAGGAAATAAAGGAATATATGAAACAATATTTAGAAATCAGTTTTGATTCGTATACTTTCAATTGTTTTTATTTCTAGATTCGTATATCTCGCGTATTACCCGCTTCGTAGAAAAGGACGACAGCAAACTATGAATTTTTTTTGTCAATTTTAGGTAAAGTCAAGTCAAAATAAAATTTTTCTAAGTGAAGAAAAGGGTCATGTTTATAAACTCAATGAAGAAATTAAAATGCTGTCAAAACGGAGAAAATGCGTTTTAAAATAAAATAATATAACAAATGACATTAGAAAATCAATTTTGATTCTGAAATTTCATTTGTTTATAACTTCATTCTCTTTGTGGAAAAGGCTGGAAAAGAAGAAAATTTTAAAAGAGAAAATAAGAGAAGAATAAAAGAAGGAACAAAAGTAGGAAATTTCAGGAAATAAAGGAATATATGAAACAATAATTAGAAATCAGTTTTGATTATCATAATTTCAATTGTTTTTATTTCTCGCTTCATATAAAAGGAGGACAGCAAAATATGAATTTTTGTCAATTTTAGGTAAAGTAAAATCAAAATTAAAATTTTCTAAGTGAAGAAAAGGGTCATGTTTACAAACTCAATGAAGAAATTAAAATGCTGTGAAAACGGAGAAAATGTGTTTCAAAAGAAAAGAATATAACAAACAACATTAGAAAATCAATTTTGATTCTGAAATTTCACTTGTTTATAACTTCATTCTCTTTGTGGAAAAGGCTGGAAAAGAAGAAAATTTTAAAAGAGAAAATAAAAGAAGAATAAAAGAATGAATAAAAGAAGAAAATTTTAGACAATAAAGGAATATATGAAACAATACTTAAAAATTAGTTTTGATTGTCATAATTTCAATTGTTTTTATTTCTCGCTTCGTATAAAAGGAGGACAGCAAAATATGAATTTTCTGTCAAATTTAGGTAAAGTCAAAATTAAATTTTTCTACTTGAAAAAAAGGGTTATGTTTAGAAACTCAATGAAAAAATTAAAACGCTGTCAAAACGGAGAAAATGTGTTTTAAAATACAAAAATATAACAAACAACATTAGAAAATCAATTTTGATTCTGAAATTTTCACTTGTTTATAACTTCATTCTCTTTGTAGAAAAGGATGGAGAGAATATGAATTTTCTGTAGATTTTAGGGAGCTTTCTGTTGAAAAAAAAACTTTTTCAGACAGTTACAATTCACAAAAGCTTTTTTGCGTGCGTGCAGAAATTTCCTGATGCGCAATGCTTTTAAAGAGATATTACGGGCTATACTCTAATGCACGGGATAAAATGGAAAAAGAATTCAAGGCTGAAGCCCCACCATTTTAATTTCACACACACTCAAATATCAGAATGGCTCTAAAACGTTGGAAAGTAAATATCGTGAATTTAGAGAAAGTCAATTGCAATACCATATACCATAATAAAAAAAAACATTTCAGAGTGATTATTCTTTACCCTTTTTTACCAATTATTGTTACTTTTTGTTTACATCATATTTTACTGGGTTTTTTTTTTAAATAAAAGCAGAACTAATACTTGTTAACACTAGATTTAAGGATGCTGATCATATACCTATTTTTACTGAAGTGAGCCAATTTGACTCATACAAGAAGTTCCAAATTAATTTAAGCAAAGAAAATAGTTCCAAATTAATTTAAATGAAATGTTTATTATCCAAAAATTCATGGAAAATATTTTTTACATATAAAATCTGTTTTTCAAACACATTTTCCTCAAACATTTCTATTACATTTAGCACAGTGGTTTCTACATCTGATTCTTTTGCATAATTGTTGAACTTGACAATTCTTCCCTGCGACAGTAGCATGAATTTCTGTCATTGGAATGGAAGCGTTCTCGACTTCTCTATATTTACTTCTTAGCTCTTCAGCCAATTGGAAAGTAAATCTCGACTGTTGCCCAGGCCTGATAGGACCAATAAATTTCATGTTATGCCATTAATTGTTTAACCATTTTATGAGTCAAATTGGCTCACAACCGTGAAAATAGGTATAATAGGTATACCACATTTGATAATGCGAAATGAAGGGAGTCTGCGGGGAAGAGGAATGAAACTTTACAAATCTTTTATTACTTAACTAAGAACCAACGTATGTTTTTGAAAAGTGATATTAAATATACATATACATATAGACATATATATATATACATATATATACATATATATATATATATATATATATATATATATACATATAAATATACATATACATATACACACACACACACATATATATATATATATATATATATATATATATATATATATATATATATACATATATATAGATATATAGATAGAGATATAGATATAGTGATCAAATTTTTAATGAGTCAAATTGGCTCGGTCCGTAAATCTAGTGTTAAACACAAACACACATATGTTTGTGTTTCTAGTATGTGTCAATTTTGTTCCTTTGTCCTGTAGTTTTATTTTGTACTTTATTCATCGAAATTATACTTTTCTGTTACTACGTATATTAAATAACAATGACTTAAGGGTACAAGAGACGTTGAATCTCAGTTTTTGAACATTTAAATTTTTAACTTTTTAACGTTACATTTATAATGGGAATTCGTTGTTACAAGAGACATATTAAACACTAAAATCTATAAGAAAATAAATTTTGATTAAAATATTAGACTATTTGATAAAAACTGAGTCATTCAAGAATATTCTTTAAAAATTCTTATTGTGCAAACAAACCAATTGCTTTTATTCTTTTCGATTTATTTTTAAAATTTGTATAGAAACAAAACTGTGGATTGAACGTTAAATATCATTTATATAACAATATTATTTCGGGATAAAACATTTTAGCAACTACTTTTCCCGTTTCACGATATTAAATACTCTGTAAAGAGTACTTAGAGATTTAAAAAAATCATACCTATTTTATAATAAAAACATTAACAGACAATATCCAAAAATTTTGAAAGAGAAATACGTGAAAATCATTGTTGTTTGTCAATGTCATTTGGTGGATCCCAGCACGTGAGCCAGAGGCCAAATGAATTAAGGCAAAGGGGTGTGCCTTAATTCGAGTGTGCGAGCAGTGCTAAGGTGGGTGAAAGAACGTCTTAGTTCAAGTACTCAAGTAGGTCCTCGTAATTTAAAAGCAGCGCCCCAAGAAGATCCCCAGGTTTGACCTGGTACCCCCAAAAGTATCATTTGAGAACTTGGAAGACATTGTTAAAACAAACCTAATTTACGGGAAGAACAGTGCAGTGAAGAACATGGCAGATCTTAGGCCGGCTCGAGCCCCTAACCCGCAAACCTCCAACTACGAGATAGCTGCTTTTGCTGACTGGGTAGCCTCGCCTCATACATAGCAGTAATACACCTGAAATGCAAAGCAATAATGTACTGTCAAATTGAAGTATGCCGAACGATGGTCAAATGGTTAGGGTGCTGGCCTTCGGAACCGGAGTTTGTGGGTTCGAATCCCACTGTGACATGGATGTTCGGAATCGGCTTTAAGCAGTAGGTCCCAGTGTCATTAACCCTTGTGTTGCGAAAAGTAGTACCAAACCAATCAAACTGTAATATATTTTTTAAAAGTTTAAAATAAGGATGTATTATATTAAAAAAAAACTTTGGTTTTAGTGCGGTAAAATAATATTCTTGTTCAAAATATGTCTTTTGATAAGAATAAAAACTCATTCCACTTTTGGTCAACTTCTGCCATTGAGAAGGTTTCTTGTCCCCGATGTAACAATTATAGCACATTATTTAGAGAAACTATAAGTTTTGGAATTTATATTTTATTATAAAAGTTTAATATTTATCAATCAGGTACAAAATTTCTTGTTGTTGCCATCCTGGGTGTAAATAATATTAAAAGAATTTGAGAACAAGAATGAATCATTTGCTAAATTTTATTCTGAGATTTCGTTTCTAAAACCCCAAAGAACACAAATGTATGACCAATAATGATAAACCTTGAAATGCGGTGGACTTTCATTTCCCGCTCCCACAAATAATCCTTAGCTCATAATATATTGATTCATACCGACTCAGTCATCGAATGGGGCTAATTATAGAAATAGAAACCCACGCTCTGCGGTGATTCCGCAACGCAGAAAAACGTTCAGCCTTCGACGATGGCGATTGTCCACGCACGGACAAGAAAGAGTTCCTGAGCGGTGATTAACGGCGGAAGGAGATGCAAGGTTACACGCCGGTGCATTCGGAGCAATTAGCAGGGCGTATTGCGATGAATGTAATTTCTCAGAATATCCGCAAACGTGTCTGAATTCTTGTAGAGTAGATATGCTCAGAGCTCTACGTTAATCCGCTCTCCTTAAGCGAGCTAATTCATAACTCTACCACTTCGTATATCGTTCCTCAACGAGGTTCTGCAACATTAAATTTAATTCAAGAGGTGAAGGCCTCTTGGACAGAAACTCGAAAGTTTGGCGGCATTTCGTGTACCATATGCATATACAGCTGGATCCTTTTCTTTATGAACGATAATTCATTCATTTAATTTGAAAACAAGATCATATCAAATAATCAGATCAATAATATTTCATACGATCTTGTTTTCTTTCCTTTCTTCCCTTTTTAATTCATTAGTTATTCTTCTTATAATGCTGTCTTTATAATGACTTCTCAAGACTCTTTAATACTTTAGTTAATCTACTTATAATGCTGTCTATATAATGACTTTTCAAGACTTATACAAAGGTGATAGGTGAAGGTTAGAAAACAACTTATACAAAGGTTTTACTTAGAAGGATTAACTGAGAATTAATACCTTTTAACTGTAGGTTTTAACCTTTAATTCTTATTTTATGCAACACTTAATTATATGAACATAAGTTAAAAGATAGAAGTAAGGACATCAGAGGGTATAAAAGGGCACATTCTCTACTGATTGTTAAAAATCTAGTGTCGTAATATATTTAGAATACTGAAATTGATTCTTAATCCTTTAAAGGTCACCTACATAAATTCTTTGGAATTTAAGGAAATTAGTTTATATATATTATTTATGAACCTTATAAATGCATGTATTAAAGTTTTTCTTTGCAATCCTTGGAGGGGTTTGCTTAGAGGATACCAGACGATGAATTGAGGGGGGGGGGGTTAACTGATAAACCCATCCCCTTATACAGCTTGAACATAATACTTTTTTAAATTTTAATTAAATTGGAAGAACAACAAGTAAGTGTTCTTAAAAGGTAAAACAAATATATAGTTTAACTATTTACAAGTGTTGTTTGAATAGATGTTTTTGTTTGGGGTCATAAGTGAAAAACAATTGTCGTAGTACTGTCGTTTATTGTAAGTTTTAAAAGTCAAAAATATAAAAACATAGAAAAAAATTCACATTTCTCCAAAAATTAGAGATGAAAAATGTTTAACAGGAGGTTTAATTGCGAAACCCCTGTTTCTAATTATTATTGTTTAATATTTCTCCAAAAATTAGAGATATAAAATGTTTAACAGGAGTTTCGCTGCTAAACCACTGTTCGCTGAAAGGTTAAGGTGTGTCTGTGCTGGACAAATTCCTCTTGCTCAATGTTAAAATATGGCGAAAATAAAATTCCCTCTCGTATATTCGCATTTAAATAATTCTTTTGAAAAAAAATAACGTCTGGTAGAACAGCAACTTCTCTAGGATGGGTTTTTCCCCTTTTTTAAGAAACACCGAGAGAAATTTACTTAATTATTTGGGAGAAATTTTGTTATAATCTTTTTCAAACGCAATTAAGAACATTTAACAGACATGAATTAAAAAATAAAATTAATATAAAAGCATATTTAAGAAAATTGATAAAAAAGCTAACTTTGTTTCTAACAAAAATGATTAAAAATGCACTGAAAAGTAAAAAATAGTTTTAGAAGAGCGCGTAAAAGAAAATGCTAATATATGAAAAGCGATTAAATGCATAAAAAGCTAATATATGAAACTTGTAAAATGCTGATATAGCAAAATTGTGTGGAGCTTTTATAAGGTAACGGCTAAATTCTATGATGGGTTATGTGACAAAAAAATAAAACCTACTAGTCCTGCCTATGTATACACCAACCTACCCACCCACATATATATATATATATATATATATATATATATATATATATACAATGTACCATATACAGATATATATATACAATATATATAAATATTATCCAGATATCATCACATAAATATATATATACACACGATATTATCAGAAACACGTGTGTGTGTGTGTGTGTGTCGTAATCCAATATTAAGGGGAATGGACGAAACAGTCTCTCTTGGTAAATCATCTCTTTATTTAATATAGAGTTTCGTTTAAAAGCGTCGCTTGCGCCATTTGCGTTTGTTCGTTGCAAAGCCACGCGCCAACTGAAGACTATCGGTTCGCTTAATTATCAAATTCTTTAAAAATCTTTCCGCTCGACCGGATGCTCCTAAAAGCTTACGCGATCATGGGTTTTTTTCCATTTATTTTGTTATTACGAAAGAGTTCCCTTTTAAAATCTTCACAACTTGTTTAATTTTCCGAAATCCCCCTTTTAGACCTGACACACACACATACGCACACACACACACACACACACATATATATATATATATATATTATGACAAAATTTAAAATAGAATACATATCGTTCATGTTTTAATTTTTTTCTCAATAGCTGCAACTATATGAACATCAAAATTATTTTTGTTTAAACCCAAAAACTACAATAAATTATTTAACAATGTAGATATAAATAAAAGAAAAATGGTTGAAATAAATGTTGCGAGGTGTATTGATTTTCTTTGGTGAAATCTATTGGACAGTTCGCGAGGAAAATCTTCCAGCGAGGAAATGTGTAGTTCTTAGGGAGAACTTATTTCTATCTTGATACAATTATAAAATCTTTTTTCAATAGTAACTACATTTTTTTTCTATTTTCCTTCTCTCACGTAACTCTACAATCAGATTTATTTGTTTTTCAGGAATTTATTTAGGTTTAAATGCATTGGATCTCCATCAAATACTTTTAATACATCCAAACATCTTTAAAACGTTATTTTTTTCAATAAATTTTTTCATTTTCCTATTTTGATGTATAATTTAAAAAAATATTCCTTATATTTAATAATTTGTGAATTTTCTTTTTGTAGTATGTAAAACTACAGTTATAAGAATTTGAAATATACACGAGAGGAAATTTTCGAAATCTGAAGAGCTTGTCTGTAAACTAGATATATACCAAAAAGTTTTATACGATTTCTTTCAAGTTAAAAAAAATATTCAGTATCATGAAGTAAACAAACTTTAAAAATAGCTATTGCGATTTTCTATGTCTGTCAAAAGTTATAAAAGGCAACATGTTTTAATCATTTTTCTCCGAGCACTATCAGTTGACTCTGGCAAAGTAAAAGACATCGCTGAATTTTCAATAGACTTTGTGACGTTGAAATGGAATTGAATATGAAGCACTAGCAGTCCATCCTATGGTCCAATGGTATTTTAAAGGTTCTTCTTCAGAAATGGAAGGCATTAGTTATCATAAAATATTTTAGAGAGTGTGAAAGATGGAAATAAAAAATATATCACAGTGATTTAGACTCTAGTACAGTTTTATCAAAATACTTGACTGCCGGTCAGTGAATTTTTTAAAAATATTTAATCTTTTCTACGGGTTAATGATGTAGCCGGGATTTTTTTCGGGGAAGGTTTTAAAGTCTAAATCCAAAATAGAGAGAATTATCAATTTCAAAAATTAAATTATTACACATGTATACATACTTGAGTCTTGTACATCTGTCCATAGTTCTGGCATGATCACATGAATATGTCCTAAAGGACCAGTCTCATGAACTTCGTATAATGGCTAACCGCGATTAACCCATGCTAATCAGTGGTCAGTCTCGATTCTCCGTTTACACAGAGATTAATCGCAATTAGCCGTTAAACGACGTTGGTAAATCTTGCCCTAAACGGATCGCCAACACTTGGGCTTCTACCATATTACAGCGACTTATGTCACTGATGACTTCTACATCGTAATGACGTTAGAAATCGCCAGAGATAGGAATTTAGTACCGTGAATTTCCCTCTGTGACATCATTATGACGCAGAAGTCATCAGGGACATATGTCGACTGTAAAATGGTAGCACGCTAAAAATAATTTCATTGCATCTTAATAAATATATTTGCAACAATGTGTCTTTTAATTTACGCTCTAAGTTTATACTAGACTAATATTTGACTGGTTAATAATGTAGCATATTTAATTCACTCTCCAGTATTTACCAAACGACTGACAGCGAAGTCTAAAACGAGTATGGAAATAATCAATAAATTATAAACTACCATTTTAAAGTAGCAAATTATTTCTTCTAGTTAAATACATCTTTGTTAGACGTTAATTAAACTTCTTATCTACTTTCCAAAAATTTTAACTTAGTACATATAATACGTGAACAAAAATATATTAAGCATGCATACTAATTTGAAATAATTAAATATTTTACATCATCTTTATTTAAGAATTCTTTTGAAGAATCACGTCGCTGTTCTGCACCCACATTTGACGGAGTTCAGACAAGGCTGGGTTTAGTAGTTTTGCAGCCTCAGATGCAAAATTTAAAATGCCAGCCCCTCCCCCATCTGATAAAGTTAGTTTTAAAAGTGATCATCGTTGACAGATTTTTTTCTTCATAATCTCAACAGCCGGTTACCGGCTAAGGCTGTCTGATCGTTTAAATCATATAGATCGGGGATTCTCAAACTTTACAGCTTACGAAACCTGTTTCTTACCATCTATATAACAATGGAACCGCTATATAAATGCTACTTAATGGGCAATTAAGGGCCTATTATTGAACATTCATTACACATAAAAGTAAAAATTAAACAATATAAAACAGCATAAAAATATAGATAAGACTTACAAAAGGTAATGCGGATGCAAAACTTTTGTAATATAATAATACATAGATGAAAAGTATCAATAGGATAAATGGCTTAATTTTTAACTGCCATAAATGCCTTTAAAGTTTTGTTGTATCAAAGAAATGTTTACTCGCATATCATGCCTCGCATCCTATATATTCCGGTATTTCGTTTTCGATAAGGCATATACAGAAAGCCAGTTTTGCGAAAAGCCAATTTTGCAAATGTAGATCGCTCCAAGAGGTAATAGGATAGAGCCTTTCCGGATAATAATCAATATTCGCTTTTCAAACAAGACCAGAATTCTGACGCTGACACTGTTTTATAAAATTATGGTAGTCCGATGTCAGTTCAATAAGTTTTTCATACTCTTCCGAAAGAAAACATGAATGTTCTTCGTTTATAACAAATGGATTTTTGATTCATAATTGTTTCTTTAAATGTTCGTATTGCTCTTAAAGGAAGTATTGCTCCATAGAATCATCGAAAGAGTCAATGCTATTAAAAATTTCTCAAGGATCTCCTAGACGGTCGTTGAGGATCCTTAGGGTCTCACGGAACACACTTTGAAAAACCCTAATCTAGATTGATCAAACGTCATTGCCCTCTAGCAATTAACACGTATGCTTTTAAGCCATTGCTCCCCACTCTCTTCTACCATTGTCTCTAATTGTTTCTCTAATTGTTGTCATAATTGTCTCTTTAAATTTTCGTATTGCTCGTAAAGGAAGTATTGCTCCATAGACTCATCGAGAGAGTCTATGGTATTAAAAAGTTCTTAAGGAACTCTTGGACGGTCGTTGAGGAACCATAGGGATCCAAGGAACACATTTTGAGCAACCCTAATCTAGATTGATCAAACGCTATTATCCTCTAACAATTAACACGTATGCTTTTAAGCCATTGCTCCCCACTCTCTTCTACCATTGTCACTAATTGTTTCTCTAATTGTTGTCATAATTGTATCTTTAAATTTTCGTACTGCTCGTAAAGGAAGTATTGCTCCATAGACTCATCGAGAAAGTATTAAAAAGTTCTTAAGGAACTCTTGGACGATCGTTGAGGAACCTTAGGGCTCCAAGGAACACATTTTGAGTAACCCTAATCTAGATTGATCAAACGCTATTATCCTCTAACAATTAACACGTATGCTTTTAAGCCATTGCTCCCCACTCTCTTCTACCATTGTCTTTAATTGTTTCTCTAATTGTTTCTTTAAATTTTCGTATTGCTCGTAAAGGAAGTATTGCTCCATAAACAAATCGGGAGAGTCTATGGTATTAAAAAGTTCTTAAGGAACTCTTGGATGATCGTTGGGGAACTTTAGGTCTCCAAGGAACACATTTTGAGAAACCCTAATCTAGCTTGATTAAACGCTATTATCCTCTAACAATTAACACGTATGCTTTTAAGCCATTGCTCCCCACTCTCTTCTACCATTGTCACTAATTGTTTCTCTAATTGTTGTCATAATTGTCTCTTTAAATTTTCGTACTGCTCGTAAAGGAAGTATTGTTCCATAGACTCATCGAGAGGGTCTATAGTATTAAAAAGTTCGTAAGGAACTCTTGGTCGTTGAGGAACCTTTAGGGCTCCAAGGAACACATTTTGAGAAACCCTAATCTAGCTTGATTAAACGCCATTGTCCTCTAGCAATTAACACATATGCTTTTAAGTCATTGCTCCCCACTCTCCAAACACCTTGTTCAGGGTCTTCTTTTTCCGCTAGATTTATGGAACTTTATTTTTTACGGATTTTCACCTTTGTATCTCTGTATGTGTTCAAACCATCTTATTTGAGAAACTTTATTAATCTTTACTGTATTAGATTCTCTGTATTTTCGTTGTATTTTTACATTATTTCTTATCCTCCTTTTTCTCTTACTGCAGCGAAAATTCTTCTCAGTATTTTTCTTTCAAAAATCAACACTTTACTTTCTTCTGCTTTATTTATTGTCCAACATTCCTACCATATAAAACTATTAGTCTAGTATTTTGAAAACTGAATCTTAGTATCTTTACTCAGAAATTAAGATTTCGCTTGCTTTCTAAATAAAATAAAATAAAAAAAGCCTCTAGTCATGTCAGTGCAGCTCATGCATGTCAGTGCAGTTTGCAATTTCCCTTGTTTAAATAAAATTTTAATATTTTAGAAGTAGACATTTTGAAGATTATTTTAAAAGATAATTTGAAGAATCTAAACCGCAGTCATATTTATAAGTGATGTAATTCAGAATCTTTGTAAATGTTTTTAGAAGGCAGTTGCATGCCATATTGTGTGTTTTAAAAGTGTAAATCGTGAACTATAATAAATGCTTAAAGAAAACCTTATAATGTTACAGAAACTTCCTTAGCACTTTAAGTAGTTCCATGATCATATGAATTGTAGTCCAGACCAGTAGGAATATTATTATATTTATTATTAAATTAAAAACCTTTTAGTATTCTGATTTCTTTTTTACCTATGATTTTGCCAGAGCAGTAATTTTTTTTAAGATTTCCACTAACTTCTCCATTTTTTAAAAAATAAATATGCAGTTTAATAAATTTGTATGTGAAAATATACTTTTATTTCCATGTTAAAATGCAATGTGGTAAACTCCAAAATTTCGAGCAAGAGAAGGCTTGACGCTTGAGCCCTTCAACCCCCCCTCTGGATATGGCCTAGGTAAGGGAACTTGTTCGAAAGAGGTGTAGTAATTCAGATATTATGGGCTAGAGGCTGAAACAGTTTTCTGCCCCAATACCAATAGTTAATTGCTTATGTGGGAGGGGGAGGCGATACCGTATCTGATTCTGCATTAGCTTGAGCCACTAAGCCCCTTTACTACGCCCTTCGTTCCAAAGTAATTAAGGCGTAATGGGCAATTCACAAATACATTTGCGGATTAACTGTAAGGATAATCACATTTAATGCTCCTCTACTCAATGCAGAACAGTGGTTCCAAAATTGGTTCCTTCGGACCCCTAAGGGTCCATGTGATCACCGAGTAGGTCCGTGACCAATAAAAATTAATTTGGAGGTACGTGGTCGACGTTTGGGGGTACGCGAGAGATTTGATACAAATTTAAATAACTGGGACTCAATTTAATTTCTGTGAGAGTTAAAATAAATAGCAATAAATAAATTGATTGCCATTCATTTCAGTTGGGAGGGTATCCACCTGCAGTGGTAAGAAGTCGGTACAAATCTCTCTTAAGGCTTGGGAGTTCCATTGCATTGCAATATTGCTTAAGAAGAAATATGAATTATTTGGTTTGGTTTGGTTTGGAGTGCTACGGTCTACTATTTTGAAACACGAGGGCTAATGAGACCGGGACCTATAGCTTAAAGCCGTTCCGAACGGATACGAACATCCATGCCACAGTGGGATTCGAACCCACGAACTCCGGTACCGAAGTCCAGCACCCTAACCAATCGGCCATCATTCGGCATGAATTTGATTTTTTTCTAACTGTTTGTCCGTGTAATTATAAAAACATGATTTTGAATTAATGTATTGTAATTAAATATACTTAATGTGTTGTCCATATATAAGTAAATTCCTTCGTTATTAAATTCATAAATCCCACTAATTCTTAATAAATATTTTTAAGCATGGTATAAATGTTTAATTTTAATTAAGAAAAAATTTTATTCTCCTCCATTACCATGCTTATTTATCCGTTTCACTACAGTAGCTCTGATCTCGAGGACCAGGCTCAGACAGTTCAGATTAACCCTTCCTGTGCGAGTTTGTCTTGTTTCCTCATCGACAATCAGACGCCTATATCACGGATGACGAACCGTTTTCGATTAATTTGCCAATTAAATTGCTATTTCTTATTTTCATATCTCCACTGTGCCATTTGTTTTATTTCTTTTTAAAACTCATATTTAAATCTTTATAATCTGCATACAAATGTTTCGTTTTTTTTTTAAATTACTTGTCATCTTGTCACAATGTGGGAATCACTGTTTATATGTACAGTTTTTAAGTAACATTTATTTAAAAATTCGGTTTTGTATGATATAGAAGCCTTTTATTTTGTCATTTATTACTATTTTGTTTAGAAAATCAAATCGTCTGAATCAAAAAGGGATATCCAAATATATCATATCATCAACGATATCATCAAAGTATATCATATTGGTGCTCTCATTCTCCAAGAATCATTCTCCCATATTTCGAAACATCTATTTTGTTGAATACAATCTTAATATTAAAATATAACAAATCAAAAGATAAAAAAAATTTCTCGTTTTATAACTTATCCCACTCATGTTCTTCTCCAAGAAAATGTCAGTGCCTCCAACAAAGACTTACGGTGACGACCTCATCTTGTAAATTTTCTTAAAATTCTGTTTTAAGGTTATATTGCCTAATTAATTGTTTTTTGCTATATTTTATGGTGAAGTACCGTTTTCTGTAATTTTATATTAATTTTTCATTTTCCAATATTTTGGGTATCGTATCATTCCGCTACTTGGCTTTCGTATTTTTTTTTTTTTTTTTTTTTTTTTTACTTTGCGTAATGTTTTGTCTTGTTTTAGGTTTATAAAATAATAAACTGAAAAATGCTTAATAAAAATTTTAAAATTTTATAAAAACCAAAAATACATCTTTCTGTTAGTGTTCTCACTTTTTGTTTATTTTTATTAGTTGTACCAAATTGCTACTTTTTATTGTCCCTATTTTTTATTATTGTATTACTTTTTTTTTCTATTTTACTATTTTATTACTTTTTTCTGAGCTTCATGTTTTTGAATCTATGTATTGCTGTTAACCATACTGAATGGTCATTGTCAAGGTTACAGTCTAATTATTCCCTAATTAGACAACGTGTTGTTTACTCATACTTTCTTATGAGAACGTCCTCACCTCCTCGCTTCCTTGTGAGCTGGAGTGTATTAAAATTTTGTTTGGATCACTTTTTGCCTGGAGGCCTAAATTTATGTTTTGATCTGCTTACGTTCGGAGGTTAAAGTGAAGACCTTACACTTCGCTAGGTACTCCGTTAAACCCAATTACTTGACCTTGACCTTGACAAAGACTTCCATGATAGAAGGGGACTCTAGTTACCCTTCTGTCTTATTAAATCTCATAAGGGCGCTTATGCTTGTACTTGTTTCTGAATCCGCCTGTGATGGCTGGAGATTTTTTTTATTTTAATGTTCTTTTCAGTGACTGTAAAGGCGCCTCCATACTATGGTCCACTGCAAGCCGTCACCACTGTCTGGACGGGGTATGGTTTACCGTGGTCGATGGTGGCAGACGATAAAATAGCCTTGGCGGATGATGGCTTCCGAGGCGGTTTTTCTCCAAAGATCAAAGGTAGCCAGATGCGCACCTAAAGTGCTCAGTAGATCCTATGGCCTGTGTTTGGTTCATTTAGTGGCCCAGCGTGTGGATGCAACCCGTGAACCATCGTTCAAGGTCCCCATCAGGAAGTGGTGAACAATTGGCCATAGTGTGGAGGCTAAAAAGATAACATAATTTGTACCTGTCGCGTACCACGAAAGTGCTTGTTCCATAGATTTCCCACCTCTCGCTTACAAGGTGCTACCATAATGAAATGGTCAACAAAACACTCGGCAAACGCTAAAAGTCCTAAAAGGAGAAAGTACTGAATAGCAAATGCTAAATTTATATAGCATTACCGTATGTACATAGTAAATAATAATGCTAAATAATATTATTAGAAGCATTTAAAAAAATTTCTTTTCCATTCCTTACAGAGTCAGAACAACCGCGACAATGAAACGCACAAACATTATTTGTATTACATTCTCTTTCTCCACCTCCCTTGTCTTTGTAACAAACTATTTCCCATTTATCTGATAGCAATCTCTATTTTGTCACTCAAAAACATAACATCAAACGTAAATAATTTGGTATTAAAACATCAAGCTCACCCATCTTATTAGTAGTTTGTAAAAATTATATTTTTATAATTTAAAATATAAGTTATAATTTCAATATATATCACTTTAAATATTAAAACATGTTATTATTATTTTTTACGTTACTGTTAATAATGCCAAAGTTAAAATTATAATTTTGTTATGTAGCTGTGTAGAGTTATTTCACTTGGGTTCATGATAAAGTATTTGCAATAAAGAACCCTCCTGTCTTCAGTAGGAAAGTTGTACAATGCTTATGGAAAAAAAGAAAAAAAATGGACAATGCAATAGACATTTACTGCCTTGAGATAAATTGCATTTTTAAAGACTTAAGTTTTAAAAAGAGAAAAACAATTACTGCTTTTTGGTTATAGCGAGATTTTTCATCCCGTATCAAATTTCGTTCCAATGCTAGTTTTTAGTAATATATTATTAATTGAGAATTAAAAAGTGTTACATATTAAAAAATTACAATTATTATTATTATTTTAATTTTTAAACTAGGCAGATGTAATATAGCCTTATTCTAGCCAATTTCTATTTTAATGAGCCTTATTATAACAAAACAGT
>CM063498.1:176132321-176172321 GCA_032207245.1 Pardosa pseudoannulata
AATACAAATGTTAACATCCGAATGATTTTTGTTAGTTCATTTTATTTATATTTTTTTGCCCGCTTTCATTTCAAAATTATATGTATTCTTCTTGTTTACGATGTTTATTATTCAGTCAATTAATGTATGTGTATATATATATATATATATATACATACATACATACATACAAACATACATACATACACAGGCAGGTGTGTGTGTGTGTATTTTTTCATTTTTTTTTTTTTTCATTTAAGTATGCTATTCGTCTTATAAAATGCCGCTTGTAAAGTTTTGGTTGTAGTTTTATCTTTTATTAGATACATTTGTGTTTTACAACGAAGAAAATAACAATCATATTATTACTTTATGATTATTTTATTAATTTGTATTTCATTCAAGAAATATGCTTTAAATTTCTTATTCCTGGATGGTGAGGCAGCCTGGAAAACCTAACCAAACCATGTTATCTAACTTACCGAAATGAAAAAAAAAATTTTTTGAATTAAATGTTAATTTACAAACTGTTTAATTAAAATTACCCATTGGATTGTTCACATATCATATACCAAATGAAAGCAAATGCTTAATCAGCAGCTATAAAGCTTTCCATTTCTTTCTACATTTTTACTATGTAAAATTATTGCTTTGAATCAAATTTCTGAAAGTCTGCCCACAATGCTTCTTAAAAACTCCCAGTAACGTCTCATTTGTAGACTAATTGCCTTATCATCCACTTTTAATATACAGCCTTTATGTATCGAAATTACAATATCATTAATCTTTTTATCCTTTCATCTTTGTTATGATCCCATAAACGTGACAACATTTTTAACTATAATGCACTGCCTATGAAAGTCTATGACAGCTGAAAACAATTCAGCATTGTAAACCTGTTGAAACTAACTGGTAATGCAATTATCGTACAAGCATTTATTTAGCAGATAATACTGAAAGTTGTTTTCACTGCTAAACAATAGCTTTTGTTGCATCTTTGATCATCTCCTGCTTCAAATAGGGATATACAGTCAGTCAATGTAAAACTCGTACTCGTAGTTTTTTCTGTTCAATTTGAGATTTTAAACGAAAACTAAGACACATTCTTATTTAAAATAAGAAATAAAACTATTAAAATTTTTACACAAAGCACTTTATTATAACCTGCCAACTTTTATTCGTTAATTTTACGGTTTTGGTGTATTTTAACTTTTTAAGGTCATTGGTATAGTGAAACTAAAATTGAAAATTTCGAAAAAAGGACGATGAGTTTTTCACTTTAATAATTTGTGAAAATTAAAATATCTTTTTAATTTCAACAGAAAATTACGTAACTGCTGAATATATATATATAGATATATATATATATATATATATATATATATATATATATATATATATATATATATATATATGTATATGTATACATATATATATATACATATATGTATATGTATATATATATATATATATATATATATATATATATATATATATATATATATATATATATATATATATATATATTGTGACATAATTACTCAGCCATCGAGGTTCTACCGACCTTCGAACACGGCATTGTATTTTAATTGCATATTTATGCCAGTAGTTAATTGTTAATGATTTTTAAAGAATAGGACCTCTCAAATGAAAATAAATTAATTTTACTTATTAAAATTTCAATAAGTATGATCAAAATCAGTATTAATAATCAGTATAATCTTTTCTCTGTACTCTTATCTGATAAATTATTTAGTTTGAAATACGTTAATTTTGTGTTTCTCAAGAATCAAATTTAATTGAAAAAATTAACTGTTTTTTATGTATGATGAAAACATAAAGATTTTATTAATTATAATTTTCCAGGAATAGGAGAAAAATACAATTAACTTTTATTAATTACAGGTTGTTGCGCCTTAGTAAACTAACCAACTATTTTTCACCCAAAAAGTTTTACTGGTGTCTTTTTTTAAAGTTTGCAGGTATACTATACATAATATTTAAATAGCAGAGCATTTATTTATATATGGACAAAAAGACAGGGACAAAAACTAAAAGAAAAGTCCAAGAATAAAAGTTGGACACTATGCAAAATTTTTAATTTTGTAAAACTGAAAAGCATATTTCTTTCAATTTAGAACTTTTTGAATATGATCCAAGTCTCTTAACTTTTTCTTTAAAAAAAATCTCATTGAACAGAAAAAGCATAGTGTACGATTTAACTTTGAATATTTTTGTACTTTAGCATAAATCCTTTTCATTGAGTATATTCATGAAAAATTCTAGATATAAGTTATATTTCAGTCTTAAAGTAAACGGAACACTTTACCAGTAACGAATGTGAGTATGCTTGTGTAAAATATTTGATTTTTCGAGATTTATCTGTTCATGTACACTTGTTTTTCTATTATTTTATCACCAAACTTTCAATCGATTTTTAAGTGGCCATAGCAGTAGAGTTAAAAAAAGAAAATAATCCAGAAAAATTAAAAGATGTGATCCAAGATACTTGTTATTAAGACTTAAAAAAACCCTCTGTACTAAGTTTTTTTTTATTTCGTGCATACATATGGAGTTCAGGCTTGCAATTCCGTCACTTTTCTCACTTTTAGTCACTTATTTTACAATTGATCACTTTTAGTCACTTTTTTAAGTAAACAGTCACTTTTTTCATTGTGTATCACAGCAAAAGTCTGTTGTTGAAAAAAGAAAATCTGAATTAATAACAAAATAATTTAATAAAAGACCAAAAATGTGATGTGCTAATCTTATTTTTCTTATTAAAATGTTATTAGTCACATGGTTTCCAGAATTTAGTGATTTTAAAAAGTCGGAATGAAGTTCCTGAAATGTACATTTGTACTGAAATGTACATTTAATACATTAAAGTAATTTACGTCAAATCACACATTTCTCTTTTTCTTTTTCTACACAATTTTTGTTTAGCTACTCTAATCTAGCTATGTACATATTTCGAAACATCATTAATATATGCAGAAAATTGTGATTGTAAAATTAATGTATTGTATATATTCAAATCTAATTTATAGATTTTCTTGAATAAAAAGCAATGTTGAGTTGTTTTAAATAAAATTTTTAACTTTTTGTATTTGACGCTAAAATCATGTCTTGCATGAATCATTTGATTTAGAGTTAAAATAAATAGAAAAATCTTAATAATAGCATCTGTAATCAAGAGGAGGAAAAAAATCGCTTTATTTTTTCAATGTTTAGTCACTTTTTAGTCACTTATTATGTATTATTTGTCACTTTTCTCACCTTTTTTTAAAGTACCTCAGCAGTTGCAAGTTTAGTCACACGAGCTAAAACATTTCCAGGATTGGAAAAGCTCTGTTTTTCATACTTTCTAAACTCGAAAAGGCACAAACAAGAGAGCTTATTTCGGGTTTTATTTACTTGATGTACAACTGCTATACGCTCAAAAGCCGATTTTTTTTCTTCTTTCCCATCTCCCCTGTTGTATTTTTTGATCAGGCGGTCTTTTGATTGTGGGGAGGGGGAACTGATGATTGATCTAACGCAGATCTCCCATCTTCCATTTATATGACTAATAGCATTATTGATCCTTTACACAGTTCAGCATTTTTTTAAATCTCATTCTCTTATTTATTCCGTTACGCAAACTTTGCATAAGGCTTTAGAGTCACTCTTTAGGGAACAGGCTCACGCACACCTCTGTTTTAGTGTTAAATTACGTATTTGTATATGTAAATTATTAATTAGATATTGTAAATGAACTCTCAGTTATTCTGATACTCTCAATCCTGTGTAATGTTGTAAATGTCGGAAATTTAGTATTATCTTTTCCTTATCGTCAATTGGAAAAATATTTTTAGTTAACACGATTTTTGAAAGTGGTAAAAATGAGTCTTTAATTCATTTGTATTATAAAGATTTCAATAATTCTTTTTTTAACAGTAAAATAACCTGTCATCACATTGTTGTCTACACTATAGTTAGTAAATTAAGTATTAATTATTTTTAAGTAGGGTTGGCACATTTTCGCCAAAGGTAGGAAAAAACCGGTAAAAACCGTCCTGGCAAAAATACATTTTTGCCACTTTTTGCCAAGTGGCAAAAATGGATATGTTTTATTTACGGGGATGTAACTATTTTAGCTTTTAGCAATTTTAACTTTAATCTAAAAGATACATATGTTTTTGTTTTTTTTTAACATAGAATATTCAATGCGTCATTGAAACAGTAACCTAAATCTAAAGTTATGCCTAGAAATAAAAAAAAAGATAAAATGTAGATTGATTTTGCAAGTTCTTATGTGACATGTTGTTTCTAATGTAATTATTAAGTTATTTCCCCTACAAACTGTAGGTTTAAACGTTTTTAGTACTTATATATATATATATATATATATATATATATATATATATGTATATGTATATATATATATATATATTACAATTAAAGACAACAATACTATATTAAATTGATAAATAAAAATATTTTTTATCCCATGCATCCATCATATAAATTTATTTTAAAAAATAGAATATTGTATTTTGATTGCTAACATCAATGAAAATTATTTTAAATTGTGAAATCAATACAATGAAATACCTAATTAATATTCTGTTAAGAATATTAATTAGGTAATATTCTTAAGTATCAATTGTATTATGTACAAAATTATTTATTATATTGTTATTTATTACTTATTAATTATTTTGTCCATTTTTAAAATCCAAGCCATTTTTCTAGAGTGTGCCATTTTTGCCGGTTTTTACCAGGTTTTTTTTCCAGTTTCTGCCACTGTCCTAGTAAAAATACCATTTTGCTGGTAAAATGACCAACCCTATTTTTAAGTAACAGAAAGAATATTCTAGATGTTTCGAATTTTGTACTGCTTACTCATTGATAATCGATCGATTTCCCTTTATATATTTTTAAATCAGGTTTTACGTTTTAAACTCGTATTCATCATTATATTTCTTTTATTTTTATTTTTATACGTTTTTAATTTGTTGCATATCTTGAATTTAATTCTTATTCATGTTCTCATTAAAGTGCATAGAAAAATTTTAAAGATGTTTTGCTTCTTCCATAATTGTTTAGGTAATATCGATGTACAGTTATGTTCCGCAGCATAAATTGTTATTCTATTCATTTATCTTAACATAAATTTTGATTAAAAAATTATTGTTAACAACTAATTGTTTTAAGGTTACTGATAGTTGTGTTAATATAAATATTATAATTCCACCCTATTATATGATAGATTTTTATAAATAGGTTAAGCTAATTTATTTTCTAATTATTGATTTACGATATTAAAATAGCCTAAAAATCTCCCAACTATTTGATTTATTTTTTATTTTATTTGAGAGGATAATCTGTGAGAAGCATTTAACACCGACGTAAACTATTGAAATTCTTCGATTATTAGAAACTTGACAATTTATTTCTACAAACATGTTTCTCTAAAGTAAAGTATAAGTTTTCTTAAAAAAACTTATATTTTACTTTCGAGTATTATTAAAAAAAAAAAAAACTGTTTATTATAGTTTAATTGTAGATGTTATTTCAATATAACTTTTCCCAGCGTATTTAATTAAAATTGTAAGAATTAAATTTTAAGTACTGAAATAAACATTTGTTCTTTAAATGTAGATTGAAATACCATCTGCAATTAAATTATGATAGTAAACAGATAAACAAAATCACTTCAATATTATTTCCGAAAAACATGTTTATATGAATAAATTGCTTTCAAGCATATAATGTATCGAAGTTCACATGTGTGTATCATGATTCTAATAATCTTGAATTATGTGAATAATTCCAATAATTTCCATCACATTTTTGCATCTCACAGAATTATCTTCTCATCAAATTAAAAATTTTCGAATATTTTTGAGATCTTTTGGCTATTTTGAAATCTTAAATCAGTAATTAGAAAATAAATAAGCTTCACCTATTTATATAAAATTATCGTATAATAAAGATGAGTTATATCATTATTTTTATTAACACAACATTAGTAACCTAAAAATAATTAGTGGTTAAAAATAATATTTAATAAAAAATACACTTAAATAAATGAATATATCAATTTACGTTTGGGAACATGGCTGTACATCGGTATTACCTAAACAATTATGGAACTAAAATGAAAATCTTAATTTTATTTAAACATACAAAGATTAAAAAAGCAATTTTATTAATATTTATTTTATTCTTAATTTAAAATTTAAAAATTATTTTAATTACAAAAATACAATGAAAAGCGAAAATTTTTCATAAAGTAAGTATTCGACTTAATAATTGTACGAATATTCGGTGTTCACTTATTCGATAAAATCCCTATTCATTTCAATTTGCCGAACGATGGCCGAATGATTAGAGTGCTGGCCTTCGGAACCGGAGTTCGTGGATTCGAATCCCACTATGGCATGGATGTTCGTAGCCGTTCGGAATCGGCTTTAAGCAGTAGGTCCCGGTCTCATTAGCCCTCTTGTTGCAAAAAGTAGACCGTAGCACTCCAAACCAAACCAAACCAAACCAAACCCTATTCATTTCATCACTATACAAAATAGCCTTCATCTCCCCTCCCCTGTTTTAGTCATAATCAAAACATTAAAATGCAACTCTGTGTTCACTGAACTGCCATTCCACTGTCTCAAAAGGTAACAGTAGACTCCGCTTAATGTGATCAGTTTGGGACACCGTGATTTTGATAACAATAAACGATATCCAAAATTAAATAACTTTACCGCCCCCCTTTAATTCACACGCACTAAATTTCAAAACAAATTAAAAAAACGCGCCTTATATTTATGTACTGTATATTATCCTTTAAAACATAAGAATTGTACACATAATTAAAAAAAAAATTGATCAATTGTTGACTCTCTACAAGTTTATCTAAGAAGTTCATAGATGAATTGTTCGTAATCATAATCAACCTGTCATAACAATTTAAAATTTCGATCTTTTGCTTTAATGTTAAATTTTTTCGCTTTCTGGCTTCCATATCGACAAGCTGCATTTAAGCGAGCAAGGCATAAAATGTGAAATACGCTCCTTCTCAGTTCCCATAATAATGTGTTGCCTTCTGCTTATCTGACAACCATTGACCATCAGCAGGGTGTGCATATTTCTGAAATAAGAGATTTGAAAAAAAATTTTCAATTTTACAACTCCTCTTCAACCTCCACTCAAAATACAGTTTTTTTTTTTTTTTTTTGTTTAAATTAATTTTACAATTTACACTAAATCACAAATTTGTGATGAAAATCACACTCGGTTTATTTAATTTGTGATTAAGTGAATGTTTCAGTCTATTTAGTATGAATGTTATGTGCTTCCTTTGTGTTTTCTTTGTTAATTCAATTAGATTTTAAATATTCAATTTTTGTAAAATTTTTCCTCAAAATGTTGTTTTTGTTTATGTATCAATTTGTTGAGTTACGATCCCCTCGCCAGATTTCAAACGCCACGCTGCAAGCACGCCAATTTCGCCAAATGTGGTTGAAGCACCAACAAGATCCATGATTAGAAACAGGAGAGTGGGCTAAGAAGAGGAGTTGAAAAATCCAGGAACGTTTAACGCCCTACTCTTTTGTTTATTCCCCATTTCCCTAGGTTGAAGAAAAGAATTCTCGAAAATTCAAACAACAGCGAAGGGAAAGAAAAGAAGGGGTTCCTTCTGAATATATTGTGAATATTCCTTTGCCAGTTAAAATGAGGTTCCAAAACTGATAACAGTAACCGACGTAACGATCACATAAAGCAATAATTTTAACATAGACAAAATCGGGACCAAGTGATTTCGATAATAATAAGCGATTGATAACATTAACCGCGATCACATTAAGCGGAGTCAACTGTATTCAGCTTAAAAGTTGTCCGAATACACGGTATTCGGCTAAATCACTATTCGTTTCATCACTATATAGAAGAGCCTCTCCCACTCCCCTCTTTCAGTTGTAATCAAAACATAAAAATGCATCTCCGTGTTTACTGAACTGACATTCCACTTGCAGAAGTCGGCCTCCGATACGTATCTTGCATAAGTCAACTAGAGATAGGAATCCCTCCTGCTGTTTTTCGTCCTGGCAGATGGATCACTCTGAATGATTTTGTGACTCATCTGTCCTACGGAAATCCTCTGCTTCTTCGTTGAGGGAGTGAAATAAAAAAAAACTTTCTCTCATGTGTTTAATGTACCTTGATGTTCATTCACCGTTTCATAGAAATATCTTTAAATGGGAGGTTTTCGATAAAAGCATTTCTGAATATGTTGACTTCATAAGTTCATGTTAAAGTTAGCTTGTGACTTTCATCGCGTGTGTTTTCCCTACCTAATGATGCCTTTCGATCTGTTGACAATATCTTTAGATGTTTCAGGGCAAATAGCCTCGATTAGTCGCGGCTGTATAGGGAATATATTGTCAGCTATGTACAAGGAAGGGGTAATTTTTAATTCATCTAAACAATTTTTGAATATAACAATCAGGGTTAACATGATTTAAATCATGATTTAAATCATGATTTAAATCTTAGTTTAATTTTTTTAAATCATTGATTTATATTTTTTTTTGAAAAATTCATTGATTTAAATCTTTTTTTTTTTTTTTTTTTACTTCTTTTAAAACCTATATTACAAATACAAGAGAATTGGGAATCAGTGAGCACAGAAATACCAATAAGTAAATAAGTGTAAATAGATAGCATGTGTTTTCCAAGAATTTAGGGGTTGTTATCAGAAAGTATGTAGTAGGGGTAGTACAATGATTGATAATTATGACTGGTGGAATTCATTTTATGCAATTGGAGGTAAAGATAGTATTACAGAACTTGAAATCCAGTTTGTCTACCAAATAACAATAGCCGTGGCTTCATCTGCTGGAATGAAGAGACAGTTTTCTTCTTTTGGTATTGTTCATTCTAGCCTTCATAACCAATTAGGAGTAGATAAAGCATCAAAACTAGTGTTTTTATTGTAACAATTAAATTCATAATTCAGTGCGTAAAAAATATTCTAATAATTGTGATTTGTTTTTTTAAATAAATAGTTTGCATTAAAAGAATATTTAATTTGTTCCTTAAATTTATATCTTATTCAGTTTGCACTATCCAATTACAAAATAATGGAATATATTTAGATTAAAATTTATATATTTAATATTAGATAATCAGTGTGTAGAATATACTAGATAGATAAGATGTTACTTCTTAAAACAAACTATTCTATGTATATTACAAAAAAACATAAAAACAACAATTAAAATTAGTATTCAGAAAAAATCCGATTTAAATAAAAAAATCTGATTTAAATTAAATAAATCTGATTTTTAATTTTTTTTTTAATAATGATTTTTTTCCAGAGCTGATAACAATTTTATTGAACTGAAACATTTAATGTGTTGTAATATTTTTTTAAGAAATTAAAGTGGGTTTAGAGAATTTTCTAGAATTTATTTTATTATAAAAAATTTATTTCTATAAGCTATATCTATGATACACACACACACACACACACACACACACACACACACATATATATATATATATATATATATATATATATATATATATATATATATATATATATATAGTGGATTAAAAATTCTTAACTGCCACAATATAAAATCCGATATATCCCATTATTTAATGGTAGAATTGAACTTTTGTTAGAATCCGGAAAAAAAAACTATCAATAATTTTGTAATAAATGCTTTATTCTTGACACCTGATGCCATTTTATTTATTTTATACACGTTTCCCGAAAGTCAGTTATTAAAGAATTTTTGTTTAGAAATAATTGAAGCATTTTACCCTGCATTTTCTACTTATTTAACAAAATGAAACAGCTAATTTTCAGCATTGAATTTAACATGGTATTGATTAAAGAGATTTCGGTATATATCACATTTAATGAGGTTTCAGTTTGCAACATTTAGTTTCTATGATTTTCATAGTTCATCCCATTTGGGAAATATTCTGAACAAATTAGTGATATTTAATTGTTTGATAAACGATTGTCCCTATTCTCCATTAGTTTGCAAGCATATAACACTGGTTACATAAAGGGAAAGAATTAGGGAGCAGAATCCGTGACTGGAATGAAAACAGTGTAATGTGTTTTGTCTCTCGTGAAATTATACAAAGTAATACACATCTGTTTTCGATTTCATAATGTTATTGTTCTAAGGGTAAATATAATGATTATATTACAATTCAGAGTCAAATGTGTTGAAAATTTGTTATATGTTTTCTCTATAGCTATCGAAGATCTGAAATTCTGTATTTAACTTTGTATTGAAATACATTTTATGGGATAAATAATATGGATTAATATTCATTCAACATGTATTTAAACTAGGGTTGTATTGGTTTTAACCATGAGGGTTTAAATCAGTGGTTTTAACCTTCCTGGTCAATATTAATTTTGACCAGTTTCCACCAGTGAAATTCGCTTTTCAATATATTTAATACTAATCGAACATAGTTTACTAGCATATGATAAAGGCAAGTTACATTTGTTAAAAATGTCATAATATAAATAACACCAGCAAAAAACAAATATAACATAATTCCAAGATACAAAAAAAAAGTTTTATTTATTTTTTTATACAAGCTGTTTTATATGTAATTTATGTTGATTTCAAAAAACGGTTACAAGTAACAAGTTTTGAAGTTGTCTCTAAATTTAAACGATTTCGTTATTTATTTTGGATGACTCCAAACTTTGAAAATAATCTTTCTATAGATGAAGAGCTAGTACAATAGTTCATTAGATGTATTGTAAAATCAACAAATTTTATGTTGATGCCGTTAAAAACATAAAACTTGGTTTCAGTTATAACAAAATTATGGTCATTGCAGTTAAAATAATTATAAATTAATAACAATTTTAATTGTAAAATGTCATGTTATTTGTTTTAATTTTAAAATTTATGCTTTTAACTACAACTTATGTTTTTACTTCAACTAATTTTATGATTTATGTTTTAATTTTTAAATTTATGTATGTTTTTAATTCAACTCATTATTGTTTACTCATAACTCATGATGTCTTTCTGTAACTGTAACTCATATTTTATTTTTTAACTGTAACTCATATTTTATGTTTTTTACTGCTTACTGGATTGCATTTTTACAATTGCATGTGCATGGTTCATTTTTAAAATTCAAACATTCTTATTATACTGTTGTATAAGCATGTTAAATCTCATGAACTTGTTAGTGTAATATTTTGTTTAACTGCACTAATTACAAAAGATATATATTATGACCATTTAAAGCTATTTTTAACAATTCTGACCATTTTAGACCAGTTTTGGACGGTTAAAAACACTTTTATCCAGTGCTCTGGTCAAAATCAGCGTTGACAGGTCAAAATTACAACCCTGATTTAAACAATTTTACAAGTAGATAATAAAAGACTACTTCTTTAAATTTTAATCATATGTAAAAATTTAATTCTCAGCTTAGTATGAGAAACAATTAAATGTTACTATTTTTTCGTAAAGAATGATTTCTTCTTAATAAAGGTTGGGTTTCTCGATATGTTTTGTGCGATTTATGCATGATTAGAATGCATTGAGTATTCTACCTATAAATGTTTTTGGAATATTTCCTCTTTCTCCATAACGATTATTTGCCGAACTTACCCAACTTTCTTTGTCGTAGTATTAATTAAAGATGCATAATCCTTCAATTCTGATTTGAAATGATGTATTAGTAAGAATGAATATTGGAGAAATTTATGCACACTGGATTTAAAGGCACTGACACAGGCCACTCCGGTGTCCACGATAGTTCAGTTCACTGATACACAAAAACAAAACTTGAAATGGACTGTAACAACATTATTTATTTGTTCTGAGAGCCACGATCACAAAATACGCGCAGCCTTAGAATCCACAACAATCACAAAACGGATAAGAATCGCATATAAAGTTTAAATACCATCAAATACATGTTTTAAAATATTGGAAATATAATTTTTAAAATATTAAAAAATATTGGAGTAGCTCCAAACATTCCCTTGGTTACAAAGCTGTAAGTGCTACCAGGTCCAAAAATTTTTTTTAAGCCTGGTGATATTCGTACAGTCGCTTATAAGCGATTCAACGCCAAAATTTGGTACGAGCACTTCGACTGCATAGTAACCCTTTAACCTGGTTTGGTTTGGAGTGCTACGGTCTACTTTTTGCAACACGAGGGCTAATGAGACCGGGACCTACAGCTTAAAGCCGATTCCGAACGGCTACGAACATCCATGCCACAGTGGGATTCGAACCCACGAACTCCGGTACCGAAGGCCAGCACCCTAACCAATCGGCCATCGTTCGGCCCACTTTAACCTGAAAAATCTGTCGAAACTTCAGGGTGAAACAGTTGTCTGTGCATTTTTAAACTGTCGTGTGATAAGCCTTTAACACTTTTCTCCCCTGGGGAGAACCAAACCCAGAAGAGCTGCACATCGCTAACACAACACAAGGTGGCGCTTTGCTTTATATAGGTTTGAACAAATATATTAAATCGTTTGATGCTACCACTTAGAGGAATTTCTTATTTTTGTTGAAATGGAGGAATTTTGACATGCATAGTGTATATATCTGATTCAGTCAGTAATTGATTTATGTTTATATATTGGCTCAAGCCTAAAGATTTATATGAAAGTTAAAATATTTTGTTAATCAAAATATCTGTTTAATTTATGGGTACACGTATTTCTATGCGTTTGTAACACATATTTTTCAAGCTATTTATTTAAGAAAAGAGACGGGTGTATGTGTAAGAAATTTATGTGGGTTTTTTTTTTCTGTTTCATTGTATGTCATTAACTCTTCTCTTCCTATTTTTTTACAAGTTCTTTTTTACCAGTTTGCTAAATGTTCCGTATCGTATGGTTTAGGCCAGGTCGGTGAACAGCAGAACAAACTGGTAAGACACCAGTTTGTTCCTTGTTTTATCGGATTTAACCAAGTTTTTACATATGCTCTTGCTAGTATCTTTAAAAATGGGGCATATTTGTTTTTTTTATGATACAGAAATATGATTTCAATTACTGTCTGAGTACTATAGCACGCCCTGCTACTCTTGCGCATCCGTATCTTCTGTTTGACACGTTTCTGGACATGGCCAGTGGCGTCAAATTGCTGCTTTTCAAATAATAACGGTCAGGCTTTTTCTAGTAAGTATAATGGCATATACAAAAGGATTACTTAAATAATGCTAAGGAAAGGGGGGAATGTAACTCAGAATAATTGTATTTTCTCATGACTGCAATTTGTGTCAATTGCGATATTTCTGTGTGTTTTGCTTATTCGTATTTTAGAAATAACACTGTACTTTGAATTTCTTCACAATTTCTTTTGTTGTTTACTAAATTTTATTTGTCGATTAAAGATTGTTGGTGCAAAATGCTAAGATTTATACGATCTATTTGTAAATAAATAGTGAAACACTATACGCATTTTTTTCATTAGATTATTAATTTTTTCTTTTAAAATATTCAAATCCCAACTTATCATAAATATCCCATTAGAAATTTTCTTCTGAAATGATATTCAGGATTCTTACTGTGGTTGAAAATGATTTAAAACTGCTTTTTTTCTGAAGTTGAAAAAAACTGTAATTTTTTTTTATATGAAAGAGCCTTTTTATATGAAATTATGTTAAAGTGCATTTTTTTCCTCCCTACCGCGTAATGTTTTTCGCCCATTTTTTTAATAGTATTAATGCCAAAACCATTTAGCAATAAATTACAATTTATTTTCTATCATGTCTGTATTTTGGTGATATTTAAATATAAATGAACTGCAAAATATGAAATTTCAATAAAAGTACTTAGAAAACTTGCTTTGGTAACGCTGCAGCAGTCGATGCATTACTCAAAATATATTTAGTATAAAACCAATATGGAATTGCAATAACTATATCTGCATTACTATTATGGGAATAAGGGCTTCTATTTTACTCTGTTAACACACTGTGTGCGGGTACATTTCGCAGTGGAATTGTACCGGGAGCCGGCGTTTTGAGCGTAAATTAAATTATTAAATTAAATCTCAGTAGATCGAAAATTATTTTATTTTTTAACTAACTTTTCATATTTTATATTGAAATATATAAACAAATATATCAATAGAAATATATGAACAACAACTATAAGATTTTTGTAAACCTAAAATATATTTTTTAGTGGATAAGTTTATAATAGTATCGTAAATATGAAAAATCAAATAGAAATAGTAGTATATAGTTTTAATTCTTCCGAATTATGTTATATATAAACATTTTTACATTATAAAAAATGAAAAGAGCTATCATAAAACTAATAATGTAAAAACTAGTTTTTATTTGTCTAAATTTTTCCAGAATCTATGTAGTAGACAAGAACATTAGGCTTCGTTTTCCTGTATATACCGTTATTTTTGTACCCACAAATAAACCATGTTGTTACACTAACCCGTACTAGTACGTGACCCGCTCTCAATATCAATCGTCAGAAAACGTACTAGTACGTGTCATGCATACAATGTGTTAATTGAGTATGAGCCCTATTAATAGAATAAATATTTTACAATTTTTATGATATTAGCATGTAGTTTTACCTTAAAGTATGCATAAAATAGTAAAATTTGGAAATATAACAACTTTATTCTAAAAGTTTGCTTAAGTAGTGCATTGTATAAAACTTATATAGAATAAAAACAGAACAAAATGTAATAATTTAGTCGACTGCTATGATGTTGTATCAGTAGATAATTTTTCTTTTCTCCTGCCGACTGAGTATGAACCCTGGATATTGCATTTCCAATTTCTTAATGAACATCAATTTGATTGGTATCTTACCTTGTCCTCGTTTTTTATAATACTTGGCGTGAGTTTTGGTTCCAGTTCTGTCTTGATACTTTTGCGTATGTGCACTTCATAAACGGTAACATTTGCACTATATTATTATTACAATGCGCTAAACTGAGAATTTATATTTATTCTTGCAACAATTATTTGAAAAGCAAGTTTAGTTGTTGATCCTGCATAAGGAATCGTTTCTCGTAGTTTCTGTACATTCGTTTGAAGATCTTGGCTTAACTGAGAGGCATCTCAATAGGGTATTATCGTTGTTAATTGACAGACATCGCGGCTTAACTGACAGCCTCCTGTCAATGAAAAAAGTAAGTTAGCCTCGAAGTAACTGCTTGGTCTGAGTAATCTCGCTAACATAATTAGTTCATTTAGACTGCACTTTATGAACGTTGTTGAGAATTTAATTAAATTAGTTTGCAACGAACTTTTAATTAATTGCTCTCGTCACAAGTATTTTATCCGAAGCCATAAAAAATGTTCTTTTTTTTGTCATTAATGATCGTTTGTTTTGAGGTCAGTCAGTCCTCTGTAAAATTTATTGTATGTGTGGTATTGTGAGTAAAACAGAAAATTCGAAATGTAACAAAGTCAACATAAAAGCTTTTAAATTTATTGTTCATTAATTTTTTTTATTATTACAGTTAATCTATTTCGCACACATACACATACTTTAAAAATGATCATTTAAGATAAGAGCAATTAAAAAATAACTGACTTTTTGCTGTAAGAAGTTCAGTAGGAAAAATGACTGAAACGGAACTATTGAAATGTACTCGCAAGATATCCATTTCAAAATTCTATAAAAATTCAAGTAAATATATTTTAAATATTGCAGTGTATTCCATTTTGGTTATTTTAAATATTGTAAAATATTAAATTTTTTTATACATTTTTATAAAGTATATTTTTTATTGAGATATTTAAAAAAGTAGTCCAGTATATCAAGCTTATATTATTATTATTATTATTTTGTACTTCATAGAAAATATAAAAATGAATTTTTTTAGGAATTGCATGGAACCACGTGTTTCTGTTGAGATCTAAAACGAAAAAAAATTTAAATTTATTCCTACAGATTCCCTGATATTTTTTAAAAAATAAAATTCTTAAAGTACTTTTTTTTAGTTATTTATAGATGGATTTTAACATTTATTTTGCTTTCCAAAATGCACCGGATTGCAGTGGCATCTGTGCGTTTCAGGTAAAGTTAATATAAATTTCACGAAATCTGTACAAAATACAAAATGTATACAAAATCTGAATCTTCATTTCCAGATTTATTCATAACCTTTTCTGTATTAAGTATACAAAAGAATTATGCAGAAAAAGATATAAATTTTAAGGTTTTTAATACTTCAAAAAACGTTACTCAATCAACATTAATGATGAAATATAATTCAGAGATGGGAGAAAAAAACCTATTTTCAATTTTATAATTACCATGGAGTTATTTTCATCATACAACTCCTAAAATTTTTAAGAGATTATTTTAAAATGTTACTGAGGCTTCAAGGAAAGTATCAGCTTAGTGTTTCTTTTTACGTAAATAAGGGTCATATGTTTGCATTTCAAAGTAGATGGTATTCCCTAAGCTTAAAAAATGTTTTTTCCCTTTGGATCCCTAATGGTTTGAGATTAACAAAATAGCGAAAATATTTATTAATATTTTGAGCAATTTTTTTTCTGTAATGCACATAGAGCCTATTTCTGGAAACGACCAAAATAAGTTACATTTTTCAAACCGTGAATTTTCTATGTTATTATAAAGCAGGCGCGTGGTATTAATTTGGAAGCTTAGTGGGGCGTTGACGCTTGCACCTTCCCTCCAGGAACTTTCTTAGATTAATTTTCTCGTGTTAATGGAACATGAATTCTTGCTGCGAGTAAATTGGTCTATTAGACCGGGGCGAGATATTGAGCTGCGATCTTGTTGCGTTATTTATTCTGGAACTATTCACGAACATTTTGCATATTATAAATTATGCGTTAGGTTATAAAGATACCAAAAGACGTTATTAGACTATGAATGCCATGTTACTGTTTTTAAAAATATTATAGTTCTTTTGAGGTAGTTTTATTATTTTTATCTATTAATTTACCGTTTATGTCTTCATGAAAGTTTTTACCAGGGAATAACCTTTTATTAATGTTTAACATCATTCCCAGTATTAATGAGAATAAAAGTACTAGTGCTGCTGGAAAAACACATTTTCTAGGAAAAACATATTTTATTTGCATATTAATATCAGGTTTAGAAAAATTCTAGATTTTTTTTTAAAAAATTATATCGATTTGATTTTTTTTTTATGTAAAGGACTTATCTCACGCCAACATGTACGTGTTTATGATTGCTTTTACTGGTGAAGAATATCCGGATTTATTGTGTTACGCGAAAAATTTTCGACGGATTTATTTTAGTTCAGGTTGTCGACGCGGATCAATAACACAAACAAAAAACGAAGACTATAACATTTGTCTTTAAACTTATTTTAATCATAATGCCAGCAGCAACGTGCGGCCATCACTCACAAAAAGTTCTCCTTCATAAACTAAACTAAAATAGTGTTGCCACAAAAATGCAACTAAATTATACTACAAAAATAAAACATAGCACACGGAGCATAAAACATAACAGTACAAAATGTAACACATTGAGTTCGAGGATAAACAACAAAACAAAATACAAAACATTAATAAATGATTCAAACACAGGTTGATTTGTGATAAAGCCTTTAATATGTTAGAAATTTTTCGGTATCACACGAGAAATCAGTGTATTTTTCAGAGGGAAAAAAAGAAAGCTAAACTGAATCTGCTGCCTTTCTAAAGTGTACATATTGACGCATGAAAGGTGTTAATTAAGATTTTTTGGCGTTAACTCGTATTTTCGAAGTTTTTAAGTTTATATTTAAAATTAAACATTATAAAACTATGTGTGCAATATTGTTTAGATGTGACAAATTGCATATTAAATGCATAAAATATAATTTTTTATCTCTCCTTGGCAAACCTTTCGGACAGTTCCTGTATTTTCCATTGTTTGCTATATCAAAATCAGTCTATGAAGCACGCACTAGTATTTATGTAAGCACAAAAACAAATATAATGCAAATATTATGGATTCGAAGTCAGATTAAGAGAAAATCTTAAAATCTAGTTCGCTCAGAAATTTTATTGCTAAAGGTAGGATATTTATACTTCATTTTTCCTTTGCAAATGGTATATGGTATGAGATACTGTGCCTTCTGATGTAGCTGATAGCGCCCTCTATTCATTCATTAAAAAATCATGCTTAAAAATTCACAAAGTAGGAAAATGTATTCTTCATTTAAATTTAAATCAATAATTTAAAAAAAAATCCAGTGATTTAAATCGTGATTTATAAGAATATGATATGAATGAACCAACCCTGCCTGTTATAATTAATAAATTAAAAATGAAATTTTATGTTGAGTATTTATTCATTATACCACTAATGTATTGCATGTTTTTCCTTTGTAATGGAAGTAATAATTTTTACGAAAAATCAGTTAAAGAAAAGGAAAATAACTGTCGAACCTAATTTCTTAGACAAGTGTAAAAGCAACCAACAGTTACGAAAGAAAATATTTCATCCTCAAATCTAAATTCCAGAACTGTGATTAACCTGCACCGTTTTGAAACCTTTTCAAATTTCGAAAATGGCTCCATTCACTGCTAACGCTGAACAGAAGTAAAAACTTTGTTCCAAGAAATCTTTACATCAAATCGTGCGGCTCAACCGTCTCTGGTAAGATCAGAAAGATCTCGACACGAAATATGAGGCTTATATTCTCTCATTTGAGACACGCAAGCGGGAATGTCCAGAAAAATAGCTACATTGAAAGTAAGCAAATGGCGATAACTCTCCATCTGCTTCCTGGCTACACTCGCGCGCGAACCGCTGATCTGTGACGGTAAAAAGCAGCCTTACCTATGCGAAAACCGTTGGAGATTTACGTCGAAGGGGGAGGGGGAACCTATTGTTGAGAGGGTTTCCGAACGGCAGCTGCCCCAGCTGTTAGATGTAGGGGATCTCCGAATTTCTTTTCACAAGTTAGGGGAATTTGTCTCATGGGCATATTCAGTGAGTTCTTACCAGTGATTTGGCAATAATTGTTGGCGCTTTATCCTATACCCTAGTGCATTTTCCATTACCGAACGACGAAAACGTTACCCGGAACAATCATTTATAATTTTATTCGGCATGTTCTCTTTCTCCAGTGCTGTTGTTGATCATTAATATTTATTCCTTTTTATCATGCTTATGCACAGTGTCATTTTTTTTTCATATTTATTGTGCAAAGGAGAAACATGAAAATTCTTTAACTGCATGTACAGCGTAGTTTATGATCGACTTAATTAATGATTTAGGGAGAATTGAATTTCGTGTTTCAGTGTCAATAGAAATTACTTTTACTTAAGTACGAAAATATTTATTCACCATTTGTAATCACTAACTTACTATTAATTTTAAAATTTTGTCTTATTATTAGTTAGTGTGTGTGACCAGGTTGTTAAAATTTTATTTGAATATTAAATACTATTCTTTATTTTCACTTTTGGCAAGTGTTTACTTTGGGTGTGGTCGACAAAAGAAATTTCCATATTAGCCCGGGAGCCTTAAATGTCATTAGCAGTGACCCTTCTCAGCCCTTCCTCCCTGTTCTCTTTGTTTTCTTACTTTCCTTTTTTTTTTCACGCTTGCATAAAACGTAGATCATTCAGCAAAGAGATGTTTTTACGATGCATCGATATTTCGTAGTTATCTAAATTGATTTTTAGGTTATTTTTTTATATAAAAAATAGATTAGCTTTAAAATATATAGTATTTCAATATTTCAAAACATTTACTTATTTTGTCTCTGACCTGTTTATTTAATGCGTACATATCATCAGAGTATGCATTGGGAGAGAACCTTAGTGTCTGGCCCTCTGCCAAATAGTCCATAAAGACGCAAAACTTCAGGCTTGTAAAAGGGTATTTTTACCACTCCAAATGGATTTTTTCCATTTCTTATTTATGTGTTACTGAGAAGCTTCTCTGTGTGTCTTCATTACCTATTCTATTAGTTTGTCGCGGGATACATTTCTGCTCTCCTTAACAACAGATGCATTGTTAAATCCTTTGCTTCGCTATATCCATATTATCAAGGATTTCTACAATTAGGTCCATAATCTCGGTGCATGTATGTATGTATAAGGGAAGAAGGGTTACTATGAAACATTACTTTAAAGACCATGAAATTTGTCACAAAAAGTTGAAGTTTTGTATATGTTATATAACTGTGTTCTATTTACTGATGTGATTTCGATACACTCACTCATCTACAACATTAAAAATATAATATTATTAATTTTAATTTAACCTAAAGATCTCTGAACTATTTAAAAAAAAAATTAATTTTTTTCACCCTTGCATAAAACGCTACGACGGTATAAATAATATTGGGATAATTATTTTTGTATTTTTTAGATCATATACAAAGAGATGTTTTTACAATGAATCGACACTTAGTAGTTATCTAAATTGATTTTTAGATTATTTTTTTATATAAAAATATATTAACTTTATATAGTATTTTAATATTTCAAAATATTTACTTATTTTGTCTCTGAGCTGTTTATTTAATGCGTACATATCATAAGAGTATGCATTGGGAGAGAACCTTAGTGTCTGGCCCTCTGCCAAATAGTCGATAAAGACGCAAAACTTCATACTTGTAAAAGGGTATTTTTACCACTCCAAATGGATTTTTTCCATTTCTTATTTATGTGTTACTGAGAAGCTTCTCTGTGTGTCTTCATTACCTATTCTATTAGTTTGTCGCGGGATACATTTCTGCTCTCCTTAACAACAGATGCATTGTTAAATCCTTTGCTTCGCTATATCCATATTATCAAGGATTTCTATCTACAATTAGGTCCTTAATCTCAATACATGTATATATGTATAAGGGAAGAAGAGTTACTATGAAACATTACTTTTAAAATCAGTGAAATTTGTCACAAAAAGTTGCAGTTTTGTATATGTTATTATATAACAATGTGTTCTACTTACTGATGTGATTTCGTTACACTTACTTATCTAGAACATTAAAAATACAAGATTATTAATTTTTCCCATCGAAAGTAACTTTTTTTACTAATAATAATTTTGTTTTTTTTTCTTGTTATATGCAATAATTATTTATTCTGTGTATTTTAATTTTTATGCCGTTGTCTTCATACCTCCAAAACAAAAATGTGCCACATATTATTCACAAAAATATACTAGCAAAGAATGAAATATTATTAAAAATGGCGCATTAGATTTAGATGCATATAATTTTTTTAAAACACTATTTATATCTGTTAGCTTTTGCATGTATCTTCAAAGGTTGAGTTGCATCAAACAGGTTTTTAAAAAATGACATACATCGTAAATAAACTAGGCAAAATGTAGCACATATTATCTACAAAAATATCGTAGAAGAGAATGAAATAATATTAAAAATGGCACTATAGATTTAGATGCGTATCATTTTTTTAAACACTATCCTTTATTTCTCTCAGTTTTTGCATGTGTGTTCAAAGGCTGAGTTGCATCAAACAACATTTAAAAAAGGACATGAGTTGCATCAAACAGTATTTAAAAAAGGACATGAATGATTCACATAGCTTAGAAACACATCGTAAATTAGACGTTTGCGCAAAGAAGAAATGCTTTAGACGTTCGTGAACCGTAACGTATTCATTTATTTTTTTGCCCTACAAATCGTGAATTTATGTTTTAACGTTTTAGTTTGTTGTTTATTCTTCCTAAAAACATCTTTGACTCATTTCCTGTTGCTCTGGAGATTTCTTTCTGTTTATCAGCTGACAACTTACCTTACTTATTAACCACCTCGTAAGAACTGAAAAGAAAATTGTGACCGCAAAACCCGCTTCCACTACCTGTTCTATAATTAGAATCGACCATTCTGCCGCAGCTCTGAAGCGGGACAGTTCAAAATTCGGTTAAAGTGAATCGGCGTGGACTGAGACACTAGATCGAAGGTTTTCTTGAAATTTGTGCCTAACCTGTTTCGTTCTCGTTTGAACAAAAACATGACTTACCGATTCGTCAGTATTTACCGGTTTTTCTGTTGTTATCATGCTCATACATTCCAATTAAGTTACGGCCGTTGCTAATGAACCAATTTAGTACTTCATGCATGGAGTGATCCGATTAGTAGTTTTGTTACACATTTCTGGTTGCATGAGACAGATATGATTAATTCACAAAATATTCTTTTGAAATTTTAACAAAAGTGGTTTGTTCTTATTCGTAAGAATCAGGCTCAAATAGCAGAAAATTGTTAAAATTGCTGATGTCGCAAGCTCATTACGATTCTTAAATATGTCTATACATGCGTACCATTTATGCACATCTTGTTTACATACCGCATTTACTCAATATAAAGTGCACCTTGTCTTTAACAAGAAAAAAATTTGGGGAAAAATTATGTCTCATGTATAACACGTACGTAAAACTTGGCATACAGTTGCTGCTCGAACTCAATGAATCAAGCTCCAAAGCTTTTTTAACAGGGTGTCCAATCACCAAGAATCATTAGAGAATTTGGCAACTGTAGAAATATGGGGGGAATTATAAGGGAATTTTTTTTATATAAAAAAAAGAAAGAAAGAAAAAAAGAAAAAAAAGAAATTTTAAAAATTAGGTAATTTTCCACGAAAAAGTTCGAAAAATAATAAATTTTGCCAGTCAAAAATTGAAAAAAAAATTACTTATTCCTTAATAGAGGAGAATGTGGAGAATGGAAAAGGGGAACAAAAAATAGAATTAAAGTTGAACTTTAGTTGTTATTCATGATATTTTTACCGGAGTCTGCTAGTTCAAATCCCGATGCTAACAAGGATAATTTGCAGCCCTCCGGTATTGGCTTTAAGCAGTAATAAATTTAAATAAATAATTTACCCTTGGGTAAAATTAATCACAGCACTTGAAGCCAAATTTCGTAATTTTTCAAAGCTAAAAAATTAAATTGTAAAATATACACATATGTATAATAAAATATATGTATTTGTAAATTTGATCCATAGATTATTTTTAACAATTGTAGATTTAAATCCTCGTGTTAGCATTAGTTTCAATTAAATACTTGTTTGCGATATTTACAAATATCTTTTTATAATAGTTAGATTTGTGAAGGTTTAATTAAAATCGCTAGGGTCTTTCTTTCTTTCTTTCTTTTTTCTACGCGACGCTAAATTAGACCGGGACCTATAGTTTAAAGCCAGTTCCGAACATCCTTGCCAACAGCAGTATATCTACAAGTTCTAGTATCCTATAGCAGCGTACTATTGACTCGGCTAACGTCAACGGTAGAATTGTGTGAGATAAAATTCAATAGTGAATATATATATATATATATATATATATATATATATATATATATATATATCTATATACACATTCAATGGTGTAACGAAAGAAGGTATTTTGAGGTTGTAACCTTCCCCAGCATAAGAAGTGCTGCTTAAATATATTATGTATATAAGAAATACTGAAGCTGCGATAGCTCAACCAGCAAAGATATCGAGCTCATAATCGAAGGGTTCTGGGTTCGGAGCTCGAATCGGTTAAAAATCCGGTTGGAGCACGTAAAATAGTTTTGTTGTCGCTAGTTCAAACGATACCTCTGGAGGTGTCAGGCCAAACATGGGGGGGGGGTTGCTTGGTGTTGCTTTTAAATTACAATGACCTACTTTAAGCATAAACCATTCTGTCACCCTAATGGTGCTCTTCAAGCGTAATGCACAACACTTTAATTCATTTAGCTTCTGGATCACGTGTTTAGTTTGTCCAATTAGCATTACACACAACAATAACAAGAACAGAAATGTTTTATTAATTTTTAGATATGACTTGAAATGAGAAATCAATTCTCAATGGAAAATTTCTCGCTATGCCTTTTATATATATATGTAAAAATTATTTCGTCTAGTCACAATAATTATGTAACTGGTGGAAATTATAGCCCCTATTATTTTTACTTGTCCGGGCTACTGGACAAGGAGATACCTAAACAACTGGCTGTAATAAAAATGCAGTCGGCCGACATTGAAGAAAACCGCACAAGTCGAATTAAAACTACTAATACGGGCATCTTTACTAGTCAACGACAGACAAGAGAAAGACACAAAAATCACTCTGTTCGAACAGAGGTGCATCCAAGTGCGAAGACAGAAAGAATTTTCCCACTTTCTCAGCGACTTTAAGTGTAAGATCAGAAAAAACGCTGAGCCCATTTGCCGGCTACGGCTGGGAAACGTGTTGAATAGACAGAAAATTTACATCTATAGGATAAGAAAGTTTTGGGAAATGGATCGAAAGAATTTTAAGTCGAGAACGCTGATTAAGACATTTAGAGGTTGGGAAAAAGATTTTAAGGAATTGGAATGGGAGAGAGGAGGTTTTTAAGGAAATATTAAATTTAATTAACTTTGATATATTACATATATATACATACATATATGTATATGTCCTTTAATTCCCAAATACTCTTATATATGTATGCATATATATATATATATATATATATATATATATATATATATATATATATATAACGGTGTATGTATATATATATATATATATATATATATATATATATAAACGGGGAAAAACCTTTAAAAAGTTTTCCAAATGACCTAGGACCTTAATAGTTTTACTTTGCAAAACTATTAAGTCATATTTATAGAGAAAAATGTAAACATTATTTTTAATCTCAAATTTACGTACCTTAGAAAGCGAGGATATTTTTCAATCGCATTTCGAGGCAATGCAATTATTTTATAGATGCGTGATAATGTTGATAAAAACAACACAAACTCTTACGCAAAACAAGTTTAAATATTTCAAACCCATTTCCTTATTCCACCTTTTTATGACTGCTCTCCCCTCATCTTCGTCAGATTCCGTACAGTCTGTAGAAGAGTGGTGCATTCGATGCTTTGTAGAATATGACCTACTTGAGGCGCTAAATAAAAAGTTGAGCGGGAAGCAATGGATGTGACTCGCATTCGGAAGCCGTGTCGCCCCCCGAGCTGTTGAGAAAAACCTGGTTTTTAACGAGAGTCACGTATTAGTTTTGCGGGCTTGATGCTTTGTGCGTCAGTCCTGGCACGTCATCCTTTGAGAACGGTGCATTATAGGCACCGCTTTTTTATTTCCTCTCATTTGCTGTATTTAGGAGTTTAAGTTACGTTATCATTTATTTTGTTGCATGGAAATAGAACGCGCTCGCTGCGTAGCCTGGATATTAATTATTTTTCTTTGTTCTGGTAGACCTATTTATTTTCATTTTAGGAAATTGCGAAATGTTCTACTCTAGTTCTAATTGTTAGGGCGAATTTTGTTAGATTAGATTAATAAACAAGCTCTTAGAAAGTAAAAACGTAATGAATTGATTTTTAATGCAAAGTTATTTTAATCCACATCGATTTTTATAGCGTTTTCTTTTCCAAATTCATGAATAGTCATACTTAAAGAAAAAAATTCCAAATAAGTATTCGGTGGTAAAATTGCATTTAATCTAAAATTATTTTAATCTTATTAGTGTAATATTGCATAGATTCTTTTATTTTTATTGGTATAAATGACTTAGTCAAAAGCCAACACACTGAGTCCTTAAAAGAATTATATAGAGTAAATAATATTCTTTGTTATCAAGGGAAGGTGGATTTTAGAAAATGGTTTTGGTTATAACTGCAGATCTGAAATTTTGTATTCGTATACATTAACGTATAACGAAACAAATCACTTTTAATACATAACCGTCAGGTCAGGTAAAATTTCCAGTTTAAAAAATTCACTTAAACTTTCGGTGGTATTAATACAGTTTTGCACTTTGTTGTAGATTAAATTTATTTTTATGAAAATTAGCATTTATTTTCATACGTTTATATATATATATATATATATATATATATATATATATATATATATATATATATATATATATATATATATATATATATATATATATATATACATATATATATATATATATACATATATACATATGTATATATATATATATATATATATATATATATTTATATATATATATATATATATATACATATGTATAAATATATATATATATATATATATACATATATATACATATGTGTGTATGTATATATATACATATATATACATATGTGTATATATATATATATATATATATATATATATATATACATATATATATATACATATGTATATATATATATATATATATATACATATATATATATATATATATATATATATATATATATATATTTATACATATATATATATATATTTATACATATATATATATATATTTATATATATATATATATTTATTTATATATATATGGGGGGTGTAAATATATTAGTAGCAGTTGTAAAGTTAAGGTGTACAAGTAGTAGTAGCAGTAAAATAGTAAAGTTAATAGTAAAGTAAAGTAGTAGTTTTACTCAGTCAAAACTGATTTTGATCGGAACACTGTTAAAAAAAAACTAATCAAATAGGGCCAACACTGTTTTTTTTTAATTTTTTTAACAGTTATTATACGAGATAATACTTATATTATGTACGTTATACATAAAGCTTTAAATTTCAGACGTCTAACTGAAAAATACAAGTGTGAGAAAGTGATTTTAAGTAATGACATATCAGCTAGCCAAATAAATATATTTAAAACTCACTGAGCCACAAAACAAAAGTTAAGTTCAGATCTACATCTCTGATGGCTGGAGGCTGACTGCGTGCTTCTATCAATCTTCGCCAGGGGCTACACCTTCTGTTTGTTACGATGAGAATTATGCGTGCTTACACAAGTGAATTTAAGACGCAACACCAAATTAGAATAGGATTTACAAGACAGGCAAAGGGTTAAAAAATATTTGTTTTCCTAGTTTTTTCTCCTGGACTAAACAGGAATTACTTTTGAGTGACTCTAATACAGGGTTGAAAAAAAATCATGATTTAAAAAAAAATAAATAAATAAAAAACAGATTTATTTGATTTAAATCAGATTTTTTTTTATTTAAATTGGATTTCTTTGATTTTTTTCTGAATACTAATTTTAATTGTTGTTTTTGTATTTTTTGCAATATACATAGAATAGTTTGTTATAAGAAGTAACATCTCATCTATCTAGTATATTCTACACACTGATTACCTAAAATTAAATATATAAATTTTAATCTAAATACATTCCAATATTTTGTAATTGGATAGCGCAAACTAAATAAGATGTAAATTTAAAGAAGAAATTAAATATTCTTTTAATGCAAACTATTTATTTAAAAAAACAAATCACAATTATTAGAATATATTTAAGCACCGAATTATGGATTTAATTGTTTCGATAAAATCACTAGCTTTAATGCTTTATCCATTCCTAATTAAGGCTAGAATGAACAATACCGAAAGAAGAAAACTGTCTTTCCATTCCAGCAGACGAAGCCACGGCTGTTGTTATTTGGTAGTCAAACTGAATTTCAAGTTCTGTAATACTCTCTTTACCTCCCATTTCATAAAATGAATTCCACCAGTTATGATCATTGTACTACCCCTACTATATACTTTCTGATAACAACCCCTAAATTCTTGGAAAGCACATGCTATCTATTTACACTTATTTACTTATTGGTATTACTGTGCTGACTGATTCCCAATTCTCCTGTCTTTGGAACATAGGTTTTTAAAGAAGTGAAAAAAAAATGATTTAAATCAATGATTTAAAAAAAAAATCAACTGATTTAAATCATGCCAACCCTGCTCTAATAGATGCCTGTTCTTGAGAAAATGAATTGAGTTTCGGCATCAATATTGCATGTGCTTTGATATTAAGCATAATACGAATTAAAAAAGGTGGTAATTTTATTGCGCTTTTTTTTCTAACCTTTTCCAATAATTTCTTTTCATTACACATGGGCAATAACCATGGTTTTGCTTTAATGGTCGCCTAAATTTAGTAATCCAGCTTTCTTAATAATTCACAATGTGATGTCCTTAGCGTTCATTGACGGCATAATCGATTGTTTTCACGTAATAATATATGAAGGTTATAATATTTATCTTTCTTGTCAAACGTTCATCTTCTGCGTCTGAGTGATTTCATTTATCACAACGTTCTAACTTAATATATTATCTTTCCTGCAATCGTTCACCCTTTGCCCTTCTACCACTGACATTTAAGCTCCGGCAAGCTCTTCCAGCCTTTTTCTGTCGATAAAATTAAATGTAATATGAGGAGGGAACATTGTTAATAAGTTCCTGAGGGAAATGAAATGTTTTCCTTTTTCTGTCTGCCAGTTTTGTGTATTCATCGCAGAAATATGTTATTTGGAAGAAAATCTCACAAATCCTAGTTTCCTGTCGAAAATAATAATTAAATTTTGTAGGAAACTTATATAAAGGGGATAACATTAGGTTTCTACAAGAAAAGAACTGTTTCAAGGTTCCCATGGTCAGAGTTGGCTTCATTTGCCCAACCCGGAAAAACCCAAGTGGATTTTTCAAAATTGGGTTCTCAAAATCTTTATTTAAAATTCCACATATTTAACTAATAATAAATATATTGAATTAAATCTATAATTGCATATTTCACCTTTGACAATGATCCTAGAATTTTTTTTAATTTGAGGGGGTCTAAACTGCTAGAAAAAACAAAAACTTAAAAGCTTTTCAGGGATAAATAGTTATCTGTATAACAAAAACAATAAAATCTAAATTAAACAAAGTTAATAAAAATGTATGATGAAAAAAAATAAGAATATTGAAGTATTACATATGATAAAATTAATTAAAAAATGGACAAGAAAAATTGGGTAAAAAATATGTATAACAACTGCAAATAATAAACATGGGGATAATATATATAATTAATTCTGCTACTTATCATATATAACTTAAAAATTAATTAAAAAAATATCTTCTGAATGCTTTAATAACACAATACTGCCAATAAATATAGAGCAATAATTTAATACATTTTATTAAAAAGAAAAAACTTCAAATGCAACTATTTCAAAGCCAACTTTTAGTATAAAATAAAAGCCATTCAAAACTAGTTTTTTGATAGAAAAATTTTATAATATGAAAAAAATTTATTTTTAGATTTCAAAATTTCCTTTAATTTAGACAAAAGTTCTTCTGAATAATTTAAAATATTTTTAAATTCTGAATAAACTGCATAATTTAAAATTGATTTTTAAAATTTTTAATTTATTTTAATCATACAATTAATTATATATCCTGTCCTCTTACATAACAAAAAATCTGAATAGTTTTCAAATCCCCAAAAAAGCATCTAAAACCCTCTAAAGTATAGAAAAAACCCTGATAAAACCCCAAAACCCCCAAAAAACCTCAAAAACCCTGAAAAAATCCACTGGGTTGGGTTTTTGCCAACCCTGCCCACGGTCTTTAAAAGTCCTTAAGAACTCCTTAATTTTAGTTTTCATTTTTAAGGGCCCTTAAAACTACTTAATTTTTGTCAAAGGTTCTTGAAAACTCCTTAATTTTTAAATTAGAAGGCAATCAATTTCTCCGTTGATGCTATCCGATTTTTTCACTTCCTATCAGTTTTAGCAATATTCTTCTAACATTCTAGTTTTGTAAGTTCGGAGTTATATTTGCCCAAAACCAGTTCTAAGAACGCCAGTACAGGTGATAAGTACTATACAAAGAATATATATATTAAAAATACATGGAGGGGGGTGTTGATATATCAGTTACTTATGGAAATTTAATTTTCCTTGCATTGAATGTGATAGAAAAGTCTAAAACTTTCTTCTTTCCCAGGCTACGTCGTGTATAATCAGTCAGTACACACACACACACACACACACACACACACACACACACACACACACACACATATATATATATATATATATATATATATATATATATATATATATATATATCAGAGTCATTTATAAACCTGAGAAAGTACTGTTTATAATATTATGTTTTATTCACAACTTATGTTTAGTTTGATCACTAAAAACTTTTTTCAGTATTAGTTTTTATCAAATAGATTTATCTTGTATTAATTTTTAGGCATTTTTAAAAACTTAATTCTGAAATATTGTAGGGCATTTATTGAACATGCCTTGTCTGGTTCATAATCATTAAAGTATGTTCCTCAGGAAATAGGGTTTATGTCGTTATGTCGTGTATTTCAAGTAGGCCCTTATAAAAAGTTACTTTGGTCCTTAGAAAGTCCTTAATTTTTTTCTGGAAAAAGAGTGGGAAGCCTGTGTTTGATTTTATTATTTTTTTCAATTATGCAGCATTGTTAAATTCCTTAGCATAGATATTTTTAACTTTCCGTTAACAGTTCTGGTGCAATCTTTCTCTAACTTGTCTTGTATACAGGATTTTTTGAATATTAAAAATGCATTTTTTATACTTAGGAGGATCTGTACATGCCATATTAGATTCCTCTCTCTCAATGTTAGCTTATATGGAAAATAAAACTCCCTCTTACCGGCTCGCCTTTTAAGAATTCTTTAAATAAATTTTGTCACGTGATGTAACACTGAATTCTCTTGGATGATATCCTTACCTTATTTTGAAAAACATCGAGAAAAATAGATATTATTTTAAATTATTCGTGAATAATTTTTCTTTTTTTGAATTTATGTCTGTTAAATATTCCTATTTATGTTTTAAGAAGATTATATCGAAATTTCTCACAAATAATTTGAAATTATATATATTATTCTCCAATTTTTTTCAAAAAGAAAAGACAGCATTCTAGAAAATTCAATTTTCTATCACGTTGTGATATATTTTTTAAAGAATTCTTAAAATGTGAGCCAATATTTTGGTTTTTCTTAACATTAAAAAATATGAGTCTAATTATTCAGAATAATTTTATTCTTTTTTTTTTTTAATTTATGATCCAACCAGTTTTATGAAACCAAACATATCCCTGTTAATTTTTAATTTAAATTATATATAAAAATATGTGGAATTTTATAAGAAAATATAATGTATTTATTAAATTAATGGCATTTCAATAAATAGTCAATGAATTATTTATTTTAATATTTTATATCAAATACAAGTTATTTTATTTTGATCAGATTTATTACATTTTATATTTATATTATTTTGTAAAAAATATATATAAATATATATTATATATATATATATAATATATATATATATATATATAATATATATATATATATTAATATATTTTATTTTTTTTATTATTTATATTAAAAAACAAATATTTTTTAAAAATGATAAAAATTTTATAAAATTCCACAATTTTTAAAATAAATGTTTTATGTTATAATAGGAGATAAAGAAATTTTAAAATAAAAATTTTATTAAGTGGTTTGCCTTTAAAATGTTTTTTTTTTAAACCACTGTTCTATAATGATATAAAATTTCTTGAAGTTATTATAAAGCAGACCTTATGTCATTTTACTCTGCATAAAACGCCTTCATTTTAAATAGGAAAAAGACTTCCAAAATTATTTAAAACGATTAATAATTGACATTCTGATCGTATTTTTTCATTAAAATATTTTAGAATAGAAATTTTAGTGTTTTTCTTCAAAAAGCCACCACTGGAAGAGACGAGCATAAGCCCTATTTCGTAAATACGAGTATGTAGCAATGCGAAGAATTCGTCTTACATTAACTATGCATATTTCTGAGACCACGACAGTCTCTGAATTAAATTAGTCCGAAAACTGCGGGAGTGCGGGTAAGAGGGGAAAAAATAATAATAAAATACCCCACGCAATAGAATATCCCTCCGGTGATGATAAAAGTTGTACTCCAAATCGGAAGTTTACTATTTCACCGTAGCTATATTTAATCTTCCCCAATTTTCACATAACATTCGCTGCAGGAAGTTTTCGAATGAGATTTCTTCAGATCCATTTCAGGGAAATTTCAGCCGTATCTGAATATCTTATGTCATAACAAATGTATATATATATATATATATATATATAATATATATATATATATATATATATATATATATATATATATATATATATATATATACATATACATATACATATACATATACATATATATATATATATGTATATGTATACATATATATGTACCTATATATGTATATGTATACATATATATATGTATATATATATATGTATATGTATATATATATATATATGTATATATATATGTATATATATATGTATATAATATGTATATATATGTGTATATATATATGTATAATATATATATATGTATATAATATATATATATATATATATATATATATATATATATATATATATATATATATATATATATATATATATATAATATATATATATATATATATATATATATATATATATATATATATATACACACAAATAATTGTTAAAGTTTTTAATTTTTGCATTTTTTGTAGCATTATTATCATTATTATCCTTCTTTTCTAGAGAGAGGAACTCAGCATGTAAAATTTTAATTAAATATTAAAAAACTCGGTATATTATTGTTTAATAAAGAATTTATGTAGAATTGTATTGTATCAGTAGCAAACACGTATTATTATTAATTTTTTTTAGCATTTTATGCTTAATTACTGCAATTCTTTAATGTTTATTCTGCTATTCTTTTGTTTGGGAAATTAAAGGGTATTTTACGTTTGAATAATTTTCAAAAAACATGAGGAATAAACAATCATGTTCACAATCCAAAGCTACTTTTGTTTTAAGAATTAAATGAAAACTTGGCAGCTTTCATTATTTAGGAACAAATATGGCTCAGGAATAAACCATCATGTCGATAAGCTGGAACTTTTAATCCTTTGCACAAGACTCATAAATCATTGTTAAAATTACATATTTGTTAAATGAAAACAATCCTGCATTTTATTATTTAATAAAGAATCTTCTGTTGCTTTTCTTCTGCAGATTTATATTGTATCAGTAGCAAACAAATATTCTTAATAATTTTTTAGCATGTGCTTGATTATTGTAATTCTTTTGTGATTTAGTATTATTCATTTTGTCTTGGAAATTGAATGGAATTGTATAACTTGTATATCTTGAGTTTGGCAACTTTCACTATTTAGGGGGGAAATGGCTACATAATGTCAATAATTTGGAGCTTTTAACCCAGCTTTGAACAAGACTCATAAATCATTTTTATAATTAAATTTTTCTTAAACGAAAACGATTCTGCATTTTATTATTTAATAAAAAGTCTTTTGTTGCTTTTCTTCTGCAGATTTATATTGTATCAATAGCAAAAAAAATTTTCTTAATATTTTTAGCATATTCTTAATTATTGCAATTCGTGCTTTTGTGTTTTAGTATTATTCGTTTTGTCTTGGAAATTGAATGGATTTGTACAACTTGAATATCTTAAATTTGGCAACTTTCATTAATTAGTGGAGAATGGCTGAAGAATAAACCATCTTGTCAATAATTTGGAGCTTTTAACCCAGCTTTGAACAAGACTCATAAATCATTTTTATAATTAAATTTTTCTTAAACGAAAACGATTCTGCATTTTATTATTTAATAAAAAGTCTTTTGTTGCTTTTCTTCTGCAGATTTATATTGTATCAATAGCAACAAATATTCTTAATATTTTTAGCATATGCTTAATTATTGCAATTCGTGCTTTTGTATTATTCATTTTGTCTTGGAAATTGAATGGAATTCTCAACTTGAATATCTTAAATTTGGCAACTTTCATTAATTAGGGGGGAAATGGCTGAAGAATAAACCATCTTGTCGATAATTTGGAGATTTTAACTCTTCTTTGGACAAGACTCATAAATCATTTATTACAATTAAATTTTTTCTTAAACGAAAACGATTCTGCATTTTATTATTTAATAAAAAGTCTTTTGTTGCTTTTCTTCTGCAGATTTATATTGTATCAATAGCAACAAATATTCTTAATATTTTTAGCATATGCTTAATTATTGCAATTCGTGCTTTTGTATTATTCATTTTGTCTTGAATGGAAAACTGAATGGAAAAATTGAATGGAATTCTACAACTTGAATAGCTTAAATTTGGCAACTTTCATTAATTAGGGGGGAAAGGGCTGAAGAATAAACCATCTTGTCGATAATTTGGAGATTTTAACTCTTCTTTGGACAAGACTCATAAATCATTTATTACAATTAAATTTTTTCTTAAACGATGATTCTGATTTTTTATTTAATAAAAATTTTGTTGCTTTCTTCTGCAGATTTATATTGTATCAAAAAAAAATCTTAATATTTTTAGCATATGCTTAAATTTGCAATTCGTGCTATTATTATTTGTCTTAATGGAAAATGATAATGAATGGAATTCTACAACTTAATAGTAAATTTGGCAACTTTCATTAATTGTAAAGACTAAATACCATCTTCGATATTTGAGATTTAACTCTCTTTGATCATAAATCATTTATTACAATTACTCTTAATCCCAGTTGCTTCTGAATATTTTCATATTTAAAGCTTTAAAAATAGTTCAGTTAGGTAGATGAAAAATCGATTATTTTATTGATATGTTTTGCCCACTACAGGTCTGATATTTATAGCTAAATAGCGATATTGCTATAATACCGTAAAATAGTAATTTTCAAATTGTAAAGAGTGTGAATTACCGATCTAGTATCTTTTAAATTTGCTTGCTGATATTTCTTTAAAGAATTTTGAGAATTCTTTAAATTTGTTGAATTTTATGCAAGAAAAAATACTATGTTAATAAACGCTAAGAAAATGATCATACATTTTTACAGGATAAAGTAATTTTAAATTAGGTTTCGAGCCGTAGTAGCTATGGAGGAAAAAATTCATACAAGATTCGATGCTCCTGAGGAATTAAGATTAGCTCTCTCTTGAATTACTTTTCATTTACATGTGGATAATTGCAAATTTAACGGATTTTTTTTTATGTATATGATTTTTTCAACATAAAATATTATATAAAACCAATATTTTAATACAAATCCTCATTTATAATATATTCGTTTTTTTTGATATTAATATTTATTTTTATAAAATTATATAAAATCGTACATATAAATTTAAAAGATATATGTAGGGAGAACAAACTAAAAGATTTTATGTAAGATAACATCTTTGATAGCATGGTAAGTAAAACACATGGCTTATATCTAGAGTTTCAATAAATATCATGGATAATAATATGATAGATGGACAGTGTTAATACTATTCATTAAAATTATAAAATATTTAAGTTATATAATTTCTAGAAATAAATATAAAGATATTATTTTATAATAAAAAAATTCTTATTTATTTGTTAACAAGATATGTAATTATAATAAATATTATCAAATTTAAAATTTTATATATTATGTATAAGATATATTTTGTGTTAAATTTATATAATATATTTTAAATAAAACTGATTATATTATACAAAATATAAAATATTTCTTATATAAATTATTTAAATTCTTTTTTTTTATAATATATATATATTGTTATTATTCTTTGATTATACAAAATGAGAGAGAGGCCTTATGAAGGGAAGCAATGATCCCAAAAGCCTTATCTAGGCTCTTGCCCGCTTCGTGGAAGCTCGTGACGCTAATCACTAAAATGAGCAAAATACGGTTCTTGGTTTCATGGTAAAGTCGAATTTGTTAATTGGCAGTGTTATATTACTTCGGTATATATTTTCTGTTGATAGATGTCATGTTCTCAATTTATTTTCAGGTTCACTTCATAACCAAATCTTTAAAAGTGTATAGGTTTATTAATTATAAATCCGTTTTCGTTATGTTGATGAATGAAAAATGAGACAATCTGACATATTATTCACATTTCTTTTCTAAGAGGGCATGGTACAATTATCAAAAATGGCGGTTTTCGCAAAGAGAAAAGTGACTCGTTATTGGGTAAAAGGGCATTTTCAGTGCGTCATATTCGAGCTATTTGTTAATAAAATTTACATTGTGTGTAATAGATTACGCTTAATCTATAAGAGTTTCACATAAAATAAATTCATTGTGAAAATACTTTAATTTAAATAGCTTACAAGTACAATTTTGAGGGGATATTCTATTGTGTTTATTTTACAAAATTATATATATATATATATATATATATATATATATATATATATATTATATATATATATTTATATATATATATATATATTTTTATATATATATATTTATATATATATTATATATATATATATATTATATAAATAAATATATGTATTATATATATATATATTATATTTATATATATACATATATATATTTATTTATATTTATATATATATACATATATATATTATTTATATTTATATATTATACATATATATATATATATATTTATATATAATATATATTATAAATATATATAAATATTTATATATATATATATATATATACATAGAGAGAGAGAGAGGCGGTGCTAGATGGAATCATCTGTGCGTTTAAGCCGTTACTTTTTGATAAATACGGTTCGTTCGCCAAAGCCTTTGGGGCAAGTCGAGATCTTGTTAATAATATCTGACAGCACTCCGCTCGTGCAGCAAGACCTGGCAAACAGTCTTGCGATATAGGTGACGTAAATTGCAGGATCATATTTCACTTGTCGCCATGGAAACCGAAATATTCGTATACCTCGGGAAACTAATTATGGCATTAGTTGTGATGTTGCAGAATTATATGTTTTTAACTTTTGCGCAAATTAAGGTTTCCTCTGGCGGAGAGTGCTATGTATATAAATTGGACAAATTCCTAAATATTTGCATTTTATTTCTGCTGGTATTCATTTTCGGTATTTAGAGAAGCATTTCAAGTTCTTCCTTCTCAAAAGTTATTTCTAATATCTAAAGAGAATAAGAAATCGTACCATCTATTTGTCGAAAAATTATCCTTTTTGATTTAATCACCTTAAATAGCGCTGCTTAAAATCCTTTTCTGTGGGGATTTAGGTTTCTGAGCTATAGGAGTTATGCTCAAATGTCTGTTCCGACGTTGCGGAATTTTAATTTTAATTTAATTTAGTTTTCTCTCCTAGAATTTACTAGAACAGTGTTCCAAAATAATTCTCTATAAACCAGAAAGTTAAACTTTGTTAAGCAGTTCTCTGTTCTGTCAACCAAGTTTGTAGATTGGTGTCGTGTCCATCTGAAGGTATATTTCTGACTTCACATGGAAAGATGGTTGAAATTGCCTCGAGAGGTTGGATTTCTAAGTGTGGGTCATCGTAATTTGGAAGAGAGGACCCAGTAAAAGATTCCCTCCTCACCCCCCACACTTGTCCTGTCACCCACAGAGTTATTTTATCTATCAACCAATTGTTAAGTGTTACATAAAGAGCTTTGCATTCCGGAAATAGTTTAATATTAGTTCTACAACTATACGTGACGATATCTAAAACAAAGTAGAATATGTTTATGAAAATCATTTCCTTAACCCTAACCTTGATGTCATTGGAACGCATGAAAAAAGAAAATACTCTATGCATATAGTTTATAGGTGTTTCGAAGAATTCCTTGGGAAATGTTAACGAGGCTCTTATTTCAGTTTAGGCTATTAATCTTCTTGCATAAACTAGGAAGACGTATCAAATGTAACCAAGATTTCAAAAAGAACAAACAGTTAATAAATCTCAACGGACCGCCTACTCTAACACTATAAAGCATTCATGACAAGCGAAACTTTTTTGGGATCCGGCCAAAAAGCAAAAAAATAAAAAATAAATAAAAAAATAAATAAAATATTTAGCCGGTTATTATAGTTTATTCTAACCTTTTAAAGCAGTTTACAAATATTATAATGCAAATATATGTACATCGGAAGTAAAGGGTTCAATGTCCTTGTTGAGATCTTTGCATATTTGTGTATGATTTGTAATGTTTTTATCACATAAAAAAGGTGTGTCCATTTTTTAAATTGAGAGAGTTAGTGAATTAGATAAGACACTGTTTCGTGGTAAAATGTACCATTTTGAACTAAAATTTCTTATCTCTAGCTACTTCCACCCGTTTTCGGGCACTTCCTAAACATAAAATTTAGTTTTAAGCATTTAAATAAAGTCGGAACTTAATGGATACCTAGATAAGCTTTAATGTGTGTTTGGTGTACATTTTTTAGTAATATATGAAAATTAAATAGTATTTTAAAAACCAACAAAATATTTCACAAAAATAAATTTATGTCATAATTCATAAAAATCATTCTTAATGTCCACGTCTCGTTAATAAGTTATAGTCACAAGTATACTCGACCTGACGTCCGTATTGTATTGTTTCGTATAATGAATATATTTATTTTTTTAAACCAGTGGCAGAATGATGGCTTGGTGTCATTTGGCTCCTTTCATTAATTTGATGCTTCGTAATTTATTCCGGTTCCTTCATCGCTCATTATTCCACTTGCTGAACTATATTTTAATGAGCACCTGACATCTGCAGGATTCATGAATTGGGCTCCGAATCGGTAGATGTTATGTCATTTCAACTACCTTCTAAGACATTTTCATTGACTTCTCTAACAATGTCCTAACCTAATTCTGTACTTCATTTTTAGCTCGCTAATGATGATAATATTAGCTTTATGTTAATATCATAATAATCAAGTCAAGTTGCATGACCAGCCACTCTATAAAATTAACAAATTAGCATTTTAGATAATTAAGTTAGTATATGAATGCTTACCTATAAAAATAATCACAAATTGGGATATGTCAAAAGAGTTCTTGAATGACTTTAAAGAATACGCCAAGCCATTTGTAAAGAAATTTGATCGTGACACCAAAGTTTGAATTGGTCTCTCGTGATCTGAATTTTAATCATATTAACCCAATATAGGTGCAATTTAGAATTGTTCAGTTATGAGCAGGCAATTGCTATGGGAGTTTGTATGAATGTTGAAGCCCTCTAGGGATCGTTTTATGCCACCCGTGATGTTTTTGACCTATTGCTAAGAATAATTCATTATCTATTTTTATTCAGCGGTTGGTGCTATTATCTGAGATAACACTCAATTTATTATGCATAGTATTATTCTTTCAGGCAAAATGTAAATAGGTAGACTTACACTTACTTTAACCTATTTGACTCAGTCAAGAAAATTGAAGTTTTTTGCAATGATAATAGTTCCAAATTAATTTAAATGAAATGTTTGTTATAAAAAAATTCATGGAAAACATTTTTTACATATAAAATCTGTTTTTGAAACACATTTTCCTCAAACATTTCTATTACATTTAGCACAATGGTTTCTACATCTGTTTCTTTTGAATGATTGTTGAACTTGGCAATTATTCCTTGCGTCAGTAGCATGAATTTCTGTCATTGGAATGGAAGTGTTCTCGACTTCATCTCTATATTTACTTCTTAGCTCTTCAGCCAATTGGAAAATAAAATCTTTTCGTGAAATATTTACTTGAATCGTCTCTTCATACAGAATCCAAGTATTGATAGCTGCTAAATCTGAAATGTTGTAGAAAACTTGTAGAAGTCATCTGCGTGAATGAGAAGAGAAACAAATCCCGTACGACTTGACTGTTGCCCAGTTCTGATAGGATCAATAAATTTCATGTTATGCGATTAACAGTTAAACCAGTCTATGAGTTAAATTGGCTCACAACAGGGAAAATAAGTATACCACATTTGATAGTGCGAAATGAAGGGGTCTGCGGGGAAGAGAAATGAAAGTTTACATATATTTTACTACTTAACTAAAAACCAGCGTATGTTTTTGAAAAGTGATAGTAAAGTTTTATATATATATAGTGATCAAATTTTTAATGAGTCAAATTGGCTCGGTCCGTAAATCTAGTGTTAAAGAAGTCATAGTTTAGTTTTTAGGAATTACAACAATTTGCTTTCTCCATACTTGTTCAAACATGCCAACTACTCCAGATTTTCCAGAGTTTTTCCGGAGAAATTAGAAAAACTCATAACTCCGGGAACTCCTCAGATTGCTCCGGAAAATACCAAAACTTTTGAACAGCTAAAAGATCACAACTCAGCAATTAAACACAGAATTTTGCCAAAAATAATGTTGAATAAATTACTCTTTCCACACAGTCATGCTGCATATTAAATAGTTTTCAGTCCTGTGCTGAAAAACCAAAT
>CM063498.1:176177321-176244821 GCA_032207245.1 Pardosa pseudoannulata
CCTACCGCTACTATACGTATTAAAAAGAGAAAGTCGAAGAAGTTCAGAATACTCGGGATGTGAAGAGATAAAAGCGGGAAACGATCGGGAAATTAAATCCGACGATTAAGTTACGCTAGTTTAGAATTTCCACTGCTTGGATTGTTCTGAAGTATATGGTACTGTGTCTCTCTAAAAGAATTCTGAAAGATGCACTCATTCGTATAATATTCAGGTTTTGTCGTTTTCTCAAAGCCATTTTCATAGATGACGCGCAGAGAGTTTTTTGAACTCTTGAAAAATCAACTTAAATATCTCCTGACAAACGCGCGCGAGCGTGAAATAATTATTTACAAGTGATGGTTTATTTTTGCATGACTTGATTTTACACTCTGTGACGTCCATTTAACTATAGTGTGTTTGAAATGTTTTGTAGGACAATTTTCTCTCTCTCCCCTAATCCTTCTATCTATTAAAATATCTTGTTTACTAAATTTATTATTTCTATTAAATAAGGAAAATTTGAAATGGGAATGATAGAAACTTATCGCTTCAAAATTTCGACATTCAAGGTGTCCAGCAACCGGGAAAATCGAAAAACTGAGTATTATCTGGGAATTTAACAATTTTATAAATGTCATTGAATTATCAGGAAAATTGTTTTTTTAAATTACATTTTCTTCTGTTTTAAATTTAAGGAGATAATTTTAAGATGTCCAACGACTTGGCATTGTCAGAGATTTTGGAAATTCTGGAAATGTTATTGAATCATCATTAATATATTGTTTTTAATTACATTTTTTCTGTTTTAAAAGAAAGTTTAACTATCAAGTAATTTGACAATTCTTTAGACGTCATTGAATTATCGGGGAAATTGTAATTTTTTTAACTACATTCTCTTCTGTTTTAAATTTAAGGAGATAATTTCAGGGTGTCCAACAACTTGGCATTATCAGAGAATTTAGAAATTCTGGAAACGTCATTGAATTATCAGGAATATATTGTTTTTAATTACATTTTTTATGTTTTAAAAGAATAATGAATTATCAAGTAATTTGACAATTTTTGAAACGTCAGTAAATTATCAGGGAGATTGTGATTTTTTTAATTACATTTTCTTCTATTTTAAATTTAATGAGATAATTTCAAGGTGTCCAACGACTTGGCATTATCAGAGAAGTTGGAAATTCTCATTGAATCATCAGGAATATATTGTTTTTAGTTACATTTTTTATATTTTAAAAGAATAAGGAATTATCAAGTAATTTGACAATTCTTTAAACGTCTTCAATTATCAGGGAAAATGTGATTTTAATTACATTTTCTTCTATTTTAAATTTAAGGAGATAATTTTAAGGAGCTTGGCAACAACTTGGCATTATCAGATAATTTGGAAATTCTAGAAATGTGATTGAATCGTCAGGAATACATTATTTTTAATTACATTTTTTCTAAGTTTTAAAAGACTTAGAAATTACAAAGTAATTTGGCAGTTCTTTAAACGTCATTGAATTATCTGAGAAATTGTAATTTTTTTTAAATTACATTTTCTGTTATTTAAAAGAGATAATTTCAAAGTGCCTAAAAACTGGGAACTCGACAATTTTGGAAATACCATGGAATTGCTAGGAATATTGCGAATTCTTTTTAACTGCATTTTCTTTTATTTTAACGTGAAAGAGAAAAATAGTTTTATAAAAGAATTGAAAGAAATTATGTATAAAATAGTGTGTTTATCAGGGAAAAAATTGCTAAACCAGGGTGTTTCTAAATGGTTTCCCCTAGATACCTGTAATTGTATTGTCTTGGAATCTAATCATTTATTCTTTAAAAATGAGCAATACTCTTATGTAACATATTTAACATAATTGAGTTGAACTACTATGCTATTGTGTTACTAAATCGATGTGACAAAAAGTGCAATATTTTATATATTTTTTTAAATAACAATAATGATATTATAATTGAAGTTAAATACTTGCTGAAATAAAGTTTATCATTCGTATTTATAATGATTTTTTTAAAGATTTTAGTTTTTCTTTATGCGTAGCACCTTGTATAAATTATGTAACAGATGTCTTATGTAACAGATTTAACATAATTTAGTTGAACTACTATGCTATTGTGGTACTAAGTAGACGTGACAAAAAATACAATATTTTATATTTTCTTTAAAATAACAATAATGATATTATAATAGAAGTTAAATACTTGCTGAAATAAAGTTTATCATTCGTATTTATAATGATTTATTTAAAGATTTTAGTCTTTCTTTATGCGTAGTACCTTGTATAAATTTTTTTAATGAAAGACTTGAAGTTTTGATGCAGACTTAACCTCTTTTATATTTAGTAGTAGTTGCGATGGCCTAATGATAGGGCGCTGCTACGGGCGGTACCGGATTCCTGGGGTTCGAATCCCTCTGTTGGCATGACTGTTCGTAACTGTTTGGAATCGGCTTTAAGGAGTAGGTCTCGGTCTCATAATTTTTCCTGTAGCTGAAAGTAGACCACAGTACTCGAAACCTATCCAATGTTAAAAAATTGTTATTTTGTAACTGTTATTGTAAATATCGATAACCTGAATCACGGATCAATTTGAACGTAACAGTAGCTTTCGTTTAGACAATATCACATCACCTATATATTCTACTTAAAGCTCACGCTGCTATAGAAATTGTTGTTCATTCAGAACCTTCCAAACATCCTTTTTCTTAGTACCTTTACTGCCAATTTACTCGGCATGGGTACAGTCCATGAGTTCCAGACAAATGAACATGGCAACCAATTAAAGAATTTTCTCTAGCTCTTTTTATTAAGTTCACTTATCTGGAACTTGTAACTCGTTCTGGAAAATCTATTTGCTTTTCTCTCTAGCGTTTCCCGTCTAGGAAAAAGCTGGTAAAAATAGACTAAAATATTGGCGCAATAAATAAATTTAAAAATTATATTTATTAAAATAGATTGTTGCATTGGTTATGCTATTAAGTTGTGTAAGTTAGAGAATATTTATTATTTCCAAGGGGGGAGGGGGGCACTTGTTCTCATGCATTTGCCACTACCAAGTCGCAGATATTTGGTGGTTATTTTATGGTAGGAGTACAAAATTCCAGCCAACATTACTCCCTACATCAATGAAGTGGATTCCCATAATTTAGAAGCCCGAAACCCTCAGACTTGTTTGGGTTATATAAGATGTGCTGATTGAAGCAGGAATTAATTTTGGTATTTTTGGGGTCGTCAATTTGATAGAAAGAACAATTAGTAGTCGATAAATTTTGTATTATACGGATAGACTGGCCCGAAAATTATTCTAACACATTATGTGTAGGTACATTTCGCAGTAGAATTGTACCGGTTTTTCGGGTAAATTTAGTTATTCAGTTAAATCTCAATAGATCGATAATTATTTAATTTTTAACCAACTTTTCATATTTTATATTGAAATATATAAATACATATATAAATAAGAAATATATAAATAACCATAAGATTTTTGTAAACAAAAAATGTATTTTTAGTGGATAAATTTATAATAGTATCCTAAATATGAAAGATCAAATAGAAATAGTAGTATATAATTTTAATTTTTTCTGATTATGTTATATATAAACATTTTTACATTATAAAAAAATTAAAAGAGCAATCATAAAACTAATAATATTTTACAGTGTGGTAACGTTCAAAGCATTTTTCTCTTTGAAGAGGTACACGGCAAAACCGTATTAGTACGTGACCCGGGCTCAAGTATCAATCGTCAGAAAACGTACTAGTACGTGTCTTGCGCTCATGTATCAATCGTCAGGAAACGTGCTAGTACGTGTCCCACATACAATGTGTTAAGATCGACAAATTAAATTGTTTAGTTTTTTAGGTTAAACATATTACATACATATATATATATATGTATGTGTATATATATATATATATATATATATATATATATATATATATCTTGTTCTCTCTTTCCTCGTTGCCATTCAAGTAACAACTGTAGAGGCTCGGAAAACCATGGAGCATAGAGAAATACAGGCAGTTCTATCTCCACATATTTATAATCCTAAAATTTTCGTGTGAATAGGCAGTTTAAAATTTCTTTAGTCGAAAGTTGTTTTTAATTTATAGCACTGCATTAACACTGACGTCTTTCTAACTCCCAAAATACATTTCTATGACGCTAGAAAATCCGTTTTTGTTCAAGTCACGCTACGCAAAAAGACTTTGTAACGTTCCCTTTTCATTTCGCTTTCATAATTATTTCAGCTAATTCACCATACATTTGCTAGGGACAAACGCTTTTGTGGTACCGTCATAAAGCTACGCATGCGGTTGCATGTGAACAGATTAACTGCATAATATTTATTTCAGGACTGAAAATCCTTTTTCGGAGTTCTTTTTCTTCTTTTCTGCTACATTTTGATAAATCGTATAAACAGTGTTTCGTTTTAGAATAAAGTTATCTTTTTCCAGTTCATTCTGAATATTTCTCCAGACAGAATCTCCCTTTCTAATATTAAAATCGATGAATCGACAGCATGAATGAGCAAAAGTTTTCGAAAATTTCGTTTATTCATTTTCACTGACAAGGGGGGAAAGGGATATGAGCGGATTTGTTGATAAATGATCCCAGTTCGACTCGCTAAATAAAGACGTCCCCTGGTCATAATGACTCTCATACGGCATTCTCTCTATTTGTCTGGCTAATTTAATTGATGAAGATTTATTTTATTTTTCATTTAAGAGAAGAAAGAATTCGTTTCTCATCATTTCGTCCGTTAGTCATTATTAGCGTTATTTCTTTTTTAATATTTATATTTCTCTAAAAGAAGTTAAAGCGTTTCGATTTAGTGGCCACTGGTGATTTATTTCCATTTTTACGCTCCTAAAATTAATTTTAAATCCGTGGGCTGTGGTGATTTTATAAACTCCATTGTTCTGCTTAAAGTGCAAGAAGTGTGCAACGATCTAACCATTTTATTCATTTTGCGAACTGCATGATTTACAGAAGCGAACAAAATTAAGCTTTTTATAATAACAAAATCTACCTACTGAGATTTTATGATTTTATAAACACAGTTGTTCTGCGTACTGTGCAAAAAGTGTGTAACGATCAAACTATTTTATTCTTGATGTACACCGCATGATCTACAAAAGCGATTTTAATTTAATTTTTATAATAACGAAAACTATACACTGCGATTTTATGATTTTGGAGAGACTTTGCTACTGAAATTAATTTTTAAATCCGTATGGTATGATTTTATAAAAACAGTTGTACTGCGTAGTGTGCAAGAAATGTGTAACGATTCATTCATTTTATTCATGATGTACATCTTATGATTTAAAGAAGTGAGCTAAATTTAATAATGTATAATAACAAAATCTATCTACTATGATTTTAGAGAGGCTCTGGTTCCTAAAATTAATTTTTAAATCTATGTGGTATGACTTTTTAAAAACAGTTGTTCTGCGTACTGCGCAAAAAGTGTATAACGATCAAACTATTTTATTCATGATGTACACCGCATGATTTACAGAAGCGAACAATATTTAATTTCTTATGATAACAAAGTCTATCCATTGTGATTTTATGATCTTGGAGAGGCTCTGGTTCCTAAAATTAATTTTTAAATCTGTGTGGTATGATTTTATAAAATCAGTTTTTCTGCTTAAGGTGCAAAAAATGTGCAACGATCCAACCATTTTATTCATTATGGGAATCGCATAATTTACAGAAGCGAACAAAATTTAGTTTTTTATAATAACAAAACCTATCCAGTGTGATTTTATGATCTTGGAGAGGCTTTAGCTCCTCAAATTAATTTTAAATCCGTGTGGTATGATTTTATAAAATTAGTTGTTCTGCGTAATGTACAAAAAGTGTGTAACAATCAAATTATTTTATTCATGATGTACACCGCATGATTTACAGATTTGATTTTAATTTAATTTTTTATGACAACAAAATCTATCCACTGTGATTTTATGATTTTGGAGAGGCTTTGGCTCTGAAATTAATTTTTAAATCCGTGTGGTATGATTTTATAAAATCAGATGTTCTGCATACTGTGCAAGACTTGTGTAATGATCAAACTATTTTTTTTCATAATGTACACCGCATGATTTACAGAAGCTATTTTAATTTAATTTTTTATAACAACAAAATCTATCCACTGTGATTTTATGATCTTGGAGAGGCTTTGACTCATGAAATTAATTTTAAATTCGTGTGGAATGTTTTTGTAAAATCAGTTGTTCTGCGTACTGTGCAAGAAGCGTGTAACGATCACACTATTTTATTCATGATGTACACTGCATGATTAAAAACGTTATACATGAGCACTACGTGCAAGACAAAATGCAATCTTGTTATCTATGTGTATTTTTCTTATATAAAGGGAATTCTTTCCCTAAACTTCTGTAAATATGAATACTATGTACAAGGAGTAGACCATAGTTCTGCTTTTTCCCAAGATTTTAGACTTCGAGAAGTTCCAAATATAGTCAATAGAGTTTTAAATCTTTTGTTTGTTCATACAGAAGGGTGCAAGTCTCTCAAACTGTTTACTCAGACCTACACTATTAAAATGCTTGATTGAGAAATCATTAATTCAACCGAGTGGGTCAAAAATAAAAAAGGTAAAAAGAAGTAAATAAAAACATCTAATTTCACAGTATATCATTCTGTAGAAACATTATAAAACAAAAATGTATAATTTATTCCGATGAATATCTTTGAAAACTGTTTCGCAGTGAAACTGTTATGAGAACTTAATAAATACACCCTTTAGAGGCCGTTGAAATCTAATACACACTTCTAATTTCGAATTCTTTTTCCATTTCATCGCTTATACCTTGCTGAATTTCTAACAATGGTGATATATCTAGGCCCAAGGATAACGAGTACGCTAAAGGTCTGAATATTTAAATTGATATGACCTTCTTCGAAAAACCATTTGCTTGTGTAAATAGAAACTCCCATAAACATCTGGTGAATTACTTTGTACGATTTCATTACTGTTGTACGGTATCTCACCCATTCTCTGTTTAAATTCTTCCAAAAAAATATTATTCGTCTTACAAGGTATCTTTGAAATGATGTTTTGCTTTGAAAAAAATGAATTTACCTGTACGCTTCATTATCTAAAGGCATTTTTTTGATAACATGATTATTTTACTGCACTTAAACATGTTTCTATTTCATACACCCTTAGTTTAAACTTTTAAAAATAATATTTTCCATTTTGACGAATTTCATGTTTAATTAGTAATTTCGAAATGTTCCATTTTTATGTATTTCTTATTCGAAATTTTGTAGATTCTCTTTTAATGTTTTCGCCATTGAACTGGGAATGTTTTGAAAATTGCAAGTATTTGAGTTACTGAGGCTTTAATACCGTAAAACAGTTAAAACAGTTGCAAAAGCATTGCATAAACAACTGCCATATATTAATCCCCTATATAATAGTATCCTAAGTTATCTATCCGCCTGTCTTCGAATTTATGAAGCGGATGGACCTGGAATAGATAGAGGCATCCATATTGGATTCTTGATGAGTTAGGGATAGCAAAATTCAAAACGTCGTCATTAAAACGTTCGAAATCCACCGCTTCGTCCACTTTTCCAGCTTTTAATGCCATTATATCAAGTCCTATTTTTACTGGCAGGCGATTAAATTTATCAATTTATCGCATAATAAATAGGAAAAAATAACATTTTTTCTAGCATTATGACGTCTATCTCATTTAATCATTTCTTATTTTAAATTATTTAAATATCGTCTGCATTATTTTCACACGTTTTATCACTGAACTTAGACATTGCGTAAATAATTTTCTTTTATATTTGGCTTAAATAATAGATTAAGTACATATGTGATAATTTTAAATTTAATCTTCGATTATTTTTTGTTGCAATGAAAATTTTATCACCGGTATTAACGACTTTTCATAAAAGTCTAGGAGTCTATTTTAAGGACTAATAAATATCTAGTGTTTAAGTTATATATCGTTGAAAATTAAGAAGTTTGTTCGTTTGTGTGCTTAATTTTTATACATACCCACACAGTTTGCAATCGATTCGCGAAATTTTGGACAGCATTCATATATACCGCCAAATAATCACTGTCAATATTAAAACCTATGCTGTCCACCCTATCATGTATTATATGAAGATAAATTAAAGTTGGCAACTAACATACGGCCAGTAAAATTTTTTACTGATCCCGTCATATGACGGGCTATATGCTAGTTAATATTATTAAGTAAAAATCGATATTCCATTTGATTCTATATAAGTTCTAAAAATAAAATAAAAATAGAAGCAATTGGTCTGTATGCTGTGCATTAAGAAAATTTTTAAGATATATCTTTGTAACAACTCAATGTCTATCAAATAGTTACGTATGTTAATCAGGAATTATTTTCTAATACATTTTTGTGTCTTATATGTTTCACGTAACTAAATTGTATATCCTAATTTTAACAATATCGTTGAAAATTGAAAATTAAAATCATTCATCGCCCTTTGTTCCCTTATGAATTAGATTTTCTGAATTCAGCCAAAGTTTTATTCGTAGAAAGCTAATTTATTTTCTTTAACTAATCGTTTCAGTGCTAAATTGATATGTTAACCTCTGTACCTTTTCGTGATTACTTTCGAACAGAAATCATTTAAAGATCATATCACTACTTACAATGTAGAATGTTACAGTTTTCTTTTTTTTCTCCAGAAAATATACGTTACTATCTGCTATCTTCAAGAAGCGTGCCTGAGTCAGAGAATAATGAATTCCCTTAATCGGAATGTCCTTGCACTAGGAGAATATAACCTTGCCCCGTGTTTGTGGGTTACATTTTTTTTTTAACTGTTTAATTTTTTTCCCTTTTCATTCGCGTAGTAAATGTTGAATGCGGAAATGCGGTTTTTTTTCTTCTCCCTTTGCCTTCCTCCAGGTGTTGACGATCTAGTAATTGGTTTTCGCTCCTTTCTTTTCACTTGTTACTAACTTGATCGCTTTCCTTATATACATCTTAATTCGGAGCGAGTAATTTAATCGAGGTAATTGTTCTTGTGTGAGGCACACGTTTGTTTTATGGGGTATCGCAATGCAACAAACGGTAAATGGTTTGAAAGAGAATGGAAGCTCTAAATTTTATAGCAGATGTTAACAGATGAGATCTTTCACTTCGTAAAACGTAGGCGATAACTTTCACGAATTGCTTCTGCTATTTTTTTAGTCTACTAAATGGCTAATGGCTTTTTTGTTTCACGTGATTTTCTTAGTAGAGCAACTAGTATCTTCTTGTGTTTTTGATATGTTTCAGAGAGGCCTAGACCTGTATATCGGGGTTTCATCTACGTTCGCTAATATTTCGCAAATTTCGAAAAATAAATTATAAACCGAACTAGGCTATTTTGTATAGATCAGACCAAAAATTCTTTTATTCCTTTAGGACAGAGATGGGCCAACTCCGGCCCGCCGGAGGTTTTATCCTGCCCGCGGATAGAATTAAGTTGCCCGTCCGAGGCAAATTAAAAGAAATATATATTTATACATTATATATCCATTTCCTTTTCTACTTTGCTTAAATATTGAATCTCAAATTTATTATCTCACGCCCAAAAGACCAGCGGTATATTTGGTTCTTATATGTGAACAAGTGTTTTCAACTTTGAACCTTAGAAACAATAATTTCAGAAGTAGACTGACAGATGAACATTTAACCTCGTTCCTTAAAATCAGTACATCTCACTTCGAACCTCAGTGTAAGGAACTTTTAAAAGTGAAATCGCAATTTCATTCATCCCATTAACATATTTAAACCGTTTGGTACTTGTATATTGTTTTTAAAATTTTAGAAAAATTTATCATGGCTCGCCAAATTTATTTTATTTTTATTTTTGGCCCCCGGCAGAAAAAGTTTGTCCATCCCTCTTTTTAGGAGCAGTCCACAAATGATGAGGGGGGGAGGGGGTTACTGAAAATGGTAACAGCTTGTGAGAATGGGGGACCCTTAACCTATATTTTAAAACCAATCATAAAATAAGTTATATTAATTGATTACGTTATTTAACACTAAATCTACCAAGAGGAGTCAAATGACCCCATTTCTTGTTATTTTTGCCCTTATAAAAAATGTCCGGTAGTTTTAGTGTTAAAGTAATATTCGTTTTAAAATACTTCTAGCTTTGTTTTAGATATTTAAAAATTATGCCCATTATTAAATTATCTATTAATTATGCAACACACACATATATATTAATATAATTATATACACATACTTTTATGTGTCATGTGTATTCAGGTTTTAGCGTTTGTCAACTTTATCTTCGTTTCATGGCACGTTATATTTAGAGGCACTATACTAAATTTGGCGCCAAATGTATAAATAAACAATTTTTTCCTTTCGGTATAAAGTGCAGCCACTAAAGCGATTTATGTAGTTTCGCATTTATTTATGGCGCTATAAATATTATCATAATCGATCCGTTGCTTCATAGAGAATGTTTCGGAGCGGAAAACAAATTTTGCTTAACGCGTCTCCAGGGAATTGAAATGAAAAAAAGAAAAGCTTCGAAATTGTTGGGTCAGCCCTGTGTAGATGACATTACACCCCGAGGATCTTCAACCAGCAAAGAAATGGATTCGAGAAATAGGATGCACGTGCATTTGACAAATGATACTCTTAGATATAGCTTCATAGTTGCCTATTGTAGCGCATGCGCGTATTTCCTTTCTCTTGAATTTCTTTTGGAGGCCTTGTGTTCACCAAAGTAGATAACAAGTTTTCGGAAATTCTTATGCACACGGAATAGGTTTTTGGAATGTTCCTTAATCTATTACTGGGATTCTTTTTAAAGTTTTTTTCTAGTTTCAGTTTTGTTCTCAAGATATTCACAGAATTTTGCGCTCCAGATAATAAAAGAATGTTGTTGTACTCAGTGACGTAGCCAGAATGTTTTTCGGGAGTATTCCAATGTGAACTTTTTCTCTCCTAAATAATTTTCATTACACACATACAAAGAACATACATAAGTCGCATACATTCATCCATTTTTGCATGCATACGTATATACGTCATATGAATCAGCAATGCTGAACGTAATTTAATGGTATTTTAAAAAAATACATTTGCAACTATAATTTGTCTTTTTACGCTTTAAGTTTTTACCGTGTTTAAATTTGTGTGGTAAATACTGGATCATATGTAATTTACGCTTCAGTGTTTACCAAACAAGTGTAAACTAAAGTAGTTTTATAAATAACTAGTAAAATAAAGATTATTGTAAAGGACTATGACACATCTTTTTACTTTTATTTAATTAATTAATTATTTATTTATTTATTGCAAAATTTCATATTTGTATGAAAACGAAATTCGAAAACAGTATGGCACAATCAGTAATTCATAAATTACCGTTTTAAAATAATAACTATTATTGCAAAGGGACTATGACACATATTTTTACTTTTATATATTTAATTGTTTATTTATTTATTTATTTATTGCAAAATTGCTTATTTGTATGACAACGGAATTCGAAAACGGTATGGCACAATCAGTAATTCATAAACTACGTTTTAAAATAATAAAGATTATTTTAAATCGACTATGACACATATTTTTATTTTTATTTATTTAATTAATTATTTATTTATTTCAAAATTGCATATTTCTATGACATCGAAATTCGAAAACAGTATGGCATAATCAGTAATTTATAAATTACCGTTTTAAAATAATAAAGATTATTGTAAAGGGACGATGACACATCTTTTTACTTTTAATTAATTAATTAATTCTAAATTGCATATTTGTATGACAACGAAATTCGAAAGCAGTTACATAAACGTTATACAATGAGCACTTTTTATTAAAGTCTTTAAATCTAAAACACTATTAATCCCTTAATGCACGTTTTTTTTTTTTTTTTTTTTTTTTTTTTTTTTTTTTTTTTTTTTTTTTTTTAAGGCCGGCCAAAAAAAATCAATTTTTTTTAATGTAAAAAACACAATTTATAACGTTAAATTTAGAAAAAAAATATATATTTTTTATACTTGAATAAGTAAGTGTTATAGCTGACAGTCCCATGTAAATGATAAACATCAATAAAGCAATTTTTTTTCTTTTACATGTTATTTTCAATTCTCGATTGCATTCGAGTGTAAAAAATTATAGCAACATAAAGTACAACGCCGCTCGAATTATCTCGAGTGTGCACAGTTTGGTCAGTTTAGCGCTCTCGAGTTAACTCGAGCGTGCACGTTAAGAGGTTAAATATTTAGAGAAATAAAAACTCTCCAATTTTGGAAGAATAATACCAAAATTCCGTTAGCAAACCATAGAGAGATGCTAATATGCACTAATCTTTCCTCAAACTATTTTACTTCCCTTCGTATAACTGAATAAATATTACGATGAATATCGAACATTCCTTCATATGAGAGATTATTTCCAGCAATGGAATACTCATATAAGTGAAACACAGAGCGCCAGTAAACGAGAAGTACTTCTTGCGTATAACAAAGTTTCGTATAAATGAGTTTCTAATCTTATTTAAAATACCTGTTTTAGATATTTAGATTTTTAATAAAATTCATGGCTATTTTTGAAATATTCCAGATGCCTTTGTAGCTGCCGTATCTGTGAAGTTTATCGTCTATTTACCTTAGAATCTTTCAAATTCAAAGTTAATTCAAATGAACATGTTTCATGGCACAAAATATGCCTATTCTATACTTAAAATAATTGTTTTAGATATTTTGGAAGCAAAAAGATATATATTCGGTAGTTTTATTTGTTAGTAGTTAGATTTAAAAGTTATTATTTGTTACTACAAAGTTTTAAAACTGTTTTGCTTTCGAACTTTCTGTTTATTAAAGTTTGTTGAGAACTGTAAGCGCAACAATCAGTCCTTTATATATATACATTTAAGTTTATTTACATCTATTTACACATTTGATATGTTGCGGGTGTTAATTATAACGCAACCCCAATCCTTTCATTACGTACATTTATTTACATTCGCCTGCCATACACTGCTGGGAAAACAAAATATTATCTCATAGCACCTTCTCTCGAACAAAAGCAGAAGTATACAGTACAATTAAGGCAGTGGATTTTGAACTGGGTTATATTTCATTTTAAAATTTCTGCATTGCTGCAACTATTGTTAGATACAAATTAGGAATGAGAAGCGAAAAGAGTTGAATGTTTTAAAGCCTTTTGATCCTAATGGGAAAATATGTCCCAGATGTTAGGTTTCCTATTTTGTAAATAAACTCACTTTTAATCGGGTTTTTTACGTGTTCGGTGTTCCTACACAAACTAGTAAAGTACTTGACTATGTTACTTAATAACAGAAGAAAGCCTTAAAAATATTCAAGTACCAAACGGAAAGTTAAACAGATACTTGACAATGTGATTTAGTAACATAAGGCCATGGTAAAGTTGCCATCTCTACGATTATCAAGCCCTCTTCTCCACAAAATATAGTAGGGATGAAAGTAGTCACTCTATTCGAATAAAGCACCTTTCAAATTCACCCAACATATACTAATTTTTGGCATCCCCATAAAATGAGTTTTAAAAACTCACTTTTCATAACCAAAGAATGATTCGTCGTTCTTTTCATCGAGATAAAAAAAAAATGATTTTCGTTCCCTTTCAGACTGCAACCATTTTGATTCTCTCTTTTTTTCCCTCCTTTTCTTAGCTTTTGTGTCCCGCTCACCTGCATTTTATATCTCAAATGGAGCGTGCAGAGCCGAAAAGTCCTCCATTTTGTATCATTTCGCCTTTCTTTAGACTGCGTTTATTCATATTACTTGGTTCTTTGCTTTCCAGGGTTTGATTCGTGTTACGCGCCGGTCGTTACTCGCGTGGATTGGATGCACTTCGGAGCTAATGTCTCTTTTGTTTTGCACCAAAAGTATTTCACTTTCGGGGGCATATATTTTATTATCTCTAAAAGCAATTTTACGCTTCGGCGTAAATGTATCAAGCGTTTCTACATTTGTATTTCTTGCTGAATTCCTGCATTAATATAGCATTTTGAGATTCATACAGGATTGAAAAAATAACGAATGCATCGTTTTCAACACATCTATACACATATAACATTGTTCCCTAAACGGCTTATTGGTGTGGGGACCCCATATTTACAAAATTTTTTGTGGGATCCTAGAACAGGGTTCCCATGGTCCTTAAATATCCTTAAGAACTCATTAGTTTTAGCTTTCATTTTTAAGGGCCCTTAAAACTACTTAGTTTTTGTCAAAGGTCCTTAAAAACTCCTTAATTTTTAAATTGGAATGCGATCACAATTTCTCCATCAATGAGATCCACAGTCTCATGTGATTTCCTATCAGTTTTCTTATGTGACAAATATATAATCTTTTGTATACTTAAAAGATTTAAAATATAAAGTCAGGTGCTCTTTCCTAATAGCTAACAGTCATGTAGATTTTAACCAAACGAAGCATGGAGGAGGGAGGTATGTAGATATTTCAGTTACTTATAAAAGTTTAATTTTCCTTGCACTGAATGTAATAGAAAAGTCTAAAACTTTCTTCTTTCCCAAGTAACGCCGGGTATAATCAGCTAGTGTATATATATATATATATATATATATATATATATATATATATATATACATATATATATATATATATATATATATATATATATATACATATATATATACACATATATATACACATATATATACATATATATATATACATATATATATATATATACACATATATATACACATATATATATATATATATATATATATATATATATATATATATATATATATATATATATATATATATACACACATATATATATATACATATATATCACAGTCATTTTTAAACCCTTAGAAAGTACTGTTTATAATATTGTTTTTATTCAAAAAAATTTTTTTTAGTTTGATCACTCAAAAAACTTTAGATGTACATTTTTCAAAATTAGGTTTTGTCAAATAGATTTATCTTATATTAATTTTTAAGCATTTTTAAAAACTTAATTCTGAAATATTGTAGGGCATTTATTGAACATACCATGTCTGGTTCATAATCATTAAAATATGTTCCTCAGGAGATAGGGTTTATCCCGTTATGTCGTGTATTTCAAGTAGGTCCTTATAAAAAGTTACTTTGGTCCTTAGAAAGTCCTTAAAAAGGCCTTAATTTTTGTTCTGGAAAAAGAGTGGAAACCCTGTAGAAGCATTGCGCAAATCGGACACGCGTGTGAGTGAAACTGTCAGTTTCTTCGCTTGTACTGTAATATACTATTGCAACTTTAGGTCATAAACTTTAATTTTTAATTTCAAGCCATAAAACAGTGTAATAATTTTAAATTAGTAAAAAATTTAAAAATATAAATAATAAAAATAAATTATTTGGGTAAATTCAAACATTAACTCAAGTCTATTAAGTCTACCACTTGGAAGGTCACAATTAAGAAAATCCATTACTTTCCCATTTTTCAAGGATTTAATATCAATGAGAATGATGTGCTTTGTTTGTTTTTAATTGTATTATCCAATCGGGGCAAAATAGTCGACAACGTAATATGAAGCATTTCTTTAATATTCTGAATAGATCTATATAATATATTTGGTCGACACTTAGTTTTTATGGTTGTTAAACACAAAAATGTCTTACACAAATCGACAGCATCACATGCAAAGCAAGTAAACTGAGCGTTTCTCTTGCAATAATAATGCGTTGAAACGTTTTTTGTGCTTTCTTTGTCTGCATTGGTTTTTATATAATTTCAGGTGCATTGTGTAAAAATATTTAGTACTTGTAAAATTATAATAAGTTGAAGAAATATCAAAATTGCCACAATTTTTTTGGTGACCTCTGCTGGAGGTCCCCAAAATTTTTCAGTCGTCTGGGTGTTTGACAATTTAAACTATCAATAGATTATATCACTACATATAATTTAATTTTTTTTTTACATATACGTGTTTAAACTTGCTTTGGATAGAAAACTAGGGAGTAATGTGCCATTATTTTGGAAATTGTAGGACACCCGTAAAAAAATCCTTAAGTTAAAAAAATATGTATGTTGGAAGAATTTAAATAAGAGTTATTATATCATCAGCAACACATGTATAATTATGTATACAATATAGACAATTCAAACTATCAATAGATTATATCACTACATATAATTTAAATTTTTTTACATATACATGTTTAAACTTGCTTTAGATAGAAAACTTGGGAGTAACATACCATTATTTTAGAAATTATAGGACACCTGTAAAAATATCATTAAGTTAAAAAATATGTATGTTAGAAGAATTTAGGTAAGAGTTATATCAACAACAACACATCTGTATAATTATGTGTACAATATACTATTATATACACAACACATCAGGAAATGCAGTATCTTTTCCAAAAAAAGAAGAGTTTCGATGTTAAATTGAATTTTTAAAATAACTGCCACATTCGGTAATTGGTTTAAAATTTGGCTGATTGTTCGGCTATTTGGCCAAATCACTGTTGCATCACTGCAGGAAATTACTAGTTTTTGAAACATGTCGACTATAAAAATATTAAACCTGTTAATTTAAATATTCGTCCTAGAATTCGTATTCAACTTAAAATATATTAATATTCATTAGCCAAATGAACAGGAATGATTCTAATGAAACAAGTAAAAACTTTTAAAAAAGAAAATCTCGATAGAAACGAGTTTATACAATTCAACTAAATGTTATTACATTTATAGAATAGAAGATTAAAAAACTGAAAACTGAAATCGATAAACGTGTAGGAAGGGGCACAAGCTGTGTGAAACTATAAAGTCAGGAAAAGCCATGTTCCGGGGAAAAAAAAGAGTAGCGTTTCGATGCCAAAACTAATAGAAAATTCCATTGTTGGAAATTTAGATAAGAAGTCTACTGCTATCTCTAAGCTATCGTGCTTTTTGTTAGAGGCATTTTACGTCAAACGTCTTTACAATGAACAGTTGCTGCCACATATTTGAACTCGAGCCAAACTGGACATCGATCTATGTTCACTCTTTTTTGGGATATGTTACTTTTTTCTTTAGATTACGTTCTGCACTGCTGATTTGTTTCCCCTCTGGTGTCTGTTATTATCGTCACGACTATTAATAGTGACGTACTCTTAGGCTATTTATTAGCTAGGCATAACGATATCTACTAGTTCTTTATTTGAAAGAATATTTCTCTTGCCTTCATTTATAATGTAGGTTTATTTATATCGTAGTTTAATTTGATAATTACCACCTAGGGCGTGGCGAGTGATTAATTCTGTGTATAATATGTTAATTAAATCTGTTCCTGTCGTAATAATAAATAAAAATTATGTTTCCTCCTAACTATGGTATTTTATATTATATTTTATCTTACCCGGCGTCAATATAGGCATTTCACCTTATTCATTTTTTAAAAAAAAATTTCTTCAAGACTATAAAATTGAAAAACCTTATTATAACAGAAATGAAAAATGGTCAGTAAAAGCCAGTATTTTTCAGATAGGTCAGTTTTGGTCAGTATTTTCTGCAAGGTTAGCATGATTAGCATGATAGATTTAAATCAGTTGATTTAAATCCTGATTTAAATCTTGATTTAAACCAGTTGATTTTTTTTGAAAAAATCAATGATTTAAATCATTTTTTTCACTTCTTTTAAAACCTGTATTTCAAAGTCAGGAGAATTGGAAATCAGTCAGCACAGTAATACCAATAAGTAAATAAGTGTAAATAATAGCATGTGCTTTCCATGAATTTAGGGGTTATTATCAGAAAGGGTAGTACACTGATTAATTATGACTGGTGGAATTCATTTTATGTAATGGGAGGTAAAAGAGTATACCAGAACTTGAAATCCAGTTTGTCTACCAAATAACAACAGCTGTGGCTTCATCTGCTGGAATGGAAAGACAGTTTTCTTCTTTTTGGTATTATTCATTCTAACCTTCATAACCAATTAGGAGTGGATAAAGCATCAAAGCTAGTGTTTTTATTGAAGTAATTAAATCCATAATTCAGTACTTAAAAAATATTGGTATAATTGTGATTTGTATCTTTAAATAAATAGTTTGCACTAGAAGAATATTTAATTTGTTCATTCAATTTACATTTTATTTAGTTTGCACTATCCAATTACAAAATAATGGAATGTATTTAGATTAAAATTTATATATTTAATTTTAGGTAATCAGTGTGTAGAATATACAAGATAGATAAGATGTTACTTCTTATAACAAACTATTCTATGTATATTGCAAATAACATAAAAACAACAATTAAAATTAGTTAAAAATCCGATTTAAATAAAAAAAATCTTATTTAAATCAAATAAATCTGTTTTTATTTTATTTTATTTTAAATCATGATTTTTTTTTCAACTCTGATTTCCTGAATTTAGTCAGTAGAGTAAATATTTAATGAAAAATTAGTATTTTTCAAGCGTTTATGTTTTATTTGAGTATTTTAATTTTGATTTATTATTCTAAAGTTATTTTAAATTAAGTTAAAATTGCGAGCAAGGGAGTAATGTGTGGCAATGCTAATGGAATTTTTTAAAGTGTGTGATAGGAGAGGGGAGATATAGAATATTCTCGTATATCTGCATATTCGTATGGTTAGTTTTCTCCTGCCGACTGAGTATGTACACTGTATCAGTCGACGCCTGAACTCGAAGAAAAAAAAATGCAGAGGTAAAATAGTAAAATAAAATGTATGCCGCTAATTTATCGTAGAATGTTTTTAAATGGCCGCGATGCCAAATGGATATCCGAAGTGTATGTCTGCTTTCTTTCATCTGTAGAATCTGCGTATTCTCTTTTATCGCTTAAATATTTATATTATGAGGCCGCTTTGTAATCATTTCAAATAAACTTCGTTAGTAATTATTTCTCTTGGTCTATTCTTAGTGTTTCCTTTGGCCGAATAATTGTATTTACTTAGCAAACGCTTCCAAATGAATGCATAATTTTATTCCTTGACGCTCTGTTAATTTCTAAGTGAGGCGCTGTTCCTGGATTATGTTTCAGCTATTTATTCAATCATAATTCATTTGTTTATGCAAGCGTTATGCACTGGAAAACGGGGACCGCGTCTTATGAAATGTTGAGAGAGATATTTTGTTTTAAACATTACAATACGACCATTCATTGCATCGCGTATTGTGAAACTCTCATCTCGCAGGACAGTAATCAAGAACATCTGTTTGGAATTGCATGATAGACAAGTGTTACAATATCAGTCGTGTTAACGTGTCAGAAAAAAATATAAAAATAACTATTTGCGTTTGGAATTCGAGTGATGCAAGGATTATACAAGCTGGTCTTTTTTATTCTGCTCATGAGTTGACTTCTATTTCCGTCATATGTCTGAGTTTAGATGTCACATACTGTCAATGCATTAAGTCGTAAAATTTTAAATCTCTCTCAATCTTTCTCTCTTTCATTTTTTTTTATTAAGACTGCTTAATTTTTAATTTTATTCTCTAAAATTAACAAAGGATATGTGTAAAGGATGTTATAAAGGATATGTGTAAAGTATTTTGCTCTCTAAATTAGTTTGGATCGCCAAAAACTTAGCAAATACGGAGCGTACAATCGTTTACAGGATGTTCATCAACCAGGAATCATCAAGAAAATCGGAAATTTTGGAAATATTAGGAAAATAATGTAATTTAAAAAAAATCAGGGAATTTCTGCAAAAAATCTTGGAAAAAAATAATGATATGCTAGTCAAATGTTGAAAAATAGTGCATTCTTTTAAAAATGTTTATTCTTAGCTAAATAAGAACGAAAAAAAAAGGAATCTTCATAAAATAAGGTGACTGAAGCTTAAAAGAAAAAATGAAACTTTAACTAAAAAGCAATAAGAACAAAAGATGTCAATCATCAAAGAACAAAGAAATTCATGTACGTCATGGAAAAAGTGAAACTTTAATATAATGATTTATTATTTTTTAATATGTTAGGCTGCATTATTTAAATATAAAAGATTAAAAAGCAGAACTGCAAGAGTTGTTATAGTAGATATATCTATATAATTATTTTAATGGAATTACTTAATTCTCTGTTCCTCGTGCGTGTTGTTTTGTACAACCCAAATCAGAGAAGACTATTTATAAGTTTTAAATGCATAGTGATTTTATTTATTAATATTAAAATTTATAACTTTGTTTAAATAGGTATTTATATCTAAAACTGGTTTTATAAAAGAATTGAAACATATTGTGCATTGAATAGTGTAAATTTATTAAGGAAGAAATTGCGGATTGCAGGTTAAAATATCAGAGAGTTCCTAAAGAGTTTTCCTTGGATACCTTCTCTTAACGGAGAAATTACGAATTACATAGAAATATCAGGGAATTTCTAAAAGGTTTCCCTTTAGACACCCTCTTTTATCAGAGAAGAGATTATGATTTACATGGAAATATCAGAGAATTTCTAACACTTAATATCATGAAATTTCTAAAAGGTTTCCTCTTGGATACCCCTTTTTTTTTCCTCGATCCCATTTGAGAAGATAGAATTAGTGTTGCGTATTATTTGGGATGCACAAAGCATACCTAAAATTAACGATAGATAAAGAATGTGAAATATATAATGAAAGATTTAAAATACTTTAAACTTATATATATATATATATATATATATATATATATATATTACCATAAAGGCAATGATATAGAATTAGTTTGGTATTGTTTTATAATTTTTGGCATTATATATATATATATATATATATATATATATATATATATATATATATATATATATATATATATATATATATATATATATATATACATATATATATATATATATATACATATATATATATATATATATATATATATATATATATATATATATATATATATATATATATATATAAATATATATATATATATATATATATATATATATATATATATATATATATATATATATTACCATAAAGGCAATGATATAGAATTAGTTTGGTATTGTTTTATAATTTTTGGCATTATATATATATATATATATATATATATATATATATATATATATATATATATATATATATATATATATATATATATATATATATATACATATATATACATATATATATATATATATATATATATATATATATATACATATATATATATATATATATATATATATATATATATATGAAATGTTATTTTAAGAATTATACTATATTATATTATATACTACTTTATTATATTATATACTAATATTAAATAAAAATATGAAAAGAAGAAATTTATTTAGTAATAATCTACAATCTTGCCTGGAAATTCATTGTGCTGTTGTGAATAATATTTTTTAATATACGTTTTACCTTTCCATACTTTTGCTCAATTATTAACAAAATTATTGAAGATATTAATTTGGCGCCAATATACATCCATTCATTTTAATATTTTTTATAAAAATTTAAAAATTTATTTATAAAAGCTTTCTTTTACTCATTATATTGATGGATGCCTGAAGTTGAAGAAAAACTTATGTACAATGTTAAAATAATAAAAAATCATTTAAAAAAATTTTCTTTTCATTTATTGTTAGAAACTTTTATTTCGTCTCAAACGTGGGTATACGATGAAATTATATATAGAAAATCATGCATTGTAAAGATAACTGAAAATTATAAAATTTGTAACTTCAAATACGAGTAACTAATGCATCCATATGTAGTTCGATTGCTGTTGTTGATATTTATTCAACTTCACGCTCTTCTGTACTCCTTAGACAACCCATAATTTAAAGCGAATTAGTTTATCTCCGTCTTCGTGCTTTGAGAAAATTGTGTAACGTTACGAGGGGTGATTAAAATATTTAACATGCGACTTGTCTAATTAGTAATCGTGTTAAAGAGGCTAATTTTTCCCTTTTCATAAATCATAAAAAGTTAAGCAATGCAGACATGCAGACGACCTCACAATTATCATGTTTTGGAAACCATCCATATTCCACAGGTTTAAAAATCTATATTTTAAGTGTGTGAAATGAATTCATATTTAAAAATGTAATCTCAAGTTGCTGAGAGTATTTTACAAATCCTTTGAATTTTTTATCCATTCGTTGGAGATAGTTTGGTTTTTAGAATTTTTTTTTCTATTACATTTTGCCATTGTCTGTTACCAAGGTTGTATTGGTTTTAACCATGGGGATTTAAACCAGTGGTTACCATCCTGGTCAATATCAATTTTGACCAGTTATGACCACTGAAATTCACCTGGCAAGTTACATTTGTTAAAAATGTCATAATATAAATAACACCAGCAAAAAAAATATAACACCAAGATACAAAAAAAAATGTTTTACTTATTTTTTTTTATACAAGCTGTTTTATATGTAATTTACGTTGAATTTAGAAAAAAAAAAAAAAAAAGCCGAACGATGGCCGAATGGTAGAGCGCTGCTCTTCGGAACCGGAGTTCATGGGTTCGAATCCCACTGCGGGCATGGATGTTTGTAGCCGTTCGGAATCGGCTTTAAGCTGTAGGTCCCGGTCTCATTAGCCCTCGTGTGCAAAACAGTAGACCGTAGCGCTCCAAACCAAACCAAACCAAACCAAAAAAAAAAACTGTTACAAGTAACAAGTTTCGTAGTTGTCTCTAAATTTAAACGATTTCGTCATTTATTTTAGATTACTCCAAACTTTGTAAATAATCTTGCTATAGCTGACACAACAGTTCATTTAGATGGATTGTAAAATCAACACATTTTATGCTATTGTCTTTAACCTTTATCGCTGCCCACCAGACATCAAGTCTAAGTGTATCTTTAACTTTACTCTTTTTTAACTGTAACTAATTTTATATTTTTTACTGCAACTGGATTGCATTTTTACAATTGCATGTGCATGGTTCATTTTTAAAATTCAAACATTCATATTATACTGTATAAGCATGTTATATCTTATGAACCAATACATAAGATATTATATATTAAAATTAAGACCATTTAAAACTATTTTTAACAATTCTGACAACTTTTGACCAGTTTTGGACGGTTAAAACCTCTTTTAACCAGTGTCCTGGTCAAAATCAGTTTTGACTGGTCAAAATTACAACCCTGTCTGTGTTCAACTTCAATGTGTTCATTTTTATATAATTTAACTTTTCCTTTTTAAATATTATGCTGTAAAAATATTTTTTGATTCGTTATTATTTTAATATTAATTAAAATATCGAAAATATTAATTTAGAATCGGAATTATTTTAATATTCAATGTCCTAAAAAATACTTATAATCCTTATTGTAAGTTATTAGTGTTTTATTTCGAGCACTAATGATTACTTGTCAAGAATACGTGTCACTTTCTTTTCAATGATGAATTGAACTGCAATTCTTTCTATGGAGATGAAAAGAAAAGTATCGGAAAAAATACTTTCTAACGTAGACTGAAACTGACATTCTACAAGTAAAGGATTATTTGTTATTTTTATAATTGTAGAAGAAAATAAAATTTGTTTTGTTGTATTTCAAGAATATGAAAAGAAAATAAAGTAATTTCTCTGTTTTATCTTCTTCCAAATGCCTGCATTTCATTTAAACACATTAACGCCTAGCGTGTGTTTTAAGGACAGCTGAAAAATCCTATGTAGATTTTTTTTATGCTATCTGGGAAGAAATTTTCCTTTTCAACGACGTTAGATGGTGATTCTATAAAAATCTACCAATTTTTCATGTATCTCCTATTATTTGAATTTTTTTCTTTTGGATCGATATTGTATGATTTATTTTAATATCGATCACAAACGGAAAAAATACTTTCCAACATGGGCTGAAACTGACATTCTACAAGTGTGGGATTGTTTATTATTTTTATAATTTTAGAAGAAAATAAAATTTATTTCGTTGTATTTCAAGAATATCAAAAGAAGGGAAAAGAAAATAAAGTAATTTCTCTATTTTATATTCACAATATCTTCTTCCAAATGCCTGCATTTCACTTAACCCATTAACGCCTAGCGTGTGTTTTAAGGACAGCTGAAAAATCCTATGTAGATTTTTTTTATGCTATCTGGGAAGAAATTTTCCTTTTCAACGACGTTAGATGGTGATTCTATAAAAATCTACCAATTCTTCATGTATCTGCTATTATTTGGAATTTTTTCTTTTGGATCGATATTGCATGATATATTTTAATATCGGTCATAAATTTATTTTTTTCGCTTGTAATTCGAATCATTCATCTCTTAACATGTTTTTTTTATTTCCCAAAACTCGTATTTCATAAAACTCGAATGAATGATTTGATACAAATTCTTCAAATCGGATTGAAAACTGATACACGTCGTAAAAGAAAAGCATCGATACTGCCTTTTTCTTCTGTCACTGTCAACGTATAACATGAGATTGAATATCACCCCAACAGTAGGCATTATCCTTTGCTTCATTGTTGTTATTTATCTCCGACTATCCACTTATGAAACGCAAAACCTGTAAAAACTTATAGAAATACAGCTTTTTAAAAGGGACGAATTCAAAGAGTTTAATGTTGAATCAATATTAAAGGGGTTGGGTTAGGATTGGTTTGGTTTGGAGCGCTAAGGTCTACTTTTTACAACACGAGGGCTAATGAGACCGGGACCTACTGCTTAAACCGATTCGTTCGGAATCGGCTTTAACTGTGGTATGGATGTTCGGCTATGAACATCCATACCACAGTGGTATATTAAAGGGGTTGGGACTTAAAAAGCAAGGAAGAAAAAAATACAATCATGCAATGTTTTTCCTCCTGTACTAAAGACACACTACATTATTTCAGGGTTGGCATGATTTAAATCAGATGATTTTTTTAAAATATCATTTTATCATTTAAAAAATAATTTTTTTTCACTTCTTTTAAAACCTATATTCCAAAGACAGGAGAATTTGGGAATCAATCAGCACAGAAATACCAATAAGTAAATAATTGTAAATAGATAGCATGTGCTTTCCAAGAATTTAGGGGTTGTTCATCAGAAAGTATGTAGTAGGGGTAGGTACAATGACTGATTATGACTGGTGGAATTCATGTTCATTCACCGTTTCATAGAAATATCTTTAAAAGGGAGGTTTTCGATAAAAGTATTTCTGAATATGTTGACTTCATAAGTTCATGTTAAAGTTAGCTTGTGACTTTTATCGCGTGTGTTTTCCCTACCTAATGACGCCTTTCGATCTGTTGACAATATCTTTAGATGTTTCAGGGCAAATAGCCTCGATTAGTCGCGGTTGTATAGTGAATATATTGTCAGCTAAGTTCAAGGAAGTGATATTTTTTAATTCATTTAAACATCTTTTAAATATAACAATCAGGGTTTGCATGATTTAAATTATTTTTTTCACTTCTTTTAAAACGTATATTCCAAAGACAGGAGAATTCGGGAATCAGTCTTCACAGAAATACCAATAGGTAAATAATTGTAAATAGATAGCATGTGCTTTCCAAGAATTTAGGGGTTGTTCATCAGAAAGTATGTAGTAGGGGTAGGTACAATAAATGATTATAACTGTTGGAATTCATTTTATGTAATGAGAGGTAAAAAGCGTATTACAGAACTTGAAATCAAGTTTTATCTCCCAAATAACAACAGCCATGGCTTCATGTGCTGGAATGGAAAGACAGTTTTTTTCTTTTGGTATTGTTTATTCTAGCCTTTGTAACAAATTAAGAATAGAAAAAGCATCGAAATTAGAGTTTTTATTAAAAAAGTTAAATCCATAATTCGTTGTTTAAAAAATATTGAAATAATTGTGATTTTTTTTAAATAAATAGTTTGCATTAAATGAATATTTAATTTGTTTTTTAAATTTACATATTATTTAGTTTGCACTATCTAATTACAAAATAATGGAATGTAATTAGATTAAAATTTATAATTTAAGTTTAGTAATCAGTGTGTAGAATATACTAGATAGATAAGATGTTACTTCGTATAAAAACTATTCTATGTATATTGCAAAAAACATAAAAACACAACAATAATTAAAATTAGAATTCAGAAAAAAATCAAATAAATCTGATTTTTTTTTAATTATAATTTTTTTACAATCCTGCATTATTTACTGCAGAACAGCACAAGGTTATCTGAAGGATCCTAGAATGTATGTGTGTGTTTATACATATTATAAGTATTCACTTGAGTGAAAAATAACTAAATTGCGTCACATTTTAAAGTGCTAGATGGAGTGACGGGGAAATACACTTTCCTGAATTATACTATTCCACGCGTGGTTTCAAATGAAAGATCAAGGTCTAAATATACATTTTTACTATGAAACTCGCTACCAGTCATCCTAAAGTACGCTATTTTTTAGCTAATTAGCTTTTAAATCTTACACACACACGCATATATGTATGTATGCCTAATATGACGTACGTTTAAATGCCATATTTTACCTTTCCTTTCATCCTATTTCGTAGTCTCGGATATGTTTTCTTTCACTAGAATCCCCTTTGAAATCAGAAACGTCACACTAACTTAAGATGTTTATATGAAACTGTAAATATGAATAACGCATTCATAAAGTAAACCACCCTTATCTGAAAAACTTCAGAGAAGCTGGGAATTTCTTTACTGAAGTGCTCTTGAAGATGTTCAGTAGTCTCTATTCATTTTCCTCACTGATAACGCACTTAGGTTTTGAACTTTTTGACTATAAATCTCCATTTCGAAGTTCCGCCGGTTTTTTTTTATATTTCACCTCCTACATTCCTGTTGGTGGTAAATCCATAATACGGTGCTCTGTGCTTTTTATTTGTTTTATAGTTACTCAAAGTATGTAATTACTGATATTTATCTTTGGTTTATTACCTTGAATTTCGATTTAAGGTCTATTATCTTGAATTCAATGGTAGATATATAGCAATTATATTGTTTTCTTTTTGTACCAACGTAACGTACTCGTAGCTAATGAATCTGAAAAGAGAATTACCTGGGATTAATTTCTGGTATCCTTAATATCACAACATGTCTTAATATTACAAAATAGGTAACAAACGATGAAATTAAATAGTTACTCAAAGTATGTAATTACTGATATTTATCTTTGGTTTATTACCTTGAATTTCGATTTAAGGTCTATTATCTTGAATTCAATGGTAGATATATAGCGATCATATTGTTTTCTTCTCGTACCAACGTAACATACTCGTAGCTAATGAATCTGAAAAGAGAATTACCTGGGATTAATTTCTGGTATCCTTAATATCACAACATGTCTTAATATTACAAAATAGGTAACAAACGATGAAATTAAATGTTTATTTCACTTTACTTCTTCGCATTTTGTTTTTCTTCAATGAGATAAGAACCTCGTTTAATCAGCTAAAGCATCCATATATAGCAGGCTTGCAATTCCGTCACTTTTCTCACCTTTAGTCACTTTTTTTACAATTGATCACTTTTAGTCACTTTTTTAAGTAAACAATCACTTTTAGTCACTTTTTTCATGGTGTATCACAGCAAAAGTCTGTTGTTGAAAAAAGAAAATCTGAATTAATAACAAAATATTTTAATAAAAGACCAAAAATGTGATGCTCTAATCTTATTTTTCTTATTAAAATGTAATTAGTCACATGGTTTCCAGAATTTAGTGATTTTAAAAAGTCGTAAAGAAGTTCCTGAAATCTACATTTGTACTGAAATGTACATTTAATACATTAAAGTTATTTACCTCAAAGCACACATTTCTCTTTTTCTTCACAGTTTTTGTTTAGATACTCTAATCTAGCTATGTACATATTTCAGAACATCATTAATATATGCAGAAAATTGTAATTATAAAATTAATGTATTGTATGTTTCAAATCTAATTTATAGATTTTCTTGAATAAAAAGAATGTTGAGTTGTGTTAAAGAAAATTTTTAACCTTTTTGTATTTGGCGCTAAAATCATGTCTTGCATGAACTATTTGATTTAGAGTTAAAATAAATAAAAAAAATCTTAATAATAGGATCCGTAATCAAGAGGAGAAATAAATCGCTTTATTTTTTTCAATGTTTAGTCACTTTTTAGTAACTTATTCTGTATTATTTGTCACTTTACTCACCTTTTTGAAAGCACCTCAGCAGTTGCAAGCCTGTATATAGCTGTATGCGTAACGATTGAGTATATATTTTTCTCAAAGTTTTCCGAGATTAATTTTTTAACTGAACAAACAACACTTGTTAAAATTTTCGACACCAGGTAAAACTTAAGTGTAGATATTGGTCGTGATATCAATTAATAAAATTCACATACCTCGTAGAGTAATTGTGGTTATGTATTTTAACCATACAGTATAGTTTCTTTAAAATATTTGAAAACGTTCTATATTCTCTCCTACAGAAACTTCTATTACAACACTGTCTATCTTATTTTCCACAAAGTATTATTTCTCAGTCATACAGTTCAGTTTGATTAATTCACTTTTTAAATAATTCGTAATTCTCCTCTAGAAACATCGATTGAAAATTCGTATATAGTGTTATCCTTGATTAACCATGCAGTCAAATTTTATTAAATTTTTTTTAAATAATTTGCAGTCGTATTCACAGTCAATTATTTATATAGTTCACCTTTATTAAAAACTGTAAAATAATCTAGAATTCTCTTCCAGAAACATCGATATAAATAAAGTGCTATCGATATATATAAAATGTTGTTTTCGATTCGTTATGCAATCCAGTTCCATCATAAAATATTTAATAATTCGTGACTTTCTCCAGCAAAATCGTCGATTGTCGTAGTCTTTTCCTTGATTAACCATATAGCCAAGTTTATCAAAAAAAATTTTGAAGTAATCATTAATCAACGTCGATTAAACTAACGTATTCAGTTTGATTTTCAATTAATCAAGCAGCCCAACTTCAATAAAAAGGTAAAAAAAAAAAAAAACTTCTCTAGTCTATTCCAGGAACTCCGATTAATTTATATATATATATATATATATATATATATATATATATATATATATATATATATATATATGCATGTGTGTGTGTGTGCTATGCATATGTGCGCGCTATTTAACGCGTTATCCATGATTACCCATATAGTCCAGTTTGAAAAAAAAATAATAATTCGTAATTTTCCTTTAGAAATGTCAATTAAATTCCCGTAAGTGCAATCTTTTTTCCCTTACAATGTTTTCCCTTTTTAATCCTTATAGTTCAGTTTCATTTTAAGGTAATAATCCGAAATTCTAGAACGTCGATTGAAGCATTCCATTTAAGAGTTACTCTCTATTAACCATAAAGTTCAGTTTCGTTAAAATCTTAATATTATCCGAAATTCTCTTGAAACATTGTATTTAAGAGTTATTCTTAATTAACCATACAGTCTAGTTTCATTTTAAATTTTTGAAATAAACCACAGCATTATTCTCGATTAACTATGCAATGAGGAATTTGCACATGTGGGGGATTCGAACAACTTAGTGTTTTTCTGATAATTTCAGACTCTCAGATTCCAAAAATGTTCTCAAAAATGTAAAAAACTGGGTCCATCATTTAAAAAATTAATTTTAAAGTTAAGCGAAAATCACGTGACATCAAAACGCTCCGTGATTGGTTGTGATGTCATCGTTCATGAAGACCAATATTTTTGTATTGCTTTTAAGCGCGCACTATTTTCCGATTTTGTTTTTGCAAGTTCCTAAAATTTTCTAGCTATCAAAATTTATTTTTATTTAAACCTGAAGGTTTATTTTATCGATCTAGATAGCTTAGTTATCTCAATTTGTCATAAATGTCTCTTCTACCTGGATTTACCAAAGCACAATCAGACAACCTCCCGAAAATTGACAGCATGTCAATGTTTTCTATCTTGGCAAAAAACCCGGATTTTATGGGAGCAGAAATACGAGGAATTAAAACCCAAATGTATATAAAATCATTTATATTTTTTCCAATTTTACTTAACAGGTATTAATACTTTATTCATGCTAAACACAGCTCTTTTGTTTGTAAACACAAACAAGTCAAATAAATATACATATATCATATACACACACATTTGTAGTAGCATCGTTTTTTATAAATAGAGACGGATGTAATATTAAAATAAAAATTAGAGGAGTTATTTATTGTGAGACCGGTCTCATTAGCCTTCGTGTTGCAAAAAGTAGACCGTAGCACTCCAAAACCAAACCAAAACCAAATCAAAACCTAACCAATTTTTAGATATTTTAAATATGATGAAAAGAAATTTAAAATCTTTAAACGGCTTTACTTAATTATTTATACATATTTAAATAGCAATACAATTTTATTGCCTTTAATATTAATGTCAAATTAAAAAATGTATAAAATTTCTCAAATTAAATTTAATTTTTAAAGTAATATCATTATTAAGTATTTTAAAAATATTATACTTTTTTTTCAAATTAGTCACCAATTTAATCGAAAAGTATCACTGTGATTTGATACACAAGAAAGTATGCATCTCTGAAGAAAATATTTATAATACCTTGAAAATACATAACCTTCCCCTCCCCCGAGTTATTTATTAGATAATTATATGCTTTAGATATTTATATGTTTTTCGATATTTATATGCTTTATAAAATATTTATTGTACTTGAACTCTGTGATAATACTCGAAAATTAGCAGTTTTAAAAGTTAAATAGCAGTGGTTAATCAACAATCCTTTTAAAGGTATAGATGTATTTTTATATACTTTAATTGTTCTAAATTAGTAATATTTAAACAAAAGTAAGCATTTACTTACCGAGAAATGGTCTTCACAAACCCATAAAGATGATTTATATGATAATTTGGGGTTTAATTAATCCCTTTTCATCCCAGTTGTCCAGATTTTACGTGTATGTGGGTCTTTCGGGACGCTGAAAAATATCTTCTCATTGCAATTAGTTGTTGTATTTTTACAGAGTGGCACAATACAATATTTAGAGTATGATTTTTTAATGCCAGACATAACAAAAAAATTTCTATTATATGCGATACTTTACACAAAAACAAATTTAAAAGTCGCCTTTTAACATGTAAACAGCATAGGCGCTCGGTGTCTGCATGAACGATGACGTCACAAACTCGGCGGAGAAAAAGTATCGTTTTTGAGAGACGTTAAAGAGTCCGCTATAAAACCCATTAGAAATCACTCATTAGGCCCCCAAATGAAAGAAAAATAGCTACTGTCCTGCTTACTTTTTTGTCTTCTATCGTTTAAAATCAAAATTAGAAAACGTGAAAATTCCTCATTGTTTCCCTAAAAGCTTAAAATTATCCTAAATGCTTTAGAAACATCGATTGAAACATTGCATTTAAGAGTTAATCTCGATTAACGATAAAGTCGAGTTTTATTTTTTTAAATACTCTAAAATTTCCTCCAGAAGTATCTATTTAATCAACGTATTTACAGTAATATCCTCGATTATCTATTCAACCCAGTTTCATAATAAACGTTGTAATAATCCATAATTCTGCAGACGCGTCGTCGATTGAAACACTATATTCCCAATCCTATCCTCTGTTTCGAGCTATCTACATTGTTGTTCAAAACCGTTGACGGCATCATGTCGTTAGCCTAGATTGAATTGATATTTTTCATTATTTAGGTGACAACATTCCGCGTTTAACGACGTGATTGTCTTTATTGATCCAAGTTTTCAATTCCGGCCATTGTTCTCGTATAATGAGCTTCGAATGTGTTCATGTCCGATTTTATCCCAGTTGAGCGTTGGGGATGCGAATAATTCTAATTGAATTTGGGTGTTTCTGGTATGATAATCTCACTCTCAAAACTTGCAGGATGTGTTGGTTTTTATCATGTATATATGATGGTGATTGACAAACTAAAATAAATGTTTATAAATATAAAAAAGACATCAAAATAATTTGTTTTTGAAAATTTAGTTTCAGGTAGCTAATTTTCTTACACTAAAGGGAAAATAATTTGTTTATTTATGAAATGCAAAATATATATAAATGTAACCCACGGAAATTTACTGCCACCGTCACAATAAATTATTGTAGCCCCTATTATATTTACCTAATCTGGTTTGATGGGCAAGGAGAAGCCTAATTAGCTAGACTAATTAAAGTTGTCGCAGTCGCATTCTGTTAAGAAGAGGCCGAGTTCGTAGCGAAACTTAAACTTTATTCATTAGCTCGTAAAAATGACATCTATGCCAGTCAACGGCAAGTGAGAATGTTCTCGAAAACACGTGCTGGAACAGGGTTGGAACTCAAAGCGAGACGGAGGCGAAATCTTTCCCAGAGAAAGTAGCTTAATCGGCGAATTTAACAAATGAAAGTAACTTTAATCGGATGGGAGAAACTAAGCCATTTGCTAGCTACAGCTGATAAATGCGGTGAGTGGACAGAAAATTTACATCTATTGCACAAGAAACCTTTGGGAAATAGGTTGGAAGAATTTAAAGTTATGGACGCTCCTTTAATTACGATATTTTGTGGCTGGGGAAATAGATTTGAAGGAAATAGAATGGGAGAGAAAAAAATTTTATGGTATAATTTTGATCTATTACATTTTGATATAGTGGTATAATTTTGATATATTATATATATATATATATATATATATATATATATGTGTGTGTGTGTGTGTGTGTGTGTGTGTGTGAAGTATGACTATAATCTTCCTTCAAAGTCTCATTTATATAAAATATTATAAAATAAAATAGATTAAGATGCATAAGAAAGTGAAGTACTTTTTAAAGAAAATAAGCGTAATTTTACAATCTTATGTATAGTATATTTATCACAGCGTGTTCTTTAACTTGTACATGCAAAAGTTTAAACTATTTTATGATCAGTAAAAGTTTTCATAACTATATTCTGTATATGCAAAAATAAATAAAAAAATTTAATTTCTAAAAAAAATTTCGCAATTTTTTTTTAACATTGACATCGAAAATTTTTCAGCTATTTTTTCTAAATCTGTAGTGGACTGGATAAAACCTCTAAGTGGGCCGCATCTGGCCCGTAAGCTGTTGTTTGCCCATCACTAGTATAGAAGGTAAAAGATTTAGTGATTGACAAAGCGTTTAATTGCTGGAAAAACATCTTGGTTTGTATCCTTAAAGTTATGCAGCAAATCGTTAAACATGCACTGAATGTAATCTGTAAAATGCTGTGTCTTACAGTAAAAATGCTTTCGCAATTTTCTTTAAGATACTTTTTTAAGCCTTAATACATTCATTAATCATACTTTGATGAAGTCATATCGTGCTTCTCTCCCTCTCTGCTATAATCCTCATGGAAGGCCACTTGGGTTCCTCCTTAGTGTCTGAAAAATCGTGGAAAATTGTTGTTACTTTTTTTTGTAAATCTATTTATTTATGAATTAATCATTTGTGTGTGCGAGAGGGGAAAGAAAACACAAAATAGTTGCCCGATTTATTAGGCTACTGTATGAGTGACTTAAAATATTAGACTTGGATACGATAAAAAGTGAATGGGCAAATCGTTAAACATGCACTGAATGTAATCTGTAAAATGCTGTGTCTTACAGTAAAAATGCTTTCGCAATTTTCTTTAAGATACTTTTTTAAGCCTTAATACATTCATTAATCATACTTTGATGAAGTCATATCGTGCTTCTCTCCCTCTCTGCTATAATCCTCATGGAAGGCCACTTAGGTTCCTCCTTAGTGTCTGAACAATCGTGGCAAGTTGTTGTTACTTTTTTGTAAAGCTATTTATTTATGAATTAATCATTTGTGTGTGCGAGAGGGGAAAGAAAACACAAAATAGTTGCCCGATTTATTAGCCTACTGTATGAGAGACTAAAAATATTAGACTTGGATACGATAAAAAGTGAATTGTCCCTTTTATTTTTATTTAATCTCTTCTCTGTTTAATTGTTCTTTGATCCTCCTCTTTCGCACTCCCAGTCTATGTTATTAACTATGTAATTCTTAGGCAGGGTTGTAATTTTAATCGTTCAAAACTGACACTAGAAAAATGTTGTTTTAACCGTTCAAAACCGATGAAAAGGGTCAGAACTTTTAAAAATGCAAACCGTATGTAAGTATGTATAAAGCTAAAATAGTTTTAAATGATCTTAATTTTAAGAATTAACTTTTTTCAACTGAAAGTAACTTAATAAAAGCAGGGCCCGATTATTAAGATTTTGGGCCCAGGGCAGAGAATATGTTTTAGGCCCTTGTATATTATTATTACATTTTATTACTGTTGCATTATGCTATAAGATTTGCATAATGCAACAAGCCTTTTTTTTATTTGACCATGGGGTTGAAAAGGACATGGTTTCCGCGCACCTGGAAAGTCATGGAAAATCATGAATTTAGACAATGGATTAATTTTGTCATGGAAAGTCATGATTTTTCAAGTAAAATGAGTAAAAGTCATGGAATGTCATGGAACCGCTAAACTACCGATTAAAAAAAATGCATTGAATTGTTTAATTCTATTTTTACTTGTCATTTGGCTGAAGTTACTGAGTTTGGTATTTATGTATTATCCTATTGACCATATTGCCAAGTAAAATTTGTTCATGAAGGAAACTCAAAGCAAGAAAGCTTAATGGGTGGGTAAATGTATATTATTCTGGTTTTTTCTTAAATTGCAGATTAAAATTTTATTAATATAATATTCATTATTTTTTAATAAAAATTAGTTAAGATTTTTGCACAAAATATAAGTTTATCTCTAGGGATATTGTATATAAACATTATAGGGTTATATTTGGCTATTATTCATGGTCACCTGGATAATAACAAAGTACCCTGAATTCAAATTCGAAACATTTTGATTGAAAAATTGCTATATGATTAAACTTAGGTATGTAGATACAACAATTTATTTTTATGTATGTGAGTTTATTAACACTTATAAAGTAAGTTTATAGTTTTTTATGATAAAATTTCTGTAATTTCTCTAAAAGCATATATTTTATTTGTATGTACATCAGAAGTTTTATTCATATATACTTTAACGAAAGCTTATTAAAGTCATGGAAAATGATCTGCTAAATCAGGGAAAGTCATGAAAAGTCATGGATTTGAAAAATTTTATTTTGGCAGATACACTGGAAGAAATGCTATTATGCAGGTCGTATTCCAAACATTTCGCAAACGGAATCCACCAATCAGAAAGCTCAATTTTGCGATTGCGAACATTTTTTTAAAAAGTTCTCAAAATCTAGACATCTGATTGATGGATTCTATTTGCAAAATAACCTGCATTCTTGCCTTTTGTTTTTAAGTACAAACCCATGACTAACAAATCTGTGGGTATTTATACTTGCGAGTACTCTGTGGAATAATGAAAAACTTACAATATTTTAGATCATATTATTTGTATATAGAATAAAAATATGAAATTTTTAAGTCTACAAAATTTATTTGTTTCAAAATTACCTCTGGATCTAAAAATTTTTGGTCCCCTGAAATCAGTGGACCATGGGCACGTGCCCCTTGTGCCCTGCCGATAATATGGCACTGCATAAAAGTAACTATTCAGTTAAAAAATACACTGACAAGTTTATCAGGCTCTTTAGTAAAATATGCTCTTACAATACAATAAGAGTGATAAAAATTTAAAAATGTACCATGCTGTTGCAAATATATAAATTAGTTGAAGTTAAAAACAAAAATGGTAAAAATCTGTTAAACATACCTACTTACATAAAAAAATTCGCTTTTCTTAGGATGAAAATAATTCATTGCATCTTTATTTGGTTGAATATGAGTAATTTTATGTCACTGAGAGTAATGAAAGGTTTTTGGGACACCATTTACGTTTTTATATCTTTTATATAAAAAAAAGTCTTATTTATTTTTATTTAATTATCCGTTCTGGATGTCAACAACACTCAAATATGTATTTAAAAACCAATTATTTTGGCACTCTAATGAAAGATTTCAATGTATATTCAAAAGGATTTAAGAAAAAACAATGCTGTTACGATAAAACATCTATTAAACATACCCACGCATAAATTCACTTTTCTTCGTGTGAAAGCGATCCATTGCATCATTCCTACACAACGATATACATTGTTCCGCACTTTTAAAAAATATGACCCAAAAACGTGGCGAGAAAAGAGTAATTTTTCTAAGGTGTTCCAAATCTTCACTGGATTGTGTAGCTGATTTCAAAGCTTTGAATTACGTGCCTTGAAAATGTATACCCCAATGCGTTGGCGTGTTGCTCACGCTCAGTGCATTTTTCATATCGTTTTACTGAAGAATTGGATTTCACTTTCATACAGTTCTCTATCGCAATGAAATTTCTAAAGATCACCGTTGGTAATCTATTTCGTTTACCAAAAGAACATCCGTTGAATCTAAAAATTCCCAGAAATGTTTTCCATACAGAAAATTAACTGCGATTGTTATAAGAAAAATATTTTAAGATAGAAAAAAAAATTAATTCCGGAAAGTTAATCTTGTACATTCTTTTAAAAGTTTTCCGAGACTGTAAACATTAGATTTTTTATATAATTTTCAGTTAAGAGTGCTATTTTTGCATTTAATTTTAACTACAACTGAAAAATTTATTTTAAATAAAAGATAAATTAAATTTAGTTCTAATTTCATAATTAGTTATTGATATATAATCTTACTGGGACTAATAATTAACTATAATTATATATATATATACATACATACATGCATACACACACACACACACACACACACATATATATTTATATATAGATATATATATATATATTCTTCTGTTCGTGTGTTTGTAATAGAACTCCTCCTAAACGGCTGGACTGATTTTGATGAAATTTTGGGTATGTAATTAAGTGGATTCGAGAACGGTTTAGATTCACAATTTTATCCGATAGAAATTTTTTTTTTTAAATAAAAATCCATAATTGCACGCTTATTGAGATAATTATTATTCCGCTTGAAACCATTCACTGACAACTATGGCGCAATGGTCATCACAACGGGCTTCAGAATTCGAATTTTCGGGATCGAATCCTCTTACAGGCGACGTGGGAATTTTAATTTAATCTGATTACGTTTGTGATGACTGTACGCGTGGTGGCGTCAAGTATTTTTAAAATAATATTTTTCCTTACCTTTCCATCAAAACGGTCCAAGATATAATTCAAAAATATTCTTACAACTTTTGGATTAACATCGTTAAAACAATATAACGTCTGTCGCGTCGTCTAGTGTATGTGTATATATATATATATATATATATATATGTATATATATATACATATATATATATACATATATATATATATACATATACATATATACATATACATATATATACCTATACACGTATATATATATATATATATATATATATATATATATATATATATATATACATATAATTATATTTATCTATATATATATATATATATATATATATATATATATATATATATTTGGTAAAAATTATGTACCAAATTACCTTTTTAGAGCTATATATATATATATATATATATATATATATATATATATATATATATATATATATCTAAAAAGGTAATTTGGTACATAATTTAAAAAAAAAAATTCTGTATCTGTAGGCATAACATTTTATGTACAATACTTATTTTGCAGACTATTTTCCCATTATATTTTAAGAGTTTATTTATAATTTAAAGTAATCAAATAAAGATTTTGAATGAATTTATTTGAAATATTTCTCTTAAATTAATACCTATACAAGATGGGTAACATTGTAAAATCTTACTGGCACTAATAAAATAACTAACCTTTTTTTGTTATTGTTGTCTTATTGCTGTCATGTCTTTACTTTTTAATTCTCCGACTCGAACAAAAAAACAATTTTTTTGTTCTCTCTTTTCTTATTTTCAAACAGAAATACTTCTCTTAAATTAACACCTGTCCGAGATGGGTAACATCTTCTTAATTTAAAGTGGCCATTAGCATTAACTTTGCCGTAACTAGCAGTTTCGAGTAGTAAATGTATTAAATCTGTTTTAAAATGTAAAAGGCCACTTTTTTTTACCTTTTTTTTCTAATTACTGCCATTAGATTCAAATAAAATAAATTTGCTGGGATTTGTCGATGCAGAAGAAAGGAAAAAAGCAGTGTGGTACAGAATAATTTTACTCCAACTGAAAATAGAAACCTTCTACATAAGAAAATATCATTCATTAACAAAAACAATAAACTGTCAGGTTTTAAAACCATCAGTTAAAAATTACACATGTAGCTATTATTTAACATTTGTTCTCTTAATTATTCGTTCGGATATTTAAAGTGTTTTAAAATTGTTTTTTTTTCTAATTATACATGTTGTTTAAATTCCGGAATCCATTTTAACGCTTTTGTATGCATAATTTTGCTTTGGCGTTTTAACATAACGAATCGTTAAAATCATTAGTTTTAAAAAATTGCTTCCTTGTCACCCCCTTTTTTTTAAACTTTTCTTAAAAATCTGTATAGCAATTTTCTGTTTGTTGTGAAACTTGTTTCAGAGATAAATATTTAGAAGTATTTTGCTAATTAATACTTAAGAATAATTTTTTAACTTTGGTATGCGCAAAAATCTGCATATATTTGTTGCGATAAATTAAGTCTCTCTATTAATTATTTTAGTTTTAGAAGAATTAGTTCTTTTTCCTTAAAGGTTGGAGTTTTATATATGTAGGAAAGTTATGGATTATATATTTAATTATGAATATTTTCAGAGAAATAAACAGATTTAAATTTTTTCTTTTTAAAAAAAAATCAAATTATTTAAAGTTTTAATTTAAACTTGTTGGGAATAGTGTCATGTAGTAAATTATTGCATATTTTATTAATATTGTTATGATAAATTGGAATTTTTATTAAGAATAATTATAAAGACTTTTAGATGTTAATTGAAAATTTTATAAAAATCATTTGAAAGTAAGTGAATAGAAATTAAGCTACACCTTTCATTATCTTGTATCTTGGGTCTACTTATCTGATATACAGTCGAGTTCCGTTATAACGTATTTCAAGGAATCAAAGGTGTTGTTCGCTATATCCCATCGTTGTACCCGAACCATAAAAATAATACTAGCTGTCACAAAATATTTAACTCTATCTGTTGGTTGAAGGGGAACGCTACAATCTACTGTTTTACTACGCGAGCTTTAGCACTTAATGTATTCAATAGTAATGTAATTGAAAAAATAAATACATATGTGTATGCATGTATATATATATATATATGTGTGTGTGTGTGTGTGTGTGTGTGTGTGTGTGTGTGTGTGTAATAAGACGGACTTCTCGATGGGTGGTTGCAGTCATGGCCCATAAAAGTGACCTTTATTAAGATAACGTTGGAGGACGGGTTTCCACTTCGTTATAGGGACAGAACAAACTGAAGGGTCAGCTAACATGAAGTTATATGTACAAGACCCTTAACACCTGGGTAAACATCTGTGGGAAAAATCTCTAGAAAAATCTGCCTCTGACAGCTTGCTTTTCCTTTTTGTTTGGAATTTTTCTAAATTGTTCGCTAGGGCATGTAAAGTTATAATTGGTCAGATCCCTTCTTTGAGGGCTTATACTGTAGCCTTAGTGGTCAATTTAGGAGTTAAAAAGGTGAATGCAAAAGGACGCGGGTATTTTTAGCCCTTGACTTCAGATTTGAAAACCCCTGAGAATTTTCCTTACATATATATATATATATATATATATATATATATATATATATATATATATATATATATATATATATATATATATATGTTTGTGTGTGTGTGTGTGTGTGTGTAATCTTTTATAACTAAAATGCATTAATGATTGCTTATTAAAATAACTGTTGTGGTCGTACATATTTTAAGAATTGAAACTGTCTACTCAAACACAATTTATGAAATATTTCTAATTTTACATATTTTTAAACTTTCTCTGTTTAATATAAATATAAAATCATACAGTTATTTGGTGTTACGGGAGTGAATAAACATACCATTTAAACTGTAAAAAAAAAAGATTTTGTGACCTACAAAGGAATAAAACTGAAGTATGAAAAATTTCCACAGCTGCAGTTATGCAATATTTCTACCTCTACGTGTACGTGCCTGTTAAACAAGCACACATACAGAAGCACGTCTTGTTTTATTGTGGGAATCCTTGTTCAAAGTTCATTTGATATCAGTATACTTCGAGAGCATCCACGATGCACAGTTTTAAATACCCTGTGTATGGAAGTACCGAGCTAGGACTCCGTTAACTTCAATTGTTTTTCGTCTAATTGCTTTGAATTACTTAATCCACAGAATGGTCAGCAACCATTCTCGTTTCTTTGGAAATAATCTGTTTAAGACAATTCTAACATGCCGTGCGTGTGTGAATAGCGACATAAGTTTAAAAATCTCTATCTCATCGCATCTATTGTCTAGCAACAATTTTCGGGAGTTACAGCTTTTAAGCTGTTGCGAACACAGAGGCTTTCTTCGAGGTCACTATTTAGCCTGTTTTTGTCATGTTTTCTTGCGTGGGCCATTTCTATAGAAGAAGACCTATTCTGACCTGACCTTCTTTATTAGTCCTTTTGTCTTTGTTTCTCTGTAAGTGAGCTACTTAAAGAACGGCAGTAATCGTGCGTTAGGCATGCAAACACACTTCCGCTACTTGGTAATTTTATTGTAACGTGTTAATAGATAAATAACGTTGCATTTGACCTCAAAAGTATCACACGAGTCCTTTCAGCAGGTCATTTATGTAGCAGTACGTCAGGGTGATATAGTTAACGTTTTCTTCTGACCTTTATTAGTTATCAGGTGATGTAGATTTCGGTGAATTAATACATTCGCGATTTGCAAACGCTTTAGGTTTTTAATACAAAATACCGGGGAAAATAATGAAATTATGAAATTGATTTCTGCAAACTTGTATAATTAACGTGGATCTGTAATGCCATATTGGATTCCTCTCGCTCTATGGAACTCAGCCGAACGATGGTCGAGTGGTTAGGTCACTGACTTTCGGAACCGGAGTTTGTGGGTTTGAGTTCCACTGCGATATGGATGTGCGTAGCTGTTCGGATTCGACTTTAAGCAGTAGGTCCCGGACTCATTAGCCCTCGTTTTGCAAAAAGAGTAGACCTTAGTGCTCCAAACCAACCAACCAATCGTAACCTATGGGGAACACTAATCCCGTACCATAATATTATACAATATATATTCTTAACCCCTTGAGGACCAGTACGTACATGCTATACGAGTCGACCGTTGTAAAGCCGTTGACGTTTAACGTCATATAGTAATTAAATCTATCATTTAAAAATTCATATAAAACGTTCCGATCTCCGATTACGCATACGCGACGCTGAGCTGATAGATAAGAGTGGAATCACTGGGTCGCAAACGGGTTAATTCTCAACTGGTCACACTTCCTAGTTATACTCCACACTAAGTCTGTATCATAATAAACATTGTATATGCATACTCAATATTATTATTCTAATATTTTTAATGCTCTAAAAATAATATCAATAATTTTAATATAATGACTCATAAATCAACAGCCATACGAAGAAAACATCATCTAATAATCTAGGATTAAATGAATATAAATAATATTCCCAAATGTTATTAGTCATCAACGCTATAAAGTTTATACTGATATTTGATAAATAGTGAAGTATATTTTACCACCTTCCTTATTACAAAGTACAGGCTTGCAATTCCGTCACTTTTCTCACCTTTAGTCACTTTTTTTACAATTGATCACTTTTAGTCACTTTTTTAAGTAAAAAGTCACTTTTATCATGGTGTAACACAGCAAAAGTCTGTTGTTGAAAAAAGAAAATCTGAATTAATAACAAAATATTTTATTAAAAGACCAAAAATGTGATGCTCTAATCTTATTTTTCTTATTAAAATGTAATTAGTCATATGGTTTCCAGAATTTAGTGATTTTAAAGAGTCGTAAAGAAGTTCCTGAAATCTACATTTGTACTGAAATGTACATTTAATACATTAAAGTAATTTACGTCAAAGTACACATTTCTCTTTTTCTCTTTCTTCACAATTTTTGTTTAGATACTCTAATCTAGCTATGTACATATTTCAAAACATCATTAATATATACAGAAAGTTGTGATTATAAAATTAATGTATTGCATATATTCAAATCTAATTTATAGATTTTCTGGAATAAAAAGCAATGTTGAGTTGTGTTAAACAAAATTTTTAATCTTTATGTATTTGAAGCTAAAATTATGTCTTGCATGAATCATTTGATTTAGAGTTAAAATAAGTAGAAAAATCTTAATAGCATCTGTAATCATGAGGAGAAAAAATCGCTTTTTTTCAATGTTTAGTCACTTTTTAGTCACTTATTCTGTATTATTTGTCACTTTTCTCCCCTTTTTGAAAGTACTTCAGTAGTTGCAAGCCTGATAGTATGAAAAAAATGTTTTTGTCATGCTTTTGTATCTTTTTAATTAAAAAACAATGTAAACATGTATTGAATATACTTACTCGATTTTTTAATGTAAAAAACATTTAAAAATGTTCTATAACAGCTGATTATATAAATATTTCATTTATTATATTTACTTGTAACCCGTGTTACTAATTTTCAATTAACTGTGCAAATATAAACATTACAAGTAAATTAATTTTTGCCAGCTCAAAAAACATTCGCTGTATAAAGCTGAAAGTTTATACAAATATTTTTTTTTCTTATTACTATTAATTAGTTTTATTGTTGCGTTGTTAGCATGAATTTTTGAGTAAAGTATTTATTAATTATCTTATTTTTAATTAGGAATGAGTTACACTTTTTTATACCAATTAAAATCATTACATTAATTTTTACGTCCATTGTACTTCATTCTTGAAATTTTGCATGCTTCATTTATATTGTTTAAATCAGCCAGTTGTGAAATGACTCATTACCATTATTTTGAAGTGCAATTCTTGTTACCATTATTTCGCCATTATCCCTGACCAAAACGTATTCTCTTCATTTTCAGATTCCTATTCAAGCCAACTCTATTTACAGCCCCAACAGACGCAGCATGGTTACTTTACAAATGATAGTTTTTTCATCACCTGCTTCACAACCGATGAGAATATCGATCAACTACGGTGGAGCGACTTCGAATCCAACGTAATCGAATCACAGGATGGAAGGTAAGGAAATATTCCTGCATCCCTCCCCCCGTTTAGTTTTCGATATGTATAATGAATCGCTGAGGAGAAGAATTAATTTTGATTGAATGATGACAGTAAAAAACGTTGCAGCTTTTATGCAGTGTGCATATGTTTTATCTGTTGATAGAAGTTGTAGAACGGTTTCTTGCTTATTGAAATTTATTATATGTGAACATTATTTCCGTATTGAAATTGTATTATTAGTTAAAGCCTTAGATAAAAAGGTTTTATGACTTAATGAACGTCTGCATTTATGCTTGTGCTGTCTGCACATTCATATTGATCTGAATGCCATTTTCTCTCTCTTTCTCTCTCTCTCTCTCTCTCTCTCTCTCTCTATATATATATATATATATATATATATATATATATATATATATATATATGTGTGTGTGTGTGTGTGTGTGTGTGAGGTCTAAAAAATGGGTAGTTGGAAATTACGTGAGTTATAAGCGATTTTAAAAACGGAACTCTTTTATAAAAATGAAATAAATGAAAAAGACCTACGCTTGAGTAACCTTTTGGAGTAATCGGGTCAAGCGGAAAGATTGATGATTAAGCGAACCGATATGAGTTAGTTAGCGCGTGGACATGGAGTTGTCAACACGCTCTACGCGTATCTCCGCCATGAATATATGAAAATGGCACTAGTTTTGCTTTTAAATGAAACTATGTATTATTATCGATAAAAACTGTTTTCCGTTCGCTTTAACACTGGACCATGTCATATATATATATATATATATATATATATATATATATATATATATATATATATATATATATATATATATATATATATAGATGTCAGGCTTGCAGCCATATGAAGAGTCGTAATTTTCTTGATAATGTTTTTATTCATGTATATTACACAATTTAACAGTCAACCATCAAACTTTGTGGCGGTGGTTAGCGTTTACACTCTAACAAAAAAGCACTACCCAGCCATGGTTCATACCGCAACCCTTTCTCAAGACGGTCTCTCTCAATCCTAACGCGTCAAGTGCTTTTATGATGAGTTATTAAAAATTCATGCACCTGCATTAAAAGAGTGCGCTGCGTTTTTTGCTCTCAAACGCCTAAATTATTATTTTCACGTTTCAAACCTGACATATACATACATATACATATACAAACATGACACATACATATACATATATATATATATATGTGTGTGTGTGTGTGTGTGTGTGTGTGTGTGTGTGTAATAAGGCTTTTTGCCTCATGACGAAGTGGGGTTCCGGGAGGTTATCACCACCCTGCAGTCGTGGAACCTCGCGATGAGAACGCAATCATACACTCGATAATTCAATCTAACTTCGTGTATTCAACGACTTATCAAAGTATAATCATTAAACCTTAAACGAAACTCTATATAACAACTCCCCGAAAAAACTTTGTCGAAACTACTCTAAGTTTCTCTAAGTTTGGAATTCTAGATATTTGCGTAAATAGTCATTTGTGCCGACTAATCAGCTATTACTTGAAGTCGCGTGGGTCATGTAACTCGCGTGTTAAAACTCTATTTTTAGATATTGAACCGGAAGGATTTCTACTAGCGAACATTCGAGAATATTCGTTTGGGTAAAAATAGAATCTTAAATCGAAAGTGATAATTACATATATGTGTGTGTGTATTTATATATATATATGTCTTAAAACGACGGAGTTTTGTAGTCATGGCTAGAACAAGAAATTTTATTTACGAATGTTTTTTTTTTTTTTCCCCAGAACGTTGGGTGATCAACTGATAGTAAAAATCTGCCACCGACAGATTGTATCTCCTTTTTATTCGGAATTTCTTAAATTGGCCGTTAGGGCCCTATAAAATTTTAATTGGTTATACCTCTTCCCTGAGAGCGTAAACTGTAGTCCCAGCGGATATTTTAGATTAGGGGTTAAAAAGAAGAAAACAGAGACACGGGGTTTTTGCCCTTGACATTAGATTTGAAAGTCTCTGAAAATTTTCTCAGGTCTTAATGAGGGCTTTCGGCTATAAATTTACTTCGCGACGATTGAATCATGAAAATCACAGGATGTATTCTGACAGTATATTCCTGACGGGCCGTCTTCGGGGTTTTATAGAAAATCTCTACATTTTTTTACAGATATAGTTTACTTTTTTCTTACACACACACACACACACACACACACACACACACATATATATATATATATATATATATATATATATGTAATAAATATTTTCTCTAGTCACAATAGTTATGTAGCCCATATTGTTTTTTCTTGCCTGGTCTACTGGGCAAGTAGAAAACTTATCAGCTAGCAGTAATAAAAATGCAATTGGCCGAAATTGAAGAGAACGGCACAAGTCTAATTAAAACTTTATTTCAGAGCTGCTAAAATGGACATGTTTACTAGCAACCAACAGGCAAAGGAAAGACACAAAAATCATTCTGCTTGAACAGAGGTGCACACAAGAACGAAGACAGAAAGAATTTTCCCACTTTCTCAGCGAATTTAATTGTAAGATTAGGAAAAACGAGGAGCCATTTGTCGGCGACAGCTGGGAAACGTGTTGAATAGACAGAAAATTTACATCTATGGGATAGAAAACCTTGGGAAATGTATCGAAATAATTTTTAGTCGAGAACGGTCCTTTGATTAAGACATTTAGAGGCTGGGAAAAAGATTTTAAGGAATTAGAATGGGAGATAGAAGGTTTTTAAAGAAATATTATAGTTAAATAATTTTGATATATTACATATATATATGTGTGTGTATATTAAATTTTTAACCTAAACGAATCTCGTCCAAGCAAACGAAATTTGATCTGGTTTATTTAATTTTTTTTATAGATTGAATATTATGTATACATAAACCTTAAAATTTTTCTTCGAATTTTCGATTGGTTGATATCTAGTTATTTTTATTCGATAAACTGTTTCCACTTAACGATTTCAAAGGGAGTTTAAATGTTCTCATGTTTTTAATAATAAAAATTAGGTTTAATTTATTAAAGGAAAAGTTTGTTCGAACGGTGAAGAAAACACTAGAACAAAATAGAAAGTTAATGATCGTGTTCTTAAGAAATAAAGGGTATTCCAGAACAATCATTAACAGTGCCAAGAAACTGCCCCCTGGGATACATTAGTGTTTTATTTTATGTGACGAATGTCCTCGTGTAAAGTAAGATAGTGGAATTTATGTAGTGTTAAGAAACGTGCTACCTCGAGATTGATAAAACTTCAGGAAATTTGTCAAAGATTTTTGTTGAAATTTGTTGAAGATTTATAATACTCTATAGTTTTTAAAATTATATTTTTTATCATAGAACGCTATCCTGTTTTTGTCGAACATGCTTACAATTGCAAGAGAACTTTTTAAGAAATATTCATTTTAAAGCAACGAAAGGCAAGTAGAGTATGGAGCTTGAAATCCGGACTCCAAAATAACAAATAGCACCAAATCAGTACACTTTCTCAACTGCCATTTTTTCTTGTTTCTTTAATCAGTTATAAAACTTACAATTCTATTTATGTAAGAGTTTCTTGATATTTTTATATCTACACATAGTATTTATATATTATATAGACTTTGTATGTTATTATTTGAAATTTTTATCGGATAGACAGCCTTTGTAGTGAGCCGCGGTAGCTCATACAACGGTCTCATAATCAGAAGGTTGATAGTTTTGGGCTAGAGACGGCCAAAGATCCGACATGCTCATTAATGGCTGCAATATCACTTAAAATAGTTTTCGTTTTTAAGTTAAATAATTTGACTTAAATAATCTAGGTTCACTCTAGCCACCCAAACTTTTTTTAACAATCTTTAGTTTTATGAGAACAACATCATGTGTCTCGGTCGCTCTAGGATCCGACATCATTGAAAGATGTATTATTCTTATGGCATTCCAAGCAGAGCTGTTGCACTGTAACGACAATCAGTTGACCGATGCATTTTGATAACCTATAAAGGTGAAATTCCACAACGTGGGACTTTTTTTCTGATGGCTTCACGACTGCAAATTAAAATTTCTTTTTGCCCAGCAAGTCCAATCAACATATATAATGGGCTAATTTGGCTTGGGCTAATTAGCTTGGGCTAATTTCCCAAGTAATCAGTGAGAAATATTTTCACTGGCTACATATATATGTGTGTGTATGTGTGTGTATAACATATTCAGGAGTTCGTTGCCAATCGCAATTATCATAAAGTAGTCGTAATCAAAAACTTTTATTTCCATACCGAAATACGTACAGCCTTCTTAGGTCTTACACTACACATTCGATCCTCTAATGGAATAATGTCTCTCGCTCTGTCACGTGACTATCAACACCGGAAACAAAACGACCCCACTCTCATAATCTAGAACCCCAATCGTCTTTAATTTTTTACTGTTATATATATATATAGTTATATATATATATAATATATATATATAATATATATTTATATATTTTTATTTATATATATATATATATATATTATATATATATATTACATTTTATATACATATATATATACATACATATATATATACAACATATATTTAATAATGTATAAAATATATATTTGCATATATATATACATATATATATAATATAGATAAATATACACACACACATATATATATACATACATATATATTTTTTATATATATACATATATTATATATATTATATATACATACATATATATACATACATATGTATACATATATAGATACATATATATATATATATATATACATATACATATATATATATACATACTTATATACATATATAAACATATAGATATAGATACATATATATATATATACGTACATACATACATACATACATATATATATATATATATATATATATATATATATATATATAGAGAGAGAGAGAGAGAGAGAGAGAGAGAGAGAGAGAGACAAAATATTAGATCGATAAATATTAAATAAAGGAACGTTTAGGCCTGTTCAAACAATTGTTTTAACCGTGTATGGAAGTCATAAACCTTCTACACCTAATCCATCTTTCTTCCTATCCGTTTTACATTTACTGGGCTTAATAGAGTTATAATGTTTTGGTTCTGGTTTTGATTCTGTTTTATTATTATTATATATATATATATATATATATATATATATATACGTGTAGTGTATATATATTAAATTTTATGTATTTTAAAACAATCCTTAATATTAAACAATATATAATTTTGTACTAAATATTGTGATTTTTTAGTTTAAAAATAGAAAAATATGTTTGGTTCAAATCCAGGGAAAGCCTCCACCTCCATCCCGAATTTTTTTCTGGCTACGGTTCTAAAGCTAGTGTTATAACATGTTATATGTAATTTCTTTTTACTTTTCAAAATTTCATTCAACTGTGTCTCACAAAATTAATAAACTGTAAATTATGAACTAAATTTGTTTTTTTATATTTCAACATTTTTAAGAAGTGTTGTGTTTTCATTAATAATAACAGATCATAAATTAAATTAGTTTTTATATGTTAACATTTTGTTTAAAGGTGTTTCTCAAAACTAATTGACTATGAATTACAAACTAAATACATTTTTGTACTTTCAAAAGTAAGTCTTTAAAAGACGTTTATTCAAGAATATATGATTATTATTTTTCACAAAATGGATGTAGTAAAACTTTATTATCGTTTTTTTATATACTAAAATTATTCAAAGGATTTTATATCGTATTTTATGAGGCAGGTATTGTTTTCAGCGTTCATTTCCTCTTTTATTATACCTTTGTTCTAGCCATTTTTGTCAACAACTTTCCGCTTGGAGTGTTTTATTACAGTCGATACTCAATCTGCTCAGGATGTTTCATGAGTTTAAGATGTTTTAGAACTGATAGGCCTATGGAGATCCTACTAGCAAAGCTGTCGCAGGTTTCATAAGACCCCCCACAGAATTTCATATAAAATGCTGTGTGTATTAAAATAATAAGGTAAAAAAACTATCATGGTTGAAGGAATACGTGCGGTCAATGAACACTCAGCGAACTGAATTGCAAACATTTAAATTACGTTTTTTTTTTTTTTATCTTCGTCTATAAAAAACATAGTTTGCTCTCACTCATTTAATTAATAAGTATGCTTTAATAATTAATATTTTGTGAACATACTTTTAAAATATGTTAAATTAGGAAAAAAGTATCTGTTATATTATTCAATGTATACTTTTATTTTTTTAGCTATTTTATACTTCTCATTAATAGTATTTAATTTTTACTATGGTATTATATAAATATACAAATATTGATTAAAATTTCAGACTTTTTTATCAAAAATTTTAGTGTATATTTATTTAAATAAAATCAATAGAACGACTTATTGGTACTTTTTACAGGACATTTTTAAATACTCATAAACAGCGGTGAAGTTTTTATGAGCTGCTTACGAGATTTGTCGTTTCTCTGCAAGACATAAATTACAATATTGATGATCACACGAACTGAAAGAGGTAGGTTTATTCACCATACTAAGTGATAAATTGCAGATGTAGAAGGACAGTGCCACTTGAGGTTCACAAAACTAACAAGAAGCATATGCTAAAAACTATCTGTTAAAATTGCATTGATTTAGACTGTTTATTGTTTGATATTATTTAATGTAAATTCTTTAACAGGAATAAAAAATTTTATCAGAAGAAAAAGTTCGAGTATAGTAATTATAAATACTGTGTTTATTTTTTTTACATATAAAATAAATCATATTTATGTTTATTAATCTCATTTATTTGACTTTTTTTTTTATGTAACAGATATATTTATCAACAAAAAACAAATTTTTAAGAGATATTTTATTTATATGCCATAAAGTTGTTTTTATTTTGTATTTAACCTTATTTTTCACAAATTAAATTACTATTAGTAGTTTATAAACTTGGTGAAAGCTTATTAACAAATATGAAGTTTCGTTAAGATTGAATGTTTCTGATATATGTCATTTAAATTATTGTTTTAAACGAATTATTTTTTAACATACTAAAATTATTTTAGTAGTTTTAATAGTTGGTATTTATTAACAAAATAGTAAGACTGTTAAGATTGATTTTTTTGAATTTTGCCATTTAAAATGTTGTTGATTTTTTATTATTTTGTACAGTTTTATTCCTTATTTTTCAACATATTTAAATTACTTTAGTAGTTTAAATAATGGTAAAGCTATTCACAAATATGGTAAGACTTGTTAAGATTAAATTTTTCGTTTGATATATGTCATTTAAATGTTATTGATTTTGTATAGCTAAATCCTCAGTTTTTAACATATAAATTACATTTAGTATTTTAAAATAAAGTTGGTGATAAGATTAAAAAAATATATGGTGAGATTGTTAAGATAAATTTCTTCTGATATATGTCATTTATGTTATTGATTTTGTACAGTCTATTTATTTTTTCATATATTAAATTACTTAGTAGTTTAAATAACAGTTGGTGATAAGTTTATAACAAAAATAGTAATTTTAAGATTGATTCTACTTTGGAATATGGCATTTAAATGTTGTTGATTTTGTAGTTTAATTCTTTATTTTTCAACAAATTTAAATTACTTTTAGTAGTTTAAATAACATTTGGTGATAAGCTTATTAACAAAATATGATAAGTTTCGTTAAAATTGAAATTTCTCCTTTGATATATGTCATTTAAATGTTATTGATTTTGTACAGTCTAAATCCTCATTTTTTAACATACTTAAAAATACTTTTAGTAGTTTAAATAATAGTTGGTGATAAGTTTATTAACAAAAATAGTAAGACTTGTTAAGATTGAAATTTCTCCTTTGAAATATGCCATTTAAATGTTGTTGATTTTGTAGTTTTATTCCTTATTTTTCAACATATTTAAATTACTTTAGTAGTTTAAATAACAGTTGGTGATAAGCTTATTAACAAAATAGGGTAAGACTTGTTAAGATTGAAATTTTTCATTCGATATACGTCATTTAAATGTTATTGATTTTGTACAGTCTAAATCCTTATTTTTCAACATACAAATTACTTTTAGTAGTTTAAATAACAGTTAGTGATAAGTTTATTAACAAAATATGGTAAGACTTGTTAAAATTGAAATTTTTCGTTTGATATACGTCTTTTAAATGTTATTGATTTTGTGTAGTCTAAATCCTTATTTTTCAAAATACTTAAATTACTTTTAATAGTTTAAAAACCAGTTGGTGATAAGTTTATTAACAAAATATGGTAAGACTTGTTAAGATTGAAATTTCTCTTTTGATATATGTCATTTAAATGTTATTGATTTTGTATAGTCTAAATCCTCATTTTTTAACATACTTAAATTACTTTTAGTAGTTTAAATAACAGTTAGTGATAAGTTTATTAACAAAATATGGTAAGACTTGTTAAGATTGAAATTTCTCCTTTGATATATGTCATTTAAATGTTATTTTTCAACATATTTAAATTACTTTAGTAGTTTAAATAACAGTTGGTGATAAGTTTATTAACAAAATATGGTAAGACTTGTTAAGATTGAAATTTCTTCTTTGATATACGTCATTTAAATGTTATTGATTTTGTATAGTCTAAATCCTTATTTTTCTACATACTTACTTTTAGTGGTTTAAATAACAGTTGGTGATAAGTTTATTAACAAAATATGGTAAGACTTGTTAAGATTGAAATTTCTCCTTTGATATATGTCATTTAAATGTTATTGATTTTGTACAGTTTTATTCCTTATTTTTCAACATATTTAAATTACTTTAGTAGTTTAAATAACAGTTGGTGATAAGTTTATCAACAAAATATGGTAAAACTTGTTAAGATTAATATTTCTCCTTTCTTATATGTCATTTAAATGTTATTAATTTTGTACAGTCTAATTCCTTATTTTTCGACATACTTACTTTTAGTGGTTTAAATAATAGTCGGTGATAAGTTTATTAACAATATATGGTAAGACTTGTTGAGATTGAGATTTCGCCTTTGATATACGTCATTTAAATGTTATTGATCAACATATTTAAATTACTTTTAGTAGTTTAAATAACAGTCGGTGATAATCTTATTAACAAAATATGATAAGACTTGTTAAGATTGAAATTTTTCGTTTGATATACGTCATTTAAATGTTATTGATTTTGTGCAATCTAAATCCTTATTTTTTAACATACTTAAATTACTTTTAGTAGTTTAAATAGTAGTTGATGATAAGTTTATTAACAAAATATGATAAGACTTGTTAAGATTATTCTTGTCATTTATATGTTATTGATTTCGAATAGTCTACATCCTTATTTTTCAACATACTTAAATTACTTTTAGTGGTTTAAATAACAGTTGGTGATAAGTTTATAAAATATTGTAAGACTTGTTAAGATTGAAATTTCTCTTTTGTTATACGTGATTTTAATGTTATTAATTTTGTACATTTTAGTTTAAAACCTTATTTTTTAACGTGTTTAAATATTGATAACGGTTTTAATATTGATAATTAGCCATTTAAAGTTAATAATCATTTCAGGAAAGAGCTATGCTTTCTTTCTTCCAATTCTTCTATATACTACTCCTTTTATGTAAATAGATCCTCACTTCGAACATAATAAGAAACAAATCCCCCACTTTTTTTTTTATCAAAAAATGAGAAATTATATCTTTTTCAAGATTTTTCTCTTCATCCTTCAAAATATCTCATAAAGGAAAAAAAAATTATTTCTAAGAATTTTTATCTCGTTTCTTTTCACCCTCTTTTGCCATTTTCTGTCAAGTAAAATTTGGATGTGTTGTGTTGCGTAAAAATCCAATTTTGATGTTTGAATGGATTTACATCTATCGGAGAAAGCAAGTTTTGGATATTCCCTTTGCCGGAAAGAAAAGGCACAATTTTTTTTGCAGCGCGAGATCTCAAATATGCTCGCTTATAACGTGCTCCCCTCTATTTACTTTCAAAGTTTGTGTCAGATGGGATGCAAAGTATTACTTCAACAAGGTTCTTTTTATCACGTTTTCATGACTATGCTTTATAAATTTGTATTAACGTAGTAAGAGAGAGATTTTTTTGTCACTATCCCTCTAGATTTTTTTTTTTTTTTAGAATTACTACTGCATATTTCTGAAAAATTGCAGCGATAGTATTTTTCTTTTTTCCGGCTTGTAAATTCCCATTTTTTGTTTCCGTATGTACGAAAGTGAAGCTATTTTCAAATTATGAGCGTATTACTTCCTTGGAGGTAAACTTTCGTAAATTCTTTCGAAATTTGCATTTAATCATATATGGATGTTGGTATATAGCTTAAATCTAGCTTGCTCTCTCTGCCAAAATATTAAGATTAATTAACAAACAGGCTTTAATAATTAATATTTTGTGAGCATACTTTAAAAAAGATGTTAAATTATGAAAAACATATACCTGTTATATTATTCAATGTATACTTTTATTTTGATTTTAGCGGTTTTATATTTCTCATGAAATAAAATTATTAAATTTATCATTGATTATTTTGTATGTATTTAATATATGTATATATTTGTATATATTAAATGTGAACACTTAACGTGTTTACATTTAATATTAATAACTATTTAGTATTACGTCTTCTATATAAAAACGCACAAAATAATTTGTAAAACGTTCTCAAACAGTTGTGGATTTGAGATTGTTTTTAGCTTTGATAGTTATTAATTACCTTATGAACTAAAAATGAAAAGTATGTTACGATTAAAATTTCTTGTTTGAACTATGTCATTTTAAAGTTATTAATTCTTCTAATTTTAGTCTAAAACCTAATTTTTTACATATTTAAATGACTCTTAAGCGTTGCAATATTGATAATCAACTATAAGTTAACAATCATTTCAGAAAAGACTGGAGCCTATTACGCAAGATTGTGCGTGGATTTCTAAATATATGAATAAATATGTATTCTAGAAATATGGGATATGTATATATAACATTGAATTTTATGTAATTACACTAAATTTTTTTTAAATTTCAGAATAGTGAAATTTGGGTGTGGGTATACAACAGTCCGAATCCCCCTTCAATAAACTTAATTCTGTCTAAAACCATCTTTGACATCAGGGGTATTAAGTGTGTCTTAAGGCTTCAAATGTATCATCTTTAATGGAGTTTCTATATTTTGATTTCATTTTTTTTTTTCATGTCGAAGAATGAACATTCTAAGATGTACGTACTTCAAAACATACAAAAAAATTTGTTGTCCAAAATGTTGCATTAGGAAAAATTTAACTCTGTTCCCAATGATCCACTTCATCCAATAAATGTGTTAGCCTGAAAGTCGCATAATTTCTATTAATACTTAGTAACATCCTTGTTGATATCAATATTTAATGAATGGCCGCATTGATTGAAACTATGAACCATCAAATAGATGCGTATTGGGCAAATATATATATATATATATATATATATATATATATATATATATATATATATATATGTGTGTGTGTGTGTGTGTGTGTGTGTGTGTGTGTGTGTTTTATCCAGCAGAATAACATCTGCCAGTCACAACTTATGTAGCCCCTATTCTTTTACTTGCCCGGGCTACAGGGCAAAGAGAAGCCTGTGCCGCTAAACTAATGAATAGTGTTGTAGTCGGGCTGCTGGAGAGAAGCATAATTTTGAGAACAACTTAAATCTTTATTGAGGAGCTTCTAAAAAGCCTTTCCCTGTCAACGGCAGACAAGAGAATGATACCAAAAACACATTCGAAGAATATTCGCTAAGGTTCCTTGAGAAGAAATACCGGCAAAATAGAATCTTAAACCGAAAGTGATAAAAATGTCATTATACATACATATATATATAGAGATATATATATATATAGATATATATATATATATATATATATATATACATATATATATATATACATATATATGTCATATGTATATATATGTTATATATATTGTATATGTCGTATATGTGTGTGTGTGAGAGAGAGAGAGAGAGAAAGAAAAAATGTATATATTTCATAACAGTTTATTGTTCCGCAGTTAATAAGTCTATTTTTTTCTAGACTGCTTGCTATATGCCTATTTTGTGTTAATTTTATAAAAAAATCAATCAAAAATCTGTTGGAATGTATTATTTTTAAGTTAATAATGCTGTTAAAAAAATAATTTTTGTAATATTGCTAATAACTAATACCACTTTTGAATTTAATTTTCTGTGACCTAATTATGTGTCATTTGGTTAGGGAATTTTCCGAGTTTTGGACTGGTTTATCAGGAAAGTCAGGGAATTTATCCGACAAGTTCTGCCGAGAATCTTAAATTACATGAATAGAAGTAAGGAGGAGGTATAAGATAGTTAATTCATAAAGAGGCACACACATCTCTGTAGTCTGGAGTTTGTTAAGGCCTTTCAAACAAAGCCCGAATGAGTTGAATCCTACTGCATACATTTGTGTTATTTTTGATGTGCGAAAAAAGATTCATTTTGTACGATTGAAATGATATCTCCACATTGAGCATTCATCTCGTTCTCGGAAATCCACGAACCAACCGACTACAGAACGTACATTCATTAGCAGTGTAAAATATCAATTATCGCAGATCAGGTTTTAATGCTGTTCTTTGACGGCACCTGCTCCACATTTGGAAACTTCTTTCGCTTCGAGAGTGATGAGTGCGAAGACAAATTTTGCGTCTCCACCATGCATCAAGTAGATGGGTTTCTCGGCAAATTTAGAGTCTTTGAAAAAATAAACTTTTCGGCTCCCTTTCTGGTGATGATGGAAAGAGTTGGAATGCGCTTTTTCTGTTCGTTTCTAGTGGTGATAAGGAGAGAGAGAGTGCATTGACCAGAGACTAGTGGACTAGATCGATTTTCGAGTAACTGCAAGAATTTGGAAATATTTTCCATAAAGTAAAGGCATACGATAAAAATGGGAGTGATAGTTTAGCATGCTATTTTTTTGATCAGCCATTAAATTTTCTATATAATAAAGGTAAAATGGGATCATTAAATGGGATTGATAGTTTAAAATGTTAATTTTTTGATAAATCATTAAATTTTCTCTACAATAAAGATATTTACGATAAGAATGTGATCCTTAGTTTAATAGGTTAATATATTGACCAGTCATTAAATTTTCTACACAATAAAGATATTTACGGTAAGAATGCGATCCTTAGTTTAATAGGTTAATATTTTGACCAGTCATTAAATTTCCTATACCATAAAGATATTTACGATAATAATGGGATCCTTACTTTAATAGGTTGATTTTTTGACCAGTCATTAAATTTTCTATGCAATAAAGATATTTACGATAAGAATGCGATCCTTAGTTTACGATATTTACGATAAGAATGTGATTCGTAGTTTAATAAGTTAATTTTTTGACTAGTCATTAAATGTTCTATACCATAAAGATATTTACGATAAGAATGCGTTCCTTAGTTTAATAGGTTAGTATTTTGACCAGTCATTAAATTTTCTATATAATGAAGATAAAATGTGATCAATAAATAGGATTGATGGTTTAAAGTGTTGATTTTTTGATCAATTATTAAATTTTCTATACTCTAAAGATATTTACGATAAGAATGTGATCCTTAGTTTAATAGGTCAATTTTTTGACTAGTCATTAAATTTTCTATACAATAAAGATATTTACGATAAGAATGCGATCTATAATAGGTTAATTGTTTGACTAGTCATTAAATTTTCTATACCATAAATATATTTACAATAAGAATGTGATCCTTAGTTTAATAGGTTAGTTTTTTGACCAGTCATTGAATTTTCTATATAATGAAGATAAAATGTGATCAATAAATAGGATTGATGGTTTAAAGTGTTGATTTTTTGATCAATTATTAAATTTTCTATACTCTAAAGATATTTACGATAAGAATGTGATCCTTAGTTTAATAGGTGAATTTTTTGACCAGTCATTAAATTTTCTATACAATAAAGATATTTACGATAAGAATGCGATCTGTAATAGGTTAATTTTTTGACTAGTCATTAAATTTTCTATACCATAAATATATTTACGATAAGAATGTGTTCCTTAGTTTAATAGGTTAGTTTTTTGACCAGTCATTAAATTTTCTATATAATGAAGATAAAATGTGATCAATAAATAGGATTGATAGTTTAAAGTGTTGATTTTTTTTTATCAATTATTAAATTTTGTATACTATAAAGATATTTACGATAAGAATGTGATCCTTAGTTTAATAGGTTAATTTTTTGACCAGTCATTAAATTTTCTATACAATAAAGATATTTACGATAAGAATGCGATCATTAGTTTAATAGGTTAATTTTTTAACCAGTCATTAAATTTTCTATACCATAAATATATTTACGATAAGAATGTGTTCCTTAGTTTAATAGGTTAGTTTTTTGACCAGTCATTAAATTTTCTATATAATGAAGATAAAATGTGATCAATGAATAGAATTGATGGTTTAAAGTGTTGATTTTTTGATCAATTATTAAATTTTCTATACTCTAAAGATATTTACGATAAGAATGTGATCCTTAGTTTAATAAGTTAATTTTTTGACTAGTCATTAAATTTTCTATACAGTAAAGATATTTACGATAAGAATGTGATCCTTAGTTTAATAGGTTAATTTTTTAACCAGTCATTAAATTTTCTATATAATGAAGATAAAATGTGATCAATAAATAGGATTGATGGTTTAAAGTGTTGATTTTTTGATCAATTATTAAATTTTCTATACTCTAAAGATATTTACGATAAGAATGTGATCCTTAGTTTAATAGGTCAATTTTTTGACCAGTCATTAAATTTTCTATACAATAAAGATATTTACGATAAGAATGCGATCTGTAGTTTAATAGGTTAATTTTTTGACCAGTCATTAAATTTTCTATATAATAAAGATAAAATGTGATCAATAAATAGGATTGATGGTTTAAAGTGTTGATTTTTTGATCAATTATTAAATTTTCTATACTCTAAAGATATTTACGATAAGAATGTGATTCTTAGTTTAATAGGTCATTTTTTTTACGAGTCATTAAATTTTCTATACAATAAAGATATTTACGATAACAATGCGATCCTTAGTTTAATAGGTTAATTTTTTAACCAGTCATTAAATTTTCTATACCATAAATATATTTATGATAAGAATACGATCCGTAGTTTAATAAGTTAATTTTTTAACAAGTCATTAAATTTTCTAAACAATAAAGATATTTACGATAAGAATGTGATTCTTAGTTTAATAGGTCATTTTTTTTACGAGTCATTAAATTTTCTATACAATAAAGATATTTACGATAACAATGCGATCCTTAGTTTAATAGGTTAATTTACATTAACATGAGAAGAATCTAATGTGGCAGATACAGTCCTTCCCTTATATGTATTGGACAATATAAAACTAAATATACCATTAAAAATTTTGTACTTTTAGTTTACAAAGTATTTAGTTATTACCAGAGTTTGTAATATCGAAATTTTTACTGTAATTTTCTGTGAATCATTTCTGAGTAGTAATTATAAATTGTGTATACTCATTGTTCTAAGGCAGTTTTACACATGTGTGGAAATTATCAGCATCATTTATATTTTCGTCTTTCTTTTAGTTTTGTCATGCAGATACAAATTACACGGAAAATATTTCGTAAACAAAAGGATTTCTAATATACGATTGCTATAGAATTTTTCTGGTAAAAATTCTCTAAACTTGGAGAACAAAAGGTTATATTGCTTTTTAATTCACCAGATATACTAAAATATTTGTATGATATTTATCAATCTCTTAGTAATTCAGAACGTTGAAAATTTTTTCAAATAAGTATTTCAAACAGAAATTTTTATATATCCTTTTATAGTATTTGTTATTCTACTTTAAAGTTTTCGTAATTCCTTCTTTAGAAAATGAAATTTTCTTCGTTTGAATAATGAAAGGAAGTAGCTATTAGGAGAGCTATTATTAGTAAAGATAAGTCACTAAAATGTCTTTTTAAAGAATTTTTTTGTTATCATTCTGCGACCATTGTCTCGCAGATCCCTTTATCCACATTTAGAAGTCTTTTCTTTCTATAGTTTGACGTGAAAGGAAAATTGTTTCCTGAAGAAATGTCCCCTCCCGAATTTTGATGGGAAGCGAAAGTATACAATAGATAGGAATTAAAATATAGTTCATTTCCACTCGAACGAAATTTTCTCTCCGTGGGCAATGGATTAATGCAGCAGATCCCAACCTTTTTCCACTCTCAGAAACCTTTTTAGAATCAATTTCTCCGTCGAAGCCTCTTAGGCTTACCCTATAAGTTAATGGCGTTTAGATGTAGTGTGACCGGGAGAAGCATCGAACATAAACAGAAAGGAAATTCAAAGTAGAGAGATTTCCCTACAATAAAGCTCTATTTTAAAAATTCATCTTAATTACTCGTAACATCTCCATTTATTTTCAATTATCAACAATGCGCATATCTAAATTTGTCTAAACATAAAAGTCTTGGGAAGATTCCTTAAGTCAAGCCTGGCGAGACATTAATCTTCGCTTTTTAGTTTTAGTTTCTGCTTTCAATTCTACCTTTAGTGTATTTTTTTTGTTTGTTTCATCAATTTTTTTTACTTTGTATTAGAGCGGGTGAACTTTTGTAGTCCAGGAAGAACTGGATAATGTAATTGAATAAGAAAATTAAAAAACATGCCTCTTAGTACTTTCTTAGTTATTGAATAACAGTACAATATATAGTTTTCCTATCTATCTTAACATTTACCTGGTATACTTAAAGATCGACAGTTTTATGGGATTCATTTATAATTAGTTGCTTTGCATCTCTGGTTCTCAATTAGATCGCTACCGCCCACCTGTGGGCTTCGGAAACATTCAAGTAGGCGATGTGGAGCAACCGCCACTAAATTTTTAACTTAATTACTCTAGCATCTCCATTAATTTTCAATTATCAACAATGCGCATATCTAAATTTGTTTAAACATAAAAGTCTTGGGAAGATTCCGTAAGTTAAGCCCGGCGCGAAATTAATCTTCGCTTTTTAGTTTTAGTTTCTGCTTTTAATTCTACTTTTAGTGTATTATTTTTTGTTTCATTAATTTTTTTAATTTATTTTGTATTAGAGCGGATGAACTTTTGAAGTCCAGGAACAATTGGAGAGTAAGAAAATTAAAAACCTGCCTCGTAGTACTTTCTTAGTTAAAGACTAGCAGTACAATATTTTTCTCTACATATCTTACCTTCTACCTAGTATACGACAGTTACGACCTACTAGTAGATCGACAGTTTTATAGGATTCATTTATAATTAGTTGCTTTGCATCTCTAGTTCCCAATGAGGGTACTACCGCCCACCTGTGGGCTTTGAAAACATTCAAGTGAGCGGTGAGAACCAACCGCCTCTAAATTTTTAATTGCTCTGAAATCTTTAATTTTCAATTACCAACAATACGTTTATCAAAATTTGTCCTCAAATAAAAGACTTCTTGAAATCCCATAAGTCAAACCCTGCACAAAATTCATCTTGGCTTTTTAATTCTACCTTTATTGTTTTTTCTTTCATTTCATTTAATTTTTTGTTTATTTTGTATTATTAGAGCGTATAAACCTTAGTCCAGGAGAAACTGGACAATGTAATTGAGTAAGAAAATTAAAAACATGCCTCGTAGTACTTTCTTAGTTAATGACTAACAGTACAATATATTTTTTCCTATCTATATTAATATTTACCTGGTATACTTTAAGATTGTCAGTTTTATGGGATTCATTTATAATTAGTTGCTTTGCATCTCTAGTTCCCAATGAGGGCGTACCGTCCATTAACACATTTTTTAAACATCTTAGCCATCTAACACATTTTTTTAAACAAATAGTGACTTCAATAATGAAACTTGTCGATTTAAGATTGGTATTTAAAGACCATAAAATAAGTTTAAACGTCTGTCATTTATATAATATACTTGACCAAATTCTGCGGCATATCGAATTCCTGTTTGAAAAAAAAAAAGTGAAATATGAGCGTAAATATTGGAAAATCATGGATAACTACATCAACTTTTTTTTTTAAAGGGAATCTTTTTGATAATCAAAGTACCTATTTCTCATTTTACTTTTCTTGTTTAGTACACATCTTTCTACAAGCATTGTTAATTCTTTTGTTTGCTTTTTTTTAACCTATTTTCATTTACAAATCTTTTCCGCTTTAACGAAAATGTGACGGAAACGTTATAGTCTTCATTAAAAAGTCCAGTCTCGAAGATTATATTCTCGAAATGTGAAGTGTGATTAAAAATAATAATTAATGAAAATATCCGACTTCCGCTATCTTCAATTTTCTGCTCTCTTAACTTTTACTCGTACATTGTGGACATTCTTATAAAAATTGCCATCTTTTTCGGTTAACCAAGTGTTAAATTTAAGGACTGGTTTAAGAGGATTTTCAGCTTCATCTCCTTCTAAATTTTTTTTTATATTATTCCCTTCCCTTTTTCCCCGCTGTGTATAGGCAGGAGTGCGTGTTTCTTTTACTCGTTCCTTTTTCTATTTATTTCTCCCCCGTTTTAATCCCTTTTTCTATCAAAGTTGAATTTATTGCAGGAGGTGCAGTTCATTTGAAATTCTGATATGCAGCCTCGGCTGAAAAATCACTTGGCCGAATATTTCCTGTTAATTTATGTGATTCGCTTTGTGTGCTGCTGTTTCGCGGTGCCTCCCCGTAAAATTAAATCATTAGTTTCTGTATTTATGATTATGGGCTGCGCGAGATGATAATTCGAGTTTTCATTTATTGCCTGCGTTTTCAGAATTTATTGATTCTTGGAATTTTATTGGACTCGTGGACGCCAACTAAACGTTTCTCGGATGGGGAAGTAATTTTGTGAAAACTAAAATTTCAGTATAATTAATTAATATTTTGTTTTTCTCAGCTTTCACGAGTTATAATTCAAACACAAAGGCATGAAAATTAAATTTAAAAAAATTAAAGAATACAATAACATTGCCGTTTCTAGGAATAATATCCCTCCCCCTTCCTAAGGAGAGAAAATGTGAAAAATCAAAGAAGTGTGTTTGTATTTGTTTTTTAAATGATTAAAATTTTCGTTGAAAAGAAACGTGATGTTTTAAAAATCCATATTTACAGAAAAATGTTCTGATATTCGTTCTGGGCATTTCTATACGCTATCACAAACGTATCGCGGCTACTGGCAAAATGAGATATTTAATGCTTTATTCGTTTCCACTTCAAAAGTGTTATTGCGCTTAAAAATGTGAAATATACCTGGTGGCCATAATTAAACTGATAGTGCTCACAGTGTTCTGTAGCGTGATCTATTTGCGAGAATGGCGCCACATTTTGTAGGAAGATTAAACAAGACGGGGGACGAAAGATTCCGTAAAAAAAAACAAATTAGTTCCAAAAGTCACCGCTAGGGGACTTTTTGGCGCTGTGTTATAGAAAATGGAGTGTTAACAAATGCAAATTAATACGGAATAAAATTACCTTTTATTATGCATATTTTCTGATTTAGTTCAAGTGCAATATGGCAACACTTTTACAAAAGCGTAAAATCTACATAAACACCGATAAAGTCTAGTGATTTGCAATATCACGTACGCTGAGCAGAAGAAGTTCTTTATTCAAATTTCACGTTACATCCATTGGCTCAATTAAGAAATTAATTTCTGTATTGATATATAAAACATGCGATAGTAATGAATTAAAATAGAAATAAAAAGTAGATATGTATTAAGTGAATAAATGAAATAAAAGAAATGAATGAATTAAATAAATGAAATGAAAGAAATAGCTATGTATTAAGTGAATAAATTAAATAAATGAAATAAAAGAAATAGATATGTATTAAATGAATAAATTAAATAAATGAAATAAAAGAAATAGTTATATATTAAGTGTTTATATGTTTAGTGTTAACAGATATTTTTTGTTAGAAACATTAAAACCATTTAATTCATACATGAAACTACTTAACTTTACTGCAAATTAATATTTAATGTAAAACTACTGAAAAAAAACAAAGTTTTAAAAAAGTTGCGTATAAGTAAATATATTTTTAAAACAAAAGTTTAATTAAACTAGAATATAAATTTACCCAAATGGTTTACAAAGATCTAAAACATTACCTGTCGACATTCTTACCAACAACAAATAGCGAGGTTCTAGGCGTACTAGTGTTAAAAGTTCACCCTGAGAGACTAGGGCTTAGACTGCAAAATGTCAATAAATGATTCAAATACCCCCAATAAGTCTACGTTTAAAAAATGTTCACTTTTGAGCCGGATAATTCAAATCTTTCTCATAGCCAGTAGCAATAAATCTGGATTACAAATAGTTCTTTACTATAAAGGCAATTTTTCTAATTTATCAGCTGTAAAGCAAAATATTAAATTCCCATGATATTAAATCCATCAGTGCTCGTCATATTTTATCTTGCAAGTATGAGTTGGAAGTTAAAGGTCACTTTTTTGCGTGCCAAAACTGAATGAAACTCCCAATGCTCAGATCAAACTATATGCACGTTTCTAATCAAAGATTAAGATGAAAAGCATTACTGAGAAATGCACTCGCCGAGAAATTAATTAAATATTTGTGAGTGGCACGTTAAGAATTTTATCTGATACGAAATTGTTTCTGGGATTACTTTTAATGAGCGTCCGACTGCTGAAACAAGAAACAAACTATTCAATTGCTCTGTCTGTTATCACCAGCGGAAAGAATTTAAATATAAATGCGCAGCAGATAATTTTGTAGTTACCGAAGTAACCTTATCATTTACAAGTTTGGACGCATTTTTCATTTATGAGGAATCTACAGGCATGTTTAATTACCTTTTTCCCAGGCGCTATATTGTTAAACAAGAACCTTTCATTTTTTTTTTAAGTTTAAATTTGTCCGTGCGTTAAACGTAATTTAAGTATGCCGTAATTAGGAAATGAAATGTTTTTTTTTTTCTGTTTCGTTTAAATCATTAATTTTGTTTCAAAACTGATATAATCGATTCGGGGATAAGGTTAATTATGAAAATTGAAAAAGGAAATATATTGTTTGAAAGAAACGCGGGAGAATGGTTAATTAAGGGTCAATGATAAAACGTTACTTTTGACTTATAAATATGTTTCAAATGATTATAAATACCCTGCATCCATTATCTCTCTTGTCCTCAAATAGAAAATTCCCATCTTAGTTTAAAAAGGAAACAAAGTGGTGGTCGATAGTAAATTGACTTTTAAAAAATACATCAAGTTCATTAATCTATTTTATCTTTTTAATTTATCAATCTAATGGTGGAGTTGGGGAATTTGGTGAGTTTAAACTTGTAGAAATAATTTTAGAGTATAATTATCCTTTAAGATCGTTAATTAGATTTAAAAAAATAGATAAGATTTATCCTGATGTATTTTGTGAACTTTGTAAAATATTTGTAAAAATACATATATCATATATATCATACCAGGCACATATGCATTCACGTACCTCTTACCAAGGATGAATTTTTAAAGATGTTGATTTTGGAATAATAAATAAGTAAAATACTTAAGAATAATGCATGATTAATAAAAATATATTTATGAAATGTAATTTTGGAGATATCTGGATAGCCATGCACAGTCTTATGTAGAAGGCTGAAGATCTCAAATTTTTACATAAAAAAATCTTATTGTTATTTCTCGTATGAACAAAATGTTAACAATTTAGTATAGGCACATATGCATTTTACCACCTACCAAGTATTAACTTTTAGGAACGAGGATTTTAGAAGAAATATATGAATAAATAAAAGGTACTTGAAAAAATAAAGCATTATTAACAAAAAAATATTTTATAAAATGTAATTTTGGAGATATATGAAAACTCCTGCATAGTGTTATGTAGAAAGCTTTAAATGTTTGTGTAAAAAATATTATTATTATTTGTAATAGGAATCTCAATCAAATATTAGCAGTTTGACTTAGGCACATATGCATTCACTTACTACCAAGGATGAAGTTTTAAAATGTTGATTTAGGAAAAAAAGAAAGAATACTTTAAAAAATAAAGTATTACTAACAAAAATATTCTTATACAATGTAAAATTGAAGACGAAAATATATGTAGTCTTATGTAGAAGGTTTTAAAGGATCTCAAATTTTTGTGTAAAAAATATTATTACTATTTGTAATATGAATTTCAACCAAACATTAACTGTTTGATAGAGGCACATATATTCACTTACCACCTACATTTTTTTTTAATTTTATGTTTATAACTTAAAAATGAATTTTTAAAAATGGTGATTTAGAAATAAATAAATAAGGGATACTAAAAAGATAAAGTATTATTAACAAAAATATTTTTATGAAATGTAATTTTGGGGATATCTGAAGATCCATAGATAATCTTATGTAGTAGACTAAAGATCTCAAATTCTAGTGGAAAAAATATTATGCGATTTGTGGTAGGAATATCAACCAAATATTAACTGTTTGATAGAGGCATATATACATTCACTCACCACCTAAATTTTTTTTTAATTTTATGTTTATAATTTAAAAATGAATTTTTAAAGACGGTGATTTGGAAATAAATAAGGAATACTAAAAAGATAAAGTATTATTAGCAAAAATATTTTTTATGAAATATAATTTTGGGGATATCTGAAAATTCATACATAGTTTTATATTAGGCTAGAGACCTCAAATTTCTGTGGAAAACATATTATGCTATTTGTGGTATGGATATCAACCAAATATTAACTGTTTGATAGAGGCACATACTCATTCACTTACCACCTACAAATTTTTTAAAATGTTATGTTTATAATTTAAAAATGAATTTTTATTAACAAAAATATTTTTATGAAATGTAATTTTGGGGATATCTGAAAATCCATACACAGTCCTACGTAGTAGGCAAAAGATCTCAAATTTTTGTGGAAAAAATATTATTCTATTTGTGATATGAATATCAACCAAATATTAACAGTTTAAAATAAACGCATATATATTCACTTAACATCTCAAGGGTGAATTTTTAAAAATATTGATTTTGGGGCAAAAAATACATAACAGGAGTAGTTGAAATGAATAATGCATTATTAACAGAAATATAGAATATACAGTTATAAATCTTAGAAATTTGTTCAAAAGGAAAACTTGGACCAACTTTTCTATTATTTAATAGAGAATAATAGTTATAATTTTTTTTTAATTTAATTTAAGTGAATTGCTTAAACAGATTTTATTTTTTATATAAACTTTAAATTGAATTTTAAAATTTGAATCAATTACATGTCTACTGTAGCCATTAAATTTTAAGCCCTAAAATTTTTTTTAAAAAAATGTAATGGTACCGTGTTTTTTTGCGTAGATTTTCCCCACAAAATTGAGTATGCTATATGTCTTTCTTTACGTTTATATGGTTTATTGTATATCGCATTGCTTTGGTTTCCTTATAAGTATTTTCTTGCTTTCTCCCACATTTTGATGTCACATCCGACGGTATTCTGCAGGCTTTTCGATTGAGTCTCAAAGCCTGGCATTCGGTAGTCGACATTGTTCATCTGATCCTAAGATCTTAATAAAGTGTCAATCAAATTCAGAGTGAATGCCCTTCCAGCAGAGGCCATAGGATCCGATTTTCTTTAGAGCTTGCCAGACAATCGCTTCCGGAGGTAATTACTTGCTGATGGGGTGCCAGAATCCTCTTTGAATTTCAGTAATAGAAAATGTGTTCGGTAAAGAAATTTTTTTTTCCTTTTTGGGTTGTCTGGTGTGATGATTTTAAACGTTTACATCTCTTTCTGCCTCTCTCACATAGACTTTCCAAAGACCTAGTAAATGAAAAAATTGCAAAATGATTTGGGAAAATAACAGAGTATTTTTCTAAAAGCAGGGAAAAGAACAAAAAAAAAATAATTTAGAATTTGTTTTTATTTGTATTTCAAGGAATTGATTTTGGCAAGTTAATTCAATGCAGTACATACTGTATAAGTATATACATATACATATATATATATATATATGTGTGTGTGTGTGTATACATATATATATATATATATATACATATATATATATATATATATATATATATATATATATATATATATACATATATATACATATATATATATATACATATATATATACATATTTATATATACATATATATATGCATATTTATATATACTTATATATACATATTTATATATACATATATATACATATTTATATACACATACATATATACATATATATATACATCTATATATATATATGTATATATATAGATGTATATATATATGTATATATATATATATATATACATATATATATACATATTTATATATATACATATATATACATATTTATATATACATATATATACATATATATATATATACATATATATATACATATATACACACACACACATATATATATATATATATATATATATATATATATACATATATATACATATATATACATATATA
>CM063498.1:176249821-176269821 GCA_032207245.1 Pardosa pseudoannulata
TGTTAAGAGGTAGAACAATGTCTTCAAAACTTAAGGGCATGCGTATTTCTCCGAACCACACCTGCTTTTCTCTGTCACTTGTCAAGTTCAGCTTCTGTTTTCTCTCTCTGTGATGACATTTAGGATTTGTAAATCTGCTTTCAACTTTTTGTTCCCTAATGAGATTAAAAGCATTTATTTAAAAGACAATCACCAGCGGACTGTTGTATTTACATAAGATTAATATTAGAACTGTCAGTCAAAAGAGAAAAAGCTATGCCAGGGCTTAGACAACAGAAGTTTGACTTAAATCCAGAAATTGCTGAATGATCCCTTGAAATAGTTGGTATTGAAAGTTGCCAAAAATACAGTATCTCCAGTACCAATAGAAGAAAGTGATTTTAACCAACTTGCAGAAAAAGGAAAAAAGCATTTTTTTAAGTACTTTCGATTAGGAAATTCAATATAAGGTAATACAATAGTAAGGTATACAATAACATTATTGTTTTAAACATCTACAGCACAAGACAACCATATAAAAATTTCTGTTTTTCAACAGAAAGAAATTTAGCATTGTATAACAGGAATTCTAGCGACCTGAAAAGTCTCGAGGAATTTTACAAATTTTTTTTTAATTTACGGAAAATATCAAAATAAATAAAATAATTTCAATCAAACTTTGGAATTATTTCCATTTTTTATTACGACTTTTGCTATATTTATTACTACATGGCATCTCTGCAAGAAAGTTTTATAATATATGATGGCTTTATTTTATTTTATTTTTACCTTATTAAATTTATTCATTTATTTAATTCTTTTGGTTTCCTAGCAATTTATTTTGCTACATTTTACTGAATTTATTTATTTTTTTTTACTTGCTATAAATTTGTGTTAATTTTATAAAAAACAATTAGAGAATACTTCTTTTAAGTTTGCTTTTATAACTAATATCTCTGCTAATACTGATAATAACTAATACCACTTTTAAATGTAATTACATCTGATCTAATATTGCTTATTATTTGGTCAAGGAAATCCAGTGAATTTTTCGGACAAGTTTTTTTGAGGAACCCTGTGTAAACAAATTACATCATCATTTTGAAATTTTTTGCTACTTTGAATACCATTCATATTCTTCATTCTTAATTTTTAGATGTTTACGTATCAGATATTTGTATTAGGAATCACAGGGGATTAAATGTCTTAGTAGCATTAAATTTTCCAGTTTTCTGGCAAAAATTATTGTATTCCATATCGGATTTAACCGTATTTTAAGCAGTTGTTTTAATTATCCAGACATTTTTAATTATCCCGAATTTTTCGGATGTTTTTTGAGGAACCCTGTGTAAACAAATTACATAATCATTTTGAAATTGTTTGCTACTTTGAATACCATTCATATTCTTTATTCTTAATTTTTAGATGTTTACATACCAAATATTTGTATTAGGAATCACTGCAGATTAAATATCTTATTAGCATTATTTCTTAATTTTGCCAGTTTTCTGGCAAAAATTACTCTATTCCATGTCGGAGTTAACCGCTTTTAAACAGTTATTTTAACCATCCCGACAGAAAATTGCCAGCCTTGACTGCAAGCGGGAGTCGATTCTAAGATTAAAGCCGCTACACGGCACGTGGAACTGGAGTATTGATTCCAATATGAAACGTGATCGACAGACTTTGGCTCGAAAATAGTCTAGCGCCTGGGCGTCTTCATTAATATTTCAGCATTAGCTATAATTTCATTAACAATGATGGAATTATGCATGGAGAACTATTCTTATAATACAAATGAGAAATTTTAAAGAAAGCCTTTTCTCTTTAATTTTGGGAATTTGCAATTATGCGAACTTAATTATAATCCATAATAAACTAGTAATGCATTCTGGAATATTTGGCGTCAAAAGTATCTGATAATCAGATTCCTTTCAACACCGACAAAAGGTTAATTAAAAGATCTTTCAGGTAAGCCTTATGGTAATATAATAAGGAGGCAAACAAAGATAAGAACGGATAGAGAAAGTTTTAAATGTTTCTTCAACGCCAAGAAAATGTCAGTTGCTACTTTGAAATCTTTCTACTGGTCATAAATAAATGTCTTAAGCATATTTTTCGAATCAATATCTACTCAAGTCCTCTGTGTCAATTATGCAACCATTAGAAGGGAAAAGATATAATCTTAGAAGCCACCTGCCATTTTAACTCCCTGCACATGTACTGCGCCGTCTTTTAAGAAGTCGAGTTGTCACCTCGTCACCCATTTTTGTCGTTTTCCTGCACAGAATTTTGACATCTATGCGAGAAATATTGAAAGGCTAAAATAAAAGTTTATCGGTTAATAGACTTTACTGTAGACTTTTGATACCTCGCAACTTGGCGCTTATCCTGACGGGTTTAAGAAGTCCCTGATGTCACGCTGGAGAATCCCCTCAAATTTTGTTCCTCCTTAGAGGTATTTTTGCTTCTGATTCCGTACCTGTCTCCCATCTGCCGACTTTCCAGCTAGAGATATCTAGACCCACAATTTTATCCTGCACGCTCTCTGGGTAGACAGAGAGATGTTTAATGTGCCTGCCATGAATATTTACGGCACTCTGAGATTTTAGCCAAGCACGTTGACCTCTATTTTATCTCTGGCCCTACTGTAGCAGGTTTCCCAGCAACCTAAAAAGTTTGGGAATTACAAAATGGTCATAGAAAATATATGATATCCATCAAAAGAAAGAATTTTTCAGATATTTTCTAAAAGTTAGGGAAATTAATCTAGAAATTTTTCTCAGCTACTAGTTAGAAATTTATTTTGCATTAATTTTATAAAAATCAATCTAAAAATCTATTAGAATATAGCTTTTAAATTAATAAGGAATTAAAATATCACCGTATCTTAACTTCCAACCACTTCTGTGATTAATCTCAAATTCGCGTATCAACACTAATTGCGGAATTCGAAATAAGTGATTTCGAATAACGTTAGCCAGTGACCCGGCGTCATTTACTATGTCTAATTTGGCTTTTGTTCTCCTGCGGATACATAGTAATTTCCCCGCATGATACACCGATTTCTTTCCTTATTTAATTTTCAATGGCCCCAGCAAACTACCGCTTGAATGACTTTTGCCAATCATTGCATAATAAGTAAACATAGTCATGATGCGATTAACAGTCTCTAGAAAACGCCTCCCCCTTTGTTCTACGTTTGGAGAATCGATGCTTCTAAACTGTTTAGTTAATCTTAATGGTACTTTATCTAAATGTTGCTACTACAGATGGCACCAATGTAAATTTAAATGTCCTTAGAAAAGTGGGGTTTTTTTATTCTTCTCTTTATCTTATGAATGAAATAAAGAAAAAGAACTCTCCTACTGTATTTGTTTTTTAAATTTCTCAATAGTTGCTATTTTAGTATCTATTTATAACATTTAATTTTACTTTAAAATTTACACTTGTAGGTGTATAAAGGAAAATATGCTGAGAATGTTTAAATCTCGACTAATGACTGATAGAGTTAAACGAAGCTATGTGATCTTTACTGCTATTTTTAATATAAAACTATTAATAGAATTTCATTTTCATCCCCTTAATTATTTGGAAAGTGCACACACACACATATGTGTGTATGTGCACACTATATATATGTATGTGTGTGTGTGTGTGTGAGTGTGAGTGTGGTGTATGTGTATTTCAGATGTAGCAAGGATTTATTTTATTTTATTTTATTTTATTTTATTTTGTAATGGGTCACTTTAGTTCATATTCCGAACTTAATACAGTAATCCTTACATATATATATATATATATATATATATATATATATATATATATATATATATATATATATATATATATATATATATATATATATATATATATATTATATAAATACACATGTACAGCAGACTTCATAAGGGGTTACAAGTCCCCCCCATCTTCCCCTTGATACTCCACTTATATATATATATATATATATATATATATATATATATATATATATATATATATATATATATTTGTGTGTATGTATGTATGTATGTATATATGTATTATATATATATATATATATATATACATATATATATATATATATTCAGGAACGCAACGTCTGCTGGATCAAAATTTAGCATATTTCTGAGAAATGTTGGATGGTTGAAATGTCAGAGAAATTTGGAAAATTTGTCAGGGGACTTTCTACATGGATTTTGGAGCCACCATATCATATTCACTTATAGTTCCATGCATGCGAGTGCGTAGTATTTGCGTGAAAAATTGTATGAGAGTAATATTCTTAACGATATTGATCCTAAATTTTTAAGGGCACGAAAGAAAAAAAAGACAAAAATCAATAGCGATTTATAGCCTGTGTTAACTTTAATAGAGTTTTGCATAACTCACGTTTTTATTTATCGATATATTGAGCATAGATCAATAAAGATTTCACTAAACTTATTCTGTGAGCTGAAATCGCTGTCCAGGTGATTTTCTCCCTTTATTTAACGCATGATTCACTTTTCAATTTATTCGCTCTATTTTTTTAGTGTGTGTTTGTAAAAAATAAGTGATGATCGTCAATAAAATTTTTACGTCACTTTAAAAATTTACTAATTTTAAGCTTATTTATATATACAGATTTCATTTCCGTGTTTCAATCCGGAAACAGAATTTGACCCGTTCTCTCTGGAGCATTTGCCTCTTCCCAAATCTCGGCAACGATTACGTCAAGCCTGAAAATCTGTAGCCGTGGATTACGGGCACAGCGGCTCTCACTAACAATCGATGACACTGGTACCATTTCTCATTAAGCCCAAGCGATGATTCACTGAAGAAGACTAAGGCTTCCTGTGATTTGGTTTTTATGCGCCATTCTTCTCGTGGCCTTAAATTGATTCACTTATTGCATTAGGAGGAGCAAATTCTTGCTTTTTTTTCCCCTTTAAACCTTCCACCTTCTAATAGGGATTCATTGAATTCCCGTTTGAGTTGCATTCATTTCTCTCCCGCATCTTCGGCCTTTTTTGTGGGATTTTTGTGCCCGGTGAAGCATCTGTGAATTTGGCTCTTCCCTACCCATGCATATAGATTTGTTTTTCTTTTACTATCCGGTTTCTTTTATGTATGGGGTAGTAAAGATTTAGACCTCTTTCATGTTATACGTGAAATGAGAGTCATGCTTATTAAAGCCGGCACCATTTTTTTTTCTCGCCTGTAACCTAGCTTTGTGCAATGAGTCAGTGCGAGTGTACCGACTTAAGTGCGTATTGTGTAACAATGACACAGGAATTTTATCCCTTACATAGACGCCTTTATTGAATATGGTAGCATATCCTGGCGAATTTTTTGCCGTTTTTATTTTGGTATATTCAAATTTAGTTTATTACAGAAATTAGTTTTCTGACTATTCTGTTTTAAAGCAGCGAAACAGATTATAAATAAAAGTCTCTAAAAGTATTCTCGGTAACCTGCAAAATCAAGGGAAGTCAGGGGATTGTAAAATGGTCAGGAAAAGTTAAAGAAATATATATTTAACAAAAGTCAGGGAAATTTATAATTGTTTTCTTAAAGTCAGATAAAATACAAAATAAAGTAAAGGAAATCACTTAGAAGGTCTAATTTTAGAATTATAGGTAATTGGAAAGCTTTTTTTCAATTACGCTTTGTTTCAATCATTTACGTTTTGTTTGTTTAATTTGCGTATAATTTGGCAATCGCTGATCTAATTAGTTATGAACATTTTGTAATAATTTGCGACACTTTTTTGAAGATGTGGCTTCCTGCAGGGCATACTTTGGGAAACCCTGGCCTATAATATACACTTTTTTTCTATTCTGTTTAAATTTTCAAAGTAAGAAAATTTGTTTCCATTCAGTGTAACGTTCTTAAACAGAAAGCATGCGTACATGCTTAAGATTATTTAAACTTTTTAAATTTATTTAGAGGATTAACTTTTCAATGAGTAATTATAATAAATATGTAATAATTAACAGTTAAAACAAACATGAAAACCTTGGCCTATAATATTTTTTTATTTCATTTAAATCTTATAGTAAGAAAGTCTGTTCTCCTTCTGTGCAACATTTTTTAATAATAAAATACGTGCATGCATAAGAATTTTTCAATTTCTCATCCAGGAATAATCTTATGTTACTTAATTATATCCAGTAGCATGTGCAATAATTAAAAGTTAAAACAAACATGAAAGAAAGGTTTCTTATAGTTCAGAGATGCACGCGTAGTATTAGATAGCACGGGGCAAGCACATATTAAACTATTTTTATGAACTTCAATTATAACTTAGTCTATGCAACATTACTAAAGATAAATTACTATTAAACTTTTAATTTTTGCATTATATCCTGCGATGTTAATGAAAAATGATCAAGTTATGTACAATATTAATTGTTTATATATTGTTTATTGAATTCAAGATTTAAAACTTACCTGGAGCAAACACTGGTGTATTGGGCTTTTGAAAGGGAAAAGGTTTTGGTTTGGAACGCTACGGTCTACTGTTTTGCACACGAGGGCTAATGAGACCGGGACCTACAGTTTAAAGCCGATTCCGAACGGCTACAAACATCCATGCGCTTCAGCGGGATTCGAACCCACGAACTCCAGTTCCGAAGAGTAGCGCTCTACCATTACCATTCGGCCATCGTTCGGCGAAAGGAAAAAGAAATCGGGTTTTTATAAAATTCTGCGAGACAAATTTAAAACTTAAATTTTAACCACATTTTAACGTTTTCGGCAATACAGTACAACCTTATTTACGAACTATAGTTCAGAGATGCACGCGTACTATTAGATGACACGGGGCAAGTACATATTACATTATTTTTATGAACTTAAATTATAACTTAGTCTATGCAACATTACTAATGATAAATTACTATTAAACTTTTAACTTTTGCATTATGTCCTGCGATGTTAATGAAAAATGATCAAGTTATGTACAACATTTATTGAATTCAAGATTTAAAACTTACCTGGAGCAAACCCTGGTGAATTGGGCTTTTGAAAGAGAAAAGAAATCGGGTTTTTATAAAATTTAAAACTTAAAGACAAATTTAAAACTTAAATTTTAACCACATTTTAACGTTATCAGCAAGACAGTACAACTTTATTTGCAACGTTGCGAAATTTTTACTGCGTAAGTTCCAAGTCTTATGGTCTTATCTGTAGAGAGACATGTTGCTCGAAGATTGAATAATCAATCTGCAAAAGGAAAAGAAGGTGGCGGGGGAAGACGGTTCTGAACTCTGGGAAAAAAGTAGAATCTACAGGTTATTTGCTAAAAATATGTCTCGGAGAGGCAAGCAAAAATATTGGTTACATGTGAGAGAGGTGAAAGCACTGCATGTTATTTTTGATGCCTTCGAAGAAGCAGATATTTTTAAAAGTAAGAGAGAAATCAGCAGACCGATAGAATTTCGCTTGGAATTTTTAAAAGATGTCTTTGATATAAGAAAAAATTTTTTTTCTGTATTTCCTATGTCCCAGGTGGGGGTGTCTAGAGTTCAGCGTTATTATGATTGATTGCTCGTGTTCTTTTACATAAATCTTTTCCTTCTAAGATTCCGGAAATGTTTGCAAGATTAAATGCAGCGATTTCCATATCGTCAAACATGCTATAGCTCGAAATATATATTTTACTTGCAGTTGATTTACTTTTGAGCGGCGTTTTGGGTTTTCTATTCTATTTTCGAATTTATTTGCGAATTCTTCTATGGATTGTATTCATTACTAGGTTTTATTTTCTTTGCTGTATTGCGGTGAAAGTTTAGTTCGATAATGTCTTGTATTTTTTTATAATTAATAAAACTCAAATGTTTTAATTTTAACCCTTTGCTTGTCATTAATATCATATGATATACACATATACGCTTCTGTATTCCATTTGATACGCATTGAATTATATTCTATATACAAACTGTTATACTTTGTATCATTGTGTATCACATGTGATATACAAGCGCATAATGCATCAGATGTCTATATTATATAGGATGTATGGGATAGGCAAAGGGATAGTGTTTAACATTATTAAATTCTCAACAAAATATTTATTAACATAATCTAACTTTTTTATTATTTCTTTAAATATTTTACGCCAACTTTAAAAGGTCTTAAATAGTGCAGAAAAATATTTTTAATGAAATTTTTACTGTGCAACACTTTACCCCATTCTACCGATTTTTATCTATTAATTAAAACAGTATGGTCGAACCTTTAATTTCTCTAGAGCCAGAGACAGTAAAGAAAGAGTGCAAATTACCTATAACTCTCTAGTCTAATTTACCACTTTATTTTACAGACTTTGCTTCATACAAATATTATATTTCATACAGTAAGAAGCCGAACGACGGCCGATTGGTTAGAGTGCTGGCTTTCGGTACTGGAGATCGTGATTCGAATACCACAGCGGCATGGATGTTCGTAACCATTCGAAATCAGCTTTAAGCTGTAGGTCTCGGTCTTTTTAGCCCTCTTATTGCAAAAAGTAGACCGTAGCGCTCCAAAACCAAACCATACAGTAAGAAGAGCAAGTACAATCAAAATGAATAAGAGGGCCGCATGCGAGCCAAGTGTTAAACCACTCCAATTTTAAAAGATTATTTGAAAATCAATACAAAATTTGTATATTTTTATTTCGTTTAATTTCACTTTCAAATGATTTGATATTAAAAAATGTAAAAGATAAACCTCCAAAAAACTTTACAAAATTTGTGTAGAAAAAAAATTAAAGCCATTCCAAAATAGCTATAAATTTTAGGTAAACTTTTATGTGAGCAATTATTATTGATAAATATTAAAATGTGATGATTTTAGGTGATATGTTAGACCTTGTGTTTTGTATAAGCACTAATTAATACACTGGAAAAAATCGGGTATATTGAAAAGTATGTATAGTATTATAATTCTTTTAAGAATCATTTGCAGTAAGCTGTGTTTTCTAAAAGCACTAATTAATACACTGGAAAAAATCGGGTATATTGAAAAGTATGTATAGTATTATAATTCTTTTAAGAATCATTTGCAATAATCCAACATTCACTTAATAGGCACCATATATTCAAAATGTGTTACCATGTTTACTTTTAAGACTTCGTGATATCCCATTGTTAAAAAGTGTAACTTTTAGTGATGGTGGAAGACATTAACGTATCGATCTGTAGAAGTAATCGTAAGATGTGAATTATTACTTTTTTTCTTCTTTTTAGCTCAGCGCGTATTATAATTCTTTTAAGAAGTCTTTGTAGTAATCCAGCATTCACTTAATATGCACCATATATCTAAAATGTGTTACCACGTTTCAAGATTTCGTGATATCCCGTTGTTAAAAAATGTAACTTTTAGTGAAGGTGAAAGACATTAACGTATCGATCTGTAGAAGTAATCGTAAGATGTGAATTATTACGTTTTTTTTTTCTTTTTAGCTCACCGCGTATTATAATTCTTTTAAGAAGTTTTTGCAGTAATCCAGCATTCACTTAATAGGCATTATATATCCAAAATGTGTTACCACGTTTCCTTTTAAGACTTCGTGATATCCCATTGTTAAAAAGTGTAACTTTTACTGATGGTGGAAGACATTAACGTATCGATCTGTAGAAGTAATCGTAAGATGTGAGTTATTACTTTTTTTCTTCTTTTTAGCTCAGCGCAGTTATAATTTTAATATCTAAGAAACGAGTTCAGTATGAATAATTTCTAAGTAAGCTAGGGAAGAATTTTCGGTCTCAGGTGTTTCTATAATGCATACAAAATCGGGATAATGGTGCACGTAAAATGCAGTTCGATGTTTAAATTTTAAAATATATGCCTGCCCTTTCTTCTATTCCGAAAGGTAATTTTGAAAGAATAGTCATTTATTCATTTCTCTCTACAACTATTCTTTCCTACAATTCAAACCATTAAAACAGTAAACACATTTCGAAGAGTAATTAAATAATTGCATGGTGATACGCTTTGAGATGCTCCAACGTTTTAAACACATTTGTTTTATTAGGAGCTGATAGAGTAAAAAAAATGGTTAAGTAAAAAAAGCTCATCTGAGAAAAACGTAAAAATAGAAAAGAAAGTACCTCGTGGGAGTTTAACGGGAAATACCTCTACATTGACTGATGTCTTGTTTTATTGCTGCATTGTCTAAAAAAGAGAGGGGTGAGAGATATGTTTTTAAAAAATTTTGACTTTTTTTTTTTTTTGCTTTTGACAGATGGGAAATCGTAACAGATTTTTTTTAATGATGTCGTAAGTGGAGAGGAAGAATTAATCTTCAAAGAAAATCTTTACCATTTTTTATTCAGATTCATGAGAATTTTTTAAGCGATAAAAAAAATCTGTCTCAAACAAAAGATGAGAATGATGTAATTAAGATCCACTATGTTCATTTTTATTAATAAATAACCGATATCCATTTTTTTCGCATCTGAATGAGTATATACCGAAGTTTGAAGAAGGGTAATTAAATTTTGCGATAACGAACTGGAGATCTCTTTATCAGTCTCAGTGAACATCCAGAAATGTGATTTTGAGGAATTATTTGATTTCGGATTTATGCGATGTAAACATAATTGCAGCGATATTTATGTACTGCAGAAAAGTCATGAAAGATAATAAATTAAGTGGTAATTGGGCAAATCAGTGGATCATGATCATCATTATTATTACTTAACTCACAATATAAGATATATTTATGAGATTTAGCTTTCTAGGGCAGTAGTTTCCAATTGGCATGTAGCCCGGGAAAGCTTTTTAAAAATAAAAATGTTTCATTTCTCCGTAGTATTTTTGCCGTGAATTTCATTAAAACGCTACAAAACTCGATTTACAAATTCGTTTTTTCATTCTTAAATTATCTTTAGCGTAGCTGGTGGTGGAGATCCGTTCATTGGTTGATACTGGTCATTATCTACACTACTCGCAATTTATTATCCTGTTTAGAATTCTATTTTTGATACATAATTAAGTTTTATTTCCTTTTAAGGTAATTCTCTTTTGCCTTGCTATTTCCCAATTGTATTATTGTTATTTCCAATGCGGAAGCTTTTGCATTAAGAGCATTCGTCACTATCAACCGCACATATTTCTAGGCCTTTTCTCTTATGGAAACACGGAATAGGTAGCCAACATAGTAGGCCTTGGGTAATAGTAGTACATAGTAGGCCATAATAGGTAGCCCTTGGACAACACAAAGAAACAAAATGGGTCCTTATAATTTAGAATCAGGGACCAAGGAGAACTCCAGGCTTTGCCTTTCACGGACAAAAGTATCGTTTGAGAATCCGAAAGACATTGTGACTACGAGCCTATTTTACGTGGCCCAGACGCCATTACTGAACACAATGGATGTTTGGTCCCTCGAACTTGGAATTATCTGGTTATGAGATCGATATCTTTGGCAACTGAGCCTTTGACAACGCAGCTCCTATCTGTTAATTATAATTTATTAATTCATTATAAATAACAAATGGGAATTAATTAATTTATTAATTCATTATAATTAACATATAGGAATTAATTATTTTATTCATTCCCATTAATTCAAATAAACACCGTGTAGCAATCGTCTTTAAACTTCAACTCTCTGGTGGTTTTTTTTTATTTTTAATAACACTCTTTTAGGCAATTATAAAATAATTAGGCTTATTAAAGCTTTTATTATGTTCTTTACTTTTAGAAAAAAAGCTATTTTTTATATTTTGATTTTCTATTTTATCATATTTGTTTTTATATTTTAAATATACAAATAGTTACTCTCAGAAATGTATTTTATAATAAAAGGCTCTCCGACGGCTCTAAGCGACTAAAATGACTAAACCTTTACTCTTAATTAGAATATCTATATTATATCATACTGGTATGTATATCTGTTCTACCTGCAGAATTTTACGAAAATTCGCGAATTGTGAGATTTCTTCTCGCAATCACATTTGCGATGAAATGCGTTTATTTAAGTTTTTTAATTTGGCCCTTGAGTTTATTACATGTTGGAAACCTCTGTTCTGCAGACTTTAGCAGCAATTCAGACAGAAAACATGAGATTGGTAACTTTGTAATAAATTATAGCGCCTAGGCAACTTTGTAACAAGTTACAGCAATACCAAATCACGGCTTCGAAAGCCTTTATTGGTCCCCATGAATATACTCTAGCAGCTTTCTATTATCCTTCTGTTGGGGCCAGTAGGTCCCTAAAGGTCGTTGACTCATATAAAACCCTCTCCATCCCCTACCTAGCTCCTAATCCTTTTCAGAGCTTTTGTAATCTAGAATTCGCTAGACATCCCTACTCTCCATGTCTAATAAAATTGATGAAAAATTCATTACAGTGTATTGCCGTCAAACAATATTCAGTTCAATAAAATATAAATGTAATGAATTTTTTAAATGTGTTTATTGTGCTGGGAATTCCTTGATACAAGCAACACTACAGGAAAGAATGCCTGCTTGTTTGAATGTGGTACAAGTTACTACAAACTGTATCTCGTAGATTTTATTTTAACATGATAAATGGTATTTTGAATTTCGTAACGAGCGTTAAATATTAAGGAAGCGTGAAGGGGTCGTTAGGGTTGGGTGCTACGGTCTACTTTTTGCAACACGAGGACTAATGAGACCGGGACCTACAGCTTAAAGCCGATTCCGAACGGCTACGAACATCCATGCCACAGGCTGATTCGCACCCACAAACTCCGGTACCGAAGGTCAGCACCCTAACCAATCGGCTAAAAAAAGGTGTCGTTAGAGTTAATTTGACGATAATTGATATGCAATATGATTATTTTAATTCCACTTCATTTCCTCTTTATTGTGCAATTCGTGTCTGTTTGCAAACCGTTTTAAGCATCATTATAGATAACTGTAGATCAAAATATTTTAGTATAATAAACACTACTGGCTTTGAGGTAGCGCGTCGTGCTCTCAAGATACAGGTACAAGGTTCGATCCTCGTACTGGGGAAGGTGTACTCAGCCTTTCCTCCCTTTAGTGGGTAGACAAACTGAGGACCTAGCATGCTTGGGAACTAAACACTGCGGGTTCCGCGTAAGGTTGACCACCTAACATATGCTTTGCACCCTCGAAAACGAAGATTAGCACCGTAGGCCATGGCCTCCAAATTGGGTTGTAACGCCGGGAAGTTTGGTTTTAGTTTAGTTAATTTTTAAGCTGGTTTTCATGATCGGTTTAAAGCTTGCTCAACTCAAAATTATTCGAGGGCCACACTTGAAGGAAATGCATCATATGCCGGTGAGCTGTGCTGTATGTATGTGTGTATATATACATTTAAAATAAAAATTGAAAACAATGCATGATTAACATTTTTATTATTATTCATAAATTAACAATAAAATAGTTAAAAATGTATAAATGTGGCATAAATAGTTATAATAATAATCAGTAAATCAAATGGATTATATATTTATTGTAATAAATGCGATATTTTTTTCAATTAACACATTGTTTGCGGGTACATTTCGCAGCGGAATTGTATCGGGAGCTGGCGTTTTGCGTGTAAATTTAGTTATTCAGGTAAATCTCAATAGATCGAAAATTATTTAATTTTTTAGCCAACTTTTCGTATTTTATATTGAAATATATAAATAACAACTATAAGATTTTTTTGTAAACAAAAAATATATTTTTTGGTGGATAAATTTATAATAGTATCATATGAAAAATCAAATAGAAATAGTAGTTAGTAGTTTCCCGTTCTGTGGTTCCGCATCGAATGATGTAGAAACTAGTTTTTATTTGTCTAAATTTTTCCAGAATCTATGTAGTAGACAAGAACATTCGGCTTCGTTTTCCTGTATATATCGTTTTTTTCGTACCCAAAACCATGTTGTTACATTAACCCGTACTAGTATGTGACCCGCGCTCAAGTATCAATCGTCACAAAACGTACTAGTATTTGACTCGCGCTCAGGTATCAAATCGTCACAAAACGTACTAGTATGTGACCCGCGCTCAAGTATCAATCGTCACAAAACGTACTAGTACGTGTCCCGCATAAAATGTGTTAAAAATTTTGTGAATTTCGTTACAGTCCATGAAATTTTACTGATGGACCACTTCTGGCCCTGTAATCCCCATTTGCCAACACTCATAGTTTAAGGAATAAAGAATTCAAATTAGGAAAGAACTTGTATCAACAAATAAAAATTGCAGGCCGCATGAAAAAAAGTTTACAAGTAAAAATGGGATTTTTAAACAGTTTCCTTGTGAATAAAATAAACGCCAGAATGCATATAGTTAGCTCATTAGCCTGATTAAACGTCACTGTTCACACGGAAGTAAGCTTGTAAGTGCTTGTTAAAATATTAATCCACGATTATTAGCCTAAGAATGATTAACTGAAGAAAATTCTTTCCGCCCAGATACAGGTGTACAATTTTTCCCTTTGACTCACAGCTCGATTAGGTTATACTGAAGATTTGAACAATCTAGACCAGTGATTCCTATGAACACCTAGTGGTCCGTGTTACCACTGAAGGGGTTTGTGGTACAAAAAAATATAATTTGGCGGACGCTAGGTAACGTTTGAGAATTTACTAAAGATTTAATATATAGTTATTATTATTATGGTTATTATTATTATTTCTTTACTTTTTCTTCCCTTGCAAAATTTTTTTTCAAAAATGCTTTAATGGTATTAATTCCAAAGTCATTTGATAATAAATTACTATTTATTCTCTGTAATATCTGTTTATTGCAAATACAATATGTTTTCGTTTGATTGATCACTATCTTTATTCTGAGGTAATATTAATGTGTAACTTCATAGTATAAATCTTCAATTTACACACTCCCACTATGACATGGATGTTCATAGACGTTCGGAATGGGCTTTAAGCAGTAGGTCCCCGGTTTCGTTTTGCAAAAAGTAGACCGTAGCGCTCCAAAATAAAAAACCAATTAAGTGTATTCTCGTAAATGGAAAACAAGGTAAAAAAGGTTTTTAAATCCAATCCCGAAAGATAATGTGCCACTCAGTACATATCACATCGATTTCATAGGTCCATTAGATACTACAAACTTTGGTGTCAGAAGTCCACGAATCCCAATGTGCTTGGATTATACCTAACTCATCAAAACTGTGAGTAGAAATATTTTATTTGATTTTTCTTTATGAAAATGAATTTTTTATCGAGAGCAAGAAAGGAAGAACGTGCATGTTTCACGGCAGCCTTTTTTTAAGAAGAATATTAAGTGATTATTTCAAGAGGAAGGGAAGATGCAACTTTCATCTATCCGAAAATTATTTTTATCCTTTTCCACTGGTAGTGGGGTTGAAAATCTTTTCCCCAAAAATTTATAAACAAATTCAACTTCGGGGTGACTCGCCTGGTAGATACAGACATTAGTTGAAAATGGTTTAAAACAATTTATGAAGTATCCCACTTCTGACACCAAATTTTGTAGGACCCGCTAAAAATGAGCCCCACATCAATATTCAACTAATGAAATTTATTTACATGAAAAATTAACATTCGAACACAAAGTTCCATCCTCGTCTACTGCTAAATGTGAACACGAAGTTCCAACGAGAGCGAGAGACCGACTACCCGCTCGCCGTAGATCCTTTCCCTTCTTCACAGCCAGCGATGGTGTTGCCACCAAGAGCAAGTGAAATGTAGTCTTTCTCTACATACATATATAGAGTCTTCACATTATAATATACATAAACAGAAAAATTTTAAAAATGCCATAAATTCAGGATGTTTGCTTTGGTAATGCTGCGTCAGTCGATGGTTTACTCAAAAATTACTTAGAATAAAACCAATACATAATCTGCATTACTATGCTATCGTGTCAGCAGGAGCTTCTTTTTACCCTGACAATTAAGTATGAATCTCGTTAATAAAATGAATCTTTAACTTTAAGATCGCGATATAAACAATACCATCAAAATATTTCTGTGTTTTGTGTTCTTTATCCTTACGAGGGTTTGTGTGCTTAGTGTTTACTTATGTTCTAAATAAAAAATGTTTTTTATAAGTGAATGTCTGCCTCAATCTGCTCGGCTACTACATTTAATAATTGCTTTACAGTGATGGCTACAGTATTTTTAAATTATGTGGATGTTCTACATATATATGTAGTAGTGTAAGTAGATACTCATAAGTTTAAATAGTAACTTTGCTATCCTAGTTGTTTAGGATTATTTCTCTTGGAGGTTCATAGGAAGGTGTTTTGCAAAGAGAATGGATCCATGAGATGGTTTTCGAGCACTACAGTTTAATTTTTGCAACACGAGGGCTAATGAAACCGGAACCTACTGTTTAAAGCCGATTCCAAACGCCTGCGAACATCTATGCTACAGTGGAGTTCGAACCTACGAACTCTGAAGATACGTACTGAAGACAAACGACCTAGCCATTCGGCAAGATTTATCTGGAAAAAAATATCTTTAAAACTCGGAATCGAACCCAAAAACTCTGGTACCGAAGGACAGCACCCTAACTATTCGGCCATCGTTCGACAGGGATCCATGAGATAGACTGTTTCACATCTCATGTCTCAGATTTCGTTTTAAGACCCCATATATTTAAAAACTACTTTTATGTTTATGTTAATGTTGGTTAGTTAGGAATGTAGGAATGTCTACTGTTTTTCTACATAAGGGCTAATGAGATCGGGACGTTCTGTTTAGAGCCAATTTGGAATGGCAACGACACTCGTGTGAGCAATGAGATTCGAACTTAACTATGGTACCGGAGAACAGCGCCCTACACATACGGCCATCGTTCAGGATTTATATAAAAAAAAGTTTAAATTTATTTGGAAGGAAGTACTGTCGAACTCGCTTATAACGAGTGTGAAGACCTGTATATATTTGCTCGTTATAACCGAGTGCTTTAAGTAAACGGGTTCATGATAGAATGTTATAATTCATAATACTTATTATGTTATAAATACTTTACTTATTTTTTATTTCTGTGCAGTACAAAAAAAAAGTTGGTTTGCCTTGTAAGAGTTTTAATGATTTGTGTTATTGTTCTATGGAGAAAAATATCGACATTTGCATCCCTGCCTTTTATTGTTTTCCATTTGTGAATGATTTCTCCAGAATCGTTTACAGTTCCAGTTAGTTTTTCAACCTCATTCCGCTATATATACTAACTCAGATCCCCCTTTTTTCATTTCACTGAAGCATTGTTAGGGTTTTCTTTTTTTGTGTGCGGTTTGTTGTTAGTCTAAAGTAAACATCTCAGCACTTCAGTTCTCAACTTCAGGTTCGTTTCACACGCTTCCTGATTGTATTCCTGTGAGAAAAACGTTAGAGCGGGTGGTAAAAAAGTTCTGCACTTTTCTTTCTTGTGTAGAAAAAGTTTTGTAATTATCAAAGTATACTGACGTTGAGATTATTAATATTGATAAGCATGCCATTCTCTTAAGAATTTGTGAATTTGCATTTTATCACTTATTTACCTATTCAAAATTGCTTTGCACATATATGTGCAAAGAATAAATTGGAGGAAAAATTTGATTTAACATATTGTTTAATACGCATTTTTCATATGTATGCGCAGTAGATAAGTCGGGCAAAATTTAATTTAACAAATTATTCAATACGCATTTTACACATGAGGGCAAGAAGAGTAAATTGAACAAAAAAATTTAATCTAAGAAATTATTTAATACGCAATACAGCACAGACGTTTCATTAAATATATTGAAAAGACACACGAAGATTGTTAAAAAACAATATAAACAATCGATCAAATTGAAATAAATCATAAATTATTTCTTATTTTTCCGTAAAAAGACTTTAAAAGATACAATTAATATAATAAAATTTTTTTATCAATATCTACTTAGGTCAACAAAGAAAAATTTTATTTTAATTGTGATGAGGTGATTTAGATCAGTAATATAATTGATTTATTCATACAAGAAGTAAAATGCTCGGGATCTAAATCTGACCTCATCACATCTTTGTAAAAAGATAGAGGACCATAAATTTATATTTTACGGATATTGTTGTCTTGTACGGTGGTCTCGGACGGGGTTCTGATCCCAGTCCCAGATTAGAATCCTGTCTCCGTACTTGACATTAAATAAGAATGTACCTTTGTGGAGTATTTATGAGTCCCTAAGGGACAGTGCCCAATTAGAAGGGATAAGGTTTTTCACGTTGGCGGTCTCAAGGCGGGGTTTAAGCAGACCAATGAGATTCTTACAACTACCCCGATTGGAGGATAAGAAGAAAGAGGGGACAAGGATGAAATTAATTAAATAAGAAAGATCGAAAAAAAGAAAAGGGGAAGAGGTTCGATAGTCGAGACGAGGGGAGAGTCCTACAGAAGGTGTTCGATAAGCTAGACTAGGAGAGAGTCCGACAGAAGGTGTTCGATAGTCTAGACGAGGAGATAGTCCGACAGAAGGTGTTCGATAGTTCAGACTAGGAGAGAAGTCCGATGGAACGATGTCGAGAGTCCAGCCAAGTCCGATAAGAAGGGTTCCTGCATCAAATAGCACGGCCGCACCCCAAACACTCAGGAGGAAGCTCCTGACCAGACCGATGAAAGATCCATAGATTACATTTAATATAAGCATGTATATACATATAACAGAATCACACTGTTAAGTGGCAATATAGGAAGCGAATTTCCTTGCAATTATCCATTTTCCTTTCTATGTATGATGTTGAACTATTACTATTTATTTGCTTTCTATTTTTTTTTTTTCATTTCTAATTTATGAATCTGTTGGTGGTCTATACCTTCTCATTCTATCCATCTATTGTAATGCTGCATTCTTGCGGTGAACCTTTTCAGTGAGTTTCGAGCAGTCCAGTTCTTCAATTAATAGTCCATCTAATGATTTCACACAAATCAAGGCGACATATGCTTGACCTGCTGCGAACAGCTTTCGTCCTAGATATATTACTGCATAATCTACAGTGCTACCTTGCACTTACATATTATTGATGCCCATGATAGTATTAATGGTAGCATTCTTCGTTAAGTAGTACCGTAGCAGCATTTGGCGGAGAATTGCACTGATATTGTTTCAATTCTATTATTTCCAATGTTCACAGTAACTGATGGAAATTAATTAATTTAATTTAATTAATGAATTAATATTTGAAATGTATTAACATCAAGTGTCATCCACTACAAATTAAAAAAAAACGTATTTCAACTTGAAAGGATGAATAAAAAGTATTTTATTAACGATTGAAAATCTGAACAAGATATATAAATATACATGGGGAGAGTGGGAACTAAAGTAGGAATTGATAAAAAAAAATAAATAAATGCGATGTTTCACATATTTCTGTTTTAAGTCTTATTTTAAATATGTCTTACTCAGTCTTACATGTGAATATAGTTTTATAGAGAGGTAAAAGTAAAAAACGTCCTTTCTTTTTCCAAATAACGCTTTTAAGAAATGATAGCAGCCAGGGCTTATGTGCCATCAAACGAAGAAACCTTAATGCTTGGAACATTGACCAGCCCTGTTCCAGTAATTAACAAGAGCAAATAATAATAAACAAAAATAAGAGACATTCCGTTCTACAAAAAAAGTGTATCATTAGGGGATTGAAAGATAACAATTCGTCTTCTGATACAAAACATGCGAAGAAACTCGCGCTTTTGAACCAATCAGAGTAGAAAATACAATAAACTGCAAACTATCATTTACCAACTATACGAATAATTTGTTACTAAAATTGGAAAAAATACGGCCGTAACAGTGCAAGCAAAATAGAAATCAGATTGCCCGTACTGCCTACGGATAAATCAGTAACGGCCCGAAAGCTGTACCCGTACGGCGTACGGGCAAATCAGGGAAGGGGTTAAGGAGAAAGCGCTATTGTCTAAAGTAGTACAGACAGACGCTGAATTAAGTCTATAGCGTACCTGGAGGGAAAAATCAGAATTACTGCGCAAACCCCCAACGTACTTTATGAACAAAAGTTATTAAATTAATATTAAAATATGTAAATAAGGGATTTTAATATTACATACACATATCACGGTGAATATAGTTAAGACGGATAGATGATTTTG
>CM063498.1:176274821-176344821 GCA_032207245.1 Pardosa pseudoannulata
AGGGCTTTTGCCTTTGGTGAATTTAGCACTCGTAATGTAATTCGAATGCATTAATTAACAACAAAATGCGTATGGTTACAGTTTCCCCTGCATGCAAATTAAATATGTAAAATTAAGCATAAAAGAGTAAATGAATGATAAATTTATAAATGCAGGATTCGTTTCTAATTCTAATTTTGGGAAGAATCAGCTCTTTGGTGTTTTTCAACACACTATGTTATTATTATTTTCTTTATAAAAGAACGTTTTACATGCCCAGGGTTGGAAAAAAATCATGATTTAAAAAAAAAATCAGATGTAAAAATTTGATTTAAATCAGATTTTTTTTATTTAAATCGGATTTCTTTGATTTTTTTTCTGAATACTAATTTTAATTGTTTTTTTTTTTTTTTTTTTTTTTTTTGCAATATACATAGAATAGTTTGTTATAAAAAGTAACATCTTATCTATCTAGTATATTCTACTCACTGATTACCTAAAATTAAATATGTAAATTTTAATCTAAATACATTCCATTATTTTGTAATTGGATAGTGCAAACTAAATATGCTTTAAAAGACAAATTAAATATTCTTTTAATGCAAACTATTTATTTAAAAAACAAATCACAATTATTAGAATATTTTTACGCACCGAATTATGGATTTGATTGTTTCTATAAAAACACTAGCTTTTATGCTTTACCCACTCCTAATTGGTTATGAAGGCTAGAATGAATAATACTAAAAGAAGAAAACTGTCTTTCCATTTCAGCAGATGAAGCCAAGGCTGTTGTTATTTGGTAGACAAACTGGATTCCATATTTTGTAATACTCTCTTTACCATTTCATAAAATGAATTCCACCAGTCATAATTATCAATAATTGTACTACCCCTACCACATACCCATCAAACCTGGGCAAGTAAATACGATAGGAGCTTATTATTGACGCTTTCCTTCCAAAACGTTTTACATTCGATTACATAGTTCTGTGAGGGCATAAGGAAGCCAGCTAATCAGACTGTTAAGATTAATTACATTAGGAATTTTAGAAATGAAACAAGTTATGTTCAGGACTTATATAAGAATAGTTGAGAGAAGCAGAAATTAATTTGGTATTTCCGAAGTCTCCAAAGGTTACCACAATTAAAGAAGAGATAAAGGAATATCGCATAGGTTTGTAATTTTAGAGATAGAATCGCCTGATATTTATTTTAGAATCTAAGCATAATCAAGTTGGTTAGTTCTGGGAAAACTAACCTTACACACACACACACACACACACACACACACACACATACATATATATATATATATATATATATATATATATATATATATATACAGAGAGAGAGAGAGAGCTAGTTCTAATTTTTATAATTTTAAAAGGTTTCCATGATTCCTCATTTGATATTTCGATTTTCATCATCTCCGAAAGTTTAATCGTTTAAAGTTCGGCCGTCACATAAGCGTTCCGCTAAAATGTCAGATTGAGTTTTTATTTAATTAAGTACAATAAATAATATTTATAGTAGTTCTTAAAACTGTTTCTTGTTTGTTTTGACAATGATTATTATTGTTTATTGCTCATAAACCTGGATGCTGTATAATCTATCTCAACGAATGATATATGATGTACCCGTCCTGAAAGGTTTTTAAAAGTAAACTTTTTCTGGTATGAACATACAAAATCGAAATGACACGATGCAAATCCCGCCGTGATCCACTTTTTCGTGGAAAATAAAAATCATTCGTTGTCGTAGCTTTCCGGAACACAGCTGCTCTCCGTAATTGTGCCTCTCGGAAAAATCGACAAGTAACGATGATGCGGCGTAATTCGTCAATACAAACCGCTCCCTTCTAAACACACCTTTTTTTTTCTATCCATTCGGCGTTTGGGTGGATTATCTTAATTATCGCGTCTGTGCGCCCGAATCCTTCTCTTTTGTCATCCGCGTTTTTATTACCTGTTTCCGCAGGTTCAATGGAAGGGCGTGTCTTGGCAGGAAACGGGAGTCGGGTGAATCTGAGAAATCATTTTATTTATTTAGCAGTCGGTCCTACACACACACACACATATCCTGTGCAGCCATTGAGCAGAGAGAATTTTGGGGACTCCGTCATGCGTTCCACGTTCGGGCCTCACTGGTTCTACCTAACTACGGCCCCGCATCACATGTGCTATCTTTTGTTCGTGGGGTCAAGTTCTGTGGGTGATTCTTTTTTTTCTTTTGCTCCCTCTCTTCTTTTTTTTTCCTCCGGTGACGTTTCCTGCAATGATTCATATTTGTCGAGATCGATAGATTTGCGAGCGCGCCATTTTGTCACTCATCGTTAAGCAGGGGGGTGGGGACAGTCGAGTAAACGCCGTGCCGCCCGGACATTGCCACCCGGGTACCGATTGTCAGATAGTTGACTTAACTTTTCCAGGTAGTGACCGCGTAAGTGTGCCGGAGAGAGGAAAGCACGTGTGACTGTAATCCATCCGATGTGAGCCAGGAAGATAATGGTGTGGAACGTCGTGAAGTGAAGAAAGATTAAGTCGGTAGCGCAAACAAAATATTTTCTAGCTGCACGTCACACGCAAGCAGTACAGAAAGATTTAAAAAAAAAACTGAGATAAAAGAAGTTTTTTGGCGGCAAAATAAAATGTCCAATAGCAGTCTTGAACGAACTAGTATCTCTCACTCATCCCTGGTCTCGAACTGCACCAGTTATACATATTGTCAGTGAATCCATTAACAGCCAGAGTGAATTGACTTAAACATCTTTTTGTTTTTTCTTGTGCCACTTGAACAAACTAAGCACGATTGAGCCTGCAGGGTCTCGTATTAAGGCCAAGAGGTGCGCATTTCGTTTCAGTGAGCACCATTAAGGTAAAAGAACAACTTAGCTCAAGTAGGTGCTCGTAATTTTGAAGCAGAAGACCCATAGACTTTGCCTGCTACCCCCAAAGGTATCAATTGAGAACTTGAAGAACGTTGTAACCACAAACGTATTTTATGTACCCTAGTCACCTTTAACGAACACGGCGAACCTTAGTCCGTCTCGAGTTCCGAACCCGCAACCTCTCAGTTACAATGTCGTTGCCTTTGCCGACTGAGCTACCGCGGCTCCTGTCTTAAACATAAACTTATTCATTATCATTAACTTAGTCTGTTTTTTTTTTCTCTTTCCTTAGCTGTCATATATCTTGAATTGGTTATTCCAAGTCAATATATTTCAAGCGATATTTCAAGCATGCCTCGATTAGCACAATTCCTGGTACTTTCCATTGGTACTATAAAGGACAAACCTGCTAAGGAGATATATTTAAATAGCTTATTTTGAGACATTGTTTTTCGCTTGTATTTGTTTGGCTTCGCTTTGATAATATTCATATTTTATATAAAATGGATAAAATAACTTGTAGACATAGTCACTTGAAACGGACAATTTATTAAATAAACGCGTCTTCTTCCCGCATCCATTTTCGCAGATTTATCAGAAGGTCTTGAAATTATACGTAAGCTATTCTTTGATTACATACGTGTAATAACCACAGAATCGATGGGATATTTCGGACCTACAGATAGTTTACTCCCATCGATGGGTCTTTAGTTGGTTCGATATAATCTCAAAATCCTGTAGTATGCTATTCGCAATCTACCAAACCGCTCTTTTACCCAGCTACCTAAATTAATTAGTCAACAATATCCATATATTCAATAAGAAGCTAATGCGCTGGTAATAAAGACGAATGTCCATTCACAATATGTTGCCAGAAAAGTGGATAAAAATATTAATTGTACCTTCAAGAGTATAATATAAAATAAAAAATTTCCTCTGGAAAGAAAAGCGAGTAAGATTTCAAGTAGGTTGATAGTTGATTTCCCTTAAGGTTAAATATTTTGCAATTTTTTTTTCCTCCAGCAAACATTCTTCTTGGGCACAAACCAAATACTTGACTAAAGTTCAGAAGGAAGTACTTAAAGATAGCATGGCTGGGATGTACTTGACCTGAACCCCCCAAGAAGTATAAAAAGTTCTGTCTTTATTTGCAGAGATGATCGCAAGATGCAATCGTCTAAATACATCGCAGTCGAGCCGAAATGTCTCTTTCAGGTCTTATAGAGGGAATCAGGGCATGAAAATCCGATTCTCCGATTGAAATTTATAAATCGAGATATCTTTAATACTGAATAGGAAAACTGAAAGAAATACTTTATTTTTCTTTCTCGAACGTTTTATATAAAATGTTGTTGTGATATGCTTAAATAAGCGAATTTCTCCTCAGCAGGGATTGCTTTATATCTTAGAATAAAATTGACGATGGTTTTTAAAATATTTATTTCAATATTTCTTAAGAGACTTATGGAGGAAAAACGCTTTATATATACTTGTGTATATTCATGTATATATGTGTTTGTGCCCATATATATATACGTATATGCACATTTTATTATGAATACTTTTTCCTCAACTGTATGCTAATATAAAGAATAGGGTACATAAGAATATTTCTTAACAACTTTAAAATCTAAGCATATTTAAAGTTGATTAAAACTCTCAAAATTCAATAGCTCTGTATCATCCAAAAATATTTATAAATTATCTTATCATTTATATATATATATATATATATATATATATATATATATATGTGTGTGTGTGTGTGTGTGTGTGTGTGTGTGTGTGTTTATATATGTAATATTTCAAAATTATTACTCTTAAAATATCTCTCTTAACCATTCTCCTTTTTCCCTTTCTTATTCTTAGATATCTATTTTCGCAGCCGCAAAATCTAAAAAATATAGCATTCGAGATTTGTACTCTTTGAATCCATTTCCCAAAGCTAACTGTGAAATAAATTCAAATTTTCTGTCCAGTCGCCACATTTTTCAGATGTTCCAGGCAAATAGCTCATTCCTACAATGACTAAATTGCTACAATAACACTGAGTACGATACTCTCTCTTGGGAAGAATTCGTTTTATATCTGGCTGGATGCCGACTTTTTAATAGCAAAGTGTTTCTGTGATCATTCCCTTCTCTGCTCTTGCCAGAGTAACATGTCGTTTTCTTAGACGTTTTGTAGCCTCCACACAATGGCCAATTGTTCACCACTTCCTGATGGTGACCTTGAACTATGGTTCACGGGTTGCATCCACACGTTGGGCCATTAAATGAGCTGAGCTCGTGTATTCGTCCATAAGCTCTACTGCGCGCTTCAGTGGCGTATCTGGTTGTATTTGATCTTTGGAGAAAAGCCGCGTCCGAAGCATTCGTCTGCCAAGTCTATTTTATTGTCTGCCACCATCAACCACGATAAGCCTCACCCCCTCCAGACAGTGGTAATGGCTTGCAATGGGTCATAGTGGTGAGGGGCCACACTATAAGTTAAGCTTCACGTCGGATTTTGTTGCTTCTTTTCGTGGTGCCACTATTGCGTTTTAACTAGGATTCTCCTTGCCCATCAAGCCTGGGCAAGAAAAATAATAGGGCCTCTAATTTTATGAAACCGGCGGTTTAATTTTCCCCTTGTTACACACACACACACACACACACACACACACACACATATATATATATATATATATATATATATATATATATATATATATATATATATATATATATATATATATATATACACACACATACATATATGTGTGTATATGTATATATATTTATCTATGTGCATGTGTATGTGTGTGTCTGTGTGTGCATGGCCAGGACATCTCACCCATTAATATCAAGCTACTTTAATATGAAAATACTCAAGTGAGCTAACGTTATTACTTTCAAAGGAAATGAAATTCAGAGAAATCCAGAGCGCTAAAGCTCTGTAAATGAAGTACGCGTGTAAAGGTGAAGGGGAGAAATTTTTTTCCTGGCTGTAGTAGTAATGTGAAGGAGAAAATGTCTTTACAGAATAAAGGTCAAACATTCGTCTGGGGAATTTTTCTCGTTTCGATTATCAGCAAACGCATCTATTCTCTACCGAAACGTTTTGTAGTGCCTCTTTTGAAGTTCATTGTGGTCTGAATAGCAATTATTTAAAAGTTGTTTTGATGGAGTTCTCAAGATAAGATTTCAAAATATTTAAATATTTTTCCCGATCGCGTCAAGTTGAATATTTAACACTACGAGGTTCTTCGTAACAAATAATTTATCTACCTCTTGTTTGGGGATAAATATGCTTTGAAAGTTGAATACTATTCAATATGTTTAGAATCCGTAATATTTTTCTCAAAATCGTGTTGTGTACTCTTTCCTTTGGGATTTATCTCTTTTACGTATGAAAAGTCAATATTTTGTAAGGGACTATTTTTAAAATCCTAGCATATACGAAATAATACCTTTAAATCATACCTCAGTATATTATATATTTGTAAGAAAAGAATAGAAAGAGTGTATTGTAGACTTTAGCATTGGGGTGATTCTGATCCAAAAATTTTCGAATTTTTCAAAATTTTATGGGATTTTGTTCCGAAAATTATAAAAAACAGATTTTTTTTCCCGAAAATTTGAAGAGAGTTTTCGGAAAAACCTGTTTCTGAAAATTGAAAAAAAGTTTTTCAAAACCATATTTAGCTTCAAATAAGATATATATAAATGAATTTTGATGATAATCAGAAAATTTTATAACTTTTCTCACTTTTTTTTCTTTTTTGACTCGTCCACAAATCTTTTTTCTACCAAAGAACAGTAATAATATGTTATGCGATTTTATTTTTTGAAGCAATATGTTAAAACTTAAATTTATGTATTCAGATTAAGAAATTGAATTTTTGTTTTCTAGATAACCAACACACACATTGATTTATGTATTCAGATTAAGAAATTGAATTTTTGTTTTTTAGATAACCAACACACACATTGATATATGTGTGCTTGAATTATTTTATACAGAACACACTTATATTTGCAACGCTATAATAAGGTGATTTATATTAGAACATATTAATATATTGGTATTTGGTAAACTATAATTCACAATATTAAAATTCAGATATCATCGATCTCTAGTTTTGACATCCATAAATTACCCTTAATATAGTTTTCATTTTAAATTAGTAGCGTATACTTTTTCAGAAAATTTTGTAGGATGCTCAGAAAATGTTTTCTTACTTAGCATCACCCATGCTTCAGCACTTCATAATTATTGTTTTCTTTTTAGTTCTTAATGTTTACTTTTTAATATATCATTTCTATTTGTTTTTCAATTAAGTTGCGGTAAAACATTCTGCTTTTTGATAGAATCGATATTATTTTTTTAAAAAATTATTTACTGTTTAATTACTGCTTAAGTTTCAAAACTAGATGTTCAGAAAAAAAGTGATTTGATTGAAAATACTGTTTAGATTTTTTTTTTTACCTCTTAAATTTCTTTGATTTTAAATCCGAAAACACTCTAAAATTTTGTTTTCTTTTATATAAGAATAAATATTTTCTCAAAAGTATAATTATTCTTTAATTTCTAAAATTTAAAACTAAATGATCCGAAAAAGGTGTATGATCAAAGCACTGTTTGGATTTCGTTTTAAGCCTTGTTAATTTTGTCTCAAAATGTTGCTCTTTATGCTAGAATTAATGTTTCCTTAAAAGCAGAATTACTCTTTAGTCACTAAAATCTAAAAACAAGATGTTCGGAAAAAAATTGATCAAAAATATTGATTAGATTTTTTTTATAATTAAATTTCATTAATTTTAACTTTTAAAGCTCTTTGAAATATCGCTATTCTTTGTAAGAATTAATATTATCTTGAAAATTAAAAACATTTTTTAATTGTTGAAATTGAAAACTAAATGCTCATAAAAAAATAGCTGATCATGAGTAATGTTTAGACCTTTTTTTTTTATCTGAACTCCCTTAATTTTGCCTTTTTAAACTGCATAAAATTTTTGCTCTTTATGTTAGAATTAACGTTTTCTTAAAAATAAAATTACTTTTTAATTGCTAAAATCTAAGCTCAGAAAAAAATAGCTGATCATAAGTAATATTTAAGATTTTTTTTTAATCTGAACTTCACTAATTTTGACTTTTTAAATTGTATAAAATTTTTCTATTTATGTTAGAATTAGCGTTTTCTTAAAAATAAAATTACTTTTTAATTTCTAAAATCTAAAAACTAGATGCTAAAAAGAAAAAATAGTTTGATCAAAATCATTTAAGATTTTTTTTTCAAGTAAATTTCTTCAACTCTGAAAGCTCTATAAAATATTGCTCTTCTTTGATAGAATTAATATTGTTTTGGAAATAAAATTACCTTTTAATTGCTAAAATTTAAAACTAGATGCTCCGAAGAAAATAGATGATCAAAATTTTTTTTCAATTAAGTTTCTTTAATTTAAACTCTTAAGGCTGTATTAAATAAATAATAAGCTGTTATATATTTTTTAGTATCTTTGAGCTTATGATCTTTCTAAATGAATGCAAGTTTGGTTGAATGACACGTTTCATTGTTTTAATTTTTCGCTTAATAAAGACATCCGCGTTGGACATAAATACCCTTTGTCTTTAATTAATGAATCAAAATGCATTTACTTCAATCATTGTTATAAGACGTCTATTGTTTGTTGTAACGGCTCCCGTTTTAACTGATGCCAAATCGTAACGGGCTAATGACAGATGAGGAAAAAGAAATTATAATAATTGTCTTTCAAATATTCTCTGGCATAATGTTGTACGTACGTTAAATTCCTTATTTTTTATGCTATTCATTGTTAGTGCGATCGAAATGTTCTTAATTATATTGCTATCAAGTTTTTCTGCTAGATTACTCCTCTGATCATACGTAAGTCCAAGATATTAATCTAGTAACTTTATTAAATATCATAACTTCTAGCGTGAAATATATGCTTAAGTAATGGGATTCTACTAGTTAAAAGCACATTTATTAAAATTTACATAGTGTTCGCTTTAATTTACTTTTGAAAACTTAAATTATTTTCGACTTGCATATAAAATAATTGTCGGACAAAGTGTAACTTATAACTTGTTTTTTGTTATTAAATATAAATCTGTTATTGAAATCGTATTTCCCGTCAGTTGGTAAAAAACAATCGATTGTCTGAAACAGTAAAAATATTTACGAGATAAAAATTTGATATTAACAACATCATTTTTTAAAAATGATTTTAGTATAACCTTTAAATAAAATTAAGCTGAAGCATAGATTTATATTTTTCGAAATACTGTGTTAAATACATTTTAATTAACTTCATTTGATAATTGATATTATTTTCTGATGTTTTTTTATGTTCTAATGAATATCTAACGTACTGTTCATTCAAGTACTGTCAGCGAATTGGAAAAATAAAACCAGGTAGTTAAAATACGAAGAAAAACATCAAGATGCCAAATACTGATACATAATACTATATTCTGACACTAAACCGCTATTATAAAATCCAATTATAAAATAAGTTACATAAATTAATGATATTATGTATTTCTGTTATGATAATATTATTTCTCGTTATAATATAATTTTATTTGTACTTTTGGACATTTAAAGGTTATTTTCATTATTTAATTATTAATAATACTTTAAATCTAGAAATATCATTCTGTTTAGTAAGACAGATTAATTATTTTTCTTTAGCATGTTACTTAAATTTTCAACATATATATCAAGGCTAATTTCTATTTTGTGCTTATAATCTGATTGTCAGTCTTATTTTAAAAGATAGAATTACGACATTAGAAACTGAAGTTCTAAATTTTAACTAAAATTTTTGTTAAATTTTAGAACAGATTATGAAATGCAGCAAAAGTATGCATCAGTACTTGAAGAAATGTTTTCTACTTTCAATCTATTCCAGCTCGCAGACATCTCGCGAGAGTTCAAATCTATTTTTAAAGAAATAACTTAATACCTCTTTTAAAATATATTATGTCAACTTGAATGATATTTCTACTTTTCTGATTGTAGGGGAAGGATTATAAATGTATTGCTCGGAGTGTTATTTTCTCGCTTAATCTCATGCTATTAAGATTTATAACCTGTCATTTTTACAAACCCTTGGATGAATAATGTTCCGTTTATTCCAAGCTTCTGGTTCCCGTCTATTTCAAATTTTTAATAACATTTGAGTTGTTTTTTTGCTGTGGTGTTTCCGGGTAGTTTACCAAACATTTTTTTAGACATGGTACTTAAGTTCAGAAATATTTGAACTGTAGATTTTTTCTCCTCCTGAAAGTTCGCTGGCTTTTTTTATTAGTAGTGGTTGTAGTAGTAATAGAATGAGTTTATTTTGGCAACAACAGCATGTAACGTAAAAGTAGCTAGTGTAGTTTGACCAGAATTTTAAAATAAGTATTTAAATAAAATGCTTTGATCTTACGTGTAATGAGGTTTTCCTCTTTTTTCCTACAAAAGTAACTCAAATACAGCAGTTATTGTAAAACGCAGCGAATAACCGAATTGCATAATTTAAATAATTTTAGTATTTAGGAAAAAAGGCCAAACGAGATAAAAAAACTGGAGAGAACTTGTTTTTTTTTTTCTTATTGGTATTTGAAGTTTATATGATTTGGTAGATAGAATGGAATAGACAAATACTGTGTTAGTTATTTAAATATCATATAATTATGATACTTATAAACTTAATAGTAATAAAATATGGCCTTCCCATGGGTGTTTTGCAAATTTTAAAATACTGAGCTATGTAATAATAGCTTATCTAAAAGCCTTATCACACGTCAACATGTACGTTGTAAAGAACTACAACTTTTTCTTCTCGCGTAGTATGTCTGAAGAACTACAACTTCTACTTCTCGCGGTGAATGTTGCCCGGATTTGATTGGTATGGTGTAAGAAGTCGTTGCTCCGCTGTATGATGAGCGAGTGTGAAGTTATAAATTTCTGATTAATTAAAGGGTTTTAAAAATGAATGGTAGAGTGATATATTCAAGTTAAGTGTGTTTTGCTCGTCAACAAATAAATAAGAATTGTCAATTCATGACAACTTGTTGAAAAAGCAGCATAACGTTGAAGAATACGCGGATTCTTTGTGTGTTATTGCAAGATTTTCAACTGTTAATCAGTGTTTATTACAAATGTAACTGTTAATTACAGTCCTTATCAATTTTTACAACTTGTAACTGTTTATTACAAGTCAATCAGTACAAAAATAAATCTGTTGTAAAGTTTTCGCCGTAACTCAAAAAATCTGCACATTCTTCACTAGTGTTAGGAATTCTGAACTAAACACGTACGTGTGTTATAAGGCCTTTAGATGTGACGAGTTTCACTGCGATAGTACGGTAACTTCTACACATTAGTTACTTAGAGAACTACCTACTGTTTTCAGTATGGTAACGGCTAGAATAGAAACATCAAATTCAGGTACCAAAAGAGAGCGTCATACCTGTTGAACCATCAAAAAAGCATACTGAAAGTACTGACTTCCACGGTGTCAATACTTCACCATATTTTGATTTCATATTGTCAGCAGCTTCCCTCTACTTTTGTTATATTAACCGTCGTAAAGTCTATTTTTATTAAGAATGGTTTGATTTGGTTTGAAGCGCTACGATCTACTGTTCAGCTGCACATAACCTCATGATACCGGGACATACTGCTTAAAACGATTATAAAAATCTTTACCAACTGTGAGATTCGAACCAATGAAGAGCAACGCTCTACGCAATCGGCTATCGCTCGGCTAGTTAAAAAAGAAATTACTGAAAAGACTCCCATAATATTTCGCAAGAAAATTATTGAAGTCATAGATTATATTGACAATGTAGGATTTTCAATCAAATTATTCTTGAAATGAAGCTTTAGGATTCAACTCTTTGCAAGCAGCTTTGTACATTTGAGATTATCTTGAATTTATATTCGTAAGCTACCTTGTTAAATGATTAAAATAAAAATTTAAATTATAAACCTAACATTTTAATTTAAATACGTAATATATACTCATTACATTTACTACATCAAGCTCATTTCGTAGTCATGGAAATAGGATTTTCTTTCTTATATGCTCCTCGGCGTTGCAAAACCATTTAGTATTAAAGGGAATGAGGGAATCCGAATTTAAAATTGCTTTGAATTTTCTCTGTTGACTGCAATTTATCCCAGCACAAGCACAAATATGCCCATAAGCGGAATACAGCTCAAATTTTAAATATTTACTTCTGATGTCCTTTCCAAATCAAGGAAGTTTCCATTGAAATATATATTTTTTTTTTCAATCTGGAACCGTATACAAAATATGTTTACTCTGTATTTATTATCTGAACTCATACAGCATTAGCACAGATACTTTAATGCAATACTCTCTTGACAAATTGCTTTTGACCAAGACACTGGAAAAAATTGGTTTTAACCGTCCAAAAGTGGTCAAAAATTGTCAGAAGTGGTCAGAATTGTTAAAAATAGTTTTAAATGGTCTTAATTTTAATATATAATATCTTTTGTAATTATAAGTGACTTTTAATAAGCAATAAAAATATTAGCGTAGTTAAACAAAATATTACATTAACAAATTCATGAGATTTAATATGCTTATAGAATACTAGCTGCTTCGCACCCAGCCTTCGGTCTGGGTAATAAAATATTTCGATAAAAGGTTTAGAATCCTTATTAAAGAAAATAAAACGTATTAATATAAATAAATCTCGTACGTTTCAGATTTTTGACGATTATGCCAGTTTATTAATAATTGAATTTCCAGCAAGTGCACTGTGTTGCCCATGAACCGCTGCATAATAATTCCCAATTCCACGATTTTTTTTAATGGAGGAGTCAAATTTCAAAATACTGTAGATAGTAATATATATTTACTGTTCTGAATGGGATAATTCATTTCCCAAATGCTGTTTAATAAATTTGTATGAAAATTTTTAAAACATGTTTTAATTGCAAAGAAATTTAATTTAATACGTTCCCGATTTTAGGTTTCATTTTTTCAGTGCATAGAATAGAAGTTCTTTTATGATGTTCCGGAGTACCAATAAATTGAATTTGGTACTGGAATATGTCAAAGAGAGAAAATTATTGCATATGACAAATAGTTGTAACTATAGGCAATAAATGGCGCCACACCTTATATATTTTAATTAATATACTTTTAACTGATTGTAATTACGGTATTTTGATGGTGGAAAGAGTTTAAGCATTAGCGGATTGGGCGAAGTAATATTATCCAAACGTGTTAATGTTTATATGTGCATTTATTTAAACTCGAATTTTAATGGTATATATAGATACATTTATTATAAAGAAATATATCAAAAGGGTTTCGATAAATTCTTCAAGAATATAATAAATCAGTAACAAAAATGTCAAAATGTGCCGCAGTTAAGACACAAAACGGAGCTGCTTCAAATTTTCAAAATAAACAACATTTTGACAGGATAATAAAAAGATCTATAGATAGATCTTCATAAATTATTTTTAGCTTATCAACATGCAAGAATTTTGTAACAAAAATAAGATTTTTTTATCTACATTTTAAGAAGGAAAGCATTCTGTTCATAAATTTCTACTCGGTATAATTTTTTACTTTATTTCATTTAATTGTAAAGGCAATTTAAATTGTATATTGAATTTATTAAATTTGAAAATAAGTACGCTACCATCCATGTCTGTATGTGAACATGATAACTCGAATACATTTTGAATGAAAATTGAAACCGCATTTTAAGTTTAAAAGTAACCTAATTAAACAGCGTAGCGAAAAGACAGATTTATGCGATTTTGGGAAAATAAGGACACAACATAACTAACGAAAACAGTTATTTTAACTATACATAAGTTACTTTACGAGAACATTGACGGGAAAATTACTTACGATTTTTTCTGTTTATATATGCAAACAGCTTTGAATTTTCACATATAGTGTTAAATTTATTTCATAAAAGAAGCAAACTATTCTTAAAATTCCACAAAAGACTATCCTACACAATTAGTGAATATTTCTCAGTAATTCACGTAGCGGTGAAAACAATTTAAATTGCATCTGAATTTATTAACTCTTTAAATAAGTACATAGCCATTTTTTAAAAATGAATCGTCTTATTTTATTACGCTAGGAAATCTTTAAGAAACATTAATTTAATTCTACAATCATAAGTTAAATGTCGAAGCGAAACGTTTTTCTTCGCTCTGTTAATGAAGTATGAGTAATTATTCCTTGTTTCAAACAAATGAACTTTTAAAATATTGTGAAATGGCTAAAGTACGTATGTTTGAAACTATTAAATGAAATGAAATGATTTTTCTTTTCTCTTTAGAGTTCCTTAATTGCATTCGCATAATACGGTAGAAAATCATTGAGAAGTACATTAGTGTACTGAAATGGTGGGTGTTTAAAATGAAAACTTAAGCATAAATACATATTTTTCAGTCTAATGGCCTCTTATTTAGCATTTACTAGATGCTTGTTTTGGTCGCTAGGTACTTCTAACTACAGTTATATAACATGCTAAAAATGAAGATTTTAAAGGAGTGTCTTAACATAATTTTAATGAGTAGCAAATTACTATATTATAACTAGGATGTTTGACATATGAAGTAATCTCTACCTCACAGAAAAGATGTTCATTGCTTTTTTAAATAATGCTTATAATTAATATTGTATGAAAGTGTTTTTCTTTGAGAATAAAGTTTACTTTATTTCTCAATACGATTCGGTTTTCTTGTAAACTTTTTTAAATAAGGAAAAGCATTCTAGCAGAATTTATATATCAGCTTAAATCCCTATAAAACTTACATACAGTATCATATTTTGCCGATTGAAAGAGTTAATAATAAATTAGGTTAACACATTGTATGCGAGACACGTACTAGTACGTTTTCTGACGATTGATACTTGAGCGCGGGACACTTACTAGTACGTTTTTTGACGATTGATACTTGAGTGCAGGACATGTACTAGTACATTTTCTGACGATTGATACTTGAGCTCGGGACAAGTACTAGTACGTTTTCTGACGATTGATACTTGAGCTCGGGACACGTACTAGTACGTTTTCTGACGATTGATACTTGAGCGCGGGACACGTACTAGTACGTTTTCTGACGATTGATACTTGAGCGCGGGACACGTACTAGTACGTTTTCTAACGATTGATACTTGAGCGCGGTCACGTACTAGTACGGGTTAGTGTAACAACATTGTTTGTTTGTGGATACAAAAATAACGGTATATACAGGAAAACGAAGCCGAATGTTCTTGACTACTACATAGATTCTGGAAAAATTTAGACAAATAAAAAATAGTTTTTGCATTATTAGTTTCATGATTGCTCTTTTCATTTTTTTATAATGTAAAAATTTTTATATATAACATAGTTCGAAAAATTTAAAACTATATACTACTATTTCTATTTGATTTTTCATATTTACAATACTATTATAAATTTATCCACAACAAATATATTTTTTGTTTACAAAAATATTATGGTTGTTATTTATATATTTCTATTTATATATTTGTTTATATATTTCTATATTAAAATACAAAAAGTTGGTTAAAAAAATAAATAATTTTTGATCTATTGAGATTTAAATGAATAATTAAATTTACGCGCAAAACGCCAGCTCCCGGTACAATTCCGCTGAGAAATGTACCCGCACACAAAGTGTTAAAAAGCTCGAGTATCTGTATATGTAGAATCTCAAAATTAATTAGGTAAAAAAATTAATCGTACACAGTCGACGTAAAAACATGTCTTGCGATATTACTAAGTATGAGTTACGTCTAGTGGTTTTAATTACGTGTAAAAAATTTTTTCATTAAGCTTTTCAAAAACCGCTGTTCAGTTTTGCTCTGATTTTCAACTTCACGTGTAATGTTTATATACCTACCAGTGCAATGGCTTATTCTTCTGACGTTTGCTATGATTAAAAAAAAAACGTTTGTCTGGTAACGTGTTGAAAAAATCACGTCTAAAGAGTTTTAATTTTATTTAGCCTACGCGCATGTTTTTTCGTTTGTGTTTGGTCTTTCCTGTGTAGTATTTCATTGAACTTTCTCTCCCATCTGCTTATAAGTTCGCATTCCATATTTTTTCAAGGTACGGAGTTATAGTTAATTCACTCACTTTTTATCTGCAATAGGAATTGGGACTCAGAAGCTTCTATAAATAAAAATATTAGGTTTCACTTTGTTCTTTTTGGTCTTGCCTTTCAGGAGGACATGAAAGAAATCGCTCGTGAAGATATCTTACATGATAGACATTGTGTTACACAGTGAAAACCTCTTTTGTTGGATATATTTGGCTGCCTGTCACGGAATCGAGTAATAGAAAAAAGCATAATGGAGAAGAACGAGTGACATAAATCCTTTTTTGAAGCGAGGTTTTTAGTTATATTTCTTTTTCGGTTGCATATTAGTAACTGAGATCACGTACAAACACTTCAAACTGCTTTCGAAAGCATCAAGCCACATTCAGAAGCACCCATTTCTCTGGTTATTACTTTAAGCCGCATAAAATGAGAACTGAATGTTTTTAAACCAACGATTTATAGTGTTCTCTGTCGAGAAAGAATATTTTGTAGTTTGTTTTGACCCAGTCTTGTCTTTTATCAGATGTTCCCTGGGGTTAAGAAAAAAATTTTCCCTTTCTCTTAATTTTACCTAATTTCGTGAAAGTTGCCATGGAAAAGTAGGGATTACATACAGATGTATAATCAAAAACAGAAGATTCTCCCATGGCATATTTTTATTTCTCGATTTCGGGTTAGTAACTAAGATCACGTACAAACACTTCAAACTGCTTTCAAAAACATGCAGCCACATTCTCAAAGCACCCATTTCTCTGGTTATTACTTTAAACCGCTTAAAATACGAACGAAATGTTTTCAAACCAACGATTTATAGTGTTTGTTCTTTCTCGAAGGGGAATATTTTCAGAGATCAGATACTAACGCTTCAAACTGTGTCCCAGCCACATTCAAAGCAACAAATTCTCTGCTTATGAATTACTTTAAACTCCCTAAAATGTGAACTGTAAGTTCTTAAATAAACAATGTCTAGTGTTCTTTTCCGAAGGAGAATATTTTCCAGTTGGTTTATTTTGACCCAGTCTTGTCCTTCCTCTGATGTTTTCCAAAATTCAGATATATTTTTCCTTTCTCTTAATTTTACCCACTTTCGTGAAAGTTATCGTGGAAAAATAGAATTACACACAGATGTTACATAGCCAGAAACTAAAGATCCTCCCTCTTTATCGATTTCGTGTTTTTTATTGAGATCAGATACTAACGCTTCAAACTGTGTCCCAGCCACATTCAAAGCAACAAATTCTCTGCTTATGAATTACTTTAAACTCCCTAAAATGTGAACTGTAAGTTTTTAAATAAACAATGTGTAGTGTTCTTCTCCGAAGGAGAATATTTTCCAGTTGGTTTATTTTGACCCAGTCTTGTCCTTCGTCTGATATTCCGCAGCATTCAGAGAGGTTTTTCCTTTTCTCTTAATTTTACTTATTTTCGTGAAAGTTGCCGTGGAAAAGTAGGAGTTACACGCAAATGTTGTGTAGACAGAAGCAAGAGATTCTCCCACGGCGTTTCTTTTATCTCCTTTAAAGGGCTTGTTCGTCTCGTATTTAGTTTCGGTGAAAGGGGGCTTTATATCTTGTAAGAGACATGCACTAGTGGCTACAAATTAGAAGAGAATTGTATTTGTAGATCTGAAAAGAGTTAGGGATCAACAGACTGGCATAATCATAAAATATTGGTCTTATAATTAGGCTTTACTATATTCTTTTCATCATAGAACTATGCTATTTTATTTAATAAAGACATAAGTTTGAAGCAGTGAAATGAATGCAAAGGGCTGTAAAAGCGACAAAATTAAATTTCTATAAAGCAAGAGCAAAATTCAGATTATGTAGAAAATTCAAAAAAATTTTCGTATACATATCATTTATAATCGAGTTCTATATGAATGTGCTTCACCTATCATTTGCTCATCGCACAATTTATCTCTACATTTTCGTTTTTGTCATTTACACCCTGTTGCGTTTTTACACATTTTCTACGGAATTTAAACTTTCGGAAGGAATGGCTTAGAAAAAGGTTGTCGTTAAAATTTACCAATTTAGTTAGATACTCAGAACTTAAGTAGAAAAAATAAATAAGGCCGTTCTAATCAAGTACTTTAGAGCTCAGCATACCTATTCATAATGTAATACTCTTTCTCATATATGTTTTAAAGTTCTTTGGACATGTAGCGAGGAAACGATGCCGTTATATGTTTTAAAGTACTTTGAGCATGTAGCGAGGAAATGATGCCTTTATTGATTGAGATATGTTGGTAGCGAAAAGTTTTAGAAAATCACCAGTAAAAATTTTATGTCATTTTTTATTTATGTGTTTCGACATTCCAAAACCCAACTACTACTTAAGTACACTCTACCCTCTACAACATGTCACTGCTTCGGATTACCCTCAAGTTAAGGGTTGCATCTTGTTTCAAACTTAACGAATAGTCGTCCTTAATCATTTAGTATAGTTGATACAATTACGCTTCATGCAATATGTTAAGTGTCTGTAGCTACGAGTACTGGTCTGGTACTCTACCGCCCAACATATCTCTATTGATACTGTATGGTTTGGTTTGGTTTGGAGCGCTACGGTCTACTGTTTTGCACACGAGGGATAACTATTGATACTGTAAACTGTTTTCTCAGACTATAAGAAACATTGAATATATAATGAAGAAACAATGCCGTATTGATTTGGATACATTTGTAGCGAAAAGCTTTAGAAAATCATAAAAAAAGTTTTAGGTCAGTTTGTTTGTTGTTTGTGTTTTGGCATTCTAAAATTCAACTTCTACTTAAGTACACTGTACCCTCTACATGTCACAGCTTTGCATTACCCTCAAGTTAAGGGCTGCATTTCGTTTTAAACTTAACAAATAGCTGTCCTTCATTTGGTGTAGTTTGGCTTGACTAAAAAACTGAGTTCTCTCGACAACTCAGTAATAGTTTAAGAATGGTCGCCTAACATTTTCTCTTGATCTCACCGTGTTCAAAAAATCTGTATCTATATCATAATTTATATGATGTTTGCATCCAACTCTCCTTGTGTAGCTCTTTTCTTATATATTAAAAGTGCGCAATGCTTAAAAAAATTAGATATAACAAACCATTAATTGTTCACTATGATTGATTTTTAATAATTTGGAGATGTTGCGTTTGTAAGCTTTTAAGGGATTAATTTCCTATAAATATAAATGTCCTGATTTCAAGTCGTTTTCTTTAATTAAGTAAGAGTATATAATTCTATTAAGGTGGTTCATTAATTAAAGTCGACAGAAAAAAAAAGCAAGAAATACAATGTTTGGAAGGATTACTTTTGTGTTTTAGTAAATATCGCCAATATTTTCGCCAAATTTGCCAAGGGGAACCCAATTCTTAAGTAGTCCCGTGTAGTTGATATAACTACATTTCACACAATAGGCTAAGTGTTCCTAGCAACAAGTTATCATTCAACCCTTTGCCTTAAAACAACGTTTGGAAGACATGATCGTACTGCTGTGCCTAAAATGAGAACCTCGCATCACACACGTGATGATTCTGTCTGGCCAATAGTGAAAAGCTAGTCTTAGACACGTGATGATTCTTTCTGGCCAAAAGTGAAAAGCTCGTATCTGTAATAAAACAATATCCCTTACAAAATTTTGACTAATATTATACATTATTCACTTAAAGGTTATTCACGTAATAAATTCTACATAAAAAATGTTTAAACGAGTGAAAATTTTTATTTTTGTTATATAACCAAAAACATAGAAACAATATTATGTGAAATAAAAACATTAATAAATTTTTAATGAAAATGAAATGAAATATAATTATCAAGTTGTGTGGTTTTATTAAATAGTAAATGCAGTACTATTAATGTCCACTGGTTTGCTGCCAATTTAGCCCGTGATGAAACTGCTTCTGGTCACGAGAAAAGCTGTCATAGAAAGTGGCACACACAATCATCGCTCGATTCATAAGGCAAGGGGTTAATTGAGAACGTGTTTTCTTTTATGTGACTTTTTACAAGTGCGTCTTGTACTAATTTTACCATTAAATAAAATTAAACAAAAATTTCACTTCAACGTAAAACTTTGTTATTCTTTTCTCTGCAGTTTACATTACTCTGATGCATTTTACCCTACTTTAACAAGTGTAATTTTCTACTTTCAGAATTCACATCCAACCTGCTGATGGGGCACAACAAGGCTTACGACTCGTGTTCACCAGCGTTGAGAAACAAGACGCCGGTATTTACACTTGTAGCGATGATCAAGACAGCACTTCCTTCGAGCTCAGCGTAGCTCGTAAGTTATTTTTTTTCCCTCTTCCATTCTCTGTCCCACTGAAATATATCAGACAATGTAATTTGCCGTTATCATCTCGTTCACGATTATGATAGCCAGCTGTTAACGATGAAACGCGGGAGGCCTTGAGCTAGTTTACGCCACTTAAGAGAACAAGGAATCTTCGAAATGACAGATTTTAACTAACAATGAAAGGATTTTTGTTGTTAAAATCTCAAATTAGATACACATTTTATTATTAAAATTTTTTTTTCTTAACGATGATTATTTTACTGCCCTGAAACCTGTATTTTGAAAATAACACACTAAAAAATATTTTCCAGTTTGACAATTTTTCTATTGAGTTAGAGCAGGGATGCACAGACTTATTAAGACTAGGGGCCACTCGGGCAAATCATGAACTGATGGAGGGCCGCCAGAAGTATAGGTAATTAAAGACAATAAAGAATTGATATAATGTATTAAAATTGAAAAATAATTTATTAATTTGAAGAGTGGCACTGCAGAGTGCTTACAATTTTTTTATATTTGGCTCAAATTTACTTGTAGCAACACGTAAAACTGCTTCCAAACTTTTATTTGCAAGTCGGTTTCGATTTTTTGTTTTATTATTATTTAGTATTGAAAAAGTTTGTTCACATATATAGGTAGAATCAAATAAGCTGGCACATTTCAGAGCGTTTATGCTCAACTTTTTAGACATATTTTTATCAATGCAGTGGTAAAAGTTCAACAAGTCTCCTTCGTTGAATAGGTTGCGTAAATCTTGGTCATTTTGGACATCGATAATTTCTAACTGCATTGACTCTGGCGCATTTTCAACTGAAATCGTGAAAGGATTTCTGAATATGTCCAACAGAGGTTTCACTTTTTTAAAGTCCGAAAATCTGTCTTGAAAAGATTGAATCAAAATATAGCTTTTCTACATAACTGAAATTAATCGCAGTTTTGTTGAATTTTTCGGCCATTTTCTTATAATTCGGAAAATGATTGTAATTTCCAGAATTCAGTTGCGATCTGAAAAGTGTCAGCTTGCATTGAAAGGATAACATGAGCGTAGAGCTGGGATGTCAGTTGATTTTTGCCTTGAATCCGTGTGTTCAAGACATTCAAATGATTTGTAATGTCAACTAAAAAAGCCAAATCACACAACCAACCAGGATTTTTAAGTTCCGGAACATCCCTTTGCTTTTCCGCCAGAAATATTCCAATTTCTTCTATTAAATACTCTTAACTGTTAGAGTAACTCGTAACCCCTTGAAGATCACGATTACAAATTCTCTGGTAGTTAATACAATTAAGTTATAAATTTTATCTATGAGCTTTATAGATTTGAAATATATGAAGAAAAATATTTTTACATTATTTGGCGGGGGGGAGAGAAGGTGCGAGATTTAGAGAGGGTGAACTGTGAAACTTGTACAGCAGGAAAATTTTAATTACTTTAGGAGAGCAATAAATACCTTATTAGGAGAGCAATGAATACCCTTAAAATAATGTAACTAATAAATAGCTAAACAATTTATAAGTAATGTTTTAGGTAACTATTTTCATATGAGATAATTAAGAAAATCGAACTCTTGATTCTTCCAAAAAAGCGAAAAGCAAATTCAAAAAAAGTATATTTCAAAGAGAAATAAATTAATTGTAGTAATACCATCTATTTATAGTTTAAAGTGTCAAAAACAAAGAAAAAATTAATGTGTTTAAAACAGAGAAAAAGTATTAACAGGTGGTTTCACTGCGAAACCACTGTCCTTAAAAGGGTTAAATGTTCTAGGTGCATTACTTTATGTAATTCTTATTAAAAATTGTAGAGATTCTCTATTAATGTGTTTGTAATTAAATTGAGTCTGCTTTTGAAAATTGCAGAGTCTTTTCTCGACTCACAGAGGATTTAATATCTTAAAACGGCGAAAACAGTTGCTAAATCCTTGTATAATTTTAAACAATTTCCTTTTAAAAGTATTATGTAACTTAAGTGAAAATCGATATCCAGTTTTATTTCTATATACATGGTTTCCGCGCACCTGGAAAGTCAGGGAAAGTCATGGAAAATCATGGATTTAGACAATGGATTAATTTTGTCATGGAAAGTCTTGATTTTTCAAGTAAAATGAGTAAAAGTCATGGAAAGTCATGGATCCGCTAAACTACAGATTAAACATTTTATGCATTGAATTGTTTAATTCTATATTTACTTGTCATTTGGCTGAAGTTACTGAGTTTGGTATTTATGTATTATCCTATTGACCATATTGCCAAGTAAAATTTGTTCACCAAGGAAACTCAAAGCAAGAAAGCTTAATGGGTGGGTAAATGTATATTATTCTGGTTTTTCCTTAAATTGTAGATTAAAATTTTATTAATATAATAATAATTATTTTTAATGAAAATTAGTTAAGATTATTGCACAAAATATAAGTTTATCTCTAGGGATATTGTATATAAATGTTATAGGGTTATATTTGTCTATTATTCATGGTCACCTGGATAATACCCTGAATTCAAATTGGGAACATTTTGATTGAAAAATTACTATATGATTAAACTTGGGTATGTAGATACAACAATTTATTTTTATATATGTGAGTTTATTAACTTTTATAAAGTAAGTTTATAGTTTTTTTATGATAAAACTCCTGTAATTTCTCTAAAAGCGTATATTTTATTTGTATGTACATCAGAAGTTTTATTCATATATATACTTTAACGAAAGCTTTTTAAAGTCACGGAAAATGATCTGCTAAATCAGGGATAGTCATGAAAAGTCATATATTTGAAAAATTTTATTTTAGCAGATACCCTGTATATAAATTATAAAGGTAGAATGGAAAAATATAAGAAATTGGTTAGTTTTAAATTTTAATCCCTTTTCCCTTAAAAGGATCTTAAATCTCTGAAATATTCAGCTTTTTGACAATATTGTCTTCTTAAAAATTAATAATGATCTTTGGTTAAATATGTAAGGCATTGGAATCTATAGAGATTTTTTTATTAAAAACCGAAAAGTATGCTGAGTGCATTTAGAAATACTATATTTTGTAAGGAATATTGTTAGACGACTTCATTTTTATAAAATACTCTCATATTTTATTCAAAAAATCTTTCTTTGATAGATTTATGGCACGTGTATGTTTTATATAACAAAGTTATATATTCTCATTATAAAAATATCATTTCTTATTGAATTTTTTTTTAATTTTAATCTCTTTTCCCTTAAGGGGTCAAAGAATTTTAAGTGTCTAAAAATATATTCAGCTTTTTGACAATATTGTTTTCTTAAAAAAATAATAAAAAATAAAAATAAATTAATAAGGATCTTTGGTTAAATATGTAAGGCATTAATATCTATAAAAAATAATTTTTTATTAAAAAACGAAAATTTTCATAGAAAGTGATTGGTCAAAGAACATTTATTAAAACCTTTCCTAGTGCATTTACATATTAGCCATTTGTGTTCAGATTTTAACTATATATTGATAATTTATAAAGAAACATATTCAGGTAGGGAATTGTACTTGAGTTATTAAATACAGCTTATATAAAACAATTACTTATTTCGGAGAATGTTTTAACAAGTATTTCCGTTGGTTTGCGATATTGCTTACCAGGGGATTCAACTACATTTTACTACCGGGAATTATCGGGAAACTTGTCATTTCTGAGAATATTAACGAGTTATCAAAGAAAATGCGAAAAGTTTAAAAAAATTCTATAGAAAAATGTTTGAAAAAAATTAATTCCGCCCGTCAAAATTAAAAAAAAAAATAAATATGCTCTCCAATCGTGAAACTCTTGTGAGCTCTTTTAAAAATGCTTATTCGCTTTTAAATGAGAATATGAAAAAACTAAAAAGGAAAACCTCAGAAAGTGAAGCAACTGGTGCTCAAAAGAAAAATTTAAAATAGATTAAAAAGCAATGGGAAGAAGAAAACGTCAGTAATCAAAAAAGTTGCTAACAAGGAAATTAGTGCTGTCATTGAGCAAATTCAATCTAAAATATAATAATGTACGACTTTTTATTAATATATTTAGGCTGCATTATTTAAGTATAAATAAAAAATAAAAAAGCAGATCTGCAAGAGTTGTCAATTTTTTATAATTATTTTAATGAAATTTAATAATCTCCATAAACAGAAAAGGATATCTTTAAGTTTTAAATGCATTGAGATTTTATTTGTTTAAAATTCATAAATTTGGATAAATATAAATTTATATCTAAAAATAGTTTTATGAAAGAATTTGTGAATTAAATGGTGTGAATTTCTTCCATAAAATTTTGAAATATGGGGAAATAGCAGAGAATTTCTAAATGATTTTCCCTGAACAGCCTGTCATAAAAAAATCATCCCTGCGAATACGCATATGATGCAGAGTTGGCTTTATTTGCCCAACTCGAAAAAACCCACTTGAAAAACCCCAAAATTGGGTTTTTTCAAAATTGGGTTCTTAAAATCTTTATTTAAAATTCCACATATTTAACTAATAATAAATATATTGAATTAAATCTATAATATATATTACATATTTCATCTTTGACAATGATCCTAGATTTTGTTTAATTTGAAGGGGTCTAAACTGCTATAAAAAGCAAAAATTTTTCAGGGAAAAATAGTTATCTGTATAACAAATACAGTAAAATCTAAATTAAACAAAGTTAATAAGAATGTATGATGGAAAAAAATAAGAATATTGAAGTATTACATGTGATAAAATTAATTTATAAATGGACAAGAAAAATTGGGAAAAAAATATGTATAACAACTGCAAATAAACATGGGGATAATATATATAATTAATTCTGCTACGTATCATATATAACTTACAAATTAACTAAAAAAATATCTTCTGAATGCTTTAATAACACAATACTGCTAATAAATATAGAGCAACAATTTAATACATTTTATTGAAAAGAAAAAAACTTCAAATGCAACTATTTCAAAGCCAACTTTTAGTATAAAATAATCGCCATTCAAAACTAGTTTTTTGATGTTAGAAAAATTTTATAATATGAAAAAATTTAAGATTTCAAAATTTCCTTTAATTTAGTCAGAAATTTCTTCTGCATAATTTAAAATTGATTTTTAAATTTTTCATTTTAAAAAGTGATTAACATTTTAAATTTATTTTAATCATATAATTATTTATATATCCTGTCCTCTTACATAACAAAAAACCTGAATAGTTTTCAAATCCCTTAAAAAAGCATCTAAAAACCATTAAAGTATAGTAAAAACCCTGATAAAATACGAAAAAAACACAAAAACCCTAAAAAAACCTAAAAAACCCACTGGCCTGGATTTTTTCTGAAAAAAACCCGGGTTTTTGCCAACCCTGAAATGATGGCAAGGTTTGTAAGTTTTAATTTCCTGCAAGTATCATCTTCGAAATGTTCTGAATGTACCTTTAAATCTTTTTTATTTGTTTGAAAGTGGTTGAAAATTTGGTATCAGTAAATAATATATGTATTTTAAAAATAATTTCATTTAATACATTTCGTTTTAAATTTTACCCCCCCCCAAAAAAAAACGAAGTTAATTTAATCGTTTATTGTGTTTAAATTATCTACTGTATGTAGTCTTCTACAAATTTAAAAAAAAAGGTAGAAAATTCCGTAAAAAAATACTCAAAAGACTGATAAACAAGTTTTTATTGATTTTTTTATTTTTCAATTTCCCGCTGAATTTTTCTAAACATAAATTTATTTATCGTTTGTTTCCATTCGCCTCTTCAATTGCATTGAAACTGGGCCAAATAATTTCTACGCTACGTTGTTACTATAATTTAATTTTCTATTGCGGAGTATTTTGTAAGGTATTTCTCCCTCACATAGTACATTGTGATCCAATATATTTGTTATTATTAACAAAACAAACAAGTAGTAAATCAATTCGATTTTCAACTCTGACAGAGTTACATATCCGTAAAAAATTATTTTGGCAACAATGTTTTCGTTCTTTAGTTTATTGTAGTGTTTTGGTTATAGGACGTGATGTGGTCAACAATTGCCTGAATCCAATTATATCAGTGAAATTGTGTGTCGTTTGTTTTTCACACAAAACTGACTAAACACGTCCGTTTGATATTTTTTACCACCGCTAAAGAGATTATATACTTACAGAGTTAATACTTCTTTGACTGCTGGATATAGCCTTTTGTAATAAACTGAGAAACTAAACTTTTCTCTCTTCTAGTTTCCTTTGTTTATATAGCTTTTTTGTGTGGGTGTGAAACTTTTTCTTTGCAGAGCAATTTATAGATTCGGATCACTTGTTTGTTAGGATTCTCCCATTGTAAAGATCCTTTCGAAGTTTCGGGAAATAATGAAATAGAGAGTAAAAGTTTTTTTTCCTCTCAATTTTCCTTCTTCAACATTATTAAGTATTAAAAGCAATATCCACATATTTGTGACGCATATATCGGAGAAAAACCTGATTAGCTACTGTTTATAGCTGACCTCGGTAAATTGCCTAGCTTCCTGCATTTTATTATCACATTCGCAAAAATGCAATTACTCAATGAATGGAAACAAAATGGCGAGGTATTTCATTTCGTAATTATGTGACTCGATATTAAATGTTCGCAAACGAAACTATACAACTCGTTAAGGCTTTGCAGGAAGTATACATATAGAAATTTTTACTGCTCATTTTAACTAGAATCGCATTTAAGCTAGTCAATTGGCGATTTTCCGACTTTTAAAATGTTCGCCCAAATGTTATCATGTAGTTGAATTAAGTCAATTGCCTTCCTTCCTGCATTTTATTATCACATTCGAAAAAATGCAATTACTCAATGAATGGAAACAAAATGGCGAAATATTTCATTTCGTAATTATGTGACTCTACTAAATGTTCGCAAACGAAATTATACAACTCGTTGAGGTTTGGCAGGAAGTATACATATAGAAATTTTTACTGCTCATTTTAACTATAATCGCATATAAGCTAGTCAATTGGCGATTTTCTGACCGACTTTTAAAATGTTCGCCAAAATTGTTGTCATGTAGTTTACTTAAGTAAATTGCTTACTTTACGGTATTTTATAATCACATTCGCATAAATGATGTTACTCCATGGAAACAAAATGGCGAGGTATTTTTCTTCCTTTATTTTGTGACTCAATATTAAATATTTGCAAATGAAACTACACTAAACATATTAAGGTTTTGCAAGCAGGAATGCTTGCTTTAAATGTAGGTAAATTTCTCGTGCATACCAGCCTCTTTCTATATATTTTATTGCTCATTTTAGGTAGAATCTCATTTTATCCGGTCAATTGGCGAATATCTGACAGAGTTTAAAATGTTCGCCAAAATATGTTATCCTGTTGCTAACCTCACCTTCCTGCTTTTTATTATTAACATTGGTACAAATGCAATCATTCAATGAATGGAAAACAAAACGGCAATTAAGTTTCTGAGTACTGAATATGTTCGTAAATGATTACACAGAACTCATTAAGACTTTTGCTAGCATGCAATATGTTCTTTAAATTTAAATGCAGGCCGATTTTGATTCTACTGCATAGTTGTCTGTCTGTCAACATACTAATGCTTTTACTACATTTCAATTAGAATCCCATATTAGCTCGCCGATTGTCGATTTTTTGGTAATGTTTAAATAAGTTCACCAAACAAAGATACTAAGTATAGTACCGTTGCATTTCAAAATGGTCTAGCCTATTTAAAAAAGTATATTATTAAATAACCGATTTAAATTTTACTAAAAGGAATAGAGATAGTAATAGCATTAATACCAAAACAAAGCAACAATTTTCCTTTGTATTCTGTGACTACAATCATGAAGAAATTTAGGCTAAGTCAACCAAAATCATAAGTTTTTATCACGTGTTACTTCTTCCGATACACTAACCACAAATGACTTGCTGACATTTAATTAAAATGCAGTCCGAATGCTCATATTTTGAGAACTTTAAAAAGTTCTCAAAATATGTGAAAGTTTCCCACAAAGAGAGCTAGACTTATCCACTAAACTGGGATTTAGCCTTCATTTCATATGCAATTATGTTCTGTCTAGGAAACGAAAGGAATTATTTTGCCTTCAAAAGTAAGAAAATAATTTAGCAAACACTAGTTACGAGTAAATATTTTGAATTTTTATTCCTTATACTCACAGGAGACTGTTTAATTTATTATTTCACATTTTCCGTACATCTTTCTCGTTTTATCTAGCAAGTTGTGTAATTTGAATGTATATCTCTATACACCGTTTCATATAAGATAAGAAACCGTGTTTGAAAAGTAGTGTTTCATTGTTTGCCTGAAGGATTCTGTTCTATCATTTCATTCATTCATTTCCTTCCAAAGAAAAGTGATAATTTAGCTTTATTTTTAAAATAACTATCTCTGAAGTTCTCATTTAACAAAATGGTCAGGCAATTTATTTTGGATAAGACTCGGTGAAAATTATTTTTGGAAACTTTAAGAAAATGTTCCAAGTTATATTTCTCCCTCATGACCTTTTTCAAGAAACGTATATGAAAAGGACAACATTTAAAAATATGCCTCGTTGAAATTCTCACATTTAACGAAATGATCAAGCATTTTCTTTTCAAAAAGAAACCCGGAGAAGTTATTTTCCAAAAATCTGCAGAAGCCGCGTGTTGAAGATATATTTCCCATTTCTGCATATGAGAGAATTGCATTTTTACCTGTAGTTAGGGAAAAATTAAAAGAAAACTGAGTGAAATGGGGGAACATAGCAACCGGCACTCTGTCGCTTAGGCACATCCTTCTGCTGGGCGCCGAGCAGGAGCTTCGAGAAAATCGATAGCTCTCAGGCCGCGCTAACAAAATTGTAACTCAGTGCTGGTCGCTTTTCTCTGCTAGTAAAGTAACATTTTCGTCGTTCCGAATTGAGAATTGTCTTAGAAATAAAAGCTGTGGTTTTAGAACTGCTTGAGTTACTGGTCGAAAAATGAAACAAGTTGGCTGTTACTAAATTTCATTCATGTTCACATACCGTTTTAATTAAAATTTATCTGCATTGGCATTTTTGAATTTCAAAAGATGTGCTGAAATGAAATGACAATGTTACTCATTTGAGTTATTTCTGAAGTCGTTTTAGAATATCGCTTTAGTGATTAGCTAGTGCTTCGGTTTAACAAGTTTTTTTGTCCGGTGGAAATACCCACTCTACAACTTCCTACTGGCGTAAATTATTCGTAATTTGTGGATTCCTATTAACATTTCACAAACTAGCAGTGAGAAATAAAATAAGAAAAAACATCTGTATATATAAGACCCATTTGTTGTCTGTTTGTCTGTTCCCTTATAACTCAAGATCCAGACAACCAAATAACGTGAAATTTGGTACACATACACAATCCTTGCTTTCAAGCCAACAACTTGATTCTGAAAGTTAATGCTCCAATAATGTTGATCCGAATTATCTATGCACCCAGGTTGTGCAAAGTTTAATTGTGAAAAAGCTTATGCGACATGTCATTCAAGCTACAGTACTCACAGGGTGTGCTAAAGATGAGGATGTCTTCATTCCAAGAATACCTATCATTCCCTCAGACAACACCCATATTTTTTGAGTGATATCATTATTTAGGATTGACTGAAGAATTGGGTTCCCTCTCCAACTTGGCGATAATGGTTCGAGTATGGTCGCCTAACATTTTCTCCTGATCTCACCGTGTACAAACAATCTGTATCTATATTATAATTTATATGTTATTTGCATCCAACTCTCTTTGTGTCATTTTTTTCTTATATATTAAAAGTGCGCAATGCTTAAAAAATTTAGATATAACAAACCATGAATTGTTCACTATGGCTGATTTTTAATAATTTGGAGCTGTTGCGTTTGTAAACTATTAAGGAAAACTATAAATTGCCCATAAATATAAATGTCCGGTTTTCAAGTCGTTTTGTTTAATTAAGTAAGAGTATATAATTCTATTACGAGGGCGCACTGTGATTAATTAAAGTTGCCAGAAAAAGCAAGAAATACAATGTTTGGATGAATTACCTTTGTGTTTTAGCAAATATCGCCAATATTTTCGCCAAATTTACCAAGGGGAACCCAATTCTTCAGTAGTCCCCATTATTTACATTAATCTCAGAACCCAGATAAATAGAGCTGTGTTAGGTACTTCCATTAAGAGAAGTGTAATATTTGTTACGTTTAAATCATTGGGGATATTTTTATGGCCTGAGACCCATTTAAAACGTTGATCAAAATACAAAGCCTAGCTAAGTTCCTCTGGAAATATTTGTATCTTGTATTATAAAAATTGTCACGTGCGCTCAGTTTAAGAATGGACTCTTGGTTATAAACTTGAGCATACCAGGCCCTTTGCAGCGGTGATATTTCTCCCCCGTGATCTTTTTCGAAAAATATATATATAAAAAAGACATAATATTCACCCTCTTTGGGGCATATGAGAATTCTCCTATGCGCCGACGAATCCCTAAATTGATTTCATCTTTATAAAAGTTTTCCAGATATTTTATTTTACTGTTTTATTAAAAAAGCTAAATTCCTTTCGTAATGATTTCTTTTCTATGCTTTCGGGATAAATTGACTTAAAAACACTTTGGGGCTTTCGCGTTTAGGCCAGTATCTATTATGAAAGATTTAAAAAGGTAAGTATAGGGTTTTATGTCGTGTAAAATTTGTTTATTTAGTCTAAAAATTTTGTTGTTTTGGAGTGTTAAGGCAATTTATGGCCGGTATTTTTGCAACACGAGGACTAATGACACACAGGGCCTACTGCATCAAGCCGATTCCCAATGGCTTCGAACATCCATGCTGCAGTGAGATTTGAACCATCAAACTCCAATATTAAAGATCAGCGCCTAACAATTCAGAAATGCTTTTTTGAGTTGGTCTGATAAGTTAATTCTAAACATTCGGAAATAAAATATAAAATTTCTACCAAAATGTATTTCAAATTCTTATTGTTTCTTCTAGTCTCTTACACTGCCACTTTTGACTTAGATGGGAGCTTTCTCCTCATTCATTTCCATCAATAATGTACTACTTTTTATTTCATCATGACATAAATAGAATTTAGCACACAGATATATGCATATGTCTATATTACCTACTGCAAACTTAGAATGGAATCCATGCTGAAAAAATTGCAGTAATAAATCCATGAAAGATAACTGCAAAATTTGAAAATAAAAATGTTGAATTTATTGAGACAATTCTTTGGCATTCTCTCCCAACAAAACTTTTTACATTTGCTTATACAGTTCGAATAACTCAAAAGAGCCAGCCAACCAGGGTGTTAGAGTTATATTCCATAGGGACGTGTACTATCAAAGCTAAGCAGGAATTTGGTGTTCTTTCTTTGGTGGTTGCCAGAGTTGAAAGAGAAAGACATTTCGCCGAGGGTTTGAATTTTAGGTATATAATTGCCAGAAATGTATTTTAAAATATAATTATAATTAATTGAGTTAGTTTAGTTGAAATATTATTACATATGTATATATTTATATATATATAGAGAGAGAGAAAGAGAGAGATACATATATATTTCATGGTCCAATGTTAAGGCGAATGGAAAACAGTCTTTCTTGATAGTAATAATAAGTTTATTAAATCATAGTTCCATTTGAAAGCAAGTTGCACCATTTTCATTTTTTGTGGTTGAGCTAAGCATGGAAAAGGCTCCATTTCCACGCGTTAACTGACTCTTATCTGTTTGCAAACTCATCAAATGCTTCCAAAATGCTTCCGCCTGACCGGATCATCCTAAAAGCTTACGCGAGTGGGGGTCTATTTTATTTATTTTATTATTATAAAAGAGGTCCCTTTTTAAAATCGCTTATTACTCAAGTAATTTCCAACTACCTCTTTTTTAGACCTGACACACACATACATTATATATATATATATATATATATATATATATATATATATATATATATATATATATATATATATATATATATATATATATATATATACATATACATATATACACACATACATATATATATATATATACTTACATATACATATATATATATATGTATATTAGGGGCGTAGCAAGAAAATTTTCATTATGGGCGAGTAGATATTTTATTACTTATATCTCAAAATTAATTTCAATTCTTCGGGAAAAATCATTTTAGAGAAAATATATCCTACGGTAATATAAACTTGCCTCAAAATAAAATGTTTTATGAATAATTCTTAAACAATATAGCTTTGTCATATTAACTTTTTAATGCAAAATTACTTATGTAAAAAACAAATTTTCTGTCCGTAAGAAAAGAAAAGAAGGAAATACGAGTTAGCATTTTAAGATTTCTTCGTAACGCAAGCCGAACTGGCAGCATACATTGATTTATAGTCTTTGTAAATTAACTTAATCGCTGCGTATTTGGGACATTTCTCTATAGTAACTGAAAGTTTTGTTTCTCTCTAAAACTCTTGGTCCTCGGTCGATGCAACTTAATTATCATGGATGATTTTAGTAGGTCACGAGTCTCTCAGAAATGTGTTAGTTTATTATAAAGACGAGACAGAATGCAAATTTAATGAATAGAAAGTATTTTTCCGTTATTAGTGTGACAGTTCATTTGAATATGGTCTACTCACTGATAAAGTTTTAACTAAGGAAATGGATTTAAATTCTGCTAGTTTATAACAATTTGGTATTAGACCTGGAAATGCTGTTCAAATGAGATGAGCTTAGATATTTATTACTGTTCCCAGAAGATTCATATAGTGGTATGTTAAAGGTGTTTCCCAGTAAGAGGGTCACTCTTACACCGAAAAAACTTATCTAAGCTAATTTTACAAAGTTGTGCTACAAATTAAACTAAAATGATGAGTATGTGATTGAAAGAGGGTTTATGTAAAGCAGGGTGGTAATTTTGACCAGGACACTGGTTAAAAGTAGTTTTAACCGTCCAAAAATGGTCAGAAGTGGTCAGAATTGTTAAAAATAATTTTAAATGGTCTTAATTTTAATATATAACATCTTATGTATTAGAAATGACTTTTAATAAGCAATAAAAATAGTAGTGCAGTGAAACAAAATATTACACTAACAACTTCATGAGATATAACATGCACATGCAATTGTGAAAATGTAATCCAGTTGCAGTAAAAGACATAAAATATGAGTAACAGTTAAAAAAAGAGTAAAGTTTTAATATATAACATCTTATGTAATTAGAAGTGACTTTTAATAAGCAATAAAAATAGTAGTGCAGTTAAACAAAATATTACACTAACAACTTCATGAGATATAACATGCACATGCAATTGTGAAAATGTAATCCAGTTGCAGTAAAAAACATAAAATATGAGTAACAGTTAAAAAAGAGTAAAGTTTTAATATATAACATCTTATGTAATTAGAAGTGACTTTTAATAAGCAATAAAAATAGTAGTGCAGTTAAACAAAATATTACACTAACAACTTCATGAGATATAACATGCACATGCAATTGTGAAAATGTAATCCAGTTGCAGTAAAAAACATAAAATATGAGTAACAGTTAAAAAAGAGTAAAGTTTTAATATATAACATCTTATGTAATTAGAAGTGACTTTTAATAAGCAATAAAAATAGTAGTGCAGTTAAACAAAATATTACACTAACAACTTCATGAGATATAACATGCACATGCAATTGTGAAAATGTAATCCAGTTGCAGTAAAAAACATAAAATATGAGTAACAGTTAAAAAAGAGTAAAGTTTTAATATATAACATCTTATGTAATTAGAAGTGACTTTTAATAAGCAATAAAAATAGTAGTGCAGTTAAACAAAATATTACACTAACAACTTCATGAGATATAACATGCACATGCAATTGTGAAAATGTAATCCAGTTGCAGTAAAAGACATAAAATATGAGTAACAGTTAAAAAAGAGTAAAGTTTTAATATATAACATCTTATGTAATTAGAAGTGACTTTTAATAAGCAATAAAAATAGTAGTGCAGTTAAACAAAATATTACACTAATAACTTCATGAGATATAACATGCACATGCAAGAGTTGTAAAAATGTAATCCAGTTGCAGTAAAAGACATAAAATATGAGTAACAGTTAAAAAAGAGTAAAGTTTTAATATATAACATCTTATGTAATTAGAAGTGACTTTTAATAAGCAGTAAAAATAGTAGTGCAGTTAAACAAAATATTACACTAACAACTTCATGAGATATAACATGCACGTGCAATTGTGAAAATGTAATCCAGTTGCAGTAAAAAACATAAAATATGAGTAACAGTTAAAAAAAGAGTAAAGTTTTAATATATAACATCTTATGTAATTAGAAGTGACTTTTAATAAGCAATAAAAATAGTAGTGCAGTTAAACAAAATATTACACTAATAACTTCATGAGATATAACATGCACATGCAATTGTGAAAATGTAATCCAGTTGCAGTAAAAGACATAAAATATGAGTAACAGTTAAAAAAGAGTAAAGTTTTAATATATAACATCTTATGTAATTAGAAGTGACTTTTAATAAGCAGTAAAAATAGTAGTGCAGTTAAACAAAATATTACACTGAGAAGTTCATGAGATATAACATGCACATGCAATTGTAAAAATGTAATCCAGTTGCAGTAAAAAACGTAAAATATGAGTAACAGTTAAAAAAAGAGTAAAGTTTTAATATATAACATCTTATGTAATTAGAAGTGACTTTTAATAAGCAATAAAAATAGTAGTGCAGTTAAACAAAATATTACACTAACAAGTTCATGAGATATAGCATGCTTATACAGTGTGTAATAAGAATGTTTGAATTTTAAAAATGAACCATGCACATGCAATTGTGAAAATGTAATCCAGTTGCAGTAAAAAACGTAAAATATGAGTAACAGTTAAAAAAGAGTAAAGTTTTAATATATAACATCTTATGTAATTAGAAGTGACTTTTAATAAGCAATAAAAATAGTAGTGCAGTTAAACAAAATATTACACTAACAAGTTCATGAGATATAGCATGCTTATACAGTGTGTAATAAGAATGTTTGAATTTTAAAAATGAACCATGCACATGCAATTGTGAAAATGTAATCCAGTTGCAGTAAAAGACATAAAATATGAGTAACAGTTAAAAAAGAGTAAAGTTTTAATATATAACATCTTATGTAATTAGAAGTGACTTTTAATAAGCAGTAAAAATAGTAGTGCAGTTAAACAAAATATTACACTAACAAGTTCATGAGATATAGCATGCTTATACAGTGTGTAATAAGAATGTTTGAATTTTAAAAATGAACCATGCCCATGCAATTGTGAAAATGTAATCCAGTTGCAGTAAACGTACATAAAATATGAGTTACAGTTAAAAAAGAGTAAAGTTAAAGATGCACTTGGACCTGATGTCTGGTGGGCAGCAATGAAGAAGGTTAAAGGCATTAACATAAAATTTGTTTTAACAATACATCTAATGAACTGTTGTGCCAGCTATAGAAAGAGTATTTTTAAAGTTTGGAGTAATCCGAAATAAATTATGAAATCGTTTAAATTTAGAGACAACTACAAAACTCGTTATTTGTAGCCGTTTTTTATTTTAATTCAACATAAATTACATGTAAAACAGTTTGCATAAAAAATAAGTAAAACTTTTTTTTTTTTTTTTGGCGTTATATTTGTTTTTTGCTGGTGTTATTTATATTATGAAATTTTTAACAAATGTAACTTGCCTTTATCATATGCTAGTAAACTATGTTCTATTAATATTAAATATATTGAAAAGTGAATTTCAATGGTCAAATTGATATTGACCAGAACGGTTAAAAACACTCGTTTAAACCCCCGTTATTAAAACCGATACAACCCTGATGTAAAGCAGAATAAGATAAACAATAAGTTAAAAAAGGGTTTTTAATTTAAATTAAAAGAAGTGAGAAACAGGAAGAGTAAGTTGGGGAAAGACAGAAAAAAAATTTAAACAGGCCTCAGAAATCTTGTTGACTTAAGATTGTTGGAGTTTTTGATTTATTTATTACTTTTTTTTAAAACTTGTCTTGAAAAGGTTAAGCTAGTGATTACTAATATATTTTAAGTACAGTAATATATTTACCATTTTCAGATATCTCCTTCGGGAAGATATTACCATAACTGTTCTCACAGTTATTCTCATTAAAGATTTTTCTAAGTTTATCTTTCCTTTTCTAAGTTTTTCATTTAGATTTTCGAGTTCATAGCTAATTTTAACTACTTGAACCTGCGATTTAGTTTCCTTACTTTTGATTCTTGATGGTTTGGGGAAGTTTACACAACCTCTAAAGCTGGCTTGATAATTTCTGTTTTTTTTTTTTTTATTATATATATTATATTATTTATATATAAATTCTATTTTCTTTATATCAAATTTTGGTTCCTTCCTTTCGAAAATATTTTGTATTTACTCTTATAGATACCAAGTTTCCGAAATAAACATAAACATAGATTACATGTTGATCATACACCTATTTTACTGATAGCCAATTTGACTCATACAAAAATAAGTTTTGCAAAGAAATAATAGTTCCAAATTTAATTTAAATGAAATGTTTATTATAAAAATAATTTAAATAATTTTTTACATACAAAATGTTTTTGAACATATTTTCCTCAAACATTCTATTATATATATATACATATATTTATATACATACATTTATATATTATACATATATATATAAACATACAATTATATATATATACATACATATTTCTGTCATATATATACATATATATATATATATACATATATATATATATATTATACATATTTATTATATATTCATTTATTTATTATATATACATACATATATTATATATATACAATAAAATATATACAACATATATATAATACAAATTATATACATATATATATATAAATATATACATATATTTTATATATACTATAACATATATATATATACATAGTATGTTTTATAAAATATATATATATATATATATATATTATATATATATATATATTATATATATATATATATATATATATATATATATATATATATATATTTATATATATATTATATATATACATATATATATACACTTATATATATACATACATATATATACATACATATATATATATATATACACACACATATATATATATATATATATATACATATATAGTGATCAAATTTTTAATGAGTCAAATTGGCTCGGACCGTAAATCTAGTAATAATACATTAGGACTTAACCTAATGAGGCTTTTATAGTCACAAAACTTTGTTTCTCTCAAAAAAACAAGATTTTTATAAAAATTAAAAAATGAAAATCTAAAGAACTTTTAAGAAATGCAATTCTGAATCTCATAAATGATCATTTTTTTTGTATTAATAAAAGATTTAAAGTAATTAAAACAGTCTACATTTTCAAATGCATAAAGGCTTATTTCCAAATAACTGAGGCCATCACCTGATGGTGTTTTCTGTACAAGGGATATACTTGATTTTAGAGTCATTTACCATTAATTTCCTTCCACTTGCAGCTACCTCCATAGACAAAAAAGCCTCTCTCAAGGCTGGTACACTCCTAGCTAAAATATCAATATTCGACTCTCTTTTGATTATGAAAATTCAGTGTTAACACATAATTTCTTATTAACTGTTTAATCTGTCAACAAAATAATATTAAAAAATGTTCAAGACGATTATTTAAGTAATCAAAAAATAAAAATAGGAGAAAAATTGAACATTAATAAGCGAAGAAAATTTCAGACTCATAAAATATGTTTAAAAATTATACTTAAAAATAATTGGCTGATTTATAGAGTTATTTTAATGGGATTTATTTAATTATACTTTTTTATTTATCTGTAGCGTTTCAAAGCTAATTTCCAAAATCTTCTTGTAACGTCGTCCATCGTCTCCTTCTGCAACAATTACGAAAATTTGATGTGCATATCCTTACAATTGCACATTCGTTGTCACGCATAACAACTGTTGACCTTCTCATCTAGTCCAATAAAATAACTACTCTTCTGCCGTAGCCAAAGAGATAAAAACTATCTTTTGTTTTTCTCCTTAATTTTTTCCTTCAAATCTAAGTGTTGCCACAGCAACGAACTAAGTCTTGAGATAAAATAATACCAGATGAAAAGATGCCGGAGAATCATTTCCCGCAGCTGTGAGTTAACATAACCGCTGCCTTGTTCTTTTAACTCTCGAGCCGCTGAGCACGACTCGGAAAATCGATACATCACAGAGTTCCTTCTACGCAGCAAACTAATATTGAAAAAAAGTTAAACGCGTTTGCAGCGTAGCCTGGGATCATCATGCATAAATTATTTGCTTATCATGTGCAGCCATTGTGAATTTCCATTTGCCTCTAAAGGAAGTATTGATTCGAATAAATAAAAAAGGAATCGTATATTAGTAGTTCCTTAGATATCTGATAAGCAAATTGATCGTATGCTTCATTAAACTGTGGAGTAATAACTTAAGAGTCGGAGGATAGTTGTAACTTTTCCCTATATGCAACGTCATTAAGTCTGATTTTCTCCCTATATTAATCAGTTTTAAGTATTCTGCATTTTTATTGGCGAAGATAATTAAATATCGTCTTTACTAAGTACATTCCAAAAGCTTTATTACATACGGCATCATTATGGAAAATTTTATTAAATGATCGTTTACAAATAAACTCATAACTAGTGCTTAAATTTATGTCATTTTTAGTTTCAGAGATATATCTCTGAGGAAGTATATTATTACTTTGTTAGTTTTATTTTTCGTAACTTTCTCTCTCTGAGAATTTTTTTAAGTGTAATTTAGGATTCTTAAATTATTCATATATATATAAGTCTAGAATTAGGATCTTAACTTTAAAAAAGGGAAAAGGAAATTAAGAAGAAGGCAAGAATTGAAATTGAATTTCTCCTCTAATTAAAAGGATATTCAATGTTTCTACATTTATACTCTGATATTTTATCATATTTTCGTTTATGACATTTTTGTTTTGAAGAGTACCAGTAGGTGAAAGGAATGCTTTTTGCTCAAATTGGGAACTCGTAATATAGAGGTAGCAATGAAGCAGAAGACCATTCGAGTTTGTATGCCACCTCCAGAGGACTCAGGAGGACACTGCGATCATGAACTTTTTTATGTGCCCTAGTTACCATTAATGAACACAGAGGATCTTTGTCCTTCTCGATCCTTTAAATTGCAACCCTTCAGTTATCAGATTGACGCCTTTGCCACCTGAGTTATTGACTATTAATCTAATAAATTACATAAAATAGTGTCGGTTTATTGTACCAAATTTTGGATGCATTCTTTGATACCATCAGACAGTCACTCTCGGTCAGGTTTGGCATGATTTAAATCATGATTAAATCAGTTGGGGTTTTTTTTAATCATTGATTTAAATCTTTTATTTTTTCACTTCTTTTAAAACCTATATTCCAAAGACAGGAGAATTGGGAATCAGTCAGCACAGAAATACCAATAAGTAAATAAGTGTAAATAGATAGCATGTGTTTTCCAAAAATTTAGGAATTGTTATCAGAAAGTATGTAGTAGGGGTAGGTACAATGACTAGTTATGACTAGTGGAATTCATTTTATGTAATGAGAGGTAAAGAGAGTATTACAGAACTTGAAATCCAGTTTATCTACCAAATAACAACAGCCGTGGCTTCATCTGCTAGAATAGAAAGACAGTTTTCTTCTTTTGGTATTGTTCATTCTAGCCTTCGTAACAAATTAGGAGTGGATAAAGCATAGAAACTAGTGTTTTTATTGAAACAGTTAAATCCATAATTCGTTGCTTAAAAAAATATTGAAATAATTGTGATTTTTTGTTTTTTTAAATAAATAGTTTGCATTAAATGAATATTTAATATGTTCTTTAAATTTACATCTTATTTAGTTTGCACTATCCAATTACAAAATAATAGAATGTATTTAGATTAAAATTTACAGATTTAATTTTAGGTAATTAGTGTGTAGAGTATACTAGATAGTTAGATGTTATAGATGTTACTTATAGCAAACGATTCCATGCATATTGCAAAAAAATATAAAAACACAACAATAATTAAAATTAGAATTCAGAAAAAAAATCAAATAAATCTGATTTTTTTTTTAAATCGTGATTTTTTCCAACCCTGCTCTCGGTATTAAAACCTCTTCCGACCGATATGAAATTATAGCGGATATCCACGTTGCCATTGGATAATAGATGGCAGTAGATAACTTTTATAGTTGAATTTTATCACATGGAAATCAGTTAGTTTATAACTTTGCAACGAGTAATTTATCGGAAGATTGGAACATTTTACAGTGTGTTTTGATATATTTTTGATCAAGATATAAAAAATAATAATCCTAAATGAAACTTGTGCCCAACCAACTGTTTAAAATGGAAGTTTAGTTGACACGCTAATCTCTTCGCAGTTATCATACAGTTTTAGTCCATATTCTGGAAATGCTTTCATATTTTACTTTTGGCATTACTGACTTGGGTTGAACTTTTAGTTCTGTTTTGTGAAAAGTATCATCCTGTGATTATAATATTAAAAAAAAACGCGTACTTTTTTGTTAGCTAAACAGGACCCGATAAAGGCAAAGTCAGGCCCAGGGCCTGGTAGTCGCTCCCACCTACCCTCCTTTCAAGGCAAAGAAAATAGTTTATAAAAGAGGATACAAATGAATATTTTTAGAGAAAAGTATACATTAAGCTTTTTTATGTTTACATACCAGGGTTTCAACGGTCCTTAAAAGTCCTTAAGAACTCCTTAATTTTTATCTTTCATTTTAAAAGGCCCTTAAAACTACTGAATTTTTATCAAAGATCCTTAAAAACTCCTTAATTTTTAAATTGGAATGAGATCAATTTCTTCATCGACGAGATCCTCAGTCGTCATTCCTATCAGTTTTCTCATATGACAAATATATAATCTTTTGTATACTTAAAATTATATAATATATTATAAATACCCTTTCCTAATAGCTAACAGTATGCAGATTTAATTAAATGAAGCATATATATTTGTAGATATTATTTATTTAAGTTTAATTTTATGCATAATATATACAAAAGTCTATATACTTATATCTATATATAATTATAATATAATATTATATTATATATTAATAATATATATATATATATATATATATATATATATATATATATTATATATATATATATATATATATATATATATTTTATATATAATATATATATATATATATATATATATATATATATATATTATACATATATATATATATATATATATTATATATATATACATATATATTATATATTTATATTATATTTATATATATATATATATTTATATATATACATATATATATATATATATATATATATATATATATATATATATATATATATTATATATATATATATATATATATATATATATATATATATATATATATATTATATATATATACATATATATATATATTATATATATATATATATATATATATATATATGAGTCATTTTTAAACCGTCAGAAAGTACTGTTTATAATATTGTTTTTTATTCAGAATTTATTTTTTTAGTTTGATCACTCCAAAAGCTTTAGATGTACATTTTTCAAATGAGGTTTTGTCAAATAGGTTTATCTTATATTAATTTTTAGGTATTTTTAAATACTTAATTCTGAAATATTGTAGGGTATTTATTGAACAGGCCTTGTTTGGTTCATAATCATTAAAATATGTTCCTCATGAGATAGGGGTTGTGTCGTTATGTCGGATATTTCAACTAGGTTCTTATAAAAAGTTACTTTGGTCCTTAAAAAGTCCTTAATTTTTGTTCTGTAAACAGAGCGGGAACCCAGCATACCTTTGTAAAAAATGACTGGAGTGATGTAAATAAGTAAACTAGTGTGTGTTTTATATAAAATTGTCAACATTTTAACTGTTTTTATTTAGTTTCTGAATTTAATTTCTGTCATGAAATATTACTTGAAAAAGTAACAAAAAACATTTTCAAATTTTGTTAATTAAATTATTTAAAATTTAATAATTAAGTACCAAATTATAGGGGGCCCTAGAATTAGGGGGCATAGGATCTAGACCTAGTCGGCCAGTGCTTTAATCAGGCCCTGTAGCTAAATAGAAAAAAAATCGCAAACATTGCTAAATATAGCATTTTTATGTCATAGTTTATTTGAAATTAAATATAGCCCACAAAAAGATTTTCAAAGAATCACGTGATGTTACTACTTATATTCATAATCTAGCCACCAGTGTTAAATAAAATTAAAAAGGTTGGTTTATTTATGAATGGAATGATGGCAACACGTATACAAAAAAGGATTATTTCGATGTCACTAGGTGTTCTATTACCTTAGATTTATTTCATTATTTTTTTATTTCTTTTATCGTGAGCTTGTTGTGTCACATTTTATTTTCCTTTAAGTTCTTTTTCATTTATAATCTCTTGCATGAAAGAGAATTTTGTTTATAAGATTATGTATTAACTAGAAAAGATTCAAAATAGAAATGCATAAAAAATAATGAATGAAAAGGCAATTTAAAAATTATTAGCTAAAACTAAAAATATGTTTATATCCTCTTTCATGCATGAAGTAGAGAGAGGGTAAAACGGGATACAAAGTTGAAAAAGAATTATGAAAGGATATAGTTGAAAATAAAATAAAAAAAAATTATTCCTTACAATATTTAACAACCTTTGTCTCTTTCAGGGAAGTCTTAATTTTAAGAAATTTCATACTTGACGCTATTAAATAAAAACTTAAAGCAGATAGTTTCTTTTAACCTTAAAAAATTAAAAGCTTAGTTTCATTAATTTTTTCAAAAACAGTTTTAAGATTCATTTTTTACAGATTCCTTATGAATAAAAATATTTAATTAAAGTAATATTTATATTTTATATATATATAAAATATATATAAAATTTTTTTCATATATTATATATTAAACATATATATATATCATAAATATATATATATATTAATATATATATATATATATATATATTTTATATATATATATATATATTATATATATATATATATATATATATATTTGTAATATAAAAAAAATAAATTATTACACTTTAAGATTTTTTATCTAAAAATCATTAAAAATATTTAAAATATAAACATAATAAAATCCTTAACTTATATATATTTATATTAATGTATAATTACATATTTTTGTAATATATTAAGAATAAAAATAATTATATTTTTAATATTTTTAAACACTTAATAAATATACATTGTTTTAAAATTTTATAATAGATAGAAATTCTTATAAAGATACAAAAAAATAAACACATATATTTTATAATAAAAATTATATATAATACTCAATATTTATAATATTAGCCTCTTTTCATAAATTAAATTTACATTTATACATATTAATACATTAATATATATAAAACATATATATATTATACATCTTCTTTTATATACATTATACACATATATTATATATATATATACAAAAATATAATTTTACATACAATATATTACATATATACACATATAATTATATAATACATATATATATATATATATATATATATATATATATATATATATATATATATATATACATATATATATATATATATATATATATATTATATATATATATATATTATATATATATATATATATATTATATACATATATACATATTATATATATATATATATATATATATATATATACATATATTATAATATATATATATATATATATATATATATATATATATATATATATATATATACATACATATATGTATACATATATATATTATATATATATTATATATATATATATATATTATATATGTATATAATAAATTTATAATATAATATATTATATATATATAAATATATAATATATACATTTTTAAATTATATATATATATATGTATATATACATATATATATTATATATATAGATATATATGTATATATATATATTGTATACATTTATATAAATATTCATATATTTATTATATATATATATATATATATATATGTATATATATATATATATATATTATACATATATATATATATATATTGTTACATATATATATGTATATATAGATATATATATATATGTATATATATATTTATATTTTATATATGTGTTATATATATATATATATTATAAAATATATAATTATAATATGTGTATATATTTTATATATTTTATATTTATATTATATTATATATTTTATTTATATATTTTTTATTTATATAAATGTGATATATATATATAAAATATTTATATTTGTATATATATTTTTAAATTTAAACTATAAATATATTTATGAAAAATATTTTAATTTTAGTGAAAATTTATTAAAGAAAACATTTTTTTTTAAATAAAATGAAAATTTTTTTATTATTTTAAATGTGAGAGATAAACTTCTTTTTGAAGAGCAGAAAATTTTATTCTAAGTATTTTTTTTTTATTGACATAAAAAAATTTAGAATTATTTTTTATAAATTTAGGAAACTCATGAATTTTTATTTTATCTATTTTATTTTATATTTTTTTATTTTTGATAATCAAAAAATTTACGAAATTATGAAATTTTATATACATCTGTCATCTATTGTATTTTTTTATTGTTATTATATTAAAAATGAATTAATAAGTAGATATCAACTTGTTTAATTTAAACAAAAAGAAAATTATTAAGTATTAGATTGTAACAATTTTAAATTTAAAAATAAGATATTTATATATTTTTAGAATTTTTATATTTAACAAAAATTTATTTTTTTTATTAATTTTGACATTTTGTTTTTTGAATGTAATTTTGCATAGCTCAAGAAATAAAAATTTTAGAAAATTTAACATCTTGCTGCACCTCCTTTTATTTTTTGTTATATGCAGAAATTTCTATTTATGTTTTAGCAATGCTTTGTATATAAAGCTTATTGATTTATATAAAAAAGAATATCATTATTTAGATTGTAACAATATTATGCGTAATTTATTTGGCTTATATACATACGTAAAATATTTGGCGGACATTGTTTTTAGATCAGAAAACATGGAAAAATTCCTAATATTATCAATTTGTATTCGTGGACTTATGCATTGAAATGTTATACCATAAAGGTAACATGTATCACTAAAATGTAAGTATTCATAGAAGTCGAGGTATGTATTGTGATCACGATATTTGCGTATAATCTCTCTGGCTAATCCTAGTTACTCGCTGAACCAAGTTCAGTGGGCATGCCAAGAGTGGGCAATGTCGCCAAATTCTAGAACCCAGTTTTCTGACAAACCTTGCTCTATATTTTATTTTAATATATGCTTTGAAATTATGTATAAATTAATACAACGAGAAATTGTAAACATTAAAGCGACATTTTGGCTCACTTGTACAAAAATAGAGCCAAAAACATGGCGGCCGGCCTCCAGAACTGGGATTCTACCATCACTACTCATCATGCAATTAAATTTTGCAAACATGTATAATATAATAGGCCTACAAAGAAATCACGTGTTATCCACATCATATTTTTTTTCTTTCAATACTTATCTATCTTACAGAAATACTGAACTGTGTATTACTTGGATAAGTGCTTCTTTTTTTTTTCTTCCTTTCTAATTTGAACCGAAAAATTTTCGATTTATTCTGTTCACCTTAGCAGAAACAAGATATATGCGTCAGGCAGGTCTATTCTAGTTCCCATACTCATATATCTGTGTCGGTGCCGTCGCTTGCCAGATAAAAGCCCGGTAATGGATGAGTGATCAAAGTATTTTGGTAGTCGGATGAAATCCTGTTTTCTAAATTCCACGGAGACTCAAAGCCGAGATTTTGAATGGTTTGGAAAAGAGGGATCAACAGTTTGATCTTGAGATTTGATTTTTCGTCAAATTCTTGAAGAAATAAAACATGTGGTGCCCTTCTGATCTTTATCTTTCTTACTGCATGGTGCCATGGCTTCACTTTTTTGTAAGGCAACTCGCTATTTCCTAAAGAAATACACTATTCTCCTTGAAATATTTGTCGATTGACGTAAGTCTAAAATATCTCATATTTTTTAGTTTTGTAAACAGAAATATTTTTATATTTATTTTATTAATAAAAATACGAATAAACCGCACTGTTTTTATATATCAATAAACTATACTTATAGTTGATATTACATTTACATAAACTTACTATTACCAATAAATATAATATATATATATATATATTATATATATATATGAAATTATTTTTAATATATTATATTTGTTTTTTCAAAATACATTTAAAATTATTATTTTCTATAAAAATTTATATTATTAGAATTATATAAATATATACTTATTTTATTTTTTTCCCTACATATACTTATACATTATTTTACATTAAAATAATCGCTATTTAAAATAAACTATCCTTGAAAGATACCTACGTCGAAATGACGTAAGTCTGAAGGAGGTATCTCAATATTTTTTAGTTTTGTAAAGGGAGAAATGCCTATTTTTTATATTTCAAGTTTTACTTAATAAAAATACGAATAAACCGCACTGTTTTTCATATATCAGTAAACAATGATACTTATAGTTGATTATTACCATTTACATAAACTTACTATGCACACAATAAAATATATATATCATATATATATATATATATATATATATATATATATTTATTTTTTAAATATATAATTTCTAAAAATGTTCATTATTCTCCTAGAAAAAATGTATATTATAACCCTAGAAAGATTTACTATGTTAAATCGACTAAGAAGAAGAGATCTCAATATTTTTTATTTTAGAAATGTTATTTTTGTATTTAAGTTTTACTAATAAAATTCAAATAAATACTGTTTTATAACCGCATTAAGTATATAGTATACTCTAATTTTTAATATACTGTTTAATTAATATTTAAAATTTTAAATATTTATTAATTATTTATTTATGTTTATTGTGTTTCATGTTCAATTTATCTTTATTTACCAAAAAATTTCTAATATATTTTTTTTATAAATTTATTTTAAAGATTTAAAATTTATTATTTAAATAGATATTTATTATATGTACGATAATATTTTGTTATAAAAAGAATCTCATTGGGGGACTAATTTAAAAATGTCTAATTTTTGATTTTAAAAAAATAGACTAATAGAATAAAAGAACATATTTTTAACTGTATAGATCAGTAAAAAAAATTATTGTCATTATTTGTTTAACTTTTTATCAAATAATTATTTTGTAGATTTTATAAGCATGTTTTTTCTTCTTTTTTAAAATAATACGAAATAAAATCACTTTTTAATATAGTAAAAATGATATTATAGAAAATCATTACCATTTGTTAAATTACTATACATACTAATATATATTTATTCATATTATTTTTAATGTCATTGTAGTGTTTTTCTTTTTTTTAAAATTATTTAAAATGTTCATTATTAAAAAAATGTTAAATTAAAAAGAATATTACTATTAATCGACTAAGAAGAAGATCTCTTAAGATTATTTGGATAATTAGAAGTCTATTTTTTTTATTATCAAGTTTTACCTAAAAATGGTATTTTTATAATTAAACCGTTTATTTTCATAATGTACAAAGTAACATATTGGTAAATAATAATTCGATTTCTTTGGTTTTTACCAATTTTAAATATTTATATTATATTCAATTTATTTCTTCCATTGCGCCCTCTTTCTTTAGTTTTACCAAAAAAGCTAATTTTCTGCGTTTTTTCAGTTTCAAATTTTCTGAGACAGATTTCTGGAACTTTCCCTGGTGCTATAAAAGCTCAATCAGAGAGAGATCTGGGAGAAGGAATTGTTTCCTACGCTTAACTAACATTGTTAGAACTGTATCGTTAGTACTGATACGTCAATATCTTTAAGCTGCATCGTTGTAGATATGTCGCATTACTAGCAGTTATATTGAGACTTTTCTACATATAGAGAGAAAGAGTGAAAATTGGAAGTGCATATATTGATGTTATAACAGTCAGTCATAAATACAAAATTTCAACAGTTTACGGTTAACCATACAAATTATACCCTACAGCGTTGTTATACGTTATATTGAAGTTTGTCGTTATGTAGAATGTGTATTGCAATGAAACTTTATAGGAATAGACGTCATATCAGTTTAAAATACAAAATTTCAACAATGGCAAATCTTTTTCTGATTTATGCTATACAGCATTAATATACGTTATAATGAAATTTTTGTTACATACTGTGCAGATTGCAGTTCAAAGAGGAGGTGCGCCACTAGAAGTTATAATAGTCCTAAATACTAAAATTTCAACATTTGACAGCTAACCGTTTTTCAGTAATGCTACACATCATTTATTTACGTTATAATGATATTTGTTGCATATAATGTAAATACGAATGAACCGTACTGTTTTCCATATATCTGTTAAACAATGATACTTATAGTTGATCATTACCATTTACACAAACTTACTATGTACACAATAATATATATATCATATTGATGTAAAGTTATCTTTTAACGTCATTGCTGCCTTGGACTTACTTTGATTTTTATAATGTAAAGTGCAATCAAAAGAAGAGCAAAATTAGATATTATAACAAGTCCTAATAGCAGGATTTCAACATTTTTTGGCCAATCGTTCTTAAGAACAGTTAATAACGTTAATAGCGTTAATAACGTTATATTAAAATTTTGCGTTATATATAGAGCTCGGATTGCAATCAAAAGGAGAGTGCCCATCTAGATGTTATAACATTCCTAAATACAAATAAGAGCCTTCTACAGCTAATCGTTTTTTGAGTTATGCGAAATACTTACACACGTAAGTACGTATAGACGTTAAGAGTATGCTAGTCATAACCAGTTCAGGAATGGTCAAAATGGATATTTAAAGTTTCCTTAAAGTTATATACAAACGCAACACTTAAAAGGGTCAAAATAAATATTTTCGTTGAATTTTGAGCAATGCAATTTATTGTGATTACAATACAACTTTACATTATACTTTGTGCAATGTAGTAAAAGGAAATATAACTGACGTGCAAGGAAGTGATGTAGTGAACGCATTAAAATTTTTAAACGTATAGACTTTGTGGGCAGTCTTGTTTGTATTTAAATTAAAGGCATACTGAAAATTCCATTCCAGAAGAGACGAAATTACTCAAAGAAAAATCGCAAAGTCTTTGATAACATTTATTTGATTTTATTGCTTCGGGGCAGATTTGGGCTTCTTTAATTACCTTTCGTTTTCTCCACGTTCAGGGAGGTTGAGCCGTTTAAAAGGTGATAGGAATGAGGTATTGAATAATTGATTGTGGCATCAAAAGGATTTTAAGTGACGAATTCCGTATGTAGGGCAGGACTCGCTTTTTCTGCCCTTTAATCACACAGTAATTCTAAGCCCCGCAAGATCGATGGGTTGGGTGTTTTCGGACTGTTATTTTGAGACACCGACGCTATCGTCCCGGAACTGATTTTCTAGTGGTCTGGCTTGTAAAATTAAAGAGAAAATAGAGAGTACCTTTGTTTTGAATTTTTCATTAAGAGGACAGCGGACGGATAAAATTAATTATATTCTCGACCTGTTTCCTTGGAAATTTAATTATTAGCAATATATTTATCTGAAAGTTTGCGATTTCAAGGTAAATGTTGTACGGTTACTAATTGCTAATTGTTTCAAAATTAGCAATACTGAACACATTCCTTGCGTATGCTTTCTGAGTACAATAGGGTCATTTATATTCATTGGATTCATATCAGACCTGCTGAATGAAATACCCTGCTCTTCGGTTCGTGGGTTCGAATCCCGCTCCTCGCATGGATGTTCGTGACCGTTCAGAATCGGCTAGGAATAGGTCTTGGTCTCATTAGCCCGCGAGTAGCAAAACAGTTCACTGTAGTCCACCAAACCAAACTAAATATAATAATTCACATTTTTTTTATATAAGGAAGAGGCTTAAAAATGTAAATAATATTTTTTACATAATCTAGAGTACCACTTCAAGTACAATAATTCACAAAATTATTTTTTCTTTCATATGAGTGAGGGAGATAGTTAAGAATGTAAGTAATATAATTATGTAAATTATATCTCGCGACGCCTCCTGTGATAAAATAGAGACTCATTAGGATATGAGGCACACGCTTTGCAACCCCACTGACTTACATGATTAAATTACATATGTCACTATTAAAGTTTTTTTTGAATAATATAGTTATAATCTAATTTATTATAATCCGTATTTTGCCGCTAGAAGTTAATAGTTTCGTGTTTTTTCTTGAGGTGCCACAAAATTTATTGCTGTCGGAAAAGAACGTAAAGGGAGGAAACTGTCATTCACTGTTATAAAGAAAAAGTGTATCTGTGTTCTCCTGTTTATTTCAAATTGTGTTTACCTGAAAATGTGGTTAAGATCTCTATAATTTCTCATCCTAGTGAAATTATAAATGATTAGATTTGTTCAGACTTTTGACGTGTGGGATGGATATTCGGTAGAGAGAAAAAAAAAAAAAGATTTCGATCGTCAGCCATTCGTAACAAATGGTAAAAGTACACTGCAGTAGTTTCTGACTCATCGTTAGTCTTAGAGATGAAAATTTGATTAGTCGTTCAGCGTGCTGTAAGCACTATTATTGTCTATACGATTTGCAGTCATTATTCTCAGACGTGACGGCATATCAAAACTTGGTGAGTTTATATCGATCTCTGCTGTTAATATTCGAAGGATATATTGACACGAAATATCCATTCTATAGTCCTTCAAACTGGTTGTTTTCGGTTCTGCTATTAATACGTTAATCTATGTTTGGTACAAAAGAAAATTATCTATGCATAAAAAGACAATAGGCACCACAATTTTGTATAAGCAAATGTCAATTTAGTAGCTTTTTAATTTAAAGAAGTTTATTTTGATGATATTAGAATAAATATTACGTGCATAAGATATATCAGAAAAAAGAAATTCGTCATTTATTTTTGACAGTTGAATAAAAGGGATTAACCTTTATGCCTCTATGAAATAAATGAAACTTGAGAATCTTTTCATAACGAGTGTAAGAATTTAAAAAGTACTTAATGCACTTAAACTAAATCTTAAAAGAATCATTTTTTACACTAGTTCTAGTCACATCAAATCTTTGTTTAATTCCTAAATTTTAGTTTTTATTGACCTTCTGTGATTATACATTATAGTTACATTTTAAGAGTGAGCAATACGTCTCTATTCAGAATTGTTTCATAATTTTGATTCGTTGTATGCCTATTTATATACAGAACAAAGATGGAACATATAGAGAGTTCTCTTTTGTAACTGGAATCCGTTTGAAATAGGCTGTAAAAAAATAGGCTCCAGTCTCATTAGCCCTAGTGTAGCAAGAAAGTAGACTACATAACTCCAAACCTAATATTAAAATAGTTACATTTTAAAGAAAAAAAATTTTACGTTTATACCAGACAATAGGTGGATGGTGAGGTACTGCTATTCGGGATCAGACACCGAATAGCAAATCCCGCTGCTGACATAGGTGTTTGTAGTTGGTCGAAATCGGCTTTAAGTAGTAAGTTCCGGTCTCCTTAGCTCTCGTGTAGAAAAAAAAATGTAGACCCTACTGCTCCAACCTAAACCTTATTACGTCTCTTGATTATGCTAGGGTTGAATTCATTGATTGAAAAGAAATTATACCCATTCACATTGTGTATATAATACAAAATGCTGAAATGAGCTTTAATTTACATTTTTGATAACCCATATCTTTACTCTTTTACTCTTCTCATTTTCTGTCAGTACATTTATGCATTGGTGCCCTTTGATTAATTTTTTATTTAATCAGTTTCACAATTCAATGAAAGTTCAAGTGAGCCATGTTTTCCTAATTTTGACTCGTTCAGTACCAACATATAGAGCACCGTCTTAACCTCGATGCATATCTTGACACGGATTCTCTCCAAGCATGTTGTCCAACGGATCTTCCTCGTACTCGGCACACGTGAATCACCCATTTTTGCAGTCCGTGACACTGCCTCCGGCTTACTAATCTTTCTTTCTCTGCGGAAAAGTTTGTTAATCCCTGTCTCTGTGGACACGTGCATATCGGAAACTTGCCAATCTCCTCGAAAATGAGAGAAAATTATGTCCCTGAAAAGATAAAACCCGTCGCGACGCTCGTTTCTTGATGTGTTTCTCTGACGTACGCAGCTTCTTTAATTTCTTGTCTGTCTCTTTTGTCAAAGCCCGCTTTGTCCTCCGGGAGGGAAATGAGGAGCTGTAAATCGTTTATTAAATAACTGGTAGTGGCAACGAAAGGATTTTAACCAACGAATTTTCGTCTTCTGGGTACTCCTTTTGAAAAAGGAAGGGGGGATTCGTCAGGGAGTAGATTATCTGAGCAGCGTTCAGGTGATCGATGTTGCTCGCCCTTTTGAATTGTTAATTGGAGTACATACAGTTAGTGAGTTCCCTGCTGAAGGTAACCCCCTTCCCCTTTTTTTTTCAATGGTACGGATTAGAGGAAAATTGGAAAAATTTGAACAGCACTTGTAGTCGAGCTTCATGTTTTTATTTAGAAGTAGAGATAGCGTCTTTCTTAATGTTAGGACGAAGTGGTATTTTCTAAGGAGTTACTAAAATCCTAACTCATTAGTACGTAAGGCCTTTTTAAAAAAATCACAAGCATATTTTTTTCAATAAAATGAAGTTTAAAAGATGTATAAAAAAATCCTAACAAGGTAAAAAGTTCCCCTATCTGATTCGATTTCAGGCTTGCACCAGATAAAACAGATCAAAATTGCTCATTTATGTAGTATAGACTCTTTCATTGATTTAAAAGTAATACACACACGTATATTTTTTTTATTTAGGCAAACTCACAAGGTTTGTTGCATAGAAACTAACATTTGCACATATATTTTTTAAATCAATAAAAAATATAAATAGAATAAAAATAAATACAGTCAATATTAAAATCTACGCTTCTAGCGTGATATCACCTCTTAACTTATAAGTATTATTCTTGCTGATCGATGGAATCTGTAGTATAATATTATTTTGATATTTTAAAATGTGATATAAAAAATGTTTTGCAAGGGCATGAGAGATGTGTGTATGTAAGTATATATGTGTGTGTGTGTTCACATACATGCATCATATACTTCAAATATATATGTTTGAACAGGAGGTATGACATTTACCATGAGGGGTTTCTCCCATTTCAAGATTATCAGAGCAGTCCTTTCATAGATAATATTTGTACACTGAAGTCCTTAAGGGGTTTACTAACCCCTTATCAATGCCACTATATTAGGTCACTCTGCATGCTTCAACTGGTATGTATCATTAATTTGAATATGTTAGCATAAGCCTCTATCTACTGCCCCCATATGTTATTTCTGGCATATACCATAATAAATTTTATAAAGGCTTTTGTAGGTTATTTAAATAGATATTTTAAACATTCTTTTTCATTTTTTTTTTATTTTAAACTGCACCAGCTCTGCCTTTAAGATTGTTATAATCCTACTAGACAAACAATTGTGAATCAAAATTGTAAAATGTTTTTAAATAAATTACAAATTTGACCGCTTTGATGGAAAAGTAAGGAAAAAAAAATATTTTAAAAATATTTGACGCCACCACGCGTACAGTCACCACAAACGTAATTACATTAACCCCTTCCGGTATGATTTAATAATGAAAAACTGTGCATGAAATAACCATTTAATTTTTATTTAAAAAACTTGTTTTATTTTACAATTCTTACATATTCTTAATTAAAATCCACTTTTTACATAGTGTTAAATAATATCAGAAACAGTAAAATTAAGAAAATATCAAAGCAAAACATTAATAAGGTATACAGATAATAGTCTTCAAGCTAGTGGTACTTTTCAAAACAAAGTGCAAAGGAATTCTTAATTGTTTACACCGCCAAGTAGTCTCACTTTTAATTTGATTCTCGTAACACACACGGCATTTCTTAGTAGGTTTTCTTTTATTCTGACTCATTAATTTGGCAATGACTTGTACCAAGAAATTCTAAGTAAACAATATGCAATAGTGACTTGTGATTTTTCACAAGTGACAAAAGTGTTGCCAAATTCAGTACACTAGAAATTTTAAACTAAATTAATTATCATATTTAACAGTAACTTTAATCGCATGACGAGTGTAGCTCGTCATTGTGCGGTATGGAAATAAAAACTAATGACGAGCTAGATTCGTCATTTTACCGGAAGGGGTGAAGTTAAAACGTCCACGTCGCCTATACGGGGATTCAATCCGGGGATTGTCGCACTGGAGCCCGCTGCGCTGACCACTGTTCCACAGATACGTTGGCAGCTAAGGGTTACAAGCGGCATTATAATAATATCAATAAGTTCGCAATTCTGGATTTTTAATTAAAAAAACATTTTCTATCGAATCAAATTGTGAATCTTAATCATTCTCGATTCAACTTAATTACATACACAAAATTTCATCAAAATCAGTCCAGCCGTTTAGGAGGAATTCTATTGCAAACACGGACAGAAGAAATTTATATCTAAAGATAATCAGGATATTTTCATTATAGGATATTTATATTTTGTTTCCTCTTTTATTTTCTTTTATCTTGAAAGTATGTATGCAAGTTTATAGAGATGTGGACTTTTACATCCCAGGTAGGATATGTATATATCAAAGTCATTCCCTAGTGAAAAAACACATTTGGTAGCAGGTAAATAGTAAGGTTTATCTTCCTTGAACACATAACGTACATTTTAGAAATAATGCTGATTAAAATCTAACTCACAATACAAGGAAATGAAATTACTCACAATAGAATGTAGCTGAAAGCTAAACCAACGATGATACACAGAAAATTCATTGACCACAATCATATACATTTATGCCCGAGTGACAAAAACTTGCTTAGACTTAAATACAGCCTCGGTACGAACCACTTACTTTTCTGCACGTAAAGAAGCTGCAAACAAAATTGCTTATGCTTATTTATAGCACCGGATTATGCTAAACTTAACATTTTTAAGAGCTTGTTAACTTCTTCAAAACTATGCAAATTTAATGGTCGATTACTGTTAATCGACCATTAGGTAGACCTTACAAATTTAATAGACAAAGACTGCTACCATATTACAGTCGACATATGTCATTGGTGACTTCCGCGTCATAATGACGTCAGAAATCGCCACAGATGGGAATTTAGTACCATAACTTTGACATATTATGACGCAGAAGTCACCAGTGGCATATGTCGACCGTAATATGATAGCACCCTAATTTCCCACTTTCTTATGTTCTTCACTTTTTTGCCAATTGGTTTAGTTTGGAGCGATATGGTCTACTTTGTAGCTACACAAGGGCTAATGATACCGGGACCTACTGATGAAAGCCGATTCTAAACGACTACGAACATACATAACCCAGGAATTCTGGTACCAAAGAGCAATGCCCTACTCACTCGGCTATCGTTTGTCCTTCTGTCAGTTGGATATTCTCTTTATTCTAAATTATACTTGTACTACAAACTTCTGAAAAGTATTGGACTGCCATCTCAATAAAAATTGAAAGGGAAAAGGGGAGGGAATGTGAGTATAATTCATCAAATATGCACAGTTTTCAAAGTTTTTCAGATCTTGTTTATAATCTCCCATCAATATATAAATTCCTCAGCGTTGCGAAATTCTCCGTCATAACCATATGCTTTCTAGTAATATCACTATGCACTAGTTTTTCAGTCATTAATTTTTGAAGATTCATTATATTCTCTAGAATAAACCTTTCAAACAATACGGTACATTAAGTTTTTCGCTTAACAATGACGCCCTTGTTATGAATTTAATTTTGTAAGTTGGCATCCCATTAAATTATCGTATCTGGTTGCCAAAGTTTCGACTCATGTTTATTTATTCTCACACGCTGCAGAAGTCCGAGCGAGTGAGCATCAAATTATTTTGACAGCACAGGCATCTGAGCGGAATATTATTAATTATCGCAATAAAGTGGTGCAATTATTAGATAATTCTCTCTGTTTCGGAACATTTTAAAGTGAAGTAAAACTTCTTGATATGACAATCCGAAAGATTCATGGAAACTAAGTAGTAATTGATTAAATATGGCGATTAAAATTTGAGCTATATAAATGGAAAATAAAAGGTTTTTTGTTTTCTTTTTTCAGTCCGCCAAATTTATGGAAGTAAAATATTATTTGATTAAGTATATAATTAAAGTCTAAACTATGTCAGCAAAAAAAAAATCTAAAATTTTGGTTAAATCATTTTTGTTGGTCAATAAGTTCACTTCTTTGCAACAAGAAAGCAAAATTAAACCGGGATTTACTGGGAAGATAACAGGATACCAGACATATTGGACGCATTTGGTACAATATTTACCTCCGAGAAAATTATAGCTACCGATTAGCGGTTTGTATTTGAAAGATTTCTTTAACCGTTTGCCTGTACACATATGATATACATGTGTAATACTTTATACGCTTATATGTCAGATGTGATACACAATTATTAAATTATATAAAAGTTTGTATATAAAGTATAGTTCATTGGGAAATTACATGTCATATACAAGTGTATATAAAGCATTAGATCTGTATGTCATATGTGATATACAGTACAGGCAAAGCATTAAGCAAAGTGAACTAAATAAATGATAAACACACAACTGCGTATAAACATGTCTTTTTTAAAATTCGCTTTCCATTCCTTTACATGCAACCGGACAGGCAAAAGGGTGAACCAACTTCACAAGGTGATAGAACAGAAAATTTCGTAGTGTATGTCTGACTCAAGATTTAAAAAAAGCAAAAAAAATTTTTTTTAATTACTTTTGAAAAATTACAGTGTGTTTTTAATGCAAATATGAGCTTTAATCATCATAATTTTACACTCAACAGAATTTCAGTTTTGTTACATGGTAAAGTTTTATAACACATTCACCACTGGGAACGATATATCAGTTAAGGTAATAAAAAGCAAAATATAAATGCTTTAAGTGTTGTAATATACTCTTTTCTGTTCATATTTAGTGTAACGAAAATAACTAATTTGTAGGTGCGTTTTTCAAGGAAGAAACAAAAGTATCTCTTGAATAATATATTTTTAAGTAATACACTCTCCATAAATCACTAATAACAATCTTTACATAAGGTATTGGTTTTCTCGGAGGAACATAAAAAATCCAAGATACGTAACACAATGCAGGCAAATTGTTATTAAAAAACTGATAAAAACAAAGATGATAGTAATAAAATTAGGTGGTTCCTAGGTAGCGTATAGAACAAAAACAGTTCAGTGAGTTCACTACGCATTACCTATTAACACATTGTGTGCGTGTACATTTCGCAGCGGAATTGTACCGGCGTTTTGAGCGTAAATTTTGTTATTCAGTTAAATCTCAATAGATCGAAAATTATTTAATTTTTTAATCAACTTTTCGTATTTTATATTGAATTATATAAACAAATATATAAATAGAAATATATAAATATTAACCATAAGATTTTTTGTAAACAAAAGATATTTTTTTAGTTTAGAAATTTATAATAGTATCGTAAATATGAAAAATCAAATAGAAATAGTAGTATATAGTTTTAATTTTTTCCCGTTCTGTGGCTCCGCATCGACTGATGTAAAAACTAGTTTTTATTTGCCTAAATTTTTCCAGAATCTATGTAGTAGACAAGAACATTTCGTTTCGTTTTCCTGTATATACCGTTATTTTTGTACCCACAAACAAACCATGTTGTTACCCAAACCCGTACTAGTCCTTGACCCGCGCTCAAGTATCAATCACCAGAAAATGTATTAGTACGTGCCCCGCGCTCAAGTAACAATCGTCAGAAAACGTACTAGTACATGTACCGCATACACCGTGTTAAAACTCGTTCACTAAGATTCATATGAGTGACATGACACTAAGAATCTTGGGCTAGGTATAGCTAAGTCGTGTAGATTACAGGAGATTTAAACTCCTAGTTCGGGATATACTTTCATTGCTATTGGAATTAAAAGAATCTGTTGAATTATAGCAAAATATGATCTCTTGATAGCAGGAGCATAACAAAACAATTCCATCAGGGAGGGGTGAGAGTCTCCCACTTTGATTTATAGATCAGAATTAATTCTTACATATATAATGTATGTATATAGTAATCCTTATGGGGGTTACAACCCATACTCCCTTCGTTATGCCACTGTTTGATAGGAATATGGCTAAAGCAAAAACCTCTTGGGTATAACAGCAAACTTCTCCATCAAAAGTTGATACCTGATTCTCTCTATGTTAAAAATTTTCATATTCTGTAATGGGAAGGGCATAGGAACCTCGCTTACCACCTCCTGATTCTCTTATAATTTTGTGACATCGATTTTAACATCGTTAACTAGTGAGGGATGTGTCGCTAAAAAAAGAACGCGAAAATCACTTTAGGATCCCAGGTGGTAACAGGAAGCTTCGTGGTCTCTCTTTGAAGATCAACAACAAAAGACTGCATTATTCGTCTTTAGGTTTAGTCCCACATGACTCACATTCTTTTATGAATTCTCCGTCTTCAATGAATTCCTTTGATGGTGGAATATACTGACGATGCATTGTTTCTTTTGGAACTCACAGTTTTGGTCGAGAGCTGAAGTCCATGGAGTAACTTGTAATTGTCGCTAAAATGGCTAACTTGAGTGGTCTAAATGAAATCCTTACAACAGGTTTATAAATTCAAATACAAAGTGCTAATGACTCAAAATGTATACATTTTTCCCTTATGTTCACATTCATTTGCTTTACCAAAGTTGCTATGTACTGCAAATTTATTTCAAATATTCAGAATTTTTAAGCTTTATCTGTCAATGATATCACAATATTGGAATAAAACTGCAGTTAATATGTAACGTAAGGAGTTATCTTGCCTCTAGCAATCAGCGAATATTTTTTGAATACGAGATATCGCTTCAAATCATACAAATGCAAGCCGTCCATCGGTAGAAATATTTCCAAAAATATCTCTACTTGTGTGTTATATGTATGTATACACGCACACATATATTCCCTGCAATTCTGAGTGTTTTAACGTAATGTATCGTAGTTTAATAGTATGCATAGAATAAAAAAACAGCAGGCGAAAAAAAAAACATACTCAAAGATAGGTAGACAGTGATTCTTTTTCTCTCTCCCTCTCTCTCCCTCTTTGGAAATACCTCTTGCGAATTAAAATGGATTTCTGTAGGCTACGAGAGGAGCAAGTATAAATGGCAGCAATTTTACGAGCTAATGGAGCAAATCCTATTTTATTTCATCGTTATACCTGCATCGACTCGCTTTAAAAATTGGCTACTGCATACTTCGGGGTTTTTTCTTTCTTCTCTTTAATAAAAGTAAAGATAAATGTATTTGTAAGCACATATATCTATCGTTATCACCTTCAATGTCTTGTAATACGAAGATGATTGATCACAATTTCTTATATATATATATATATATATATATATATATATATATATATATATATATATATATATATATATATGTATATATATATATATATGTATATGTATATATATATATATGTATATATGTATATATATGTATAGTATGTATATATATGTATATATATATATATATATATATATATATATATATATATATATAATATATATATATATATATATATATATATATATATATATGTATATATATGTATATATATATATATATGTATATATATATATATATATATATATTATATATATATATATATATATATATATATATATATATATATATAATATATATATATATATATATATATATATATATATATATATATATATATATATATATATATATATATATATATATATATATATATATGTATATATATGTATATATATATATATGTATATATATATGTATATATATATGTATATATATATATATATGTATATATATATATATGTATATATATATATGTATATATATATATATATATATATATATATATATATATATATATATATATATATATATATATATATATATATATATATATATATAGAAAGAGAGTGGATAACATTTTCACATTTTAAAAATGTGAATTATGTTCTTTTTGGTATATATAGAATTTAACAATATACGAAGAAATAAGTTTTACTTTTATACAATTCATTTTAAAAGAAATTCTTCAAAGTAACCTTTAAATGGCGTAAAAGGAGAAATAACGAGGAACCCGAAATGATTTTTAAAATAGTTATTTCTTATGTTTTGTAACACCAAAAAACTGTCTCTCAAAATCTATGTAAATAAATATGTAACCAGTAAAAACCTCTCCTCTCTACTCTATAGTCCACTGCAAGCATTTACCACTGTGTGGAGGGTAACTGTGAGTGTGGCTTATCGTGGTGGACCACTGGGTTACAAGCGATAAAATAGCCTTGGCAGAGAATGGCTTTGGGGGCGGTTTTTCTCTAAATAACAAAGACAGCCACCATGAGCTAGTAAAGTGCACAGTAGATAGAGGACGTACTCACGAGCTCACCTCATTTAGTGGCCCAGTGTGTGGATGCAACCCGTGATTCAACGTACCAAGGTCGCCATCAGGGCGAGCACGAACTGGACAATAATGGGCCATAGTGTGGAGGAGGCATTAAAATTATATTTATACCGTTCATACGGGAAATATAGCCTATATTGTTTAGCTGCCAGGGCTTGTTTGGAAGCATAACTTTACTGTAGTTGTGGCCTGAAAAGTAACTGGATTGGTCGCTGGAGCCCTAAAACCAGGCAAAATAATTAACAAAACACTTTATTTTCATCTTAAACTCGGAGAATCGACAGGCACGTCTGACACAGACTGCCGGGAATCTATTGACTTGTGAAAATGTCTTGAGAAGCGGGCAATACCGTAGCTAACTTTTCATGAGAAACTTTTAAATCAGCTTCTACTGTGGCCTGTAAAAACATTCGGGGCAGAATAATTGCATGCAACGGCATAAAGTTTGCAAGGATATCTGGCTTTTTCTGAAGGAGTGACATTTGATTTAGAAGGTCGCTCGTCAGTTATTAATTCAGCCTTTAGTTTTCAGAAGTGGGGAAGGAATACAATCTTATTGAATCATGTTCTTGATTTTAATTTTGGTAGATTGAAAAGTTAAGATTAGAAAAAATAGAACGGGAATTAGGAGAATTTTTGACAAGTTTTAGAAGTAATAATTATATATATATATATATATATATATATATATATATATATATATATATATATATATATATATATATATATATATATATATATATATATATATATATATATATATTGCTGCGAATGAAAGATGGCCAGGAACATTGTGGCTCAGTTGGTAAAGCAGCGGTAACGTGAGCTGGCGAGGCAAGACACCTTAAAAGAATTGATTTTCGTTCGATTTTCCTTATTGTTTCCTTCAATTAATTATACAAATTTATGTAAATTTCAGTTTCCCATTTTCTGCGAGCCTTCAAAGTCTGGAATGTTCCACGAGTGTATAAAAGTAGCGACTCATTCATTTGCAGGTGAATAAAAAGTCTTGAGTTGATCTTGAGTGCTTTCGTTTCCATTACTACGTTTACCTCATCTACTCATCTACGCGACAATATACAAATACACGATGTGAAGTGTTTTCCCCCAAGGTTATTGTAATACATATTTGTAGAGTGTGAATAAAATTAATTGAGAGATTTTCCACTAAACATAGAAATAAAAATTTCTGGAGAGAACACTGTGTAAATATAAACTAATTTGCGGCAATTTAAAAAATTTAAATAACAATAACGCTGATATAAAAATAATTTAACATATATCCTTAAAAGTGACTAAAGTAATAAAGAAATTTTATTTCGAGCTGAGTTTTTATTCTTGTGCGCAAAGTTAAATTCGATTGGGACTATATCACGGGTAATATCTGGAAACATTAGTAAAGTGCAGCCTTAAAAATCATTACATATCAGGTGAAGGAAATCGATGCCTTCTCACTGTTGCTAGGGCAATGTTAGCGACTTTCAAGTTTTGTTTTATTTGAAATAGAAGCTAAAAACGAGTTAGACAGTTGAAAATGACTTACTAAAAATGTCCTCTTGGGTATATTTTCTATATAAAAATGGAAATTACGAAAGAGTTGCTAGCTATACAATTCTACATATTTATAGTAATGAGTGCCGAATTTGATACACTAAGTCATGTGGAAAACGTGTAGACATTTTTTAATTCAATTTTGAGCAGCAGAATTAAAGGAAAAAAACTTTATGTCGCAAGATCATTTCCATTGTTTGATTGGCATATACTAAAGGATTGTATCGTTACTGTTGTCATCTTTATTGCCTAATATTTGGTATTCTGCGTAATATACCAATAAATTGACTCAATCGGACAAGTCTTCAATCTCGACGCTGGGAACTTGAAATTCGAGGCGGAGAAAGGTGTATTCATTAATGGCATCTTGGGCACGTAAAATAGGCTCGCGGTCGTGATGTTCTCCAAACGGTACCTCTGGAGGTGACAGGCCAAGCCTGTGGGTCTTCTGCGGGGTACCTGGTACTAAATTACGAGTACCCAGCTGGGGCAATGTTAAGACACATTGTGGTTGCGAGTATATTTTTTGAAGATACAACGAAATTACGTACAACGTTGCTAATCCTTTTTGTGACGTATTTGTATATGCTCGCAAAACTATGGATGGATGTACTTTGCTCGTGTGTGTGTGTGATGAAATTTTTTAGTGAGAGATTGAAAGTTCACTGTACTTTGGATTAAAGCTTTGAACTCTACCCGGAAAAAATTGTGGCTACGTCATTGACAATAGACCTAGAATATTAAGGCTTTACTATAACATTCTTCAAAACTATTTTTATATTATTTCTCAAAAAACCCTTTTGGTGGCTGAAATCGATATCGAACTATTTACTAAACAGATACACTTACCTATTTGTTATGTTATAAAATCTCTATCAGGAGATGTCTTAAATAAACCAAAAAACACGGTAACTCGTATTTGCGTAAAGTGTCGTCGCTTTTATCAATTTTTATTGATACAAGTAATTACTCCGGACAATTTTTCTGCTATTTGAAAATCCAAGATAAACACCAATTTGCAGTTTTAAAAGCGAATGTTATCTAGAAACGACTAGGAATAAATTGTTTAATCGTATGAGAGATCATTGATTACTCCTCGGAAAGAATTAAAACTTGGTTACGAATATGTTTGAGCTTTTATTTTTTAATCCTTCTCTCTCTAAGTTTTCCTTGATTTGCGTGTAATCAATATCGTTGCCATTTTAAATTAACAGTAATGACATCACATCGATCTTCTCCTCGCCTGTCAGTGGATTGTTGTAATGTTTTATCAAGCGGTTAATGCATCGACGATTAGAACGTCCCCCACTTCCAGCACCACCCAGAAATAACTATCATTTGCTTCTCGATATTTTATTAATGAGATTTTAATTCGGGGCCTAGCAGATGAGTTTTAAACTTTTAAACCGCTGTAACAAGTAGTAATTTCTGCTATGAGGTTTTTTTCCTCTCCCTCAGTGTTTCTTTTTTAATTTACCTTTGTTCTGTTTTTTATCTATTATAACATTTAATAATATGATTTATTTAATTTTTTATAAACTTCTGCTTATCTCTATGAAAAGCAATATTTCGCAAACTTTTTTATTGTTAACACTCGAAATATTTTCATGTTCACGGTTACATGTTTCAAGATCAGGATCGTCCCGCATAGCATGCAACCTTTGACAAAATTCGTGAAATTATTGAAACTATTTTTTGCTGTAGCAGCAGGGTTCATAACCTGATTCATTAATAGATTTTACAGTGCCGGGTTCGAACAAGGACGATAATAAAGAATATATGTTAAGACTGGTTGGTAACCCGCAGGTAGCATGCAGAGTTTGACAAAATTCGTGAAATTTTAAATTGAAGCAAATATTGCATTTGGTGTAGCAATAGGGTTCGAGATGGTCTGATGGTCAGCTTTTGTAGATTCTATGCCAGAGTACCGAGTTTGAACAAGGACGATAATAAATGATATATGTTAAGACTGGTTGGTAACCCGCAGGTAGCATGCAGCCTTTGACAAAATTCGTGAAATTTTAAATTGAAACAAGTGTTGCCTTTGCTGTAGCAGCAGGGTTCGTGATAACCTGATGGTCAGAGTGCGTAGATTGTATGCCAGAGTGCCGGGTTCGAACAAGGACGATAATAAATGATACATGTTAAGACTGGTTGGTAACCCGCAGGTAGCATGCTGCCATTGACAAAATTCGTGAAATTTTAAATTGAAACAAGTACTGCATTTGCTGTAGCAGCAGGGTTCGAAATAACCTGATGGTCATCGTGCGTAGATTGTATGGCACAGTGCCGGGTTCGAACAAGGACGATAGTAAAGAATATATGTTAAGACTGGTTGGTAACCCGCAGGTAGCATGCAGCCTTTGACAAAATTCGTGAAATTTTAAATTGAAACAAGTGTTGCCTTTGCTGTAGCAGCAGGGTTCGAAATAACCTGATGGTCATCGTGCGTAGATTGTATGGCACAGTGCCGGGTTCGAACAAGGACGATAATAAAGAATATATGTTAAGACTGGTTGGTAACCCGCAGGTAGCATGCAGCCTTTGACAAAATTCGTGAAATTTTAAATTGAAACAAGTGTTGCCTTTGCTGTAGCAGCAGGGTTCGTGATAACCTGATGGTCAGAGTGCGTAGATTGTATGCCAGAGTGCCGGGTTCGAACAAGGACGATAATAAATGATATATGTTAAGGCAACAAGGCTGGTCGCCGATTAACGAAATCAACCAAACAACGTTGTTGATTTCGTTGATTAGCGACGGTAAATGCTCCGCTCGGTAAAAAATCCGTTGTCTGTGCAACCAGCCTAAGTATTTTGCCTCTTCTTAATGTGCCATTGACGGCACATTAATGACGAGTGAGTAAAATTACTTGCCATGGAATACTTTGCAATTAAAAAATATGGCCTATTTTTAGGTGTGATTGGTGAAAAGATATTTTTACCGATTACACACATACACATATATGTGTGTATACTAGAAGATAACGTTTTAATCAATTAGCCCCCCACACACACACACAAAGTAAACTGGGGTCCAAAAGGACTTATCGTATTGAACTGGCAGTTGCACCAAACATCTGTCCAAACAACCCGAGAAGGTGCGGGTTAATCTGTAGACCTGGATGACCTCTCACTGAGATTTTGGTAGGCGAATCACGGGTATAGAATTATGAGCAAAAATTTCCCCTTCCAAAAATTGGTCCAAATTGAGGGGTTCTCCAATGTATATCACGAACTCCATTCCCTATTAGAATAGGCGCCCCGTAACGAGCTATCACATTTATTATAAGAAATATAGTATTTCCGATTGATTATTATAAACTTTTATGTATATTTATAAATTTTTAATATTTTCCTGTTAATCTAATAATAACGAAAGCTATAACAATAATGTAATTTTTTCAGTGTTCATACACACACACACACACACACACACATATATATATATATATATATGTGTGTGTGTGTGTGTGTGTGTGTGTGCGTGTGCGTGTGTAAGGAAAATTCTCAGGGGTTTTCAAAACTTAAATTAAGGACTAAAAATTCCCGCATCCGATTGCATTCGCCTTTTTAACCCCTAACCTAAATTGACCACTGGGGCTACAGTTTACTCCCTCAGAGAAGGGCCTGACCAATTATAATCCTACATGGCCCTAGCGGACAATTTAGGAAATTTCCAAATAAAAAGGAGATGCACGCTGTCGGAAAAGGATTTTTCTAGAGATACTTTCCCACAGATGTTTATCCAGGTGTTACTTGTCTTGTACATAAAACTTCATGCTAGTTGACCCTTCAGTTTGTCCTGTCCCTAAGATGAAGTGGAAACCCGTCCTTCAACGTTATCTTAATAAAGATCTGGAGCTGAAGCGGTATCATTTTTATGGCCATGACTGCAAGGACCCATCGAGAAGTCCGTCTCATTTCAGATCATTACATACATGCATACATATATATATATATATATATATATATATATATATATATATATATATATATATATATATATATATATGCGTACATACAATATATATATATATATATATATATGGAACACCCAATATGAATACATCACACTCAAAGATTACCCAAGCTTGTAAGCCAGTAGTATATTCAGTGGGAATATCCTACAATCGCATTTCTGTTCAGTACAATTACAGTAATTAAAAAAGCATATTATAATAAACAGAAAACACAGAAAAAAGCAACGTTGTAACCTTATTAACATAAAGATAAACATAAATATTCATTCAACATACCATTAGATTAATCTTGAGCAAACATTTGTTGATTTCTCATGATCTAGAAAATGAAGTGGTTTGCCTTAAAACGCAAGACTTGCTTAGAATTTAAGTTTGTCTGACCAATATATTTCGTGACCTAGTACGGATTTTCTAAACTAGAAATTGCATGTCAGGGGGGAAATGAAACATGCATAATGCTCAGCATTACCAAGCAAACTACAGGCACGGTGAAGATTTTGATAAACCCTCGGCTTACTAAAGACTAGAGCAGAGTGGTATGTTAAAGAAATAAATACTGTAAGTATTATAGAAATAGAAAAACCGGTTTGAACTGATTTTTGGTGCGAATATTTTAAAAGAGCGGAATTTAATAGATTACATGAAGGTAAATGAAACCAAAATAATTTAAAAACCAGAAACACATATATAGAAGCACAACGATTTCCTGAAGCATTTATTTACATGCTTTTCAGATAGATGAAAGATTTACTTTTATCTATATAGATTCCCAAAGCAATATAAAAAGGGATAAAATAGTTTTCTTGACGAAGAATAAAATGAAAAAATTGCATTTATTTATCTATCTATAGATCCTTCCTACGTTTACTTTTTCCCGTTTAGTAGCTGCATTTATAGCGACTCCAGATCAAACAATCTTTACAAATGCATTTGAGTTGTACTCAATAAATGGGAGAAACTGATGTGGAAGAGAACGTAATAATAAAATGATAGCGAGCAATGTTAAGTCAAATAACAATCGTGGTGGAACGATTTTACCATTAAGAACTTTTGGGCAGAAACGATAATAATCTGTTTCGGGATCCTTTAACTCTTTTGGGGTTTTTTTGGCAAAGGGAAACTGATAAAGAATTGCAACATAAAAATTATTGTATGGGAAGTAAAATAATTCCGTAAGCACTATTCCAGCGATTGCAAGTTTACTATTAAGGTAAAATTGAATTAAAATTAACACAATTACTTTTAGAAAATTTATTTTTCTAATTTATGCTTTAATCTAAACCATTGAGAGCCGAACGATGGCCAAAATGGTAGAGCGCTGCTCTTCGGAACCGAAGTCCGTGGGTTTCGAATCCCGCTGCTGGACATGGATGTCTGTAGCCGTTCGGAATCGGCTTTAAACTGTAGGTCCGGTATCATTAGCCCTCGTGTGCAAAACAGTAGACCGTAGCGCTCCAAACCAAATCTAAACCATTGAGAAGCAAACTACTGCCGCATAGAGATTCTGTCCATCCCGCCACAAATTTGAAACGGTAGTTAGTAGTTTTCAACTTCAGTGTTTTTAAAAAAATCATTTAGAAGTATAACCAATAAGCAAAATTTTCTATGGAAGTTCAAAATATTTTTTTATGTGTGAAAAATATAGTTGTGATATTTTGTATTAAAGTTGATTTAAAAACTATTGCATGGGCAAAAAATGAAACGTGTCCTAATAAATATCCATAACAGTATGATCTCGTCCTTTTTAAATCTTTTTATTTTGTTATAAACATATGAACTAGCCACAATTTAATTGTGATATACTGTTGAGATCTTCTGCTGAATCTTTTGTTTACAGTTATATTACTCCTCTCTAACGATGATTGTATTGCAGCCCTTAAATATCGTTGTAAAGCCATGGCAACTCTTAGGAAAAGACAACGTAACCAGAGAATTGAGAGAGGGTTGACTCCAGGCTAGCCAAAGATCTTCGTGTTAATTAGCCCCTTGAGGACCTGCACGTAAATGCTATACGAGTCGACCGTTGTGAAAATCGTTGTCGTTTAAGCCATTTAAATCTAGCATTTAAAAATTAAAATAAAACGTTCAGATCTCCTATTACGCATACGCAACCCTGGTCTCTCAACATCAACCGGAGATCATTGCGTGAAGGCGAGGTTGGACTGAAAAGAGTGAAATCGCTGCGTCGCATATACTAGACGTTGGTCGCAAAAGGATTAATATCGGCGTCTGGGGAACATAAAATTGGTTCCTTGTCGCAATGTCTTCCAAGTTCCCAAGCAATACTTCTGGAGAAGACAGGCCAAGCCTGGGGTTTTCTACTTGGTCCCTGCTTCGACCCACTTGAGCAAAGACATTCCTTCACCCTATCGGTACTCTTCAAAACGAAAGGTACATCCTTTCGTCTGAATTCGAGTACTTAGCTCAGCCCAGCTGCATTAGCAACAGCAACAATTTAAATCTTTAATTAAATTGAAATGCTCTGTTGAGGTCGTCTTCAATCTTTTATTTCGGTTTACAATTATATCACACTGCTCTATACCGATATACCGATATTGTATCGACGTTTTAACTGTAATTGCTCATGGAAGTTACAAAGAGTTTTGCTTTGTGTCGTTGGTATAACTAACGTTTTTTAAAACAGCATTTCCAAACCTTTTCCCGCTTTTCGTTGATTATAATTGATATAAAGGTGTTCGATGAAAACTGCTTAACATATTCTACTCCAAAATATATTGTTACGTTACCGTTATATCATCTCTCTATATAACAATATATCCCTTTCTAACAGTATTTTTATTGGGTTCCCTAATTATCAACGCTAAATGATGTTCGAATGGTTACGGCGCTGACCTTCGGTACCAGAGTTCATGGGTTCGAATCCCACTGTGGAATGAATATTCATAGCCGTTCGTAATCGGCTTTAAACAGTAATGCTTGATCTCATTAACCGTGTTGCAAAAAAAGTAGGCTGTAGCACTCCAAACCAAACCTAAGTATTAAATGTATAGCTAAATTGCTCTATTCGGTGAAAACTTCCTTAACATATTCAGTCCAAAATACATTATTGTTATATCAACCCTCTATATATCGATATATCATTCTATAATAATAATTTTATTACCTAAGTATCATATAGAGATTTTAACTGTATATGCTTATGAAAAATTACCGGGAATTTTGCTTTGTGTCGTTTTTATAGCTAATTTCTTTCTTAAAACAGCAATTTCAAACCATTTCGTTTATTCTGATTCTGATACAGAGGTATTCGGTGAAAACTTCCTTATCATATTCAGTCCAATATACATTATTGTTACATCAACCCTCTATATACCGATATATCCTTTTATACTAATAACTTTATTCGATTACCTATGTATCGTATCGAAGTTTTAACTGTATATGGTTATGAAAATTACCGGAAAATTTGCTTTGTGTCGTTTCTATAGCTAATTTCCTTCTTAAAACAGCAATTTCAAACCATTTCGTTTGTTCTGATTCTTATATATAGGTATTCGGTGAAAACTTCCTTAACATATTCAGTCCAAAATACATTATTGTTACATCAACCCTCTATATACCGATATATCCTTCTATACTAATAACTTCATTCGGTTACCTATGCATCGTACCGAAGTTTTTACTGTATATGCTTATGAAAATTACCGGGAATTTTGCTTTGTGTCGTCTCTATAGC
>CM063498.1:176349821-176402844 GCA_032207245.1 Pardosa pseudoannulata
TTTCAGACAGACAATTTTTAAAATTAGTTACAATATTCCACAACAGATGGCGCAGCAGCCTGGAAAAATTTAAACTACTATATTTGTCTGTGGAGACTCTTAAAAGACCGGGTGTCTCGCCACTATCCTGAAACAATTGAATAACTGGTACAGTACATCTCTTCTGCACGTTAAGCCATTCCGCTTGAGACGTTTACACGGGTTTCTGATAATTTCGTTCTCAGAATAAGCCATATTATTGCTGAGCAAGTAGTTTAGATTTTTTCCAGACTGCAGCGCCATCTGTTGTGGCATATTGTAACTAATTTTAACGTTTGTCTGCCTGAAAAATTACTATTGTTCCAAGCATATTGCAATAAACTGTGAATTTCTATCACTGTCCGTTTAGTTTTTATCGATTTTTCAAATATACCGGTCGTTTATGAAACACTGTGTGTGTATGTGTGTGTGTGTGCTAATATTAATCTGCTGGTTACAAATAAATTGTAGCCTTTATTGTTTTTACTTGTCCGAGCTACTGGACAAGAAGCAGCCTAAGCAGCTAGACTAATGGAGACAAATACAGTCGGACCATATTGAAGAGAACCAAAAATCCGAGTAGAACTTACATTTTATTTTAGTTTGGAGAACAACATCTGTTTCATAGTCAAATACAGAAGATAGAATGAGCATCGAAACAAGGGCTGGAACAGGGTTGGACCCCAGGGTGAGATGCAGAGAAGAATTCCCAAGAGAAAGTAGCTTAGTTGGCGTTATTAACAAGGAAAGGGAGCTTATATCATTGAAAAGAGAACCTGAGACAACTGGAAAATATGGAGAGCGGACAGAAAATTTGCATTTATTGCAGAGAAGGTTTTGGGAAATGGGTTGGAAGAATTTTAATTCGAGGACACTCCTTTAATTTAGATATTTAGTGGCTAAAAAAATACATTTAAAGTATAGTGTAATAAATTTGGACTAAATATATGATGTATAATTTTTTAACCTTTTTTATCCGTCGTCAGTAATATGAAGCAGTCATATAATAATTAATAGGCATCTATTCGTTGAGTAAAATTGTGAATCATATTGGTAGTGAACGGCCAAAGACTATCTCGCTCCGAGGCAGCTAACAGTCCAGAATTGGACCTATCTGTATAGATATTTGAGTATGTATGTATATTTTAAATACGAGAACATCATCATAGATGGAAGCGAACTAATAATTACTTTTATAACCAGGTTCTTAATTTCTTTTTTGAACGTTCTTGTATATTTTAACCCATTTTCTATTCATCGTGTTGGGTCTCTCTCTTCCCATGGATTAGGGTGTATGATTTTTTAATAAGATAATTATAACAGGGATTATCCTGTCTGAGGTAGGATTCTTAACGATTTCTTCAATGTCGAACTCATCCAGACGTAGAAACTTTACGATCGTTATAATGTCGAATCCAAGAATATATGGACAAGCATTAGTATGTGTGTGGTCTATCTGTAAGCTAAACAATCTCAAATGGTGTTTTTCTGGGTCGGAATTGCGGTTGGTTGGTAGAATGTGCAAAGTTTTTTTTATTATTATTATTATTATTCACATTATACGAAAAAATTCCTCGGCACAATGGCCCTACTTGGAAGCGAAGGCCTATTGTGCTAATCTCCACTTCCGAGACCAAGGGCCCTGGGCTGCGAATGTCCCGGTTAGGTGGTCAACCTTACGCGGAACGCCTAGTGTTTAGTTCTCAAGCATGATTGGTCTTCAGTTTATCTACCCACTGATTGGCTGAAAAACTGAGTCATCCTTGCCCAGCCCGGGGATCAAACCTCGGACCTGTGTCGTGGGAGAGCAAAGCGTTACCCCAACACCACTGGGCTTAAACATTATACGAATGTATATTTTATCCGGATGATAAGAAAAAGTAGTTTGGAAAAAGGGCCTGAAGTGTGTGTGATCTGAGATATGTATCCTTTTCGGCGAGTCCCTGTGTCAACATTGATAGAGTAAAATGAGAATAATTTACTTTTTTGTTGTTGTTTAAATACCACTTGGACAAGTCAAACGCGTGATCAATAGGTTACAAGAATTAAAGAGAAAGGGTAAGTTTTTCGTTTTGAAGAGTACCGCTAGGTTAAAAGTACGACTTTTTGCTCAAATTGGACTCTCGTAATATAGAGGCAGCAATCAAGCAGAAACCCCCACACTTGGTCTACCACCTCCAGAGGTATCGCTTAAAATTCGAAAACATTTGGACCACGAACCAATTTTAAGTGACCATGTCGACATTAATGAACACGACGAATCTGGATGACTCGAGGTTCCAACCCACTATCCTTCGGTTATGAGTTCGACGCCTTTACCAATTGAGCTACCGCGTTCCACACATATTTTTGCTCAGTAAAGTGATAATGCCATTTAGACCAATTAATGGAATAGGTAGGAACAACAAATATTGAAGCTTGTAAGTTAACTGAGAATAAGAAAAGATGAAAAAATCTGCAGTAGAGTTAAAATTCCTTTTTTATATAGCTCACGTTTTGTCCTAAAATCAACACTTGTGACCCTCCCTATTTGGCATAATATTTTGGCAGCATTTTGATGATAGGGTACAATGTTGGTTAGAGTGCTACGATCTCCTTTACTACCACGATGGCTTGTGACACCTGGACCTACTGCTTAAAGCCGATCCCGAGCTATGACAAATATCCATTTCAGCAGTGGAACTCGAACCCGTGAACTCCGCTACCGAAGGGCAGCGCCCTACACATCTTTCGGCTTAGAGTAAGTTAGAATTAGGTGCACAAATAAATGGTTCCATGCCCCCAGAAATCCAATATAATAAAAAAGAGATTTCAAGATGTCCCTTGGAGTAGAATATACATTTTTTAACATGTTGATATTTACAACTCTTACTGGAAATCCACGCGGTAATACAAAACATAAAAAATACATGGTGAAAGTATTTTAACCAATTCCTTTGCCTGCGCCTTAAAGTTTTGATTAATTTTATGCGATATTCGTGCTTAGATGAAAATGCCACTGATATATTGTATGCATTAAACAGGCTCTACCACATGTTCTTGCAAATAACTTTGCCAACGACGAAATGAAATTCCGATATTTTATCAGGCTTTTATAGCGCTACCATTGAGAAAATATGAGCTACTCTAAGGAATTGAGCGTATATATATTTTTTCTAAGCCTTTTATTGGAAGGCATAATTTTTTTGTGACACATATTGTCGCATTTTATGGTAATTTATAACTTTTTAAAAGAAAGTGGTTTCGAGGTATCAAAATCGTTGAATGGCGCATCAAATCAGTGGTGAAGAGATCACTATGAACGGCTTCCTCATTCCACTCTTAATTTGTATGCTTCCTCTCAGGATTTGCAACTCTTCGCTCTCAACGAACCCTGTATCCTGTATCTACGATTTAATGGATCACAGAGAGGTTCCATTACATCTGAAGATGACCTTGCACGCCGTATGCAAATATCTATAATGTGTGTGTATTTTTGAGGGATGGGCTGTATTAAGTTGCCGTCTCTGAAACGCGTCGTTAATAATGTATTAAATCGTGTGTGACGTGTACGGTAACACACAGTTTTTTTTTACGAGGGGTGAAAAAATGGTGAAAAATTATATCTCGGGTCCAGTGGCGGCTCGTGATTTGAAATCACGAGGTTGTTGCCAACTCTCGCAATCTACGAACACACCGTAAATGCGGGTTGTATTAATTTGCCGTCTTTGAAACGCGTCGTTAAATAATGTATTAAATAGTGTATGGCGTGTACAGTAACACAGTGTTTTTTACAAGAAAAAAAAGGGCAAAAAATTAATATCTCGTGTCTAGTGGCAACTCGTGATTCGAAATCGCGGGGTTGCTGCAACTCTCGAAATCTACAAACACACAGTAAATGTGTGTTTGATAAAAGTTAAAAAGTAAGCACGATAACTATTTTTATTATGTATGAATTTTAGTGGAAACGCTGACTAAGGCGCTTTCCTAACAAATATGTGAATAACATTATTATTTTATTTTATTTTATTCTTTATTTTGTACTCCCTCTCTCTTTGTGGAGCCTTAAAATTCCGCACACTCAACCACCTGCTAGCATCAATTGCCCATGCGTAATGTTGTCCACATAGAAGAATTCCGGCGTCAAGAGCATCAAGTAGTTTTCCAAATTCTCTCCCTCACTCAGTGCTGGTCTTCAGCGTTCGCTCGCAGATTGCGCCTGCGGCGCAACGAGCGCGTCCCGGGTTTTTTAAAAGGTTTAATGCAAGGTCGGGTAGTCCAATACTCGCGATCTGCCCACCGCCGCCGGGATAAGCCTGGAGGGTCTCACGGCTGTATGGGCCCGGTTTGGTGCTTGATTGTCCACATAGAAGCGCTGAGCGAGTGTCAGGCAGCTTTCTGAAATACCGTGTTTCTAAACTCCACACTCCCACTCCTCTCTCACAGGATCTCACAGGAAGATTTCGCAACAGTACTCCCTGGTACCCTCTAGTACTGGAGTAGCTATTACTGGTAATGCTTCAGTCTATGAGTATTAGTTGCCATGACATTACAAAAAGTTAAAATAAGGGTACGGGGGAAAAAAGGTGAGAAAATGCTTGAGTTTAGGCGATAAAAATTACAGCACAATAGGTAATAAATTGGTAAAATCAGCCGAAGTACATTGAGCTCATACAAGAACGAGAGAGGCTAGTCAATTGGGTCAGTGGATAAGCCACTGGCTTCATACCGCGGAGTTCCAAGTTCGATTCCCGGTAAGTAGTATAACCCACTCCTCTAATACATGCTGAAGCATATATATAGCGCTAGCATCTATTGCGCCTGCGTATTAGTAAGCTCTTAGAAGCGATAAGACAGGCGATGGCAGTTCAGTTTCTATACCACGGGTTTTACAGTTTCTATATAACGGGTATTTTCTTTGTTTCCCGGTTTTGATGATGCCTTCGCCTAAAAAAGCTTGGAGAATTAGCCACATATAGAAGAAATAAAGTTATATTTTCCATAACCAGAAAGATATGGAGTTAGATTTTGGGGTGGAGTTCCTTATTTGAAAACCAAATTTTATAGGAAGAAACTTTCCTTGAAATTTATAAAGTTGAGGCCTATTGATAATTCTTCTTTCTTAAAAAATAGATACTATTTATAATTTTCATTTCTTATTTCTACAGATTTTATGTGATATGTGTGGACTTAATTAAGGAAGTACAGTTCTTCCCCTACATGTGAATTCAAGCCGTGCACTGGTCAACGACATTTACTTAAATCCCACTATGAATAAATGTTCTATGTGCTCTCAGCTTTTAATGTTTTAATATTTTTCTTTTCGATTTCGAATATTTTGTATACTACATAACCAAAGAAGAAAAATAACTTTATAATTTCCTTTTCCTAAATTAGTAACTTCTTAAGCTATAGAAGATTGAAAATAAAGTTCATTTGAGTGACTTTAGCAGTTGTAAAGTATTGTAAATACAAAATACTGAATAAATGAATATAATCTAAATTAAACGACGATATTAACTTGAAACACATTATATCTCTCGAATATTTCAATTGTGTAATTAGTGGAAAGATGAGACTTGCGTAAAATACTCACCGGTATATTTATGTTTACTTATACAATTCCGAGCTCTCAGTCTAAAATGTAGGTCAGTCAACTGTCGCTCAAATACCACTTTTTAAAGTCATTAATCATTGATATTCTATTCGCATTTGCAGTTAATACAATGGTGTTTGTAAACAGTAAGGTTTATAAAGCATGCAGCGGTATTAAATATGATTATGTATTAAGTGTGTATGCGTGTAAAAAGAGGGGGTGGCATAAACAGATGAGGGAAATTCACAACTATGTGCATTTTTCGACTGTATTACAAACATTTCATACACATGAATTACTTCGTTTGTATGCTGACATAAAAGATATATATATATACCCCAAAACACACACACATATATATATTTATATATATATATATATATATATATATTTTATATATTTATATATCTACATGTATATATATTATATATATATTTTATATTTATATCTATATGTATATATATATATAAATATATCTATATATATTAATATATATATATATATATATATATTATATTATATATATAATATATTTTATATATATATATATATATATATATATATTTATATATATATATATATATATATATTTATATTTATATATATATTTATTTATATATTTATATATATATATATTTATATATATATATATATATGTGTGTGTGTGTGTGTGTGTGTGTGTGTAGAGAGAGAAAGGGGGGACATACATGCAAGTTTCGTGCGCTCCCTCGGCACTTTTTTTTTTTTTTTTTTTTTTTTTTTTACATTTAGACTTTATTTAGTTTGCTGCTAAAACTGTTTGTTAAGTATATGTAACTGAAAAAGTAGCCCATTAAAAAATATTGATAGTAGTTAGTAAAATAGCATTTGGGACAAAAGTAGTACTGAAAAAATCATGTTTCTCATGTAAAACTACACTTTTATTTCCAAAATTAAGTTGTCTCATATATATATACATATATATATATATATTAATAACTGTCGTTTTTAAGCTCATTTGCATTAAGAAAATGAATTATGTAACGAAAATGTGTAACAGAAGTGTCACAGGACCTGGAATTGGTACAAATAATGTCGTCGAATTTGACGACGAATTTGGCTTCTTGTGGGTCAAATAAATGTGTACGTTAAGAAATTTTAAAAGACATATTTATATGTAGTGTGTTTGTTATTTTTTTTTAATTCACTTTGCTTAACGCTTTGCCTATAATGTACATATGATATACACATCTAATGCTTTATAACGCTTGTATATCACATCTTGTATGCACAATGAACTAAACTTTTTAGTGGAAAAAATTGGTGTAGCAGTTTAAATTTAGTTATATTTTTGAAATAGATTAGTGAGTATATAAGCATAGCATTAGTTGTGTATATAATATGTGATGTAAAGGACAGGCAAAGGGTTAAAAAATGACCCTCTAGTCGAATAAGAACTTTGAACCTTTTCTATACAGATTATAGAAAAAAGACCTGGGAAGGTTCAAGGGGCTTGATTCCTACAGAAAATAGAAATGCTATATCCGTGCAAGTTTTATGAGTTTTGATTGAGTTGTTAGAACGAAACTCGCATAAATACAGTAATAGAGTACTCGTAAAATTAATTCTGTCAAATTCGGTCTGCGCCACGTCCAGCCTTTATAAACCACACGTTAAACCCTTCGGAATAAAGAGAAGACAATAATATAGATTAGAAAGAAAAGCTTCTTTTGAGCGCTAAGTTAAGACGGGGAAAGCTGACCAGTTCGGCAAAACACTCCAGTTTGATTTAATAGGTCATGACTAATCGATAATAGACGGACAACAGGACTAATCGATATTGGAAATGATTCAAAGCGTAATCAAAATCATCTTGTGTCAGACTGATTGTACTGTTTATCTTGAGGTTAAACAATGAAAGCGTTGATGGTACATTGATACATGATGTCTATATATCTGTTAAATATAGAATAGTTAATAATTTTAGCTGATGTGTAATAAAACAATAGCAATTTCTCAAATAATAAAAGAAGGTTGGACATTTCGGCTTTTACTTTAGTTGAAAAAAGGAGTCGACGAACTGCACCGATGTAGTAAAATGTTGTATAGCCACACACAATTTCACAATTTGGTCTATGGTAGATCCGCGGATTCGAATCCCGCTATTGTCATTGATGCTGATAGCTGTTTGGTATCGGCTTTAAAGTGAATCTATACCTGCCATAGTGGACCTCTCGCTTAGTGTTCAATTGTGGGAAAAAGAAAAGACCTTCTTTCTGGCTCCATCGCATTTAAAGGATTATTTAAACAAATTATACTACGTGATAGAACAGAAAATTCTGTAGGATGCCCTTATTTTAAAGATCTTTTTCCCTTATTTTAAAGATCAATAAGAAACAATTATATAATTTCGGCATTCTCTTTTTCAAACGCAAATAAGAACATATAACAAATTTTTTAAAAAAGAAAAAGATAGCCTCCTAAAAAATTTGCTGTTCTATCAGGTGGTGTGTGTGTGTGTGTGCATATATATATATTGTATATCAGTGTGTGTGTATATCAGGTTTGTGTGTGTGTATGTAATAAGATGGATCCAATTTCCTAAATTGTCAGCTAGGGCAATATAGAGTTATAATTGGTCAGACCCCCTTCTCTGAGAGGGTGTAAACTGTAGACCCAGTGGTCAATTTAGGGGTTAAAAGGGAGAATGCAAAAGGACGCGGGAAATTTTAGCCCCTAACCTAAATTGACCACTGGGGCTACAGTTTACGCCCTCAGAGAAGGGGCCTGAACAATTATAATCCTACATGGCCCTAGCGGACAATTTAGGAAATTTCCAAACAAAAAGGAGATGCACGATGTCGTTCGGCTGATATTTTCCCATAGTTATTGACCCAGGTGTTATGGATCGTCTACATATATAACTTCATGCTAGCTGACCCTTCAGTTTGTCCTGTCCCTATGATGAAGTGGAAACCCATCCTCTAACGTTATCTTAATAAAGATTTTTAGCTAAAACGGTGTCATTTTTATAGGCCATGACTGCAACCACCCATCGTGTAGTCCGTCTTATTACACACACACACACACACACACACACACACACACATATATATATATATATATATATATATATATGTGTGTGTGTGTGTGTGTGTGTGTGTGTGTGTTAAGAATTCTTAAAATGCGATCTGGCCAGAAGGAATTTTATCTTTCCCATAGGTTAACATTGAGTGAGAGGTAATAGTTACTGTTTTGTAATTCAGTGTTCAAAGAAAAATTCCGAAGTGACAGTACAATTGTAATAAAAAGTGAAATTGTAGACTTTTTGGAGAAATCAAAAAAATTTAAACACTTAATTACTCGTAAAATTTAACTGGATCCAGATTTCGTGTTACCTCTTCATGAAGCGTTAATGACAATGTGCAATGTTTTTCGGCCATGAATCCTCGGCATTTACTACACCTAATATATAAACTTTGTATTTTTCATTTACCTTACGCTAGTAGGATAAATACTCTATTCTAATATGTATGTAGGTGCTATAGTCCAGTATGTAGTTACACAGTCTATATTCCAATCTGCAGTTTAAATATTTACTTTCAGTTGTCGATGAGATGAATTATGAAATACTGTTAATCTAAGAGAAAATAATACATACTTCTATCGCTGTGACACGTCCTGGATTATATTTCTGCTTAGGGTGTAGAATATATGAGCATAACTTTGTGACACCCTCGGAAATCGAGAACTGAAATTAATTTCATTTTCTACTTTTCCCTGTAGAGCGCAAATCTCGCGCAGTATCGATCGCGGCATTAGAATGTCATTTGTTATTAAATATCCCTCCCTGATGTTGGCGATATATATTTTCGTGCAAAGAGTAATTAAAATAGATGTTAATATTACCAAACATCCATTCATAGCTCTTCATATCGGTGTTCAATTTTACCTGCTCTGTTACAATCGTCTCAATTTGTTGAAACGTGCTGAAATTTAAATGTTGGATCCCACTTTTCTCAACTCGATAAATGAAAGTTTGGAATTCGTAGTGTTGAATATTCTACGACTTTCATCTGTGCATTTGACGGAGAAGGGAAGGGAACGATTGAGTGCTGTTTAAATGTGAGCTTTATTTATACGTGATATGCAGTTTGGTTTTTAATTGCGTGGATAAATATCTCTGTAATAGTTTCTTATTCATTGAAAATAGAAATTAAGCTTTATTTCCGTAAGAGAATCATAATATTTTGAGGATGGTGCATTTCATTAAAGAATACGCCATTTGTTTGGGGATATTAACCATGGCAATTCTAGAAAATACGTAAAAAGAATACAGGATATTTCAGAGGATTGTGTTTAGTTTGGTTTGGAACACTTTTACTATATTATTGAAATACTGCATAATATAGATGGTTTCATGGAACTACGACAAGAAGCACCATAAGATTTTTTTTATTAATATCATATATGCTTTCCGTTATCTTACAATACTCATCTCAACAGAAAAAAACTTATTAGCAGCGCCGTAACTAGGACGTGGCAAAAGTGGCATTTGCCACGGGCGCATCAGTCTTAGCTCTTAAGTATAGGAAATCTTCGGTATTAGGATCCCACTAAAGACATAACTGTTCATGACCGTTCGGAATTGGCATTTAGCAGTAGATCCTGGTCTAGTGTAGCAAAACAGTAAGACCGCAGCGCTCCAAACCAAAACAGCCAAATGGTAGAGCGCTGCTCACTGGTACCAGAGTTCGTGGGTTCGAATCCCGATGATTGCACGGGTGTTCGGAGCCGTTCAGAATCGGCTTTATACAGTAGGTCCGGTTTCATTAGCTCTCGTGTAGCAAAATGATAGACCGTAGCGCAACAAACCAAGTGGATAGAAGCCAGCGTGATGCGAACCCGAGAAATCGAGTCATGACAGACAGCGCACTACCGATTCGGTCCTCCACTTGTCGGGAGGTCGGCAGTTGGTAGATAGGTATAGGATCAGGCGCAAATAAAATCCACACTCTTGAGGATGATCCAAATGGGAATTCTCCTCCGTTTCATTTCCGAAAAATCTTTTAAGATAGATGCTTCAAACGCCACTTTACAGACTAGAAATTTTCAGGGATTTGATAAGTCAAATGTTTCTCTCGAAGGCTCATCCGCAGTTAGTAAAAATGCTCCCAGTGAAAGATGAAGGTTTGGAGTGCTACGGTCTACTTTTTGCAACACGAGGGCTAATGAGACCGGGACCTACAGCTTAAAGCCGATTCCGAACGGCTACGAACATCCATGCCTCAGTGGGATTCGAACCCACGAACTCCGGTTCCGAAGGCCAGCACCCTAACCAATCGGCCATCGTTCGGCTCCCAGTGAAAGAAAAAAAAATTGTATACTACAGTGGCGAACGCAGAATTTTTTCAAGGGGGGGGGGAGTTCATAATTTTCAAGAGGCGGTTCATAATTCTAAAAAATAATAGCCCGCATAATTTCTACTAAAATTTTATTTTTGCCATTTTTTTCTGAGGTAGAGGGTGGGGCGAACGATGGCCGAATGGTTAGGGCACTGACCTTCGGATCCGGAGTTCGTGGGTTCGAGTCCCACTGGGGCATGGATGTTCGTAGCCGTTTGGAATCGGCTTTAAGCAGTAGGTCCCGGTCTCATTAGCCCTCGTGTTGCAAAAAAGTAGACCGTAGTGCTCCCAACCAACCAATCAAGGAGGGGGGGGGGGGTTAAACCCCTAACCCTCCCCCTTGCGTACGCCCCTAGTTATACTATGTTTTTAAAATTTTTCATAAAGTGTAAAACTTTTATTCCTCTCTTTATAGTGTGTATATATATATATATATATATTGTTCAAGGATTTGAGACTTATATGTGTTTTTTTCTCTTTCATGCAGGATCCATCAGTTTCAGTGATACTCCCAGAGTACAGCATGCACCAGAAGGAGAGAATGGTGTTGTTATTTGTAATATAAGATCCGATTCTCATCCAGTCGTCACTTGGTATTTCAAAGGCCGACAAATTAAGAAGAGTAAGATACTATATTGATTACTTTGATATTTTATCTGTAACCACAGACTTAAAATCTTTAACAATGTGCATTAAAGGTTATTAGATGTATTTCCATGTTAAGCTCAAAACTCATACTATGAAAACTAATACTGATCTATAAGTCAAGAATATAAATTTGCATATATTATCTATTTATCTGAATAAATTTAATTTTTACATTAATATATTTGTGTTATTTCAATTAAAAACTTTTACTTTTAAGTAAATTTATGGTTGTCCCATTCATCTGAGATTAGATTTACTCTAATTTCTCTTATATTAAAAAAAAAAATGTGGTAAAACAACATAAAATCTTTACTTTTAAGTAACTTTATGGTTGTCCCATTTATCTGTGTTTAAATTTACTCTAATTGCTCTTATATTAAAAAAAATGTGGTAAAGCAACATAAAAACTTTACTTTTAAGTAACTTTATGGTTGTCCCATTTATCTGTGATTGGATTTACTCTAATTGCTCTTATATTAAAAAAAATGTGGTAAAACGACATAAAAACTTTCCTTTTAAGTAACTTTATGGTTGTCCTATTTATCTGTGGTTAAATTTACTCTAATTGCTCTTATATTAAAAAAAATGTGATAAAGCAACATAAAAACTTTCCTTTTAAGTAACTTTATGGTTGTCCCATTTATCTGTGGTTAAATTTACTCTAATTGCTCTTATATTAAAAAAAAGTGTGGTAAAGCAATAATATTTTTCCCTATAGTGATTTGTAGTCACATTCCACAGATTCCAAAAGCTCTTTTATTAGTCTTATTTATTTAATGAGGTTTTATCATAGAAAAGTGGTTCCCATACTCCACAGACATTTTCTCTTAGCAAACAAACACCTTGTCATCAACCCCCAAGGGAAAAAATCTTTATAGAACCACATAGTAAGAATGTTATCATTTTGACTTTGATATCTGTAACAGTAAAAATAAATCATAAATAAAATATTTTGATCTTTAAAGTAATATTTATTGAAACAATTACCTTGTGTTTTAAATTACAAAAACATTATTTTTCAATACTATATATATATATATATATATATATATATATATATATATATATATATATATATATATATATATATATATATATATATATATATGTGTGTGTGTGTGTGTGTGTGTATATGTATGTATATAGTATGTATATATATATATGTACGTATGTATGTATGTATATATATATATATATATGTGTATATATATGTGTGTATATATATGTACGTATGTATGTATGTATATATATATATATATATGTGTGTGTGTATATATATATATTTATATATATGCATATACGTATGTATGTATATATATATATATATGTGTGTATGTATATGTGTGTATGTGTGTATATATATTTATATATATATACATATATGTATATATATATATATGTGTGTGTGTATATATGTGTGTATATATGTATATATATATATATATATATGTGTGTGTGTGGGTGTATATATATATATATATATATATATATATGTGTGTGTGTGTGTGTGTGTGTGTGTATATGTATATGTATATATATATATATATGTGTGTGTGTGTGTGTATATGTATATATATGGATGTATATATATATATATATATATATATGTGTGTGTGTGTGTGTGTGTGTGTATATATTTATATATATATGCATATATGTATATATGTATATGTATATATATATATATATATATATATATATATATATATATATATATATATATGAAGCAGAATTGCATTTAAACCACTGGGGTCCTCAGAAACCACTGTTGTGCAACACAATAGCTATAATATATATAGTATATATGTATACATATAAAGACATATGTGTGTATGTATGTATATATAGAGAGAGATTGATAGATAAGATTAATGTATATACATTTTGGTCTTTGCAATATGTGGCATATTACCTATCTCAGTTTAATTTTTATCAGTAGTAACATAATTTAAATTGTTTATATAGAACTACTTTTCCCCAAGCTAATTTTTATGGAGTTTATTTTCTGCTTGTGTATATTATAAAAGTATACAGGGGTTTAAAAGAGATAAGTTATCTTTCAAATACATATCCTATTATTATGTTACTGTCATTTATACTTTTTATTCACAATATGAAATGCATTTATTTTATAATTTGGATAGGCGCGAAGCACCAAATTTTGGATAATCACAGTCTGAAGATATTTAATCTGAGCCGCAATGATGCAGGTGAATACAAGTGCAAAGTTATTCTTATTACTTCTCTTGCCATTCAAATTGGAAACATTTTGATTGAAAAATTGCTCTATGATTAAACTTAGGTATGTAGATACAACAATTTATTTTTATGTATGTGAGTTTATTAACACTTATAAAGTAAGTTTATAGTTTTTTTATGATAAAATTCCTGTAATTTCTCTAAAGGCATATATTTTATTTGTATGTACTTCAGAAGTTTTATTCATATATACTTTAACAAAAACTTTTTAAAGTCATGGAAAATGATCTGTTAAATCAGAGAAAGTCATGAAAAGTCATGGATTTGAAAAATTTTATTTTGGCAGATACCCTGAATATAACACTATGTCAATATGATGTTTAACTCTATAATGTCGAGTCAATTTTGGCAGATATATATTAAAGAATATCTTAAATTGAAGTTATTATGTACTGACAGGGGAAAACAAATATGACATTTAAACAACTCTGAATATTTCAGCCTGCCCTCATTAATAATCAAATGTCATTTAAAATAGGATATCATTTATAAAAATTAAAAAGTTCATGATTAAAGATTCATTTGGCATCACATGTAAGTACAGTCCTGTGAAGTGAAGTGTTGCACAATACATCAATTTGTTATAATTTCAGTCAAAAGCTGCAGTAACTTAATTAGCAAAATCATTGATCTCATAACCAGAAGGGGCAAGTCGTCATATGTCATCAAGAAGTGTTATATTATATTTTATTTTTTAATGTTTCTGTGTTAAGATTGTTGTGCTGCTAAGTTTCTTCTTCAACTTCTTCCTTCCATGAATAAATGAAATATTTAAGATATATATGATGTAGCAACAATTTTATATAGAGCTGCAGTAGCAGCTCAGTCGGCAAAGGCATTTGTCTCATGATTGGAGAATTATGGGATCAAGGCCCAAGCTGGCCAAAGATACACACATAAAAATAATGTTCAAAATGATAAAACAAAAGTAAAGATACTTTATAGAATTGCCATCTACCTTTGTTGAAGAGGAAAACTCATTCCAAGACAATATAAAAATCTTTTGATCTTCTTTTTTCTCAAAGAAAGGTGCTTGGCATTAATAGGTTAAAACTATAGTAATTGCCCTTGGATTCTCAATAATTATTCAGGGTTACTGGAGCCATTCATCTTCCTCCAGAAAGAGCAAAGTTGTAGATCATATTGCTGCACTTGGTATAATAACAGACATGAGGGTCCATGTTGCAAATGTAGGCGATCTTACATGCAGCATTAAAAAAATAAAACCATATGGATGTGTCATCCTGTATATAACTAAAACTTTTCTCCAAAATCTGGCCATACCTAGGACTTAAGATCTTTGATGTAACAATATACTTTAATATAAAAATAGGGATGTTTTTCATTTGTAAGATAATTATAATGAAATTTGATACCTATTAACCCTTTTGAGGGCCATTTATTCCTCTTTTAAATTCTTCTTTTTTTCCCTTAAACAATAGCATTAAGAAAGTGTGTTTTATTTTGTTAAATTTTATGTTTATATTTAAATTCTAGAGATGGGAAGTATATTTGCGTTGGAAAGATAAAAATTGCAATGCCTGAGAGTATATCCCATTCTGTATATATATATTACAACGTCATGGGATCCTCGGGTAGCGAAGTGGTTATGACATGACGTACAGTTTGGAAACAATAACAACATTTATTCTTGATTAAAATAGAGTATATACAAATTTTCTGAATGGAAATCACAGGGCTCAGGCGGGCTGGTTAAAAAAAAAAAAAAAATCTGCAGACAGGTGCCAACAGATACTGTTGTATATGTGTACAACTGGTTCTCCTTGAGTCCTACATAAAGCTAGAGAAAAAGCTCTCCAAAAAAACCAAACACCACAAAACAAACCTCTGTTCCTTCTCTCGTCCTGGGAACTCTCCGGCGAAAAACTCGTGCCACCTGACGTCACCTTTCACCTCTTCCCATTGGCTTTTTCTTTCCACGTCGCTGTCCTGGTAGCTTCTGATTGGCTCCTTCAGTGGTGCCTCACTGTCTGACATCTCGTTGTCCCATCCGTCCTTCCTATTCACCTTGGACATCTCAAGGCATGGTTGAAGCAACAACCTTTTGTAATGGAGTGTCTAAAACCCAGACAGAGTGTTGCCCTGCCCTGGGCTTTAGCAAAACCTCTTTGTGAAACCAATGGGGTGTAGCGACGTCACAATATATATATATATATATATAGCAAGTACTTGGGCCACTATGCTACATTTTCTACATTGTAAGTAGTTGATAAGTAGCAATATTACTCAATGCTTACAAAATTTTGATAATGTTTCAGCTGAAAGAGTAAATTGTTTTTCAATTGAGCAATTTCAGAGTCATTATTACATTGTTAGTAAAAACTTTTCATGCCTCAATACAACTATTTGCAAAAGAATTTTTAAAAAAATTTAAAGTGTAGCATATTTTTATTAAAATTAATTTCTTCTAATTATATGTGCTTCAAATTATAGATAGTCCAGAAATTGTTGGAGAACAAAGAATCAACCATTATGCTCGAATAGGTACTGAAATTCAATTACCCTGCACTGTTACTGCAGATCCTGATCCCATGTTCCAGTGGCTTAGAGATGAAATGATTATATACAATGGCACTAAGGGTTACTTAATATTCGATACTGTTAATAGTAGTGCTTTACAGGTATGTATATTTTTTTACCTTCTAACATTGATTTCCAGAGTATAACTGTCTATTCTTTTTGCCTATTTTTTTAGCATTATTTTATTAAAGTGGCATCATTTATTTTGAATCTATAGAATTCTTAAATTTGATGCTGAAATTCAGGCCAATAATCTTGTTTCTGCAGGGTTACTAAACTTTGAAATTTACAGTAATTGCCCTTTTAGTTGATTCTCATTGCAGCTATTTTAGCTCATACCTTCAATACTGCTTATGGCTCTTCTCAAAAAGGGGTTAAAATGATTATGAGTCAGTTTAATTCTTTTGGTTAAAAGATCATTTTTGAGGGAATTCTTAACCACCATGGTGTGTTGCATTATAAGGAAGAGCTAACTTGCCAAAATGGTGTTTTAAAAATGAACAATTGCCTTTTCCTGTCTAACCAGGCTTGTTAGTCATTACAGCACTCATTTGGTATTTTGTCATGGATGTTGAAAGATGTACAAAAAAAGTTTAGAACATATTATTTCTTCCAATCCCATGAATCTTTCTCAAGCAGTATTTACTGCAATTTTTAGACTTTCAACAGGTTAAAACTTTTGCTGCAATTTCCACATTAAATAACCAAGAACATAATTAAGAGGCCATGAGATAAAAAAGATAAAAATTTGGAAATAAAATTGTTGAGTTCATTCAGACAATCCATATGTGGCATTTCTCCCCAAAACATTTTACTTTCACTTATATAGTACTGTGAGGGTGCAAGCAACCCAACCAATCAGAATGTTAAGATTAATCGCATGAGTGAAACTACTAGAAGTGACACTGTGTCAAGGAAACTATGAAGGAATTATATAAGAATAGTTAAGCTAGAAATTAATTTTATTGTTGTCAAAGTTGCCAAAGATTTACCACAAATGAAAAGCAAAAACATTCTGCAAAAGGTTGTAATTGTAGGGATTATGTTGCCAGAAATGTATTTTAGAATACAGTTATAATTAAATTGGTTAGTTTTGGTTATTTATATACATATATATATATATATATATATATATATATATTATTAGTTTTATCTTAACACTAGAATTACGATGGTCTTTGTATACCTAGAATTAAGGCGGGTGTCATTTTGACCCCTTGATAAGATATCAGCATATTTCTCTATATAATATAATATATTTGTGAAAAATAAATTAAAATAACGCAAATTATGACAACTACAGTTTGTTTTTAAAAATATACAGACTTTGCAGGTATGTAGGATCAATTAAACGATTTACTACGTTCTCTCCTAAACTTTGATCACTTTGTCTCATTTCATCTTTTCCTAAATATGGAAATCCATTTAATAAGTATTTTGTCCAACATCTACTTCTAGCCAAAATTCTATTCCGAATTTATCGAGCATGTTAGGCAAAAATGTATCAGTTTTGCACTTAAACAATTATTTTCGTTTTGGACTTAAACAATTATTTTCAATTTTTAGTTGAGTCTGGAAAGTCACGAACAGCTTGGTGAATATATCTGTCGAGCTAGTAATGCTCTTGGCCAGGAAGAGGTTATAGTTGTTTTGAAAGAGGGAGGTAAGTGCCAGTCTGACTGTTTGATTTTGTTATAAAAAAATTTTGTGTTTGTGGAAAAATAATTTGGTTATAATTCAAACTCATTAAGTTATTTAAAAAAAGTAAAGGAACTATTTCCTGATTTTGTTTTGCAACCTGGAGAAAACTGTCAAATCATTAATCTTTGAGATACAAAGCACAATTATTTATAACTAATATACAAACCATATTTTGATGCTTGGATGTCCTAAATCAAAGTTGCTAGTTAATTATCGTAATATATATCATGATTAGTAGTTTATACTAGCAGTATTCAAAGTGCACCCCAACAGCAAGTTAAATTGCCATGATATCCAAAAAAAGCCTGTAATTCTAACCCCATCTGATAATCACATAGCAAAAACTTGCAGAAGATACATATTGATAAACTATACCATAAGCTTGTTATGAAATTATCGATAAATTTTTTGTATAATTTTGATTGTAAAATATTTTTGTATGATTTATATGTGGTAACAGCAGTTTGGGCCCCATTTTGCTTAGAAAAGCATTCAGGCATTCTCCTGTAATATTCTTCTTGCACTACTGCTTAGAGCAAGCTAGGACAATCCAAGTTTTTTGTCATAGTTTATCATGGGCTATGTGCTTCCAATTAGTAACCTTAAATATTTATGTCTTTTACAACATCATCAAGCCATCTGATTCCTTGTTTCCTTGTAATCCAGGATTGTTGAGAGTTAATACGAGGCGCATCCAGAAAGTAAGTTTCCCTATTTAAAAGAAAGAAAGAAATCACACTTTCACAGACATATTTATTGGCAACAAGTACAGCAATGTTTCAGCTATTTTTCAACATAGTCACCAACAGAATTGAGACACTTGTGGTATTGGGGGATCAACTTTTGTATACCTCTGTCATAGAACTCTGCCTCCTATGTATGGAACCTGTCTTCCTGTCCCAGAACACTGTGAACATCCGTTTCAATACTGACAGCGTCTGTTTGAATTTGGTCCTGACCGAAGATCCACTCTGATGCCAATGCATTGACTGCTGCTTGGTTTCCGAGGTAAAGTGCAAAATCCAAGTCTCATTGCCAGTGATGATCCCGTCCAGGAGAGTTGCTGTCGTGATACCATAGCAGAAATGTCAGTGCTGCTTAAGCATTGAATTTCTGTTAGGGTGTCAGTTTCACTCATAGACCTGACAGAGCTGAAGATAAAATTTCATTGGCACATGCTTTGTGCATTCAAGATCACTTGAGCAGCCTTTGCAGGCGCAGAAGGAATTATGTTTCCATTTTTGGACCACTGCTACCCGCTACTGGCACGAATCAATTGTCCAGTTGGCTATGATTAATGTCATATTTGTTATGCACGCACAATTGACACCTATATTAATTTTTTAAAAAAAACACAGAAATTACTTTCTGTGCACCTCGTAGCTGAGTGCGGTTGTTATCCTCTGATCTAAATAAATATCCAAGGTACCTTCTTTGGCTTAATTTGATACCTAGTAGTATGGCAGACAATTTTTTTCCCTCAAAGTAGCAGATACTTAAAAGGTTATTCATTGAATCTATATGCTACATTTTATTATTTACTCTGTATCTAAGTCAGCCAGAGATTCTTCTGTTACTGCAGAGTCCTTCATGGAGCTTCCTTGGTCAGGAGGTATTGAAAGTCTACAGGCTAAATGAGAAAATGACTTTCTTTTTGTATTTCGTTTTCTTTTTGTGTACGTCAATTTCAATTGTTCACTGCTATTTTTTTAATTGTATTTTTGACACAATATTAAATTTGCAACAATAACTAGTGAAATATTGCTGGTCTATGCATATGGAAACAAATCACATTGTTCTTCAAATGGTTTGAGGAGAATTTCTTTTATTGAAGTTCTAAAGATTTTTTTTCTTCTAGGACCTCCTCACCCACCTACAATATCTGTAAAGAAAGAAGAAGAAGGTGTTCTGATACTCAACATTGAATCTAAACCAAATATGGAGGATGAAGAAGAACTCAAGACCACAGGCTTTAGAGTTCAGTTTAAATTAACCACAGATTCTTGGGATTCAGCAAATACTCAAGACTTCAAAATAGGTTAGGTTTACATTGATTTATGCATTCTGTGTAAATAACCATGATGAAAATACTGGAAATACTTTACATTATTATACAATAGTATATAAATAAATTTATTTTTATGAATCAAAATTTTTAACCTATGTGATTGGAAATGAAGTAATTTTAGTTTTATACTTCTACTTTTTGAAATAGAAACCACATTGGCTGGTTAGACCCTTGATTTTTTAAGAAAAAATCAAAATACTTTGCCCTGGTACACAAAATAATTTCTGCCTGCAGCCTTGGTTTTTATTAAATGTGAAAATATTTTCTTTGGTACTAAATTTACATAGTTTTACAATAATTTGTCTTCAGAAAAACTGATGCTTCCTCATAACTATATTCTGGTAGGTTATTGTCTACAAACTATAAAAGTATATCTGATTTAAAAAATTTAAAAAAAAAAGAATGTAGTATGTGTTATATAATTATTTTTAGCATTTCAAAATATTTGTCCATTTTTTTAAACAAAAATTTTGATATAATATTAAATATATTTTAAACATACAAAAAAACATACATCACCTACAAAGTATTTCAAATACTTTTTATAATTTTAATATAAATTTTTAATGGTATTTAAAATTAATCTTTTTATTTTCACTAGTACCTTGTGATTTAATATTTTTGCATATGATTATTAAAAGGATGTCAATCATGTATTTATTTACATTAACAAATTTACATGTCTGTCTCGGAAAAGGGCGGCCCCGCCTTCCTAAACAATGGGGGATGAGGCTTAAGTTTTTTTTTTCTGACTTCTTATATGCGCTGCACACAATTCCTCTGCTTAAAGTTGCCGTTTTGCTTACCCACGGAGTCACCGAAAAAATTTCACAAAAGACCATTGTTGTGAGTAAGAGCTGCGAGGGGCAAAAAAATAAGTCGTGGTAACAGTAAATGGACACGAAGAGACAAATAAAGAGACACAAACACCTTTTCGAGTCGACGGGCTATTTATTTCACCAGTTACACAGTTTTCTTCTTCTTTCCCAAAACACTGGCAGAGCCATCTTCCTCAATTGTCTCGTACCAAAGTAGGACGTCTTGAACGAATATTCGAAAAATGTATTATTAGCATTAAACACTAAAAATAGAAAGTGTTTGCTTATGCAATGGTTTAAATAAAAACCTTTTTGGATTTTCATTTTTATTCAACTAATTAAATTTTTTTTTCATTATAGGTGAATCCTTCATGTTGAAAAATGTGAGTTTTAACTCCGAGTATATCATTCGTGCTGCAGGCCACAATCTTGCAGGTTATGGAGATTATTCTGAAGAATTGTCTCATAAAACTCTTTCCCTTCAAACAGCATCGGTTGTAGCAAGTGCTTCTGGTATTGTAGCATCATCACTAGTACTTTTCACCTCCATAGTGTTCTTCCGTTTGTTTTAATAACGGGAATTTTTTGGAAATTATCAAGAGAAAACGATCATCTTCTTTCAAATTAAATTATCCCTGAGGCTGGGAATTTATATTATAAGGTCTGAATTGAAGTATATTTCTTTGAACACAGGATCAATTTATTAAAAGTATTTTCAACAAGGGACAACTGCATCGCTGACTGTGTGACAAATCATCATCACTTTTTCTGAGTGGTTTTATGACTTGTCATCCGATTGTAACATATTTGCATTGAAATATACATATTCAACTGCATATATGGTTTGGAAATTTCTGTAAGTGTAAAAGAATGTGCTTAAGTGATTATATGTGATGAACTTTAATTTATAATAAATTTGGAAGTGAATTATTCAAAATTTAGAAATTGCTCCAGCCACTAGGGATAGTAATTTTAGTTAACAGAAATTTCATCTTTCTTAAAGAGACTGCTTTTTTCAAGGAAATGTACGTGCTTTGATGCTTCACATTTAAATTGAGATGAGCACTCATCAAGAATTGAGTTGTATTTTTATATTCCAGTTGCTTACAAACGTCATTCGGATGCTCAAAAAAGGGGGAAGAAAATTTTTCAGCTCTGTAGTTTGGAACGATTGCTGCTGATTCCAACAAAATATTTTTAATTGCTTAAAATATAATCCATTTAACACTGCCATTAATAAAACTTTCAAAAGGGGTTAACTTCAGTTTGACAAATACTGGTGGAATTCTTGCAATTTTACTAAATATTTGTTACAGCTTAGAATAGTTATATTGTTACCAGGTTGCAAAATTATGAAAAATGAATTGTTTACAGAATATCAGTTTCGGGAGATCTGTGTATCTGACAGCTTAAAAAGATACTAAATATCATTTTATTGTAGGTTAATAAAAATTTCACTGAATCACTGTTATTTATATCTTCTTTATGCTTTTTATATGATGCATTTTACTTAAAACATCACAGCAAAAATAAAAGTCAACATAGCTTAATTTCCAGTCATTTTTTCTCCCACTCATTATGTATTTTTTAGAGTCAGCTGGAAGGATTGAGTTCAGATCTGTAAAATCATTTTCAGTGTTGAGAAATCATATGTACATTTTTAATGAGACCTATGTATAGTTAAAAGTGATGTATATATAATTTCTTATTTTGTATTTTCTTTTGTGCATATTTCTTATTGATGTGTATGGTCTTGTTATTTTGTAAGTTATCGGCAAGCTTCATTCTCGTATCTTCATCCAAGTCAACATAGCTTAATTTCCAGTCATTTTTTCTCCAAAATGTATTTAATAAGTCTGACTTAAGCGATTGAATTTCAGATCTGTGTAAATCATTTTCATTAGGCACTTGAAATTTCTTACATTTTTAATGTATTAGTTAAAAGTGATGTGCATATATAAAATCTTTTTTTTGTATTTTCTTTCTTACAATTGTCATTTTTTTAGGGTTTCTTTTTTTTATCGTAGTTTAGATGGTATTTGTTTTCTTCTTATCCTAAGTGATACATCTCTAATTCCATCATTTTTTGTGAGGGACCAGAAAAGGTATGGTTCCAATAAGTCTGACTTAAGCTGTGAATTTGAATTTACACTACAGTCAGACTGATTCACACAGGTCATTTTGATTAGGCACTTGAAATTTCTTCCTTTAATTTTCCAGTACGTATAACTGAAATTCCCAGAAATTATATTTTTAAATTGTGTGTTCATTTTTTTTTTTTTTTTTTTTTTTTTTATGACATACATAAATTGTCATTTTTAGTCACAGTAAAATTTCTTTCTTTTTCAGGAATGTTCCTCTTTTTTTCTTCTCCATCAATAAAAAAAAAAAAATTTTACATTTTTTTTTTATCATTTCTATAATAGAAAAAAAACTTATCCATTGATTGTAATTTATTCTAATAAACTAATATTTATTTGTCCTTAATATAGTTTATTGTGAAAATTATTTTTCTTTAATAAATTTGTGATTTGTAACTGAATATATTTTGTTCAAATTCTTGACCCTTGTATAGAAATTTTTAAATTGTGTATCTTTCATTTTTTATTTCCTTTTTTTTCCTTTAATTTATCTTTTATTTTTGAAAACAATAATGCATTCAAAAATTTATGTATTTTGTATATTGTTTTCATTTTTAAAACCTTTTTGTATTCCCTTCTAATGTGCCATCTGTATTAAAAAGTAAAATGACAGTATTCAATTTTTTATCATGCTCTTCCATTCAATAAATAAGCATTTCATCTAAGAGATTAAAAAAAAAAAAAAGATTAAATTCATGTAATTTGGTTTGTCTACTTATCATAGTTCATAAAGAAATAAAATGCATTTAGTAATTCAAATGATTAATTTTTCCATGTAGATTTTGATATGTGTGATGTAACTGTATTTAATTTTGTTGAAATTAGTCAGGTTTTCAAATATTTGATTGAACCACATGTTTCAATAGCTAGTTATAAATAATGGATCTATGTAATTTATAAATAAGGTAACCTAATTTCTTATAACCATTTATCATAATGTACTATTCTGATGTTTCGCTCAAAAGTCTTGAATAATGCATTCAAAATAGTTTAGTGTATTTTCAGGTATATTGTAAAAAGTTCACTGATTGTGAATAAAAACACTTTTAAATAATTATTCATTTTATAATAATTAAAAATTCTAATGTGTATTATTTACCCATGCAATTTAAAAATGCATTTTTTTTTTAATTTTTTATTCTATTTTTTGAATAATAAATTTTTTTAATATATTTTCATTATTCATTTGTAATCCTTCATTTTGGTTTTCTACTTATCATAGTTTCTATATAAGAAACTTTGATATAATTCTATAGAATTTCAAGAATTTGATGTAAATTTATTCACAAGTTGTATGAATATTTTTATAGTAGTATAGATGGAAAGACTGTAAACTGTATGTTAATGGTGTTGTTGAAATTAGTCAGGTTTTTACAATATTTTCTTTAAATATCATCTGACATTCATCTAAATTTTATTAATTCTTTTAAGCATTTAAAATGCTTTCTCTTATTGTTTGTAAAAAATTGATGACTTGTCTCTGTTTTCATTATTCTTCTTTTTATTGTAATATCTTTTTATAATAATATTATTATTATTTTTTTTATAACTCTTTACACATAACTCTTCTTTACATCAGGGTTCAGCAAACTATTTCAGGACTGCACAAAATTGTTAATAAAGCTTGCAAACAGTGGCGTGCGGTAGGTTTTCATGCAGGGTGTGCAGATAACATGAATTTTCCAATAAATTTTTAATTATTGAGACACATGAGTTCTCCATTCTGAAATGGGTTATTTATTATGAATATAAATTTAAAGAATACAATAAATAAAATATTTACCTACGAGTAGTCAAGTTATAACTATAAAAACAGCTAAACTTATAAGAATTCTACTAGCACTGAAGCAAAAATCATGTCTTTTGTTGTATGGTATCATATCCGCGTCGGAAAAGCAATGCTTCAGGCTTCCACGAAAAACTTATATGATCAGCAAACGTAACACCACATGACGCCCACCGCTATGGTGCCTCATCCGGATGTCCATTGGTGCCGACAAACTGAACGTCTATTCCACATGCAGAGGATTTCACTGCACGCTGGCACAATAGAGCGAATTGTTTCTTGTTCCGTCAGTGGATTAAATTATATTTATTAATTGCTTTTAACATTTGGAAATCATATATTCGGAGAAAAACATCTTGACAATTTTTAAAAACAAAACCAGGTATATGGTATCACAGGTATAACTTATATGCTGTCTGTAAGACACAATGAATGGTAAAATTTGGAATGTCCTGTTAAAATTTGTTTCTTTAAAACAAAACAACATTGTTTTTCAGCTAATTTTTTCAATAAATAGAATACATCACCTAAATTACTTTACCACACTAAAACATTTCACTTTATATTGATGAAATACTTCTTTTATATTTCCATGAAAACAAAATCTTACAATATATAAATTTAAACATTAACTGTCTGCAAAATCGCATGGCCAGTTAATCAGTTAATTTAAAAAAAAAAAAAGTCGCCGCTCTATTACAATGCTTAATAAACCGTACCTTCGAATGATTCTGAATTCCAAGTGAAGGAAAAATAGCTGCACTTGCCTCAGTGCCATAGTATGCTGTTCTTCTCCAGTAGCCCATATATATATAAAATGTGATTTTCAATTTAGTGCATTCACATCAGAACTTCCTATGTTCGTTTGCACGCTACGTGGTGCAGCACCTAGTACTGCATGTACTGCTGGAATACAAGCAAGCAAATCAACATAATATTTGAATATATTATAAATATTTATTATATACCATATAAAGATAGGTAGACATAGGTGCGGAAAATTATTGTCCCTCATAATTTTGCCTGGGTGTGCAGTGCACACTCTGCACGTATGGAGCGCACACCACTGCTTGCAAACTTGAAAGGGTATTGCTTTTACAGGGTTTTTCTTCTCCTAAAAAGGGGGGGAGGCTGTTAGGAGATAATATATTTACATTATATGATATTACATAAATTATATTGATACTTAACAAAACAAAAACAGGGTGTTCAGGGGAACTACTATTTAGAAATTCTGCTATATACAGGGTATCTGCCAAAATAAGATTTTTCAAATTCATGACTTTTCATAACTTTCCCTGATTTAGCAGATCATTTTCCATGACTTTAAAAAGCTTTCATTAAAGTATATATAAATAAAACTTCTGACGTACATACAAATGAAATATATGATTTTAGAGAAATTACAGGAATTTTATCATAAAAAAAACTATAAACTTACTTTATAAGTGTTAATAAAGTCACATGCATAAAAAATAAATTGTTGTATCTACATACCTCAGTTTTATCATGTAGCAATTTTTCCATCAAAATGTTTCCAATTTGAATTCAGGGTACTTTGGTATTATTCAGGTGACCATGAATAATAGCCAAATATAATCCTATAATGTTTATATACAATATCCCTAGAGATAAACTTATATTTTGTGCAAAAATCTTAACTAATTTTTATTAAAAAATAATTATTATAGTAATAAAATTTTAATCTACAATTTAAGAAAAAACCAGAATAATATACATTTACCCACCCATTAAGGTTTCTTGCTTTGAGTTTCCTTGGTGAACGAATTTTACTTGGAAATATGGTCAATAGGATAATACATAAATACCAAACTCAGTAACTTCAGCCAAATGACAAGTAAAAATAAAATTAAACAATTCAATGCATTTTTTTAATCGGTAGTTTAGCAGATCCATGATTTTCCATGACTTTTACTCATTTTACTTGAAAAATCAGGACTTTCCATTACAAAATTAATCCATTGTCTAAATCCATGATTTTCCATGACTTTCCAGGTGCGCAGAAACCATGTATATATATATTTATTTCTTATGATTTGCAAGTTCTTCCCTGATAAATTCACACTATTTCTTTCAATTGTTTTATAAAACTAGTTTTGGATATAAATTTAAATTTAAATAAAGTTATAAATTGTAATATAAGCAAATAAAATCCTAATGCATATAACTAAGAAATATTCTTTTTCATATTCAAAATAACTTGAGAATAATAATTTTAAACCTGTTAATGCTTAAAATAATTATTAAAAAACTGTGACAGGTTGTGCAGTTCTGCTTTTTCACATATAATTTGTATTTAAATAATGCATTATAATATAATAATTAAAAATTGTGTATTGTTATTGTTAAGATTCAACTTTATGATATCATTTATTTCCTTGTTAGCTTAATTAATTTGCTATTGTATAGCAATAATTGAAAATATTTTCATCACATAAAGTATAAAAAATTTTACATCCTCCCACTTCTGTTCTGAATTTTTCAAAGAAGTTGTTTGTATATTCTTTATAGATTTGCCATTCCTGTGAAGTCCAAATACTGTAATAAATTGTTTATCAATTAATAAAACAACTTATACCATATTAATTTTTTAAAACTTATAAAAAAAACAGGTAAACTATATATTCAATTTCTATATATGGTTAATTTTGTACTATATACAAGAAATCAAAATACTTAAAAATGAAATAAACCAATGAAAAGTTATTTAATGACAATATTACCTATCTAAAATCTTCACAGCTGTTTCTTTTGTACTACATTTACTGTTACAGATTTCTTTCTTTTTTTTTTTTTTTTTTTTTTAATTTAGATTCAAAAGTTTGTTTCAGATATGGTTTCTGTTGCCTTGGTTTGCAAATCAAGAAGTTTTCAATTATTTTATTTGTTATTCATGAACCAAAATATGTGGCTATTTTTGTAGCATATTCCAAAATCCATTCACTCTCTCACGCATTACTATGTGGAATCATTAAAATTAATAACATGAAATCTAAGAGTTTCTTAAATTAAAACAGTAAAATATCCATTACTGTTACAGAGGTGATTGTGACTATAAGTAAAAAACTCTGAAATTTATATCATTTGTAATCAAAAACCGAGACCTAAAAAAAAGTTAATTATATATAATAAATAATTGCAAGTTACTAGTATTAGATTTGATGTATCGTTAGTAAATTAAAACAGTAGCTACTTTAATTTTAGCAAATAAAATAAAAATCTTGCCTAACTTCTTTCAAAGAATCTCACTCTTATATGTTAACACATTGTATGTGGGACACATACTAGTACGTTCTCTGACGATTGATTGACATACGACTTGAGCACGTGTCACATACTAATACAGGTTAGTGTAACATGGTTTGTTTGTGGGTACAAAAATAACGGTATATACAAGAATACAAAGCCAACTTCTCTACTATATAGATTCTTGAAAAATTTAGACAAATAAAAACTAGTTTTTACATTAGTCGATGTGACTGATGTAAAATTAAATAATTTTCGATTTATTGAGATTTAACTGAATAACTAAATTTATGTGCAAAATGCCAGCTCCCAGTACAATTCCGTGGCAAAATGTACCTGCACATAATGTGTTAAGCAAATTAACCTTTTTAGAATTGGATTTTTAAATATCAAATACATTTTGTTTACTATAATTTTTTCTGGTACTATAAGCACTAGATTAAACTATAATTGGACACAGAAATAAAATATTAGCCCACAAACACCCACAAGAGTCCAAGAATGTGTCCTTGCAATGCTATGCTTATGCAAATCTAACAAATACCTGTTCAAAGGTCAAAGTTCAGCAAATCACCTCTTCTATTAACCCTTTAAAGGTCACCTATATAAGCTCTTTGGAATTTAATGAAATTAGTTTATAAATATTACCTATGAACCTTATAAAAGCAAAATGTATTAAAATTTTTCTTTACAATCCTTAGGTTTGAGAATATTGAGGGGGGTTCACTGACAAACCCACCCCCTTGTAGAGCGTGAACACTTTTTTAAAATTTAATTATATTGGAAGTACATTATATAAGTGTTCTTAAAAAGTATAATAAATAACTAGTTTAACGATTTATAAATGTTGTTTGAATAGATATTTTTGTTTGGGGTCATACGAGAAAAAATCAAATTACTAATTTTCCAGGTACATTAAGTTTAAATACATATATTTCAAAAGAAAAAAATAAATTAAGTGTAGTACTATCACTTATCGCAATTTTTAAATGTCAAAAACATAAAAAGCCATTCAATTTTCTCAAAAAAAAAATAGAGAACAAAATGTTTAACAGGAGGTTTCTCTGAGAAATCACTGTCCACTAAAGGGTTAAAAAATGCTATTTATGAATTGGTGTAAAAACTTGAGAAAACTGTCCCACATGTACAATTTTTACACATTACTTTTTACCCAAGTTGGCAGGAAGGATATTGTTTAAATGACATCCAGAAAGACATTTTGCTACCAAATATAAATTTATTAGTTCTAAACTTTCAGTAACAACATTTCATGGAGAATAAAAGTTATTTAAAATTGCACACTACATTTTTTTTTCTTCCAACAAAACTATGTATATATATATTTAAGAATTGCAACATGATTGTTAATATATAGATTTTTCAATATAATTACACAATAATATAAAAGTTTTAAAATTAACAAATTACATACCATATAAAAGTTCATTTTATGATTAAAAAATATTTTACTATAAAACTTTATATAAAATACTTTGAAGGACAAACAAGTAATGTTAAAAATTTCATCATTTTAAAAACTTTTTACCTAAAAGATATGCAATTTGATTTTTATTTTGTATAAAATTGAAAATTTTTGAGTTGATATATCAGCCCTTTTAACTAACAAAGTAACTTACCAACCTAAACACAATATAAATAAAAATAAAAATCTAAGAACACAAATAAAAGATAAGAATTTGTACAGTACTCCTGCTCAATATATAAAAAAAACGGAAAGTACCAGTAATACTGTGTATTTTTCAGGATGAAAATATTATTTAGCACTTATGAAAAGCTGTTAAAGTTGCCCTTAAATTAATTATACATAAAATGAAAATCTAAAGTATCAACATTTTAAAATTTTCTAATATAAGCTCTAGCTTTACTTTCATATTGCTGTTACATTTTAAAGTACAGTGGTACCTCAACGTACGAGTGCCTCAACTTATGAATTTTTTTAGTTGAAATAGTTGTTCAGTCACTTTAAAACAAAAAAAAAATCATCAAAACAAAGGTATAATGAAAAATATACGTAAAAAAAAGTTTTTTAATGTATAGCACTAAATGTGAAACCAACATAAGCCACAGCTTTGAGTGATGTGCATTTTCAATATGAGAGAATTCAATGAACCAAACTGCAGTTTTTAAATGCATCTTAAAATAGGGCTGAACAGTGTCAGGAATTTAATATCATGATCTATCTCCAAATTAATATTGATACATCACAATACTGCTTTAAAGTAGGAGTGAATAGATATCCCTTCTTTACAAGATTAAAAGTATGGTATCAATTATAAAGCAAAAAAAAAAAATGTATAAAGCAGGGAATTAAGTTTTATAATATTTGCTTTATAACTGCATTCTTGCTTTTTTTAAATTTATGATATTTTGAGCAATCTATATGATTCTGAGCATTTATTTTGTATCTAGACTTTCACCAAAAACACCATAACTTCCCCAATATTAACAAAATATATGAATGAGCAAGCTATCAAGATATATCATCATGTACATATCACTGACTATTGCAATCAAGATATATCAACATGTGCACATGTCACGAACTATTGTGATCAAGCTATCTATAAATATCAATATCTGCACATATCACTGATTATTGCGATCAAGCAATGAATGTCAATATCTTTGATATATATCCTAATAGATAGAATCAGGACAATAATAAAGTCCATCATCATGAAACATAAATATCTGGTTTTTACCCTACTGTATGAATGCATTGGAATATATTACCAAAGACTCTTCACTGAGAAGTCATAAACTTCAAAAGTAGATTTTATGACTTGTGTTTACCAAGTACATGAGTAACTGTGCCAAGCAAATGCAGTAACAGGATAAAATATTGATTTTTATTCATATATAAACTGAATATTCAGAATTTCTTTTAGCGATCCACAACATTGTGTGCTGAGGAAAAATAGTATTGTTGATGGGGGGATATATTATTCACAGAGAAGAATTTTAAAAATTGTTATCACAATACTTAAAGAATATCAATATTTGACAATATATTGAACAATCCAGCCCTAATTTTAAATATGTTCATTTTTATGTTAAAAATCACATAAGAAAAAATAGGTATAATTGTTGGGAGATGCAGGAATTTATTTAATCTTAATTCATTTAAATAAAAACTATTAATATGATATACAAGTAAATTCCCCAATAAATTCAGTCACTGAACCAATTAAGCTGATATGTTAAAGTATCTACAGATTGTCTGACCACCAGTCTAAATGCAGTATTAAGCCAGATTATTACAGTATATTCTATTATAATGCAGTTTTAAGCAATATATTATTTATAAGTGCATTTTTCTTTAAAAATATGTTACAAAAATTGCAATAGCTTAATTCTTGGGAAGGGGGATAATATTTTGTTATGAAAAGTCCCAACCATTTTGTAAAATTCTAATATAATACAAGTGAGTATTATTATTTTGCAAAAATATAATACAAATGTCAAATTTCATTAATGTATAAGCCACTTTAAAATCTTTATGTTAAAAAGTTTTTTCAGTCTATAGAGAGAAGGGGAGGTTTGGTTTGGTTTGGAGCGCTACGGTTTACTGTTTTGCACACGAGGGCTAATGAGACCGTGACCTATTGCTTAAAGCCGATTCCGAACAGCTATGAACATCCATGCCATAGCGGGATTCGAACCCACGAACTCCGGTACCGATGATGAGCGCCCTAACCAATTGGCCAGTGTTCGGCAAGAGAAGGGGAGGAGTAACCCCCTTTGGGCACACCACTGAGTTAGAATGGATTAACAGCATTATATCGGTAAAATTGATCAATTACAAACTCTTATCACAAAACAAATAAAACTTGCATGTCAAGGCATCACTGTATAAGCAAACAAATTTTCACAAAAGCAAATAAAAACCTTTCCTTATCAAATAAAAAAAATTACATAAAACATTCATTACACAAATAAGAGGAACTTCCTATGAGATTTTTTTTTTTTAACTGAGCTGTTACATAAACCTTGACAGTAATATCTACTGCAAATGCAGTTTTGCACATACAATAATCTCAAAAGTCAGATGTTAAAAATATCACTAAAATACATGTATAAGATCCAATACAAAATGCATGCATAATTCTTTCAAGAAAATCATTTTTAGACATACGTGTAGCACATTTGTTCATTTTTTATTTATTATAAGCAGTTTTGTCACAATGTAAGCTCCATAAGGAATTCCCAAACTGTTATCAGAACTGACCATAGTGATGGGGTAGTTAAAATTTTGATTTCTTTAAATAAGAATGCTCTTTTCTATTTTTTCTTTCACAGATCACTGATAATTATCAAACACTTTTGTACAAAATGTATGCATTTTTTAAAAAATTTAATTTAATTCTTATTTATTTATTTTTAAGAACAGTAACACAATATCTCATTTAGATATAGTAAAAATCCAATATATCTAAATGAGATATAATATAGAATGATATTAAGTAGATAAATATAGGAAGATTTCATATCTGAATATTATTTGACTATTGGGCTCTCTAATTTTATAGTAACAAATAATTAAGCTGTGATTACGGTGTTAAGTTTTAATCAATTTGGAAGCTGTAAAACTTTAATTTTATTTTATAATTATTTTCATTAACTGATAATTACTTCCTCTACAATAAGGGTATTAAAAATAGAATAGCAAAAAAGAAGTAATTAAGAAATATTTAATCCAACAAACAATCGTGTTAATTCACATATTAAAAAAATGTTGAAATTCACAAAATATGTCAAGAAATTTGAGGTGGTATTAAAAAAATCGAGTCTCATGCATTTGATACATAAGCTGTCATCTGTAAATAATGTTGCACATATTAAAAAAGAAAAAAGGGTAATGAAAACTTAATCATTAATCATAACAAATTGACTACTAACTTAAATAACTTTATTTTTACTGTTAAATTTGCAAAAAAAAACAAAAATAAATTAAATGTTAAAAATGCAATTTAAATCCAAAATTAGGATTTAAACCAAATAAATCTGATTAATAAAATTTATTTTTAATTAAGATTTTAACCAACCCTGCTATATGGTAATCCCATAATTAAATAGTCAACATGCCGTCAGAGTTGTATGGGTAGGTATATAAAGTTAATATATATAAAGGTAATATAAAGTAAAGATAAGTAAAGTAAAGGTAATATAAAGGCAAGGTATAAAGGGTATATAAAGGTAAATACCCTCACTTTCGAAGGGACAAAAATGTATTTCATTTCAATAAAGAACAAAATATTTACATATTAATCAATACACACTATATTTTGTATTTAAAGTCATATTTAGTTAATTGACTGTAGCCTTTTAATTATTTTCAAAACATTTGGTACTATAGATCATTTAAGAAAATTTCTAAAAATCAATGCAATTTACCTTTCACGTATTCAATGCACTGACAAAAATTAAGTCATAAGAAAATAATGAAAATTTTAAGATTTTTTTTTATTATTTTCAATATCACCTCATCTAAAGCTTTTATAGTAGTTATTACAGTAAGCCATTATTTTGACAATTATAAAAATTTGAATTCTTTATCTTAAAAAAAAAAGTATTTTCAGAAATAATGTAAAAAAAATGTGCACACATTTTTTAAATCATCTCAATTTGCTTCATATTTTGAAGCTCCAAGCACCTCTGATTTTTTTTCAGGAGAATTGGTGTCAATGTCTAACTAAACTGGGTATTCTCGAATTCTAAGAGCATGGCTTTTACTAACCATTAGTCTATCAAGCAAGTTATCAGAGCAAAGTCAATAAGAATAAAGCTTATAGGCATATCAAGGTACACACTGAAATTAATGTCATAACTTAAAAGGAACTACATGAATACATTTTAAAATTATGCAATATTTTTTCATTTTCAGTACAACAGAAATAAAAAATACAAGAAAATTTAATGCATTCTGATAAGTCACCTTGATAAATTTGATAAGAGTTTGGGAATAACTTTTGAAATTTTATATTTTAATTTAATCCAAAAAGTTTTAAGGCACTGTAAGTAGTTTGTAAGGCTACTGCATCAGGTTTTAATTTATAGTAAGCTGCAAGCATCTCAATTGTTACAGGTAGTGAACATGGTTCGTTTCTTTGAAAAGTGCAATATCTATGCAGATAACTTAGGGACTTCTCTGTTAAAGTTTCTTTAATACTGGATGGAATTTGGCTGGCTCGTGTATTAGGGTACATGAAAGGTGAATCACTTTCAACTAACAAATGATCAAGAGGTATAAGGCAATCCTCTAGTATCTTTTTGAGTCCATCTTCTGATTTATCTTTCCAAACAGATCCTTGTGGAATAAAGAATTACAAATTAGGCCTTTTGAACAAATCGCAATCAAATGGTTTATTTGGGATTGAGGTACAAATGAAAAAAATTAAATTATTTAACATATTTAATATTTTACATAGTTATGCTAAAACAAATTAGGGATTATATAATACATGCTTTAGATCAGTAAACATTCATTAAATATTGCAGGTGAGCCTATAAAAATAAAATAAAAAAAACTACACATAACTCAAATCCTTCCATATGCCTAATATTAAAGTCCATCTTTTAGAAAAGCAGTTCACATGTGGCCCACAATACAAATTTTGCTGCAGTAATTAACCATTGAAAATAAGATTTTTTAGACATGTTTCAGTTTCATCTTTTTATGTCATTTTGGAATTGGTAGTTTGAAATGTAACTACAGTATATTTTAATATCTGATCAACTTAGATGATTGCCATAACACTTCAGAAGGTTTAATTTAAAAAAAAAAAAATCAGATTTGCATTATATATATATATATATATATATATATATATATATATATATATATATATATATATATATGTATATATATATATATATATATATATGTATATATTATATATATATATATATATATATATATATATATATATATATATATATATATAAAGGCATTTTTATAGCAGGCATTATAAAAAAATTACACCCAACACCGAAATGCAAAAAAGTTTATGCAACATAAAATTGTTGGAGTATTTCAGAAATTATTTTCCCTGCATATCAGGACTTCATTCACTCTTAAAAATGTGCAATCCAAATAAATTTAAAATAATTAGTTTGTTATTTTATGGTGTCGGACGTAAAAAAACATTTTCCGACACCAAAACTTTGAAACCAATACCTTATTTAAAATATACAATTTGTCAAATTAAATAATAATAATAATAATAAGATAATGCAATATCATTTGTTTATATTGCTTTTAGTCATTTAAATGATATGTAATTTATTTTTTTAAGTTAAAACTTTTGCCAGAAAATCTTTTTATATTTCATAATTCTATAAACATAGGTAAGTATTTAAAAAAATATTTTGATCAGTTAAAAATATTTTAACCCTTAGAAATTTTAATTTTTATGAGTAAATTTTGTCTAACTTTTACGTTTGACACCATGAAATGGTCCTCGTAATGTTTTTCTAATCTGTATAATCAAAGTTTGATAGCACCAAAACATTTCATGAAATGATTTGAAGAAAATTAGAAAGAGATTAAAATATTTAATAGTTGTAAAAACTATTTATTCTTAAATATTTATTAATGTATTCTCTCTCACACACACAAGAAGAAAAAAAAAAGAGTAAGCTCAGTTTCTATGATACATATAAAGATTATTATATCTTATTACTTACCTGTCAATCCAATGTAACACCCTAATTTCAAATATGCTTCTAATTCTTCAATTTTTCCAGAAAAAGAATGTATCACAATTTCAGGGAGATCTGGGTGTTTTCTTAAAATTTCCACCAAATCTTTATGAGCTTCTTTCTCAAATACAATGATAGGCTTTTTCAAATTAATGGCAATTTTTAACTAAATAAAATATGTAAAACTGTAATTCTTAAAATCAAATTCTATAGCACAAAAAATAAAAATTCTGAATTTGAAATTGCATACATTTATTTATATTACATAAAAAGAAAAAAATGAATAAATGAAAACAGAAACTTCATTAACTTTCACTTTTATTGCAAGACAACAACTTTAATTTACTTAAAGCGAAAATACAGACACAATCCTTAGATAATAAGATGAAAAGTAAGCATGACAATACAAACTAAATGGAAGTTGCTATATCATAATATATATAAAAGTTTGATAAAGCAGTCATTATTTCAAAGCACAGTTTTTTGATTGGGTTTGGATTATTAATCAATATATTGTCAGCACAAATGCTAACTGCAAACAAGATATTTCAGATTTCAAGCTTATTTCAAGAAACTCCATCCAACTGACTATAGATGGCAAATCTTTTTTGAGAAATGCATCAAATTTGTTCAGTATTTTTTTTTTTTTTTTTTAAGGAAACTTTTTTTTAAGTACTTAAATGACACAGAAGCCATACTACTAATTTTTAACCCTGTGCTGAAAAAATTGAAAGTAAGAGCAGCATTTGATTAGGTTGAGATTTTGTGATTATAACTTTACACAGCTTTAAATTATAGTATTATTATTACAGGACCTATATTTTTATAACACTATAGAACAATTTTACATTTTTAGATTGTTTTTATTTCTTTGTATGAAGGAATAAAGTAGTGCAATATATTAGCTCATGTAGTCACAAAGTTGGCAACATTAACAATATAGGAGAGCAGAGGGAAGTTACATGGTAAAAATAGCATCAATAAATAGAAAATATTGAATATTTATTAAGAGAAAAACTGACAGTAGACCCCCCACCCTTTTATTTGTTATACCAGTATAGACTAGATATAAACCCTAAACAAATTTGAACAATTTTTTGGTTGTTTGAAGTTTACATTTTTAAATAAGGTATGTACATACAATTAAGATATCTTTATTGCAATGTGAAGATTTTTTTTCATTCATCTCAATAATAAATTTATTATACTTAGCATTTTTTACTTTAAAATTTCATTTGTTTATAATAAGAACTGTCAGGAGATATTTATCAGAGTAAATTCATTATTTTACAATTCCAAGAGGTAAATAATGCTTTGTTACCAAATATATCATTAGTCACCAAATGTGGTACCCCAAGGTTACAAGAATTTAACACAACCAAAGGAGCTGCATAGGACTTGTATCCAGTCTGTTCCATTATCACTGTGAAAATTCTCTAAACAGGTTTACATCAAAGTTTATGAAGGACTATTATAGGTGAAGTAATGCGACAAAAAATCATTTAGTCATTTTTAGTATTGGAAATAATTTCATAAATTTGAAATTAGATATTTATACATTAATTTCTATAATTTTGATTACCTGCTCTGCCTTTTATAGTACAAAAAATAAGTTTAAACTTCTATGAACTTATTTTTACACTTCTTACATTTATTTTGACTTGCAAGTCATTCAAAAAACCTTTATAAATAAGTGCCTGATGTGCAGATCATAGGTTTACCACTATTGATATAGATCAATTACAAGAATGTTTTCATACAGTCAGCTATCTTGAGGTATTATTAAAGTAGAGTGAATTGCATCCCAAAAAAACCCGGGACCTACTGCTTAAAGTTGATTTTAAACATCTACAAATATCCATGCCATCAGTAGAAATCAAATTTACAGACTACTGAAAGGCCCTATCATTTCAATCATTGTATAGTGTAAGTTTTAATTATATCCATTCAATTTAATATTTTAAATCAATTAAAAATATCTGTATCTATAATAATCTGCGTAAGTCAGAAAAGTAAATTTTCTCTGTTAAGTCTTACTTTTGCTTAAAAATTCATAAAAAATCAGAACTTTAATTCAAATGCTAAAATTTACAGATTGTGATTATTGATAATAAGTGAATCATCTGATATAAAAGCTTCATATTTTAAAAAAATGTTTTTCAGTAAAATGGTGTTATTTTAATAAATTTTATATTAACTGTTGGGAAAAAAATGAATGTTTTAAAATTTGAACAAATTACTAGTAAATCTAAATGATATATAAGAATATGAATATTCAGGATAAGTTTTATAACATCTTTATTAGGCAACGTACAGAGCAAAAATCCAACAAAGGATGGTTGCGCAGCCTTATATAACCTTGGGGATGCTAACCACTTGAGAAAGGAATTTGTTACTCTTCAAATAAGTGCTTTTAAGTACTCTTAATCATCAAAATAGGTTGGTGAGTTAAGCTCGCCAACAGGAAGAAAACAAAAGAGTTTAACGCCGAAAGGCCACTAAAAAGATGATGAAATTGCAAATTTGGTGGTTTTTAATAGAGCTGTTAGTAATTTTAGTTTAGGATTAAAAGTGTTAAGTTTTTACATTACATATATAACCCAGAAAATTTCCTAAATTTAATGAATAAAATAAATAACTCCAGGGATGTCAATTATTTTAAATCCATTTTCCAGTCATTTACACTTTAATTGTACCTACTATTATCAATATTATCAAATATTTCAATGTCATCTGAATAGTCCAATTCACTGTTACTTGTATTTAAAAAAATTTCTTTCCTCCATTCCACTATCCAATTCGTTCATGAATTCAAAAATCTTACTCTCAATATATTTCAATTTTTTACAATGATGGCTAAAATAATACTTATCCAAAATATACAAAACACTATCTAGCAAACTCCAGACTGCAAATAAACTGGAGAAGATAATTTTATTCCCAACTCCAACCAATAAACATTCTATCCTTTTCTCGTTTAGTTAAAATATAAACACTGAACACACATTAAATCACAGCCCTGGAAAAGATTTGATTACACTCAGTTGTTTACTTGTTTTAGCTAAAAAATTTGAATTTTAAAATTTGAATTCGAATTTACTTTTAGATTTTAACAAAGATTTTATAACTATTCTTTTTTGCAAACTTTTTATTAATTTTTTTTCACAAATTAAAAAAAAATCTGATGTGAACACCACATGACTTCTTTGTATGCCTATTAAATTATACACATGTTTTGCTATATTACATTTAAACTTATTTGAATGTGACATACAGTCATCCAATTCTTTAATAAAGTAGACAGTTGCACAATTACTAAAATATTTTTAATAACATAAAAAATTTATGCAATATTAATTTAACATGAGTAGAATTATATTTAATAATGAGAAATGCTCAAATACTACCATTTGATAATGACTGTATCATTAATATCCACTTTGTTGAGATTTCATAGAGTAGAGAATGCAGTTTTAAAAAAAGATGTACAACAAAATGCTATAAAAGTCCTAAGCATAAAATTTCAACTTTCTACAACTAATTGTTTACAACTTATGCCTAGCAGTATATATGTTATATTGAAATTTTTTATTATATAAGAAGTAGACTTCAATCAAAATAGAGGGTACCCAGCAGAATGTTACATCAGTCCTAAACACAGAATTTGAACATTCTACATTTAATTATTTTTGAGTTATGCAAGATATGTGTATAAAGGCATCAAATCAAAACTAGTTACAATTCATTCAGTGATGGTCAAAATGGGAATTTAAAGTTTGGAAAAGTTTCCTTGTATATACAGTATACCTAATAAATTTACCAAATCATCAAGTAAATTTAAATGTATTTAATGTATTCAAGCAAATTTAAATGTATCCCCAACTTTAAAAAAAGTTGGGGTGTTTTTTAATAAGAGAAAATTTTTATTTTAGTTTGTCGGTCTCACTTTGAAGAAGTAATAGTATTTGAAATTTTATTAATAATTTTGATGATGTTTAAATTCTTAATTTGATATGGTTCTGTTTTAACTAAATTGAAGAATTTTATAAATAACATAAAATTAAAAACATATCTCTAAAGAAAAAAATTCTATAAAAAAGATATTATTTAAACATTCTACTCTGGTTCAGATTCTACAGTTATTATATATGTAAATTTTGAATTCAAAATTAAATTCAAAATGAGATCAATAAACTAAATTGATGAACATTTTAATATTTTTAGTTTAATTTATAATGTCTATTTTCAAAACATCTAAAATTTAACCTCAACCAAGAATAATTTATTTTCAACATTAAGGGAAAGTCAGATACAGATATAGACTGAAAGAAACTAGAAATGATATAATTATAAAACTTTACATTAATATATTTCTAAAAATTCCTGTTTGATCTCTTTACAACAGATTTATTATTATAATTTAAAATTTTCATCCTTGTCTGGGATGGTTTGTAAAAAGAATCAAATTAACTTTGCTTATAAAAGTTTGTATATGTTGTGTCTTACAAGCAGAGTGTCAGAATTAACTAATTTCTAAGACTGTTATTATAATGATTGTTGAAGTGATATTTTTTTATATTCTCTGCAATCATTTAATTTTCGTGGAAGTATATCTTTTGTATCTCTGTTTGGTAAAAAGTTAATCAAGCCTCAATGAAATGGAAATAAAGATTTGGGGTAAATAAAACTTCTTAAGTGGGAAAATGTTTAAAAGCTAAACTTTTTAAACGAAGAACTTTACAATTATAACTATATGAATAAAACTGGGACTAAAGAAAAAGAACGTCTTAAATGAGAAGACGTTTTAAAAAGGAACTTCTTATGCGGGTTTCACTGCATATATATATAAACGAACGTTAAAACTTTTTGCAATTTTAATACTGTTTACTTTGTAAAAAGTACAGTTAGAAATTTTAGAAAAATGAAAATTCCTCAGTTCTAAAAAAACTTTATTAAATCACCTACCTGCTTTTCTAAAACTTCTTTCTGTTCTTCTGGATCAGAGAAAGTTTTTGAATAATCAAGTCCACATTGGCCTAAAGCTACACATTCTGGATTCGATAATATTTCTTTCAGTGCAGATTCAATATCAGCATCCCAGGTTTTTGCTTCATTGGGATGTACACCTGAATGAGTAGAAATTCAGTCATTAAAAATAATTATTCAGAAGGTTTTAAAATATTTAAATACTTAATAAGTTTGCTTTGTATTATATTTTATAAACTTTAAAACTGGTGACAGAAAAAAGTAATAAGTAAAAGGATTAGTATTTATATAACACATTTTATTATTAATTGTTTTTATTTAATTTCACTTGTATGTTAGATGAAATTTTGTAATCAAGTTTGAACTACTCTACTGTCTAGCTGGAGAACTGAAATTTTGCACATAGGTACATTTCCGATGACAATACCATATTCAGTCTTATTTCAATTTTTGATCTAAAGTGATCTTGATAGTTGAAGTTTAGATAATTATAGTACTAATGTAAATTACCTTTAAGGAAGTTTTTCAAAGAGAAATATTTTTTTCAAAAGACAATTTAAAACAATTCTCAATACTAAAGTCAAGTGATACTTTGAACTCAGTTACATTTATCCCTAAGTGAATAACACTTATTTATCTCTTGTAAAAAATTAAAAAAAAAGAAGGAATAAAGAACATAATAGCAACAAATCAGCTAAAATTTATACTAGCAGTAGCAATTGTTACATATTGTTTGTTCTAAGCAGGGTTAATTGGTTTAAATCACCTTGACATAAATCAAGATTTAAATTACTGGTTTATTTCTTTAAAAAGCAATCCTTGATTTACAGGGTATCTGCCAAAATAAAATTTTTCAAATCCGTGACTTTTCATGACTTTCCCTGGTTTAGCAGATCATTTTCTATGACTTTAAAAAGCTTTCGTTAAAAGTATATATGAATAAAACTTCTGATGTACATACAAATAAAATATATGCTTTTAGAGAAATTACAGGAATTTTATCATAAAAAAACTATAAACTTACTTTATAAGTGTTAATAAACTCAAACATAAAAATAAATTGTTGTATCTACATACCTAAGTTTAATCATATAGCAATTTTTCAATCAAAATGTTTCCAATTTGAATTCAGGGTACTTTGGTATTATCCAGGTGACCATGAATAACAGCCAAATATAACCCTATAATCATTATAGGGTTATATTTGGCTATTATTATAGTATACTATATAATAGCTATTATATAGTATAACATTATAGTATAATGTTTATATATAATATCCCTAGAGATAAACTTATATTTTGTGCAAAAATCTTAACTAATTTTTATTAAAAAATAATTATTATTATATTAATAAAATTTTAATCTACAATTTAAGAAAAAAATCAGAATAATATACATTTACCCAATCATTAAGCTTTCTTGCTTTGAGTTTCCTTGGCGAACAAATTTTACTTGGCAATATGGTCAATAGGATAATACATAAATACTAAACTATGTAACTTCAGTCAAATGACAAGTAAAAATAGAATTAAACAATTCAATGCATTTTTTTTTTAATCGGCAGTTTAGCGGATCCATGACTTTCACTCATTTTGCTTGAAAAATCATGACTTTCCATGACAAAATTGATCCATTGTCTAAATCCATGACTTTCCCTGACTTTCCAGGTACATGGAAACCATGGATTTAAATCAAGAATGCATTTTTTATTTTCACATAGATTTATTTCTGTTTTTTGTATTTTTATTTCACCAGCATAAATCTACACTGCCAATTGCAATTGCTACATATCATTTTAAACAGGTTTGGTTGATTTATATCCCTTGATATAAATCAGGATTTAAATTACTGGTTTATTTTTTTCAATCTTTGATTTAAATCAAGAAAACAGTAAAAAGCAGTTATTTTTAAAATGAAAAAATTTATTTTAATAGCTCTAAACCATAACTGTGTATCATGCAAGTTGAAATTATACAAGGTAGACTTCAATAGTACTGATTAAGAAAAGCATTACCTGCAGCACAATAAACATAGTTTGGAAAAAGTCTTGTCAGACGCAGAGCTTCTTTGCTACTTTGAATATTGTTTGAAGAAACTACTATTTTTTTTACACCTAAAAATAAAACCTCAGTTTAATTTAATTGCATAAATGTATTTTTAAAATAAAACAAATACTGATAGAAAGATAATTTCTTGAATTCCTTTATGTTCAGGTATTTTGCCAGCTAATTTAAATAAGTAGTAAAATGGCAATTTAAAGAGTTTTTACTAATCAATATTACTTTAATCAAGTATTTTAAATGTGGACATCTATGAATAAATGAATTCACCTTTAGGACAGCTCTTGGGAGGGGGAAGGGATTTGCCAAGAGGAAAGCACTTCAGGGATATATTGTACCCAAACCCAAGAGCATCTAAGGAAAAAGGCCAGTGGCTGGAGCAAACCTCATCTGAAGTAAACATCTATACCCCTTGAAAAATAAAACTATTCATTCAGAACTGATTCGATATCAACACTGCTTCCATCCATTATGATTTTTTCTTGGCAATCTTGGCAAAAACCTCATTTTCTGAAAGTTGCCAAACTAAAATGGTGGCAGAAAATGGTGTTTTCGGAAAGATCACCAAAGAACCTACATAGCTTTTAAAACAAAATTCTACAAATAATCACACAGCATATATTTTACAGATTTTGACAATTTAAAAACTATACAATCACACCAAAAAAGAGAAAATTCTTGAAAACAAATTTAAAATTTTTAAGGCCCCCCCCCCCCACTTAATGATATAATAATACATATTACAACCAATAAATACATATTATCAAAAAAGCATATATTTTACAGATTTTTACTATTTTAGTGTAGAATAAATTTTCTACACTTAATAAAATTTAATATTTTGCTTTTTTTTTACATTTTTTTATAGTAAGTTAATAAATTTACCTACTGATTTTTCAAAAAATCTTTTATTAAAACCCTAAAGTACATAATAACACATATTACCAAAAAAGCATATACTTTACAGATTTTTACTATTTTAGAGTAGAATAAATTTCTACACTTAATAAAATTAATTTAATTTAATATTTTGGTTTTTTTTTAACTTTTTTTTATAGTAAGTTAATAAATTTACCTAGTGATTTTTCAAAAATCTTTTATTAAAACCTCAGAAAGTACATAAAAAAGTAAAAACCTAAAATATAATATTTTCAGAGTCTGAAAGTAAAAATTGGATACAATGCACTAGCAAGTTATCCAAAGATATAAATAACAACAGGGCAGATTTTCCAAATCCCCATTTGATAACTTAAAATTCTAACTTTAAATGAGAGCAATGCCTTATAATAATCACACCATAAGATCATATCACATCACTGTACAGTTTAGGACAATATTCTACCAAACATTTTATTGCTATTGAACATATACTAAAGCATACATCTAATGATATGTCTAATGATGTTTAAACTTAAATACATAGGTCATTAAAATAATTTTATCATTTTTAATTTTATTTTTTATTTTGTCTAAAATAATTTTGTAAACTTATTTTTAATAAGTATATAACTTTTATTTCCCTGTATGCTTTAGATACATGTAAGTCATGCAAATGTGTAGTAAACATCTTTGTAAAAACTGGATTTGGCATCTAAACATTTTCCTTTACCAGATCTCAGAACTATCTGTCACCCAATAGCCGGTAAATAATATACAATGAAAACTCTCTAAGACTATACTGTAAAATAAATTTGTTCAGAATTTTTTTAAGACAGGACAGTACAAAATCAGTTTTTTAGAGAGGTGGTTTCTTAATTAAAGGTAATTTAAGAAAAAGCAAAATTTCATATAAACATACTCAAAAGATTTTTATTGAATTTATTATATATTATGCCTATTAAAGCTTTAAAAAAGGGAATTAACTGAAATTTGCTTTGATTTTAAAAAGTTCATTTTTTTATTCAATTACTTTGAAAGGGCAGCTTTTTTACAACGGTGCATGGGTTTGATAGCTTGACAATATGAAAGTTTGCAATGCAAAATTTATTTTATCATTCAGTTTAAAATCTACATATTTTAGTTTAGTTATAATCTACTTTATTAGGGTTATTTTCAAAATAAAACATACATTAAATTATTAAATTATACAGCTTTCATTTTTAAATTATTTAAATATATTATCAGCACATAATTTTCCCACGTAAGTAATTCTTCCTATAGATTGAAAAATGGTCTTTAAAAAATTTTATATAGTGTTCAAACAACTAAACTTTGTAGAAATATAAATTACTTTAAAATATTTATTAATATTAAAAACAATTACCTGCATTTTTAGCTCTTTGAATAACACTATCAACATCACGTGCAAATTTTTTGTTAATTAAATTAGCACACACATCAATTATGAAATATTGATCATCTAAACTTTCTAGTGCAGCTTTTGCAGAATCTACTGTAGAAGATATTGCTCCTTTAACATCATCCTTGGAAGATGTTGCACTTTGACTGCTCATCACTTTTGACGTGCAGCACTTCAAATTCTTTTAAAATCTTGAAAGAAAAAAGAAAAAAAAGTCAAAAGCAGTAACAACATGTAAAATATAAAATTAGAAACTGCTAAATGCACATAATTAACAGTAAAGCAAAGAATAAAAAAATAAATGAATTAAACTAAAAATGTATTAAAACCTTTTTAATTATTATATATTTTTGTTTTATAGTCAATATTTTATTGAAATAAGTTTAATATAACTTTACCAAAATTACTAATGCCCTTTCAAATACTGGAAAAAACATACAAAAAAACAATGTTTCATGTTCAAAACCAGAAAGATTTATACAATGAAAAAGCAGTCAAACCTCAATATAATTGAGAGTAATTACATTTGCGCTATCATTTTTTTAGGGATTATATATATAAAAAACTTCATGGAAAATCTTACATAATTTGTTTCAACAAATGTATAAAACAATTGGGAGCAATAATATTAAAACTTGCTCCCAAAGTTTACTTCTTTTAGAAGTAAAAAAATTTTTTAAATTGAAATTTTTATTTAAAAATTAAATTTTGATTAAGTATGCAGCTTATAAAAAATTCATTTTTGAAAGAATATTTTTATTTTAATTTTTAAATGTAATACAGTTAACTCCAGAATTTTGGGGGTAGTGAGGGGCCTCAGACTATGGCCCTATCATGTAACAAAGACAAACTTTATACATTATAAACAGTATTTTCTTTTGCAGTATTTATATATGCCCATGCAATTATAAAAAGAAAAGTAAGTTTGTTTAAACATTTTATATGACTTAATCTCTATTGATAAGTCATTAGGTGCCAGGGGGAAAAAATATGTTTATTTATACTTAAATATTTTGCTGTATATGTCTAAAAAACTTAAATAAGCATTCATATCTCTTATAAGGCCCTTTTTGCATTAACGGGTATACCTTTCAAAAAGTTAGTGAATTTAAATACCTTGGAACAATTATTAATGATCAAAACAAGCTGAAAACTGAGGTCAACAGCAGAATAATATCAGCTAATAAATGCTTCTACGGACTGAAAAAACGGTTAAGATCCAAACTTATCAGTCAAATAACCCAAACAAAGACTTTACAAGACTTTTATACTTCCTGTGCTACTATATGTCAGTGAAACTTGGGTATTAAACCTGGACACCCAGCATGCCCTAGATGCCTTTGAAAGAAAAGTTCTAAGAGCTATCTTCAGACCTGTAAACGATCAGGGGTGATGGCGAACCAGATTTAATTTTGAACTATATAGGCTTTACAAAGAGCCTCGGGTTATGCAAGTCATTTGTAGTAATACACTGAGATGGCTTGGACATATCTGGAGAACCCCTGATAACAACCCTACTAAACTGTATACTTTTAAAAACCCTGAGAGATCCCGTATCCGAGGACGACCACCTACAAGATGGCTAGAGAATGTTGAAACTGACCTCAAATCCTTGAAGATTAAGAACTGGAAAAGAATTGTTCTAGACCGTTTGAGTTGGAGGAAGCATGCTCTCAAGGCAGCTCAGTTAAGAAGTACACTGGCTTCATTAACACTAGATTGCCCGAGATTTCTTGTATACCTATATTGCCCAAAAACAGTCAAAATGACTGCATTGTGAAAAAATAACAAATATGTAAAGAAATTTGTTTAAAATTAATTTTTAATATTATATAATAAAGGAGGGCGGAAGTAACTACAATTATTTATAAACCCATTTATATGTTATAGAAAAAGTCACCAAATTCTAAGAAATTGTGTCATTATATTTCATAATTATTTTTCTAATTGAAATTAAATAACAGTCAAAATGACTACCTTGGGCAATCTAGTGTTAATTATCAGACATGTAATTTTTTTCTAATGAAAAAAAAATTTAAAAAGCGGCTGAGTGCAAATCAATTAATTCACACATTTATTTCTCCGTTTAAAACAGGCAAAAAAAAAAAAGCCTCATACTTCTGTAGCCTATAAGAATATAAGTTCTATCATAATACTTTATCTTATAGAGACTTATATATTTTATTTTATAGAGAGACAGGTGTCTCACATTTTTCCTTATATTTCAAGGGTACCAGATTTATAGATCAAAATTTCATATGCAAGGTTTATATTCTTCTTGCATATAAATGAAAACAATAACTATAGAAAAATCATATGTAAATACTTTGTCATTTATAAGAGAAAAGCAAATAGCCAAAACAGTGACTGTTAGAGTTGGAGAAGTTGCAAGATTAGCCCAGATTTACAATTCCTGTAAGATATGTGTTTAGAAATTCTTACAAGGTAAAAGAAACACATTTGCATAATAGCAGTGTTCAGGAAGTTTTTAAAAAAAGTATTTATTTGTCTAACATATTTCCAGGGAATATATATAATGTTTCAAATTCAATAGTAATAGAACGTAATTAACACTATTTGATAACCTTTTTAATTGGATACACTATTTTTGAATCATCAACAAATTCTAGTACAATCATTATTTTAAACAATCTTCATTAACAAAATTTAGGGTGGGGAAAAATTTTTGCCGCAATTTATTACGAAGTTATAGATCATAATATTGTATCAATAGATGTGTGTATGCAGATGCACATATAACAGGTCTATTAAACCGGGATGCTACCGTAAACAGATGTGTACAGAAGTCTCAAACCGGGCATCATATTAATCATAAAAGTGACAATGACAATGTTTCCAAACGACTAAGAATGAATCGCATTACTAGGAACTCCAGGCATTAGAAAAAAGAATAAAAGAGCAAGAATCAAAATGTGTTTTTAGCATATTTAACTCAAAATGCAATGCTTACGATCAATGTTAAGGACGTCGTAGCTGACACTATACAGGCGATAAGGAATTTTAAGTGAGTGATGTAAATAAATATAACGGTTATGGTCAATATCTAATATAACTGCGATTTTTTTTCCACTGTTAAGGGCCGGATCCTGACTGGAACGTTGCGTCCACAACTAGGTCACGTGGGGTCTTGTGGCCGCAACTTTCTGAAATTTGGATCCTGACTGAAACATTTTCAGGAGTCCGCTCCACAAAGTTGTGGAAGTTGTTCTAAATATTGTGGGACCTCGGGGTGCTCTCACAAGCTTCCACAAGTACTTGAGAACGTAAATAAAGATGGCGGAGCTTATTGCAGCACGTAGAATTCGCAGATGATTTTGGAAAAAATCAGTTAGCGATTGAGAGACCCTCAAAATCCATTTGATTTTTCTGAAATGGAATTTATCCGATGTTTTAGGAAGATTAAAATTGCTGCGACCGAGTTGATAAACTTTGGTAGTAAAAATAAAAATGAATATTTCATAATCAAAATAAAATAATTACTAGGAATTATTCGCTTTTAGTCGAAATAACGCGGTACAAGTAATGTTTATATTGGTTAAAAATTAACTTATTTTGTTAAAGGATATAAGTTTAAAGTAATATAAATTCCAAACTTAGGTACAGATGCATAATAGCCGCCGGGTTTTTTTCTCGCCAAACTTGGCGATTTTGTGTGGCAAACTTATCGATTTTTGGGGCGATGACTAGGTTGCTGTATATGCCCCAACTTTGAGAGGGGAATATGGAAGTTATTGGTGCACGTGATTTTGACGTCATTACCCGGCAGTGGAATATGAAAGCTATTGGTGCATGTGATTTTTGACGTCATTACCCAGCAGTGAAATGTGGAAGCTACTGGTGCACGTGATTTTTTACGTCATTACCCGGCAATCTATGCAACTTTTCTGTTTTAAAATATTCTTTTCGTTCCAGACTTTGGTTTAGTAGGTTGTCTCGTAGGTAGGTAAGTTATTTTTGGTATTTAGTTATGGCAGATGTTCTTATTTCGGTTTTAACTATTTGTAACATTGTGAAGAAATATCAGGAAATCTGAGTAATTGAATCAGGAAATCTGAGTTCCTGATTGAATAATCAGGAATTTGAGTTTTTTTTATGTATTTGGTTAGTGGGATTTAGTTAATTTAGTTATGACAAGTAAAGTTATTTCGTTTTTGAAATTGTTAAAAAATATCAAAATATTCTAAATCAAACAAGAAGTTTTGGTTTGGAACATTTTGTTTTTGTTGTTATCATTTTCTGGGATTTAGTTAATTTAGTCATGACGAGTAAGTTATTTCTGTTCTGAAATTGTTAAAAAGTATCAAAATATTCTAAACCAAACAAGATGCTTTGGTTTGGAACATTTTATTTTTGCTCTTATCATTGTCTGGGATTTAGTTAATTTAGTTATGACAAGTAAAGTTGTTTCGGTTTTGAAATTGTTAAAAAATATCAAAATTTTCTAAATCATACAAGATGTTTGGGTTTGGAACATTTAGTTTTTGTTCTTATCGTTTTCTGGGATTTAGTTATGACGGGTAAGTTATTTCGGTTTTGAAATGGTTAAAATCAATCAATTGAAATGTTAGTATCAAAATATTCCAAACCAAGCAAGATGCTTTGGTTTGGAACATTTTGTTTTTGTTCTTATCATTTTCTGGGATTTAGTTACGACGGGTGCAGTTATTTCGGTTTTGAAATAGTTAAAGTGTATCAAGATATTCTAAGTTAATTGGTTTGGAACATTTTTATTTTGTTCTTTGCACAAGGGGGGGGGAACCCCCCTCCCTCACGTGTTAGATTCTTCATAATATTAGTGCTTATTAAAATGATATATATAGTGTTTACTCTGTTGACACATATCATAAATATTACTAATCTGTTATTTATTTTTTAAGAAACGTAAAAAATGATGATTATTATGCTAATTTTATTTTAATAATGCTTTAAATTGTTAATCTGTTGTTTCCTTTTAAAGAGTTTTGTTAATGTTGTGTTTCAAATATGTCACATGACCGCCGCCATGTTTCTTTGGTGATCTTTCTGAAAACACGCACCGCCGACATGTTTTTCTACTTGGCGACTTTTCAAATCATGCGTTTTTCTGTTGGTCGCCAAAAAAAAACATGGCGGACGGGACCGGCGGCTATTATGCATCTGTTCCAAAACTTATCTTTAGTAATTTATTATATAAATTAACTAAATAAATGACTATTACATATACATACTTCTTCATATATATATATATATATGTGTGTGTGTGTGTGTTGATTAAATTGTTTGTTTTTTCTTTTAAAGAAAACTTCCAGTGTAAAAAATTAAATAAAAAATAACTATTACATATACATACTTCTTCATATACATATATCTTTTTCTATACATAAATATAATATAGTGTGTGAGTTTGTTGATTGTATCTTTTAAATAAAACTTTCAGTTGAAAAGCTAAAATGATGTAAAAGACTTTAGTATTTAACCATTAAAAAACAAAGTATAAGATATAAATAAACCAGTAGTGACTGAAATTTCTAACTTGTTATGAAAAAATAAAATGTCTGTAGGGTGTCATATGTTTACAAGACAACTTAATGAATCAAGTTTTAAATATTTGCTTTTTAGAATAGAATTTGTGGAAGAATGCTTGTCCTCGAATAAGTGAAAATTTTTCCCTCAAGCTCATATCACGTTAAATAATATTTTGTTTACAAATTTAAACAGTTGAATATATTTTAATTTTTTGTAAACAACATACAATTAGTGAAAGATTAATATTTATATTTCTTTCCCTTGAATCTTCAAATCACATTTTACTTTGTTTCTACACTGTAATTAGTATAGTGAAAAGTGTATAACAGTAATTAGTATATTAGTAATTAGTATATTAAAAAGTTTGGATTTTTTTTTACTACTGGTAGCACCCAATCATAAGTAGTACTGCTAAATTAGCAGTAAATGATACCTTTTCATAAATGTGCAAGTGGTCAGTCAACAAATGTGTCTTAGAAACAACACAATACATTCCAAATAACAGATCCTTAACATTTATCTATACATTATGTATTATATGTTGAGTGCACACACATATACATATATGTGTGTGTGTGTGTGTATATATATATATATATATATATATATATATACATATATAGTGTGTGCATGTGAATTTAATTTGCTAATGGAAGTTGAATAGATGTTAGCTTTAATTGCATCTTCAAAGCACATTTCTGTTTGTTTTTACATTATCATCTATTAAAAGATTTGAGTTCTTTCACTACGGGTAGTTACAAATCAAAAGTAATAAATGATGATAACTGAGCAATGCCATTGCTCAGTTAGCAGATGTATCATATGAAACAGTAGAGTAAATGTCAAATGTCTTAAGTCATATATTTATATATATGATATATGTATGCATATATATATATATATACACACACACACACACATATATATATATATATATATGTGTGTCTGTGTGTACACACATATTTACATATATATATGCATACCCCATATATATATATATATATATATATATATATATATATATATATATATATATATATATATATATAGTGTGTGTGTGTGTACATGTGAATTTAATTTCCTAATGAAAATGTAATAGATAGTTGCTTTGCTTGAATCTTCAAAGCACAACATTTCTGTTTACTTTTACATACATTAAAAACTCTGATTTCTTTCAGTACTAGTAGTTACCAATCAGCTGTAGAAAATGGTGTATTTTTATAAACAAGTCAATGGTCAGTCATCATATGTACCATATGAAACAGCACACTAAGTGTCACACATGCTTAAGTCAGATATTTATACACATATATAAGTGTGTGCTTATACATATGCAGTTGAATTAATTTTAGTTTTCTGATGAAAGTTTAATAAGCATTTGTTTTATTTGAAGCATAATAACATTTTACTTTGTTTTTACCACACTTTTTAGTGGTCCTACAACATTAGATTAAATTGTATGTGTGTATATATATATTTATAATTCTTTGTTCGTATAAATATATGTATACAAAATTATATTTCTTCACACACAAAAGGAAAATTATTATTTAAAAAAATTTTAGTTATAACAAAGAAATGTTTAATTGCAGCATTAACAAATTTTACTGAATGCAGGAATTTTTACTACTGGTAATTACCAATCATGAGTAGTAAATAAGTAATAATAAATGCATTTTCAGAAATGAGCCAGTGGTCAGCCATCAGATGTATCATAAGAAACAACACTGTAAGTGTCAAATACCTAAATCAGGTGTTTATACACATATGTGTATGTGTGTGTGTATATATATATATATATATATATATATATATATATATATATATATATATATACACATACACATGTATATTTGTTTGCACACAAATTAATATTTAGTTTTCTATTGAAAGTCTAATAGATATTTGTTTTACATGAATCTTCAAAGCACATTTTACTCTGTTTTTAAATCATCATATAATAATTAAAGTGTGAAACCTTTTGCCACTTGTTTTATTTATAATTTTTTTGGTGGGGAGGGGGGGTAAAGTTTATGTACATAAATATATATATTCTTTAACTTCTTTAGGGTAAAAAAAAATTAACCAATTTCTGTATTACATCTAATTGTATGGTGTCAAGAATATGTTAGGTTCTTACAACATGATCACATTTTTGCATAAAATCAAAAGTAAATGAAGCTGTGAGGTTTTCAGATGTAATTTTTGCTATTGATTGCAT
>CM063498.1:176402944-176415444 GCA_032207245.1 Pardosa pseudoannulata
CCAAAGATCACAGGTATGCGGGTAACAATTTCCCACATCTTGATCAGCTACAAACTTTACTCATCTTCAGTGTGAAAAACCCCGAAACACAATAATCAGATTGAACTTCAAAAATAACTCGGAGAGTGGAAGGGCTTGCCTCGAAGGCGATGACGGAATGACCGTTCATGACCTAGAGAAAGCTTAAGAGCAAAACGACAAAGGACTCGCTTAAGCTATCCCTTGACTTTGCAGAGGGTCTCTCCGGAGTTAAATATTAGAAAAATTTTAATTCCACACTGAAAATCAAACTGAACTACTCTTCGAAACATTGTTCATTTGTAAGTTTTAACTATCCTGTATTTAATTCACATTAGGAATTTAGACGTAAAACTGCATTATCTCTTAACTTTCAATCCAATTTTCATACTTAAAATGAAAACATTACCTACTCTATGACAATTCTCCTAATTAATCAAATTAGATATTCCTTGTATTGTAAACATTCACTTACTATTTTTGAAATAACACACCATGAATTCAGAGAATAAAAAACACATTTATAGTTATTATGAGAAACTACGAATATAAAAATGTAAAAATATAAAATACTTGAACACTTTAAATCAAATAATTTTTGCAATTCACTTTTAGAAAGCAGGATCTCAAAGTTACTATGTCCAAAATTTATATTATCAAGATTCTCAAAAAACATATGTTTAGAAATAATAGTAAAATATGAAAGTCATAAAAATATTTCAAACTGATTATTTTTTACATTCACTGCAATTAATAAAAAGCAAAACTCAAAAACGATGAATTGCAAATTGGCTAAATATAAAAAGTGAGTACTATAATAAAATATAAAAAACACAGATATCTAGAATCGTCAAGTTCGTAATCATCAGAACAGTCCTTCAAATCAAACCCGTAATCCCAAAACACAATCAACAAAAGTAACAAAACAACAATTCAACTCACGAGTGTCGACACATCTGTTTACTACTGTATAAATCCCGTTCACAATTGTACAGTCAAAACAACTCTTACATTTTGCGTCCGAACATCACATGAAAGCATTTTAAAAACTCCTGTACTTCAGGTCGAACCGAAACTGCCACGTCATAATTTAGAGGTCCACTTAAAATTTTCAATGTTCAAGTGCTTTTCCGCTTCCCAATGTCTCTATTGACCAAGGTCACAGACACTCCATTCGTTGGACTGAAAGTTTTTCATTCTCTCGTGCTATCGAATTTTAATAACTGCATTTCCATCGTTCTTGGTATTATTTATTTTCTCTGTCTTGGGATAATTTTGATTACAAATTGGAATTTTAGTTTTTCTAACATTTAATTTAAAATTTTCTGCAGGATTAAAATGTCTTAGTCTAGTTGAATGTACTATTTCACTTTCTTGTTTAGTAAGAAGATTGGGTTTGTTAATCTCAAAATTTACACTTGAAAGTCGCTTTAGAATTACAAAGGGTCCCGTAAACACTGGATTCAGCTTTGGAGTGTTTGGATATGAGAAACTTTCTAGTATTACTTTATCACCTACTTTAAATTTAGATTCTTTGAAATGGGTGTCATATCTTTCTTTATTTATTTCATGATTTCTTATAGTCCTCTGTCTAGCAATTTTCCTAGCTTCTTTGATTGGAGGATACATTTCCTGATTGTCTATTAAGGTTTGATATGGTAATTTTCCATGCATTAAATAAGAAGGGGAAATTTTGTTACAGTGTGAGGGGTGTCATTATAGTCCTCAGTTACTTCACGTAATAATTTGGTCCACGAAATGTTACCAGGATATGAATTTAATTTACATTTAAGTCTAGTTATCAAGGTCTGATTTACTCGTTCATTTTTACCATTCGTTTGCGGCCTATGGGATGTAGTTAGAAGCTGTTTAATATTTTATTACTCAAAGTGTTTGAATTTGGATGATGTAAAAGCAGCATTCCTATCGCTCAAAATTTTATTTTTGTTGAAATAATTTGTTTAAAAACAGTGTAATATAAGATATCGTTTAACGATCTTTGAGGCGAAAGATTTAAACCTAGTGCGGTCAATAACTGTGCATATTTTTTTTTAATTTTAATAGTTTAAACCACCAATAATCTTGGCAAAATTTCCAATAATTTGGATAAATTTGTAAAAGGCCGATTGGTTGTCTTGGTTTCTTTTTAATTGGCATATTTTTCTTATAGATGTTGCTCTATCTTTTGGTTAAAAGTGGTTCCAATAAATATTGGAGATTTAATTTTAGTTAAAACTGTGTCTAAATTTTGATGAGCTTTTTTTCAATATTTTAACTTAAAGAGAAAGGTACTACAATTTTGATTAATTGTTTTTAACGCCAAATATTATTTAAATTTTCTATATTTACAACGAAACGTGTTTTTTATTTTTTAGCTCTATTAATTTCGGCGTAAATAGTGGTTCGTGTAAGTAACAATATTAAATCTTTCTAGTTAGCATATCTGTTCATAATTTGTTAATTTTTAAGTTTTTATATATGCAATGGATGTAATTGGATATCTTCAAACTCCAAAACATCTACATGTTAGGATTTTTGATATTTTTAGAAAAGAGCATTTTTAAATTTGAAATTTGGCATTCTTGAATAAACAATAATTTATTAGCGACATAATTAAGTAACATAATTCTGTAACTTAATTTGACATTTCTAGGTGGTTGAAGTTTTTTGATTACCTGTATGTTTGCATCACTGGGAGAGTATTTACCTTTTTCTACTTCATATCCTAAAACTTAATTTTTCGCGAATTGACCTTTGAGAATAAATAGACATAGAGAATTAGTCTTTAAGTGTTGTTAAATTTTTAGAAATAATAGCATCTTTTAAAATATTTAAAAGCTTTTTGGCAATCTATTCCATTCATATAATCCAAAATTAGACGTGAATGCTAATTTTTCGGTGTCTCTCTCATCTAATTTGATGTGCCAATAGCCACTTGCTAAATCAAGGGTCGAAAATATTTCAGCTTGTGTCAAAGAATCAATAATATTTGCAAAAAGGGGAATAGGCTCGGAATCATGTTTACTAATGGCATTCACCTTCCGATAATCTACACAAAGTCTAGATTTAGAATTTTCATCTCTTTTGTAAGCTAGAGTAATTGGTGAAGCATAAGGACTATGAGAAGGCTTTATTATATTTTTTTCCAGGAGTTCCTTTATTTGTTTTTCGATCTCTAAGTTATCTTTTGGAGACGCTCTGTAGGGTCTAAGCGCTATTGGTAACTCCGAATTTAGTATTATTCTAGGGGCTTCCATGCGGATGCATCCGACATCATATTTATTTTTTGCAAATATTTTACTATACTCATTTAATAAATTATGTAATTCAAAATTTTCATGGTTAATCAATAGATCATCACATTTAAAACTATTATTAGAATTAGTACAAGAATTAACAATATTAGCATCATGAGAATACACAATATCATTTTCATCATCATCATAAGTTAAAAATATGTAACTACTATAAAATTTTTCTGCGGGTAAAGTTTTACTAATATTTACATTATTTTGGTACACACAAAAATCATCAAAATTTAAATTTAAGTTAAACAATTGTACACTGTCGCTGTTTAAAATGCAATAATTAAGAGGAGAATCAATAACGAAAAATGAGATATTATTACAAATTTTACCAATTTTAGAGTCTATGTTAATAATTTTAGAAGGCTTAATCTTACCTGCTATCGTGTTTATCGTAATTTTGTTTACATTTTCATTTAAATCAATATTATAATATTCCAGTTTGTCCGAAATTCTTTTTGGCATGATATTAATGCTTGAACCTGTGTCTAATAATACACTCACATTTTTCCCATTGACAACCATCTCAGTTGAGAACAAATGGCCAATCGTTGAATTTTCTCAGATGTGGTTGTTCACGTAGGGCTGGCGATTTCCTCCACCTCTGTTTTGACGAAAGTTGCCCCGGCCATATCTGTATGAGTTAGGCATATCTTGTCCAGCATGTCGAATCGGCTCTCTCGGCATCTCTCCCCGCTGCGGAAAAGGCTTTACCACACGCTGCGCTAATCTCAGCCATTCCGTGGTAGAAGAAATGTCTCTCATTAAAAATAATTCTTTCTTTCTTTCTGGTAAACCATCAGTGAGTCCGTCTATTAAATTTGTTGTTGACAATTCGAGTCGTTTTCCGATAGTTAGCTTTTTATTGAAGTAGTCCTTCAAATCTTTGCAGTGAATAAATTTAAGGTCAGTAAAGTCGGATAAAGTACTTGACTCCTTCTCAGCAAACAGCTCGATAAACTTTAATTTTATCTGGTCCCAATCAGTAAATTCGATGACCTCTTCTATGAAAACATCAAGGGCCGATCCCTCAAGATAGTCCGAAATAATATTCACACGATCTTCATTCGTTAAATCTGCTGTTTTTTTCTCGAAATACTTAAGCCAATTTTGTACATTCACTGGTCCATTAGGATCAAATTTCCGTAAAGTCCACATTGTACTATTAGTCATCAAACTATTCATCATTGAAGTTTCCTTCGGCTGATCAATCACCGTTTTATCCTCAAAAATCTCCGCCGATGTGTCGTTATCCGTCATCGTTGCACCGTAATCCTAAAACATTATCCACAGATGTAAAAAACAAAGTTCGCAAAAGTTCACGAAGTAAATTCCATCAAGAAAAAGTTCTCTGCCATAGTAATGGACTGGAAATCCATTGGGTTTTCAGCGCAAATAAAATCCTGTCGGCTTAAAATGTAATCCATTTTTTATAAAACTCCTTCACAAGGAGAAAGTTCAACAGCTATAAGTAATGAGAATGCAGTCGGGCTTCATATTCAAGAGAACTCAGAAGTCTAATTTAAAACTTTATTTCAGAGCAGCAACATCACACATCTGTCCTTCTGGACGATACATAATCAAAAGCCACAGAGTTCACTCTGCTCTCACACAAGTACACCCAAGAACGCTGACAACAAGAATTTTCCCACAACAAAAACAACTTACTAAGCGAATTAACTGCAATATCAGCAAAACACGAACACATGTTCCGCCAACACCTGGGAAATTGCTGTATAGACAGAAAGTTTACAGTTTTATGACAGAAAGGAATGTTAAGTGGAAAATACTTCATTGACCAAACCATTTAGAGGCTGGGAAAGAGATTTAGAAGAATTAAAATTGGAGAGAGGAGGCTTTTGAAGAAATATTAAAGTTAAATAATTTTGATATATTACATATATATATATATATATATATATATATATATATATATATATACATATATATATATATATATATATACATATATATATATACACATACATACGGGTTTGTGTTTTGTGCTTATATCGTTATTGTTTAGTATTTAAATATGAGGGAAATAAAGTTTCTAAGAACAGAAAAACAGAAATATTTTTCTTAGAACCTGTTACTAGCAATTTTATTTTTATAAGCAATTTTAAAATACTTTACTCAAGTCTTGGAAAACATGCTATATAAACTGTAGCTTTCATTCAATGTAAGGAAAAATTACCTACTCGTTGAAAATACAGGTACTTCTGCACAGATTTAGAAATTACTGTGAACAACTTTACCTGTGCAAATGAATAGCAATAATAATAAAAAGATATTCAATATCGGAGCTCACGAAAACTCTTCTACTTGCTTCGTATACAAAGAATAGTCAGAAAAGTTATTTCCGAAGAGAAAAAGAGCGAAAAACACTTTGAGATGTACGGTAAAATTGTGTGATCCTTCAATACTCACGTTTAAAGAAAATTTGATATTCCCTCACATCATCATCTTCCCGAAGTATCGAAAATTTGGAGACGTTTTCGAATGCAGTGTTTTGAAATACTTTACGTGTCTTTCTCGAAAAAGGTTAAACTATTCTCAGAAAACTAGATCGAAGTTGATATTTAAACTACGTTTTTTGTTCATAATTTAGATCTGTCATTTTCTGTACGCCAATTGTTTTATAGTGTTTGTGATGTATGGAATATTATACAAGTTGAAATAGGTAATCGTACTCATACTTGGCGACTTGGTGTTTGGGCTGGTTATTATTATTTAAGTAATAGGTTTCTTGAACGTACGAGGTTTTCTTCAGGTCATCCTTTTTTGTTTTCATCGGTTGTGTGTTAGTACTTTTGTGTTGTGCCTGTAATTTGATTGGCTGGGCTCAGGGTCTTCATCAAATTATAAAATCCTAATGTACCTGGTATTTTTATCTTGTATTATAAGTATTATTATTGTTATTATTTCGGTGTCTAATAAAAGGTGTTTTACAATATGCGGCTCTTCATTATACTTCAACAATACATAAGACATGTTTTCACTAATATAACGATATAGACATGTTTATGTTTATATTTAAGTATGATTATTGTTCTGTAAATGAAACGGAACTTTTGGTTAAATATCCAACAGGTAAGTCACTCACATAGAAAACAAAAGTCTACATTTTTATGCAACTATACTTTCATACATATATCTTGCTTTTCGGCCTCTAGTAGTTGAATTTGATGTTCATATGAAGACAAATTACTGTTGTTGAAGGGAGATAATTTTGTCTATACTTTTTTGATGTATGGAATTTTATACATAAGACATGTTTTCAAATCCATAAAAAATATAGACATGTTCATGTTTATATTTAAGTAAGATTGTTGTTCTATAAAAGAAACAAAACTTTTTTTAGATTAAATATCAAACAGGTAAGTCACTCACTTTCAAACCTAGAGTCTACATTTTTATGCAACTGTGTTTTCATACATATATATATCTTGCATTTTTCGAATCTAGTAGTTGAATTTGATGTTCATAAGATAATAAAACATTGTTGTTAAAGGCACATATGAATAACATTTAAAGAAGTAAATATTAAAAATCAACTGTTCTATAAACAATTGCATTCAGGAAAAGTTTTCATATAGTGTCATATGAATTGACACTTGATTTAGTTTATTAATGAAATGTACTTTTAATTAGGTAATAATGAACCTAATATTTCCATTTGCAAAATTATATTTTTATAGACGATTTTGAATTACTTATATGAAAAAATGCTATATAAAATATAGAATTCTTAGATTAAAAATTATAAATTACTAGTTTAAAATGCAAGAACTTCAACACAGATTTATTTAATTAATTAAAAACTACTTGTGTAAATGGTTAGGCGAGAAATATTTTCAATATAACAGCTCTTGCAAACTTTTCTACGTGAAACTTACACGAACAACAGTTAGGAAAGTTATTTGTTAAGAGAGAAAGAGAAAACGAATCACCTTGATATGAACAGTAAAATTGTATGATTCTTCAATACTCCCGTTTGAAGAAAATTTGATATTCTCTTCCATCATGCATCTCCCCGAAGTGTCCAAAAATGTAGGGCGTTCTTGCCTGCAATGTTTCGAAATATTTTACGTGTCTTTCTCGGAAAAGGTTAAACTATTCTCAGAAAACTAGGTCGAAGTTTATATTTAAACTACGTTTTTTGTTCATAACTTAACAAATCATTTTCTGTACGTCAATTGTTTCTATAGTGTTTGTGAATTATGGAATATTATACATAAGACATATTTTCAAAACCATAAAGAATACAGATAAATATGTTTGTATTTAGGTATGATTATTGTTCTGTTAAAAAAAACTTTTTTTCTGGTTCAATATCAAACAGGGAAGTCAGTCACATTCAAATCTAGAATCTACATTTTTATGCAACTATGCTTTGAGACATATATCTTGCATTTTTTACTCTAGTAGTTGAATTTAATATTCATAAGATAACAAAATATTGTTGCTAAATGTACATATGAATAACATTTAAAGAAATAAATATTAAAAATCAAGTGTCCCATATACACTTGCATGCAGGAACATGATGTCATATGAATTGACACTTAATTTAGGTTATCAGTGAAATGTACTTTTACTTAGGTAATAATGAACCTAATATTTAAATTTGTAAAATTATATTTTTATAGACGATTTGGAATAACGTATGCGAAAACATGCTATATAAAATATAATATACTTAGAGTAAAAAATTGTAAATTACTCTTTTAAAATACAAGAACTTCAACACAGATTCGTAAAATAGGTGATCAACTAAATCTGCAGATCAATATGTGAAACATGTTTTCAATATTGAACCCTTAAAAACTTTACTGTGTGCATTTTATATGAAAAATAGTTAGAAAAGTTGTTTGTGAAGAGAGAAAGAGGAAAAAGAGGTTTGAGATGACCGGCAAAATTCTGTGATCCTTCAATACTTACGTTTGAAGAAAATTTGATATTCTCTTCCATCATGCATCTTCCCGGATTGTCGAAACTTTTGGGGCGCTTGTACCTCCAGCGTTTTGAAATACTTTACGTGTCTTTCTGGAAAAAAAGGTTAAACTATTCAAAGAAAACTAGTTAGAAGTTGATATTTAAACTACATTTTTTGTTCACAATTTAGACCAATCATTTTCTGTACTCCAATTTTGTCTATACTGTTTTCGATGCATGGAATTTTATACATGAGGCATGTTTTCAAATCTATAAAAAATATAGACATGTTTATGTTTATATTTAAGTAGGATTATTGTTCTGTAAAAGAAACGAAACTTTTTCCTGGTTAAATATCAAACAGGTAAGTCACTCACTTTCAAACCTAGAGTCTACATTTTTATGCAACTGTGTTTTCATACTTATATATATATATCTTCCATTTTTCGAATCTAGTAGTTGAATTTGATGTTCATAAGATAATAAAACATTGTTGTTAAAGGCACACAGGAATAACGTTTAAAGAAATAAATATTAAAAACCAAGTGTTCCATAAACAATTGCATTCAGGGAAATTTTTCATACAGTGTCATATGAATTGACACTTGATTTAGTTTATTAATGAAATGTACTTTTAATTGGGTAATAATAAACCTAATATTTCCATTTGTAAAATTAGCATTTTATAACTATTTAAAATTACTTATGTAAAAACATGATATATAAAATATAGTATTCTTAGCGTAAAAAATAGTAAACTACTCGTTTAAAATGCAAGAACTTCAACACAGATTTTTAAAATAGGTGAACAACTACCTGTGCAGAAAAATAGGTTAGAAATATTTTCAATATTGCAAATCTAACAAACCTTTTTACGTGCATCTTATATGAACAATAGTTAGGAAAGTTATTTGTGAAGAGAGAAAGAGAAAACAAAAACGCTTTGAGATGAACAGGAAAATTGTGTGATCCTTCAATAATCACGTTTGAAGAAAATTTGATATTCTCTTCCATCATGCATCTCCCTGAAGTGACGAAAAGTGTGAGGAGTTTCTGCCTGCGATGTTTTGAAATACTTTGCGTGTGTTTTTCGAACAAGGTGAAAATATTCTGAGTAAACTAGGTCGAAGGTCACTTATAAACTCTGTTATGAGTTTTTGTTCAGAATTTATTCATTTTCAGTGTACGACTGTCATTTATAGTGTTCAGAAAAAAGTTCTGTTTTTATAGTAATTAGTAAATGTAGATATGTATATGTAATGTAAAATGTAGAAATGTAGATATTAGGAAATGTAGAATGTAGATACAAAATGTAGATATGTAATTAGGAAATGTAGGATGCATTTAAATATACATATGCATGTGGTTATTTTAAGCATTGTATGTGAGACACGTACTAGTACGTTTTCTGACGACTGATACTTGAGCGCTGGACACGTACCAAAACGTTTTTGACGATTGATATTTCAACGCGGGTCATGTACTAGTACGGGTTAGTGTAACAACATGGTTTGTTTGTGGGTTAAAGAAAACGGTATATACATTATTATAAAGCCGAATGTTCTTGTCTACTACATAGATTCTGGAAAAAGCTAGACAAATAAAAACTAGTGTTTACATCAGTCGATGCGGAACCACAGAACGGGAAGGTTGATTTAAAAAAAAATCAATTTAGATTTAAAAACTAACTTTTTATTTATCGTTCCGAAAATGATATTATATATATATATATATATATATATATATATATATATATATATATATATATATATATAGTATATATATATATATATATATACATATATATATATATATATTATATATATGTATATTTATATATTATATATATATATAAATATACATGTATATATATATATATATATATATATATATATATATATATATATATATATATATATATATATATATATATATATATATATATATATATATATATATATATATATATATATATATATATATATATATATATATATATATATATATATATATATATATATATATATATATATATATATATATATATATATATATATATATATATATATATATATATATATATATATATATATATATATATATATATATATATATATATATATATATATATATGTATATATATATATATATATATATATATATATATATATATATATATATATATATATATATATATTTATATATATATGTATATATATATTTATATATATATATATATATTATTTTATATATATATATATATATATATATATATATATATATATATATATATATATGTATATATATATATATTTATATATATATATATTTTATATATATTTATATATATATATATATTTATATATATTTATATGTATATATATATATGTATATATATATATATATATATATATATATATATATATTTATATATATATATAATATATATATGTATATATGTATATATATATGTGTATACATATATATATTTATATATATATATATATGTATTTGTATATTTATATATATAAATATAAATATATTTATATATATAATATATATATATTTAATATATATTTATATATATATTTATATATATATATTTTTATATATATTATAATATATATATATGTATATATATATGTATTTATTTTATGTATATATATATATTTATAATTTATTTAAAATATATATATATATATATATGCATATATAAATATATATATATTTATGTATATAATATGTATATATATATGTTTTAGATATCTTATAATATATATGTATAGATATGTTTTATATATTTATATATTTTATATATATATATTTATATTTATATATATATATATATATTTTTATATATAAATATATATGTATATGTATTATGTATATGTATTTTATATATATTAATTTTATTTTATATTAATAATATGTTTATTATATATATGTATATATATGTTATTTTATATATAATTATTTGTTCTATATATTTAATATAATTAGAAAGTTATTTAAAAAAATAAATATTTTTTTTCTATTGATTTATAATAACTATATTTAGCACAAAATGTTATTATGTGATGAGACACAATTTTAAGTAAAGATATATATACATGTGTGAAGAAAATATAAGTATGCTTTACGATTCTGGAAAAGAAATATAAAACATTTTGTCTGGCTAATAGTAGAATAGTTAGATCACTAGCATTTAAAACTATAATCTATATTCTTAGCCACATTTTCTCTAATAGATATATCTAGATTTAGGACTCTGGTATTTTAATGATCATAAAAAATGTGTATAATATGTGTATGTGTGTGTCTTCATATCGTTTTTGTTTAGCATTCATATTTGAGAGACATAATTTCATGTTTAGTTCCGTAAATATTTTTATTTAGTATTAATGAAGTTGTTATTACTTATCGTCAAAATTTTATTCTTCTATAAGATTTTGGACTACATTCCTTAATCTTTTAATACCTGGTATTTAAACTACTGTATAAATGTAGATATGCATGTATGCATTTAAATATATATATGTATGTGGTCATTTAAGTAAAGATATACATGCATGTGTGAAGAAAATATAGGTATGTATTACGATTCTGGAAAAGAAATATAAAGCATTTTTTCTGGCTAATAGTAGAATAGTTAGATCACTAGTGTTTAAAACTATAATTTATGTTTTTAGCTACTCTTCCTCTAATAGATATATCTAGATTTAGGTCTTTGGTAGTTTTAATGTTCATAAGAAAGGTGTATTATGTGTGTATGTGTGTGTGTATTTATAACGTTTTGGCTTAGCATTGACATTGGAGAGACATAATTTTATGTTTAGATGAGAAAATATCTTTATTTAGTATGTGATGTCTGAAGCATATTCATGTCTGAAGAAAATATAGGTATGAATTACGATTCTGGCTAGTTAGATCACTAGCATTTAAAACTATAATTAATATTTTAGCCACTCTTCATCTAATAGATATATTTAGATTTAGGACTTTGGTAGTTTTGACGTTCATAAAAAATGTATATTATGTATGTATGTCTGTGTCTTTATATCGTTTTTGGTTTAGCACTGATATTTGAGAGACATAATTTTATGTTTAGATGAGAGAATATTTTTAATTTGTATGTCATGTCTGAAGAAAATATAGGTATTCATTACGTTTCTGGAAAAGAAATATAAAGCATTTTTTTCTGGCTAATAGTAGAATAGTTAGATCACTAGTGTTTAAAAC
>CM063498.1:176420444-176427944 GCA_032207245.1 Pardosa pseudoannulata
TGCCTAAACGATACTAAAACCCAATTTTTTAAAGTATGAAAGACAATGAACTTCAAGATGAAAGAAAATTTTTATATAATCTCTCTTCAGTATGGTACAACAGAAATATTTTCATCTATCTACAAATCCTCTCGAAACTTCAAAAAAATCTGTGATCTGCAAGATGGGAAAGGTGTTGAATTAACAATATCCTTAGTAGAATAATTTGTTACGTGACTCAGGGTTGAACATTATTACATCCTAAGCATAATCCAGCACTTCAACACCCTAAGTTGAAAGAGAAGGAAAAATAATAAACCACTAGATTATCTACCTTCATTTCACCAAGACAGTGAAAACACAAGTATATTTTGAATATCAGAAAAATTTGGAAACACTTCCATATATTCCTCACTTCCATGGTGAGAGTGAGGAAAATTGTTTTCACGAAAAGTGAATTGAGAAGAATGGTGAAATTCCGTGATCCTTAAATTCTCTCAGACAAATATAAAACGGGACAATTTCTTTTTTGGTATTACAGTGATAGAACTCTTTAAAATATTCGAATTCTTCAAAATTCGGTCTGTAGCGAGATTGATATATTCTTTATTTAAGCGTAGCAGAAAGTTTCGACTCTTGACAATAATGATAAAAGAGATAAAGGGAAAGATTTTCGGGGAATTTTATTAAACTTAAATGATAATATTAAGCTCTCTAAAATGTTATTATGAAACCTATATTTGGTTCAATGCAAAATAAAATGTATAGATCCTCATTGAAACAAATTTTCTCGATCATAATTTAGGGTCTAATTATACAACAAATAATTTGTTTTTTCTATGATTTGAAATATTTTTTAAAAACATTAAATATGTATACCATAGGAAAATATATAAATTTCCTTACCTTCAAAATATAAAAACGGTAAATATTATCAAACGTATTGAAGATCTTTTGCTTTATTCAACAAATTTATAAAATAGTTATTTTTCTTGACCATTAAGTAACCTAGAATATCTCCTTATATTTCTTCAGTATTCTCTTTTAGGATAAAATTCAAAACAAAATAGCTTAAAGCAGAATCGCTATAAACCTTTTTGTGTCGATGGTATACGCAAAGAACATTTAAATCAAAATGGCAAAATATCCATGATCTGTAAAAAGTGAAGAGTGTGATTGCGATAACCTTGGTCGAAAACCCTGTTACGTGACTTAGGGATGGATTATATTACCTCTACTGCATAAATCACTACATCAACACCCTAGGTTTGAAAAAAGTAGATAATGATAAAAAATAAAAGTATCAAAAACCCTAGGCCCCCCTCCCTTTATTTCAGATATGAAAATATTTGAGTTTGGGCATGTTTTGTGAAACCTTCCAAAATTTCCTCACGTCCAAAGTGAAAGGGAGGAAAGTAATTTTCGAGAAAGGAGAATTGAGAAGAATAGTAAAGTTCTGTTATCCATGTTAGATTCTCACAGACATCTTATTTATATGATATGATATATTTATATCATATTTGACATTTATGTGATGGGATATTATATGATATTTATATGATATAAGAAAAAGCCTATGTGCCTGTCTTCATTTCAGAACAACAGACAAAAGAAAATATTTGAGTTTGGACAGGTTTTGTGAAAACTTCCAAAATTTCCTCACGCCTAAAGAGAAAGTGAGGAAAATAATTTTCGAGAAATTGGAATTGTGAAGAATAGTAGAATTCTGTGATCCTTAGACTCTCTCGGACATGATATTTATATGATATGATATGATATTTATACGATATTTGACATTTATGTGATATGATATTATATGATATTTATATGATATAACAAAAAGCTTATGTGAGTGTATTCCCAGTTCTTGACTTAGGAGATAAGTAGAAATTCCTTCCGAAATTTTATTAATTTAAAGGGGTTGTATTTCACTCTGAAAAGACTTTATTTTAAAAACCTATATTTAATTTAACAAGAAAACAAAATATTATCTCTGTTTTGAAAGAAAATTTATAGATCATACTTGAGGGTCTAACTATTTAACTAATTTGGTTTAGTTTAGTTAGGAACGCTAAACTATACTTATTTTCAGGGCGAGGGTTAATGAGACTAGAACCTTCTGCTTAAAGACTATTCCAAACTGTTGCTAAACTCCATGCCACAGATGAATATAAAGTACGAACTCCGGTACCGAAGATTATCTTCCTAAACGTTCGACCATCCTTCGGCAAATAATTGGTTTATTTTATAGAGTAAAAAGAGCATTTTAAAAAAGCTTTAAATATAGACTTTAAGGAAAAATATAAATTTATTATACAGCAAAACAATTTTTTAAAATAATATATAATATCAAACGTATTGTCTAGATTACTTCAATTAATTTTTAAAAGCTTTGATTTTCTTGATTAGTCAGGTAAATGTTAAGTAACATATATCTCATTATTTCTTCTGCTCTTCCTTTATTGATAAAATTAAAAATAACACACCTTCACACAGAATCACTAATCTAAAAATTATGTTATTTTGAGGCTATACGCAAAGAAACTTTGAATCAAAATGGCAAAAAATCCATGATCTGTTAGGCATGAATCGTGTCAATGTACGATATCTTGCATAGAAAAACCCCGTTACGTGATTTAAAGCAAAATATTATTTCCTCCTGAGCAGAAACCTATGCATCAACACCATGAGTTTAAAAAGAAGGAAAGCAGCAAAAAGTCTAAGCGATCTGCTTTCGTTTTAGAACTACGGGCAAAAAGAAATATTTCTAATATTGGGAACTCTTGGAAACACTTTCATAAGTTCTTCACGTCCAAGGTGAGAGTGAGGAAAGTGATTTTCAGTAAAAGAGAATTGAGAAGAATGGTGAAACTCCGTGATCCTTAAACTCTCACGAAAACATACGAAATATGATATTTTACTGATATTTTACTGATATTTTCTTTTGGTATTTTAAAGATACACCTTCAAAACATCTGAATACTTAAAATTTGTGTCAGTAGTATGTTTCCCAAATGTCACATTTTGAGTGTGTTGGAGGTAAAGGCAAATTTTTTAAATGCGAAATGTACGCAGTAACTTTACAAGTGTAAAGTCATCTATATAACAGCCTACACATTACTACATACAAAAGTAATAATCTTTCTTTGATTATTGAAAAACTTTTCTCCCACAATTAAAAAATATCTAATTTTATACATTTTCTTGCGAAACGGTATTTAAAAAACATTCTATATATATATATATATATATATATATATATATATATATATATATATATATATATATATATATGTGTGTGTGTGTGTGTGTGTGTGTGTGTGTGTGTATGTGTGTGTAATGTTTAACTTATAGAGAATTTTCAATAAAAAATCAATTATCTTTTTTATTATATGAATAAAAAAATTTATTAACACAAGGACTATATTTAATTGTGTAGCAGGTCCAAGGCTAAACTTTCAAATTTTAAATTTATTAAGAATTTTTTATTTTTTCATACTTTAATATGGAATACAGTTTATTTAACAGAAAATAACTTTTATTTTAAGGAATTTCAGTATACAAATTTACTACGCATATTTACAATAATTTACATTTATGTAATGTACATATTTCATACAATTACAATTTATCTTGAGTTTCAACTCTTTCATATGAAGTTTTAATGCTGTCTTTGTAGACAAATATATACTTAAATGAAGAAAATCAAATGTTTTAAAAGTTAGTTTTGAAAGAGAATTTATATACCTACTCTGAAAGAAAAGCATATTATTTTATTGAAATATTATGAATTTAGAGAAATTGTTTATCAGTAAAGTCTGCATCTTCACGGTAAAACTACATATATTTTAATAATTTTCTATATTTTGATTTTTAATGATACAGTTGAATATTCTATGATCCTAGATCACTTATCTCATCAAAAAACATTTTTATAGTAATAAATAATAACATTACGTTTTAATTTATTTAGATTAAAGCATTTGGAAACAAACGGATGAGGTCTCCTTTCTAAAAAAATATTTATATCAGTGACAAAGTATTAAATCATAATTCTTTTGACTTTCTACCCTGGTAACAGAATAAAACTCGACAGTTTAAAAAAAAACGGATATATATGCCAAAACGAATTGCCTCGAAAAGATGACGTTTTTATAAATGTAAACAATGTCAAACTGATATCTTGTCCGGCAACTGACTCAGCGACATCTTTTCTTTGGTCAATTTGTAAAAAAAAACTTATACATAAAAGGAATATTTTGAAACAGTCTCTCATATTTTATATTTTATTCAATCAAATTATAGATAAGACAGAAGATAAATCGTTATTCCGATGAAGATAAAATTAATTTTTATTTTCTTTGAAATGGAGGGGCACACATTCAGTACTATATACACTCATCATAGACATGGAGCACATTTTGCATTTTTGCATCAGTTTTTTTTTATTTTTAAAAGATATATATTTATATACAATTTATATATGATAAAATTACTTCTTACTTATAAATGAGTATAGATCCGTGAACATAAACTCACATTAACATCTCTCTATATATCTATCTATCAATCCCCCCACTCTATCTCTCTCTCTCTCTTTCCCTATATATATGTATATATATATATATATATATATATATATATATATATATATATATATATATATATATATATATATATATATATATATATATATATATATATATATATTGTTTTGGTGAGCCGATACAACCCCTTCTCTTGGTCTACTATTTTTGCTGTACAAATGCTATTGACCGACACCAACTACTTAAGGGTGATGCTGAACAGATACGAAATTCAAACCCATGGAATCAGATACCGAAGGTCAGTTTATTAACGAAAGGACTTTAATTTAAAATGGGAGAAATGTAATTTAGAATACATATGCTATGTAAATTAGCAGTAATGGTTCAGATTCGAATAAACACTTCTGTTAAGGATCAAAACAAATTACTTCTGAACAATATATATATATATATATATATATATATATATATATATATATATATATATATATATATATATCATTTAAATTTTAAAGGGAATTACTTCTAAAAAGTTGTATTTTAGGTTTCAGACATTTTAAGTTTTGAAATCAAATTGTAATTCTAAAAATTTTAATTATTAAGAAAATTTAAAAATTTTGGAATGAAAGAAATCTAAGGCAGACTATTCAAAAACAGTAATATCTGAAATAGTAATTTTAGAAATAATAATACAGCCTCCTACTTTAAAGTATTATCGCTATATATCAAGGATATGAATATGAATTTAGAAATATATCGTAATATTTAATTTCTGATATCTTCCAGTACTAATGTATAATTTATATTATATATATGTATATATCTATCTCTCTCTCTCTCTCTCTCTCTCTATATATATATATATATATATATATATATATATATATATATATATATATATATATATATATATATAGAGAGAGAGAGAGAGAGAGAGAGAGAGAGAGAGAGAGATTTGCATATAGGTATAAGTGTGTATATGTATATAAATAAATTTTATATGCTTACAAACATAAACACAGAAAGGGATGGATCCAGGTTATTTAGAAACGTAAGCAAAATAATCTTGTAATAATTAAGTCTGTATATGGCGTTGCTGGTTTTAATGACTCACTAATCTTTTATCATTTGAATTTATCTTATCTTTAAGAAATACTTGTAGACTTATATAAAGGAAAGTGAGGTAAAGTGAACGTATAACTCTACATGTAATTGTAATTAAAGTGGTTTTCTTTACGGAAATTATCGGGAAATCTTCAGATTGTAAGATAAAATACACCTCACCCACAAATGTATACTATAGCAAGAGAAAATTTGCTAAATATTCTCATTCAACGACGATAGTTTTTATAACAAAATTCTCCCATTTCACCTTCTACTTTTCTAATCTAATATTTCTAATTACCCCCAAAAATTCAAAGTAATGAATCATTGAAATTGACATTCCTTCCACATTTACCAAAACTAAAGATTGAATTAATAACTTCTTTAGCCCTTTCTTTTTCTCTTATAAACCATATATAAATTCTCCCACGGAAAGTGAAAATATTTACAATCTTTTTCCTGATTTTGGAATATTCACCACTAATATTTTAAAAAACCAAAAAAGAAATAATGAATCGTAAATTAGTATATTTACCAAAGTTGTCATTGGGAAAAAAGGGCCTTCGGCCCCTAGGAGCCCAAAATATTGCATTCCAGTGTTTCTCATGAGTTGATTGTCACTCACGAGATTTTACCCTCATAAAGAGAATATTTTCACAAATCAAACTCTACCAGTCTGTTTTGAGGAAACTGCGACTTCTCCGTCATTAAGGTAAAAATAAAATATTTTGCCTGGTTCTGAGTAAGAGTTTTTCTTTTCCTAATCAGGGTTACAGTAAGAGCAGGCACCGACAATTAAAAATATTGACTATTTCTCCCATATGCCTGGTAAAGACCGCTTTTATCGATTTTCTTTTGCAATGTGTGCAACTAAATAATTTAGCATAGAAATACACTAAAAATAATTTTAAATTTGATATCTTTCAAATTTTTTATATAAATGGAAAATGATTCATTTTACAAAATTAAATAAAAAGTGTATTAGTTTTTCTTTTACATTCTTGTAATGATAAGCAGTGAAATTATGTTTGTCATCAAATAAATGATGAGAAGCACATTTTATAATAATCGTTCCTTCTTAAAGCTTCTTACTCATTTACTTATCTTTAATTCCTAGAATACATAAAAGAAATCACTTTAATGTCAAATCTCGGAATAAAAGTGTTTCCTACGCAATTTACAATCAATATAATGGAAATGTTTTGCATTAGATATTTTAAAGATAATAATAGATATAAATTCATTCATTTAATATGTACTCATTTTATTTACAGATTTGAATTTATAAGCTAGGGCGTTACTTACTCAGAGTTACATAATTTTGATAATTTTGAATTAAATTTAACAGTTAAAAAATTGAATTTATCATTATTGTTATTATATTTAAAACTATTAATTAAAGAAACTAAATTGATCTGCAAATGTATTATTACAATATACACGTAATTTTAATTAAACTTTTTAAGTATAAAATTTAAAGGTTTAAATTTTATAAATACACATATGGAAACTTAAATTTTATTGAAAATATTGAAGAGATTTACTAGGAATAATTTTATTTATGTACAGCTGTTTGAATTTATTTTCAAGAATAAAATACTCCTTAAAATGCACTTCTCGTACACAATACTTTTGGTATACTTTTGACGAATGCACTTTACATGTACAATGCTTCACAGGATACTTTTAATTATACAATACTTTTATAGTATATGGAACTTTATAGAATATTCCTGAAATATGTATACATATGCACGATACTTTTCATAACTTTTTTTAAAATTGTACACAGAATACAATTCAAGGATAAAATACTCCAAAGAATATCAAAATTATCCTAATAAATAAAATTATTTTAGAAATCCACTCA
>CM063498.1:176432944-176452944 GCA_032207245.1 Pardosa pseudoannulata
TTGGCTGTTCTATAAATAGGACAACGGTCTAATACACTACTAAAACTTAACAAATAGCACTTACATTGCATTAGGCTGATTCATAGATTAAATTTGAAGAAATGGTCAAAACAAAGTTCAACATTACATTTTAAGCATACTGTTGTTAGGTTTCCCTTGCAGTTATTGAACTGGCAGTAAGAGAGTAAATTTATCTTGCAGTCTCCAGTTTTCTGAATAGAATATACATCTATTTACCCCTTGTTGTGTCCAGGTGTGTGAACAGGTGTTGGAACTGGTTTTCATTGAAATATAAGAAAATAATGTGCGCTATCAATGAAATATCGAATTCATGGAAAAATAATCGGGATTAGACCGTCGTATTAATTTTAGGGCACCTTTTTTATACTTACAAAATGCTCGTGTAAAATATAGTTTTCAACAAAAATTTTCAGCTACTTTATTAGCTCTTTTTTTAAACTAAAAGTAACCTCCACAATGTTTGAAAAACAAAATAATAAGAAATATAAAATTAAAGATTAAAAAAATTACAATTTTTAAGAGGTTGCTGAAAATAAATTTTACGATATAATAAAATTAGATTTCTCAGTTTTTTTGCTACTATGCTAAAGTGTGTCTATTTTAAAATTATTAAAATAAAATCCGCTCAGAAAATATTTATAACTTTATTATTACATGAAATTTTATTTGCTGTCCTATTTATAGGACAGCGGTCTAATATGAAAAAAAATGATAAAAGCAATCATAAATTAAAAAATGATAAGAAATGATAAGAAAAGCAAATTAAAAAATGATAAGAGCAATCATAAAACTAATAATATAAAAACTAGTTTTTAATTTGTCTAAATTTTTCCAAAATTTATATAGTAGACAAAAACATTCGGATTCGTTTTCCTGCATATTCCGTTATATTTGTACCCACAAACAAACCATGTTGTTACACTAACCCCTACTAATACATGTTCCGCGCTCAAGTATCAATCGTCAGAAAACGTACTAGTACGTAGCAATGTGTTAGGTGTAATAATTTTGAATTGTTACAAATATGTATACGTGTGTGTATATGTATGTATGTGTATTCATGATATGGTTACTAAATTTTCTGAATGTATACATTACAGCCTTATACCAATAGTTTAACCAGTGTCTGTTAAGTCTACTGCATCCCGTGTACTTAATTATTAACTTCGAAATATGTTTCAACACACAATTCTTTCTATTATTCTTTTTGGTTTCAATTGAGTATTGTTACAGCACGTTCCTGCACAACGTATGAAATTCCTAAAATAGTTTCGACAGAACATTTCTAAAAGGTGAACATCAAAATTTTAAGAGTGGTGCTCTTAAACTTTATGTGCTCTTCAAATATATTCGAAAATGTATGACTGCTTTTGTTTCTCCTGTAAAGGGATTTCATTCACTCTCTCTTTTCACTCTCTAGCCCCGTTAAAAATATGATATTTTATTTAATTCATCCATTGTTACTATAGATTGAAAAGCAATGAAAGACATTTTAACGATCCTTTTTTCCCAATTAGTTAGTTTTGCACAATTGTGTATATTCCATCATTTCTGTCTTTCCTAGTATTGGGTAAGGGTCACATTGGATTTCTCTTTCTCCATATTAATCTTTGCATAAATAGGTCTGACTTCGTTTTTCAGTTCAGTATTTCTTGAAATGGATTTTCCCGTCTGATAGAGCAGAAAATGAATCCCGGTATTGTGTAAGTAATTTGAAAAAAAGTATAAAAATATATACACATTTAATTTTCAATTATTTCTTAAACCCTTTGTTACAATACTTTATGACGGCATATAATAACATTTAACCTACAAACATTTTTACAGGAGAAATACACCCAAGAGTCAAATCATTATGATCACGCCTATATTTTGCAATGAACTCGCCTGGATGATTCGGAAAGCATGTGATCACATGGAAGTGATATTTAACTGCTGCTGAAGAGTCTGAGGAATCATTCTTTCACTTAATTATGTGTGTGATTGGAAAGGCTGAGGATCTAAGCGATTTTGATAGAGGGCAGATTGCACACTTATATGGCCTCTGCTTTTCCAGATGGAAATGGAATGTTTCAACAGGACAACGCCCCGTGTCACAGGACTAAAATTGTGTTGGGGGTGGTTCCAGGAACATGAAACTGAATTCCAGTTAATGGCCTGGCATCCTTTCTCACCGGATGTCAATTCAATAGAACACATTTGGGATGTCATTGGACTGCAGCTCAGGGTTCGAAGACCACAAATTCGCAATATCTCGGATTTGCGTAACGATTGTTTAAACATCTGGTACAATCTATATCTCGCCATGTACCATGGACTTGTGGCATCCATGCCAAGGCGGGTTGAAGCTGTGTTGCTCGCTAAAGGTGGGACAACTCGTTATTGACAGGTGATTATAATGTGTTGGCTCTTGAGTGTGTGCTTCCTTAAAAAACATTCGAACTATCCAAAAATACCACTTTATAAGTATATGATAATTTTCAAATTTGTGAAAAATGATTTTAATTAGTAAGAAAACTTACTAGGATGTCTTCTCAACATACGTGAAGAAGTGTCATAAAAATTATCTTTTTAATATGTTGAAAAATTGGAGTCTACCTTCAAAGAACAGAAACACAGCTACCTTAAGTAGCTTATAGAGTTTCCTCATCATAGTAATGATTCTTCTTGAGCATATTGTTCTAGTAAAACTATTACTGTGATGTGGAAAATATGTGGGAAAAATACTCACTTTTATACAAATATACTAACTTTTGAACAAATTAAGTTCTATGAAATAATTCATTGGAAGAAATGTAACGAATAGCACTTCTTTATCACTACATATATGCTCCACTAAAGTCTATCATATTAAAATGGTCATTTTCAGTGAACGGGTTTGTTTCTTTGTTACATTATTTGACTGCCTATGGAACTGAATAAACAGACTGTGCTTAACTCGTCTTACCTCAAATGTAGATCTACGTTAAATCAAATGTAACGTAGATCTCGTTATTTGTCTAAAGATAATCAGACAGAATATCTTTAATATCATGTTCCATTAGCTTGGTAAATGTAGTTAGTAGATAATGAACCCGCATGAGATTTGGTTAAACTTTGCTTGTCACATAGTCTCCTTTAATATGAAAAATATAATAGTGAAGATTGCAAGTGATTCATCACATATTATAATTAACCTGTGTAGAAAAATACGTTCTCTAAGAAAGTATTTTATTTTATTAAATAATCATATCTACTGATTGCATTTGAAAGGATATGATAAAGTTTTGTGTTCCACTTGTTGTCAATGTTTCAATTAGATATTTGGCAGAATTATGAGGATTATGCGTTTACTTTAAAGAATCGCATTTTCCTAGGTAAACAATACCATTGTAGTAATATGTGAAGACTGCAAATTCCCATTAAGAAAGAAGGAACCTATATATATATATATATATATATATATATAAATATATATATATATATATATATATATATATATATATATATATATATATATATATATATTTTATAGGTATATATATTTTATATGTATAAAAATATATTACACATATATATACAAATATATTTAATATATATTTATATATACACACAAACACACATATATATATATTATTAATATATTAATATATTTTTGTATATATTTATATATATATATATATAAAAATATAACATATATATATTTATATATAATATATACACATATATACTATATATATATATATATACATAAATATACATATATATTACTTGTATATTTTAAACAATAGCATTATGTATATATATTATATAAAAATATATAGTATAGTATAACATATATATGTATATGTATATGTATATATATATGTATAAATATATAATATATATGTAATAAATATATATATATATATATATATTTTATATATAAAATATATATATAATTATATATAAATTCATAGATATATATGTATATATAAAAAAGATATAAAAATATATATATATATATATATAAATATTTTTATATATTTTAATAATATATTTATATATATATATATATATTATATATATATATATAAATGTATATATATATATATATATATTATATATATATATATTATATATATATATAATATATATATATATGTATATATATATGTATATATATATATATATATAAATATATATATATATATTATATATATATATTTATATATATATATATTTATATATATAAATATATATATATATATATATATATATATATATATATATATATATATATTATATATATATATATACATATTATATATATTTATATATATATATATATATGCATATATATATATATATACATATAAGCTTAATTTTTGAATATAAGTTCTATACTAAAGAATGCAATTTTTACTGTGTTTTGAAATAAAACATTTAAGATTAATAATTAGTACAAACTTCTGAAAGCGGCTTAAAATCGCATGATGTAAATAAAGTTAAATGTAGTTTCGCATATGTGCACATTAAAATTAAAATATGAATGAAGAGTCCACATTAAGTACATACTAACGTCTCTAAAATTAAGAGTTTTACAGTAGTAAGCTTGCATTTTAATTTCGTTAGAGATCGTCCGTAAAAGTGAATTATCTTTTCTTATGTCCATTAATTGCAAAGTAAGGATATGGTTCTGCTATGAGACTTTTGTAACGACTTCATAACTCAAAAATAGGGTAATTGAAACTGGTATAGTGGTTATTAAGTTTACCCTGTGTGGTAAAACACGGTTGCGTAATTCCTATGTTTGTGTTCATATTATGAATCAACAAAGGACGTATTCTGAATGCGAATCGAAATATGCATATTAAGACTGGCTTTTTGCTTTCATGTATATTCTGATTACATATATATTTAGAAATTACATGTATGTAAATCTTTCATGTAAGTTTCATCTCTTCCAATTTAGATTATATTTAAGCTATATTTCATACACGATTACTAATATTCTATTTTTGCGTATATTTCTTTTAAAATACTTCAAGCTATTTTAACTGTCTCAAAAGTAATACTCTCCTCAATAACTGGTTAAATATAGAGAGAAGAGATGTTGTAATGTACTTACAACACGAACATCAGTTTTTGTTCTCAAAGGGGAAACACAGTAATATATATGCTATGGAATTGAAGAAAGGTACTTATGTCTGAACTAAAACATTTATTATGAACAATATTTACAAATTAGTACATCACTTGATTAATATATGACATGACCTGCAATTATTTGGTTCCGCTATACATCAATACTCTTGAAATAATATTCCTTTTCAAAAGATTATTAGACCCAGCTAATAATTATGAATTTTATTAAGTTTACATAAAGTAATTACAGTGGAGCAGGCTGGGGCTGTCAACAGGCTGGACGTCTATGTTGGCGTGTCGATCATATACGCATACGGTATCGGGAATCGATTGCTGGCCCGGGTTCTGTGTTTTCCTCACAGAATCTCGATGTCTTCTTCAATCCCGACATCGAGTCCTTTTCCCACTTTCTTTCCATACGTTTTCAGCTCGGTTAAACGCTCCTTTTTTTCTGTCCCAATCACTTGCTGGTGAATTTTTTTTACATCTGACCCCCCCTTCCAGCTTGCAGATGGACTCATTAAAATGATCACTTTCTTGAAAGTTGTCATTATTTCTTAACCCCTGCCCCTATATCTCACGGTCACCTCCCTTCTTGGGACTGATCGTTACATTTGTGCCATTCTGTGAGCTCTAACTCTTCCGCAGGGGTCCCCGCTAAAACTCGAACAATTGCACCTAAATTCTTCTTGGAAATTTAGTCCACAGCTGTGTACGCAAGTGCTGACTATCGTGGGAAAGTACATCAATACAAGAGAGTATAAGCATGATTATTCATAGATATTCGGAGTTATTTACAACAATCAATTTACTATAGTTTAGATAGAATATGTAGCTTAAATTTCACTAAGAGGAGCGTATCAATTTATACTTATAAACATTCATTTGAAAGATTGGCTATTTTAGAGAAATAAGGTAGATAAAGTGATTAATTTAAGAGATAATATATTAGGTAATTAAGTCAAAGTATATTTATTAATATACATTTAATTAATCATGTCGACAGTGAAAAAGATTAAACTTTAATATTTTGCTAGAAACAGGAAAGAAAAGTGAAATATCTTTCTCAATTCAAAGAAATATTACTAACTAAAGCAGTCTATTAAGGGTAATTCTAGATTGATTTTTTCCGATTTACTTCCCCGAAATAGTTCTGCATTACGGTACTAACTTTCTAAGAATTTAAACAAATTACTTACAACCTATTTTAAAGCTTTTAAAATACCGAGAATGTCATTTTTAAGTAGGATCCATCTGTCTAAAACGTTATCATACTAAGATATATATAAATTTCTACCTCAAAATTCAACGTTAAGAATATATAGAGGAATATTTGAATATTTGGAAAGAAATAGGTAACTTTTAGCCTCTAGATATGCAATTACCTTTATTCGCGATCGGAATACGTAAATTATGACTGTAACATTTTTTACGAATTGCTAACCTATTGTCCGTGCATAAAAAAGAAACGTTACATACAACGTATCAATCCGTGATTTGATTTTACACGAGAACAAATTCGAATAAAATTTCCATTCCTACAAAAGAAACTCTCTACTTAAAATTCGAAATGGAAGAGATCCATGGAGCTCGAAACATCTGTAAAATCGTAGAGAATAAATACAGAGAAATGGCATTCGCTATATCTTATGGACGTTTAAATTTTATGGTGGTTATAACTCAGTAATGGATTCACATCAGACACCGAATAAAAGGGGAAACGTCACAGAAAATAGCAATGAAGCATTTATGATGCGAAAAAAATATTTCTGCTAAAAATATACATGATATTATAAAATTTTTCTGTCACACTATAAATGGATTGAAACAAGATATTCGACATTGAGCCTCATATATCTATGCAATATACACAAGGTTTAGTAAATTATGGAACAATATTAAAGACAAATACAATTAATTGGAAGAAAAAGGTATTTTAAATAATGTCGAAGTACAACAAGATATCACCTTACAGTCCAACGGCAACATCGTAGTTATATTCATTGTCATGATGAAGCTGATATAGCTTGGCTTTCTCTAAGACAACAATTATATTCTCAGCTGTTTGCTGACCACTTGCCAAGGTTAAAATCAGTATGTGTGAAGGTAAAATTAGTAAGTATAGTAATACAGCCAAGATAAAATCAGTAAGTATCCCACTATCTCGAGTTTTCACTTTACCTAAAATAACTTTTAACCGCTTGTCTCGTTATACCGAGTTATCTTTGGTTCATATATATTACAGTTAATTATTACTCCGAAAAAAATTCGGGTGGAGCAGAATTTGTCAGTACAATTTGTTTTATCACGGTTTGCTTGGCCTGGAGGAAAGGAAAGAAGGTGTTCAGCTTTGATTGGCAGTTTTGTTGGTTTCACAGGAGTGGTCACGTTTTATATATTATACGTCAGCTTCTGGATTAGTAATGTATAAAGAAGAATTGGTGTGAAAAATCATCGTAGCGAGTTTTCTGCCACAATAGGAAGACCCATCATTAGTCCTTCACTACTCAGGTTAACCTCCTGGCATTTTCCAGATATAGGGTGCTGTCATATTGCAGTCGAGATATGTCATACGCATCATAAGGAGTTAGAAATCTGTCGTGGCCCTGTCGTGGCAAAGGGGGCAATTTATTGTCCTAAATTCCAATCTCTGGTGACATCTAAGATCATTCTGACGCGGAAGTCGACTCTGACATATGTCGACCTCAGTATGGTAAAACATGTTGTTACTGATACTGAAAAAAAAAATCAAACATAACGAGACAGTGTAATCTGTGCTCTCGTAAAAGAGATTCCATATGTAAGAAAACAAACCAGATACAAGTGTACATACTGTCAGGTATCACTTTGTTGTTGTCTCTTGTTTCAAAACTCTCATACAAAGACTAATATTCAACTTTTTTTCCATTTTCCAAAATAACTCGGGATATAAAACTAATATTAAAACTAAATGCTTTTACACCTGTAAAAAATTAACGTAAAATCTACATATATTGTTTTGTTTCCTTTCCTTGTATTTAATAATAAAGTAAAATAATAAGATGATTTTTTGCAATTTTTTTCAAAAAAAAAAAATTATAATTGTAGAGTTAACCGCTACAATTATATTCTTGATTAAATCGAATCTCGGGAACAATGGACAATGATGGAATGTTGCCATATTTAAAAGTTTGTATTGAAATCTAAATTATAAATTAAAATAATATAAACTAGACTGTTTTATCTGGACTGCTTATTTTCTTCATGGAGTTAGAGTAAATTCGACTATGCCAACTTAATAACCGTGAAGAATCACTTGGCTTGTTTTACCTCTCAGTTTGGTATCTGAATGAAACTTTTACAGGATTGAACTCAGAATTTCTGCTTTACAAGACCATTTTGTGTGACCACCTACTTGCCGAGTATAATTCTTGGAAACAGTGCACAGATACTATTGAGTATCGATATATAAAATACGAGTATACTATTCCCAGATAGAAAATTTAGCTTACAGAAAAACTTCCAGCAGTCTTGCTTTGCAAGCCTGCAAACTTGCAGCAAGTTCAGCATGACAAGTCTGCAAGTTTGAAACAAGACTTGCTTGTAGTCATGACAAGACTGCCACAGTTTTGCAGCAAAATAGCGTTGCAAAGTAGTGGCTTTATGTTCTAACTTGCAGAAGTTATACTGCAAGTTTGTAGCATCAAATTTGTTAGGACTAGATTTTATCTAGAAAAAAATCCAACTTGCTGCAAGTATGCATGCAATCTGGGTTGAGTATTGATATATACAATGCCTGATACCAGTCTATATAATATCCTTCGGGATTGGAAGATATCAGATTGAATACTATGGGTGTTATGGTCATATGTGTTATGCTAAAATTCCAATTAACTGCTGTAAAATTATAAAAAAGATAACTATGTTAAGTTCTTACCTATTAGAAAGAGACTGCTATTGGAGAATTTGTAAGTGTAAAAATTGTGGTACATGTGTGAAATGTGTTACTCGTAAATTATTTAATCATGTGGTTAAATATCTTTTGATGCTATAATCAGCTCATTCAGTTTAAACACTAAATCTAAGAAATCCCAGGGAAACGAAAATTTGTATCAAAATCATTCTCTGAAGTGAAAACTTTAGTACAAAATGTAATTTATAACGTTTTTAAATACTTTGCATCAGATATACTGAAATATTTTATTAACATCTGATTTTGGTACAAATCAAATGTATTTCAGCCGATATTTATTTTTACTTAGGGGTCTATTCACTGTTTATTGGTGTGCATATTCATTCCCTGTTGATATGCAACAAAAAAAAAAAAAATAAAAAAAAACTCAATATAGGCATAAATAAAGCAAATCATTTAAAAATTATGAAATGAATAGAACATAACCTTTCATTTATGAGACGAATACAATGTGTCCTGATAGCAACTTAACCACAACTGGAAAGTACATTGCATTTCCATTTTTGCGACATGCGAAATGATCAAATAATTTCTCACTGAATTTACTTAAACTTGACTCCAACAAAAGTTTATCTGATCTGATTTTACCTTAATACTGGCACATGTAATGTTTAATACTAGATCCCTTTCTAGGAAAAATTGTGTCTAGTGCAGATAAAGAAGTTTTCATTTCAAATATAAGCCCCTGTTACACTGCACAAAATGATTTGACTTTCACCCTCTCTCTATCATATTTGATTCAAATGTATGTTTTCTTATATTTACTTTTGATCAAATAAAAACAGACCCGAATATAAAGTGAAGTATAAAGTAAATAAAGCACCACATATTTTCAGTTACATAAATGGGAACTTTATCCTAGTTATAACTCTACTGGCAGAGGCAAGTCGAAATATACATATAAAAAAAATGACTCACCCAAAAAAGGCAATGAAACGCAAATGGTGAAAAAGGAAGAGATTTTTTTATAGGTGTCATACAATGTTTCATGGTGAAATGAAATATATGATATTTTACAATAGGAACGACCACGTAGGGTACTCCAAATGTAAATCTACAGAACTAAATCTCAAATACATTTGTTTATATAAACTTTAATAAGTACTACTGCAAAAATAACTCTTCTATGTTCTTGTATCAGTTTCAATATCTAAGAGAAACGTGTTTGTATTTATATATTACTTATGATTGAGATTTTTAAGGTGGTTTGGTACAGGTTATATTGATTTCTACTAGCCCCATGTTAATCTATTGAGAAAAGTATTCTACTTATGGATGGTTTTTTTTTAAATATTTTTTTCAACAATTTATTCTATTTGAAAGAATGAAAGAGTCTTCAGTGTAATATGTGACTAAAATTATGGAAAATGCTGAAAAACATATTAAATCTATGATGAAAAGTATTCTACTTATGGGTGGTTTTTGTTTAAATATTTCTTTCAACAATTTATTCTATTTGAAAGAATGAAAGTGTCTTTAGTGTAATATGGGACTAAAATTATGGAATATGCTGAAAAACATATTTAATCTACTTTGAAAAGTATTCTACTTATGGGTGGTTTTTATTTAAATATTTCTTTCAACAATTTATTATATTTGAAAGAATGAAAGTGTCTTCAGTGTAATGTGTAATTAAAATTATGGAAAATGCTGGAAAACATATTTAATCTATGGAGAAAAGTATTCTACTTATGGGTGGTTTTTGTTTAAATATTTCTTTCAACAATTTATTCTATTTGAAAGAATGAAAGAGGCTGCAGTGTAATATGAGACTAAAATTATGGAAAATACTGAAAACATATTAAATCTATTTTGAAAAGTATTCTACTTATGGGCGGTTTTTATTTAAATATTTCTTTCAAGAATTCATTATATTTGATAGAATGAAAAATCTTCAGTGTAATATGCGAATAAAATTATGGAAAATGCTGGAAAACATATTTAATCTATGGTGAAAATTATTCTACTTATGGGTGGTTTTTATTTAAATATTTCTATCAACAATTTATTATATTTGAAAGAATGAAAGAGTCTTCAGCATTATATACTACTAAAATTATGAAAATTGCTGGAAAACATATTTAATTTTAATGTATTTGTGAAAAGGTTTGATATATTATTCTGTTTGCCTAAATAATTATATTTTACCAGAATAATTTTCAAAAATGGCCATGTATTAAATCGGGGAATTTTACTGTTCATCACGTGTAAAATGTGTTTGAATGTAGATTTAAATGCTTAGTAGAAATAACCCATTAAATCTCATACATTAAATTGCTGCTCTATAAATCGAATAAGTTCTATAAATGAACAAAATAGCTCAAGTCTTTAAAATTGTGAAAATTTGACTGATTAAGAAAAGTAACATACACATTATGTTATGTTTTCAGGTTGACATTAAACTTTTGAAATTACACTAATATTTGTGAAAATTTGAAAAATAAGAACAAAAATAAATTTAAAAGAGACAATACCTCTGAGCTGCAAAACTAGTATGGAATGGAGAGTGTTATGATAGTCAATTTGGGACTTTAAATGATCTCGTTGAATAGTTTAAAGAGTACCAGTAAAAATTCAAACCACTGTTATCTTTCACTGGGGAAGTTGATTGCTATGGGCATTTAAAATAGGATTGCTGTGAGGATAAAGAAATATTAAGGAATCAAAATAGGGAATATACTTCAGATATTATTAGGATAATTATACATTAAAAAGACAATGCTTTCGCAAAGAAAATCACTATTTTTGTTGTTGTTGTTTCTCATGCTACTTGGACAAACCAAGCACGATTGAGCCTGCAGGCTCTGGTATTAAGGTCAAGTGGTGCGCCTTTCGTTTTAATGAGCACCATTAAGGTCAAAGAATCAATCTGTCATCACAGAAAATCCCTATTGTTGTTGTTGTTTCTCATGCTACTTGGACAAACCAGCATGATTGAGTCTACAGGCTCTCGTATTAAAGCCAAGGGGTGCTCCTTTCGTTTTAATGAGCACCATTAAGGTGAAAGAACGACTTCACTCAAGTAGATCCTTGTAATTTTGAAGAAGAAACCAAGCAGAAGACCCACAGACTTGGCCTGCCGCCCCCAGATGTTTTAATTCAGAACTTGGAGTACAAAAAATCACTGTAAATATTCAGATACAATACTATGCAAGGAATATACTTATTATCGATATTTATTGTATACCTCTATTATATATCTCGATATTTATTATATACCTTTATTTTTGCATTTACGTAACAGAAAAAAATGAAAAAAAACATACACATATGTAATGTTCTGTTTTGTGGCATTCCTCTCTTGGGTGCTCGTAATTTAAGAAAAAAAAAGGGAACAAGCAGAAAATCACAAAGCTTGTCCTGGAAGGCACGTTCTAACAATACCTGGAAGTTTTATTGTTAGAACGTATGATATATTTGGGATCATGAATTTATTTTACGTGTCCTAACAGCCATTAGTGAACATGCTGTCTTTGCCTGTCTCGGGCTTTATTGAGCTATGACTTCGATGACTCATTCTAAGAAAAACAGACAGAAGCCAATAGAAAGCAGAGAAACTTACTAAAAATTGGTAAAAAGCACACGTGACTAATCTTGCTATCTGAAAATAAATAATGTAAGATGCGAAACAAAATCTCAAATGTTTGTATGTATGTTTATATACAATTAATTTGAAAAGTCAATATCACGCTAATATAATTTGAGTTTAGGTGTTACAATTCAAGGAATATTTTCACGATATTTCTTATATATCTTTATTTTTACGTTTATGTAACAGAAAAAAAGGAAAAAACATCCACATGCGTAATATTCTCTTTTCTGGCATTCTTTTTGTTCGGTCTTAGTAATTTAGAAAAAAATGGGCCCTGAATTTAATTACTTGTCCTAACCACCATTAGTGAACATGACGGTCTTTAATCGTCTCGGGCTTCGTACTAAAATTGTTGAGCTATGAATTAGACGCTTCATTGCAATAAAAAACGACAGCAGCCAATATAAAGCATAGAAACTTACTAACAATTGCTAAAAAGCACACATGACTAATATTCCTATCTGAAAATAAATAATATGAGACAAATCAGACTCTCAGACTCTCTTTCTCCCCCCCCCCAAAAAAAAAATCTCAGAGGTTTGTATGTATGTTTATATACGAGTAATTTGAAAAGTTAATTTCACGCTAATATAATCTTAGTTTAAGCGTTATGCATATACGATTAAAATTACTCTATTTATTTACATTTCCGACTAATAAAATAAAGGCTGTACAATTTTATCGAAGTTATACGATGTGTAGATTATTAATTATTTATATAAAACTAGTTGCTTCACTGCCAATTTCATAGCTACTGATCGTAATGAATTTAATTGTTACAAAATATTGTTTGTAATTTATATTCAGATACAATTAATTATGTTCAAATGCATATGCTTCTTTCACCATTTGAAACAAAACAAAACTTTACGATACAACGAAAATGTATTGTCTTCCTAACACAAACTACTTTTTTTATTGTAATCGGGTTTTTAAGATGCAAGTAATTAATTTATTTCACATTTATAAAGTTTAACTGCATAAATTAAGATTTCTTAAAGGCCGGATAAATTTATTGTGTACTTGATAGTTCGATAAGTTTCTTCAATTCAATTAGAAGACTGTCGTCGTATAAAATTAAGTCCAGTAATATTTTGTTTATGTTTTTTAGCGTTAATAACTATTGTTATTTTACAACGTTCACAAGGGAATCTAATCTTAGGAGAAACAAAGATATTCTTGGAAAGCTAAGAAGAAAAAAAAGCATTAACATTCTTTGAGAGCGAGAAATTAACTACAAGAGCATGTTCATATTTCTAAAAATGTTGTATGGTAAAATTATTAATAATATAAAAAAGTCATCATTTCTGGGAAGTGTTTAGACAAACATTTTTCTTTGTCTAGAGTTAAAGTGGAAGAAAAATTAGTTTGCAGTAGAACTAACTAAATTAATTTATAGTTTTTATCTTTATATATATAATTCTTCTATCTGTGTGCTTGTAATAGAACTTCTCATTAACGGCTGGACTGATATTGATGAAATTTTGTATATGTAATTAAGTTGATTCGAGAATGGTTTAGGTTTACAATTTCAACATTTAGAAAATGTTTTTTTATTAAAAATATAAAATTGCCCGTTTATTGAGATTATTATAATGCCGCTTGAAATACTTCACTATCATAGTATCTGTGGTACAGTGATCAGAGCAAAGGGCTTCAGTACAAAAAAGGGGTAAGCTAGGGTCAGTACGCTAGGCTCGAATTTCTGTATAGACGATGTGGGAATTTTAATTTAATCTAATTACGTTTGTGATGGCTGTACTATTGGTGGTGTCAAGTAATTCTAAAATATTTTTTCTTACTTTTTCATCGAAAAATGTAATTTATAATTTATTTAAAAACATTTTACAATTTTTGGTTTTACAGCTTTAAAACAGGGAAATATCTGTCGGTTGTAAGTATATATGTACATATTATATATATATATATATATATATATATATATATATATGTGTGTGTATATAATATATAATATTATATATCTATAATATATATATTATAAATATATATATATATAAATATATTATATATATATATATATATATATAATATATATAAATTATAATATATATATATAATATATATATATAATATATATATATATATATATAATAAATATATAATAATATATATATATAAACATATATGTATATATATATAATATATATGTATATAATATAATATATATATGTATATATATATATATATATATATATATATATATAAAATATATATATATATATACTACATACATACATATATATATATATATATATATATTATATATATATATTATAAATATATAATAAATATACATACATTATATATAAACATCTATACATAAAACATATATATATAAATATATATATATAACACACACACACATAATATATTTATATATATATATAAATATATATATGAATATATATACAATATAGATATATATATATAATATAATATATATATAAATATATATATATATATGATATATATACAATATACTATATAATATATATATATAATATATATATATAAATATATATATATATATATATATATATATATAGATAATATATATATAATATATATATATTATATAAAATATATATATATATATGGTTTATATATAATATATGTGAGAATGTGTTGAAAATAAAAAGGCAAAAAGCTGGAAATAAAGACATAAAATGAAGTCGGGCCATTGAAAGAGACCGGCACCGGATTTTTTAGGGCTGCTAAAAGGGACATCTTTACTAGTCAACGACAGACAAGAGAAAAACACAAAATTCACTCTGATCGAACAGAGGTTTACCCAAGAGCGAAAAAAGAAAGCAGGAATTTTCCCAAGGGACAAGAAACATACGCAGCGAATTTAAATGTTAAGATCAGAACAACCTGGCACCATTTGCCGGCAACAGCTGGGAAACTTGTTGAATAGACAGAAAATTTATATCTATGGGACAGAAAGATTTGGGAAATGTATTGAAAGAATTTTATCGTCGAGGACGCTCCATTGATTAAGACATTTAGAGGCTGTGAAAAAGATTTTAGGGAATTAGAATGGGAAGAGGTTTTTAAAGAAATATTAAAGTGAAATAATTTTGATGTATTACTTATATTTTTTTATATAAAGCGGGTCCCAAATTTAGCGGTTATGTATGATAGGTTTATGTATGAAATGACGGATGATAAAAATAGCCTCCAATGATTTCTCGAACATGCGATCTCTTTTATGAAAATCTTCCATCTCCATTTAGCATAAATGTGGCTGAATTTCGTCGATGGAATGTTAGATTTCCACCTTCAAGGCACTCGTGTTTGTGTCTTGTTGGCATAGATCTTTGAACTCAAACATCCCATAAAAAGAAATCCAATGATGTTAAATCACACAATCTAAGGGGGGGGGGGCAATTATTATTACCCGGAGCAAAGAAAGAAATATATATTATTCAGGAATTGAATTGTTTCACGTGCTGTATGTGTGTTGTTCTATCGTGTAACACTTCATTGTTATTAATCCTTAACTATCACCTTCCGAACAGGGCCAAATTGTTAGGGTGCTGGCCTTCGGAACCCGAGTTCCTGGGTTCGAATCTCACTATGGCATGGATGTTCATAGCCGTTCGGAATCAGCTTTAAGAAGTAGATTCCGGTCTCATTAGGTCTTGTGTTGCAAAAAGTGGACCGTAACACTCGGAAACCGAAACCAAACCAAACCGTAATTATCACCTGTTAAATGAATTCTTGATAGATTTTCCAAATCTTGACTGTAATTTTGGTGGCAAATTCAGATATTGAGTTAATTTTGGGAGATCCCTTATATGTGTGTGTCTCTGAGTGTTTTTATATATATAGCCGTAGAAAAACATATAGTTTTAAAACCAGAACTCTTGCTTTAGTCTGTATTCAGGATTAAAACGATAACAAAAATATCTTTATCAGGTATAAAGCTAAACTTTTACTCTATAACACTGTATCATTATTTGTTTAAAGTTTCCCTTTTTTGACCAAAATATTTATATGAGTTAAAGTATAACAACTATATATTACTCTGTGTTCTACCTATTATTTGTTTCACGGCCCAAACTGGAATAAAGGTCAAAATCTAAAATTTTAAAAGTCACTCGAATTTTATAAGTTTCTTTAAAATCTTGTTTAGAAACAAAGCAAGTGAAATTCCCAGTGTATCTATAAGTTTCCTCCAAGACAATTGTATAAGTAATTCATTGTTTTCTTTTGTACTTCTGTCAAGGCGATTCTTTTAAAATCACCCCGAGACAACGAGACATGTTCTGCATGCTTAAATAATTTCCCTTGGTTTACCCTTTGTGTTAGAATATTCTCAAAATATATAAAATGGGATTTATGACAAGTGCTCGAGAATCTTACGGTCGCTGCTTTTGAAAAGTCTTTCCACTTAGTTAATCTTTATGAATAAACCACAAGGTAAACACAAAGAAATGTTAGACGGCCATATGTAGGGAGTATGTTTATCATACAAATGATAAATGCATTTTGGATATTTCGAAAAAAAAAGGTTATGTAAGAGGAAAGGTTGTTTAGATAATGTATAGAAAGAAAATAATTTTCGAGAGATGAAAACAACTATTGTAGGATAAAGTTCTCTTGTATACAAGACTGACAATTTTATTTGTATACATTTTCGATAGGAAAGTTACATAACTTTTTGAAATGGGAGAGCATTTAAAATCATAGAAATAAGTGTATGCCCACTATATAATAAATTTTAGGAAAGGTATTATAATAGTTAAGGGAAGTATTATAAAAGAAATATTGGATGAAAAAATAACAGGAGAAAAAGAACTATTTGACATTCCGCATCTTCACATTAAATTTAGTGACACAAGGTGACCTTCACCTCCTGACCAAATAAAACCAAAAGTGTACGCACACTATATATAAAATTTTAGGAAAGGTATTATAATAATTAAGTGAAGTATTATAAAAGAAATATTGGATGAAAAAATAACAGGAAAAATGATATATTTGATATTCTGCATCTTCATATTAAATTTAGTGACACAGGATGACCTCACCTCCTGACCAAATAAAACCAAAAGTGTACATACAATATATAAAATTTTAGAATTTTAGAAAATGTATTGTAATAATTAATTGAAGTATTATAAAAGAAATATTGGATGAAAAAATAACAGGAAAAATGACATATTTGATATTCTTCATCTTCATATTAAATTTAGTAACACTGGATGACATTCAATTCCTGACCAAATAATACCAAAAGTGTACACACACTATATATAAATTTTTAGAATTTTAGGAAAGGTAGTATAATAATTAAGTGAAGTATTATAAAAGAAATATTGGATGAAAAAAATAACAGGAAAAATGACATATTTAAAGTTCTGCATCTTCATATTAAATTTAGTGACACAGGATGACCTCACCTCCTGACCAAATAAAACCAAAAGTGTACATACAATATATATAAAATTTTAGAACTTTAGGAAAGATATTATAATAAGTAAGTGAAGTATTATAAAAGAAATATTTGATCAAAAAATAACAGGAAAAAATGACCTATTTGACGTTCTGCATCTTCATATTAAATTTAGTGGCACAGGATGACCTTCAACTCCTGATCAAATAAAACCCCCAAATTAAATAACTTTAGAATTTTATTTATATTTAAGTAAAAATAAAAGAAATCCGTCAATTTACCTTTCTTACATGGACTTAACGTTTTAGCACTTCTATAATATAATTCTTCAAATCATGCTTCTTTAAGAGAAATCTATACTTTTTATAACGCTAGATTTTTACTTAGGAATAAGTAATGTGCACATATCACTTACTTTCACCACTCTGAAAATAGCTAATCTACACAGCAAAAGTACCCCTTCACTATTGATATATCACCCACTGATGGTCAACTCCTTAAACAGTTACAAACAGAAAAAACCGACTGTACCGTTTTGGCATTGGCTAGACTGAACGACATCATTGTTCGAATATTATATATAAAGGAATGTTCATTACTTCAGTTGTTAAAATTATTATGGCATAACATATGCTTCATGAGGATTTCGGGTCGCCTATGTGGTATAAAGACTGAACTACTTCAAATCTAATACTGATTCGTTGTATACAAAGTATTTTCTTATTTGCTTTTTAAGATACTAACCTGAATATGCAGGAAAAAACAATCCGGCAAAAATAGCATCTCCCACCCTTTCTCTGCATTTCTTGAACATACCTTTGAACCCCAGCGTCAATATCACTTAAGTATTCTGGTACTCAGGCCAGTTTATTAAGGAAACCATTCTAAAGGAAATTACAAAAGAAAATTTTAAACATCTGGAAAATAATCTTTTTATCCCAAAATTATCGGTTTTGCACCTACACCCAATAGACCGAGAGTTCAAGATTTCAATAAAAAAATGTCTTAAAATCTTGGAGAAATCAATATGCCTACCAGAGGCTCAAAATTCGACAAAGGCGTAGGAGTTTCTTTCTTCATTTTCATTTCCACTCAGTATCACTGAATAGCACATGCACAGTTTTACAGGCTGTACTTTGGGATTTACAGTACACTAAAAAAAAACTTAAGCTAATCGGATAGAGGTAGACGTCGCTCTTTATTCGGACAGTCAAGTAAGCCTCAAAACCATATTGAAATTTCATCAAAAGATTCCAAGTGCAAGCTATTCAATCTTTTTTCCCTGTCCTTCCTCTAATTTTTTTCCTTCACATGAAAAGTGTGTTTTTTAATGGTGGACCCATACTTAGGAACCTCAGTAATGATATACGTTTTGTACTACCTAATGTCTGTAATGCCTCTTTATTAATATTCTTATACATCTAATTTCTAGCCTTACTGTATATTTGCGTAACGAAATGCCTTACATCCTTTTGGGTAGTCAGTGCCAAGTCCTAGTGTTTAAGATCTATCTACGAACCAAGATGTTCGTAGCGTATCTCCAAAGCTTAGCGATGTTCCAAACTTATCCAAGATGTGCCTATCTAATACCTAATTGTTAGTGAGATAATAACAGCTACAGTTTGTCAGAAACATTGCTGCTAATATTTATAATATATAATGTTATATATATATATATATATATATATATATATATATATATATATATATATATATATATATATATATATATATATATATATATATATATATATATATATATATATATATATATATATATATATATATATATATATTATATATATATATATATATATATATATAATATTAATACCATAATTAAAATAGATTGAAAATAAGAATGTTACATTTATAAAGAAGAGGTATAATAATGTGATTATCTGGAG
>CM063498.1:176457944-176467944 GCA_032207245.1 Pardosa pseudoannulata
AAAATTGCATTCCATATTGTATTGTCTCTGACACAAATTATGATGCTCTTAGAAAGTAGCCTACATATTACGGATAACATAATCCAAGACTAATTTTACTTTACTTCAAAATATTTAAATTTTAATAATTTCTTCTAAAAAGAATTGTGATATGCATACAGAAATTTTAAATAGCTACCAGAAGATTAGATTTATAAATATTAAATTTTATATCTTGAAGTAACACTAAAATTGCGGAATAAAATTTAGCAACATGTATAACTTGAAATAAAACTTAACCAATGATTTAAAAAAATATTAAAAACCAGATAAATATATGCCTGATAAATAATTTGATTTTTTTCTGCGTTTCTACAGATTTCTTCCCACTTTAATAATCCACATTTTCTGAAAATCTCGCTTTACTGTTATTTTAAACATATTTGGGCATAAATTTGTCTATTGATTAGCTATTTAATTTATAAGCAGTGTTATTATTTCTTTAAATTGAATTTTCAAGAATCCGCATATTTACATATTCAATTCCAGCTTTAATAATATCTCAGAGTTTTAAACTTAAAATGGATCAGAAATTTATTTTATGTTGATGACATTTAGAAAGTTTTATAGTAATAAAAATTAAAAAACAAAGAGAATTTAAAATATTTAAAGACTGCATTTCTTCAGATAATTATTTCTTATGTAAAATAATATTAATGTGATTAAATTAGTTACACTTTAGTGGATATGCCTAATAAGATCTTTACCTAATAAATTAGAAAACACTTTAGAATGTTCTTAAAATAGTATCTTGGGTGAAAATATTAAAATATAAAATGACGAGAATTTTGGATTAAAAATCTAGAATGAAAAGCAAAAATGCATGCCTATGGTAAATTTATATACAGATCAATAGAAATTTAAATAATTGCTGTAAATATATATGAGTTAAATATTTACTGCCATAAAACATTTTTACAGTTTTCTTATTTTTTTTTCATTCTACGCTATATTACAATAATTTGAAATGCTTTATTATCCAGAAAATCCCATGTTAATTAAATATATTTCGATTATAATATATTAAACTATAAGGTTTTTCTCTCTGTCTAACTTAGTAAAAAATTGATTATTGAAAAATGGTAAATTTAATTGGATTTAATTAATTACAAAATGCTTGTTTTATTACCCTTCAACCCCAACTCAAACTTTTTGCAGAGTGCATTTTCAGTGGATCCATCGTAAGTCAACATATTCTGCAATGAGAGAGAGGATAGCTTGGCCAAAGAGGGTTCCCGCCTTACCAAATTTTCCTCTTCAACCCACACCTTTTAAGAACATCAATCCACTGTCAACGCTGAGCTTTTGAAGGAACCAAAGTGTAGTATCTGTTCTTATCAGCTTAGTACATGGAATGAAGGGTCCCACATAGCCATTCCTGTACTCTGGTAAAGTGCTTGGCTAATTGTTTGCACTCAGCTGTGGAAGAGCCTCTCGAACAGCAAGTTGCAGCCTGGTAAGTGGTCATACTAAGAAACTCCTTTTTCGAAGGCCGGAGGAATTTTGTAGTCTGCTCAAAATGTCAATCTCAGCAAGCATCTGCTCTGCACATCCTGGACGGTTTGGGACTTTTCAGAGAGGACATATATTTGTCCCCCTTCTTGTCATTGCCTTTCTTAAGGTCAGGGGACCGATGAATCTTGTCTGACTTTGTCAGACAGCTGGAAGATAAGCCACAACTACAACAACAACCCCTCAACCAACATATATTCATTATACAATGATCATTACACAATGATATACGTTAAGCATACTAAATATTTAGCTTTTAAAAAGTATCAGTATAAGGGAAACGTTATGTATCTTAATAGAATGCAAACTGAATTCATCGTATTTCAAGAGAGTTGGCGTAAGTTTTATCATTATGGAAAGTTCGAGAAAATTGAGTAATCTTTCCTACTGTTCTGAGGTTGCCAAACAGCAGTGTGTGTTTAATATAACTTATATGAAATCATATTAAAGCTCTGCTGTCAGAGTTTTTATTATTTATGCATATTTTATTTTATGAAATGAGAAAAACAAACTGTAATATTATGAGAAACCAGATGAATCCAACGATTGCAACTATTTTCGCGAAGAGCACTTTTTGTAAGTTTTTATAAAAATAGAAAAAAATGACAAATTATATTTCTTTTATTTCCTAATGCAGACAATTGATTATATTTATTATTTTCAAAACATTTATATGTTTTACGTATTTATTTAAATTTCGTTTTGTTGAAAGCAGAAAATAAATTTACTATGAAATATTTTAAAGTGCCTGGTACTATATGACTGCTACAAAATATACTTTACTTTCAAATTTCTGTAAGCTTTATATCCATTGATTTTCAAATGGATGAAAATGGAAAACAATAATGAAAGTAAACGATGTGTGACAGTAGTGGAAATTAATTGTTTTTGACACAAATATGAACTAATTAACTAACATTTTATATAGTGTAACAATAAATAATACCTAATATTTTAAAATATACTTTATTCCATATCTGCAATAATGAGTGATCGACAATTCGAGATTCACTAAACTAACAATATTTTTAATATTGTTAGTTTAGTGAATACAGAATTAAAATTAAAATAATATTTTTGTCGGAAATATTTAAGAGTAAATTCCTCTGAATTAATTAAAAAGTATCTAAAAAATTAAATTAATTCGTATTACACCATTAGGCGTAACAAAATAAAACTAAGAAAGATTGTTGCAAATATATGTAGTACTTAAATATGTGCTACTATAAAACCTTTTTGAAAATGCCCTAGTCTTTATTCTAAAATATTTTATCATCTTGAATTCCACTTTATATTAGAATTCCATTTAATATTATGCTGTACTTTGGATTTTTATGAAGATAAACATCTTGTTAAGACATTATAAATCAACTACTCTTTCTATTTACTCTGCAATTTAAATAAATTCTACATGCAGAATTTTCCAGATATTTTTATACGTTCATATATTTCGGTGAAACTTTACTATATGTTGGAAAAACAATTAAGTCCCTAGATATTGTTTTTTCAAAAAAGACGTTAATGTTTATTACAAAAAATACCATTTATTCTTTCTCTTAATAACAAATGTACATTTATATTCAAATATAATTTTTATGCAGATGTACGTTATATTTCGAAACTGGAAATTTAATGTAAGTACAGTTATTTGAGGAATGTGAACTATTATTCAAAACTTAGCGATTCAAAGCGAGTAATTTTAAACAATTAACATTTAACTTGTTGACATTAAGAAGCAATTTGAATGAGCTTAAATTTTATTGCGTGTGATCCTTTACATTTAAAGCATTGCATGTTTGCCATTTGTTTTCTCGGATAATTTATAACAATAAAAAGGCATGAAGAATTAAACATATACGTGTTATTTAGTGGAAACTTTTGCATTAAGACTATGCTTTTTAAATTTAAACATTAACTCATAAGTGAAGGAGTAGTATTTTGAATTTATCTAGAGAAATTAAAAGAAAGATGTTTATAAATTTCCAGCTTCATAACTTTAAATTAGCAGAATAAAAGCAATATTTTCTAGATTAGAGAGATTTTCTTAAAGGATTACAGTATCTTTTGAGACTAAAATCTTAGTTATCTACATCTTTTCTTTTATTTATTATAATTTTTATGAAGTTTTTTTACAAGAAATGGGCTTTTACAAGTTTTTTAAATAAACTTTGAACTTTAAAAAATTCACTTTTGTTACTTGAATTAATATAATTTTAAAATATAGTTTACAAGGCCCACCAAATAAATAAAAAGGAAAAGAATAATCACCATAATTAGCACAGACTGAAAAATTGACCCAACAGTGCTGGTAATTATAAAGGAGCATAAGGGAATCTGTAAACAGATATTTTGTATAGGACAGAAGATCGACGTCTTGTATACCCCACATTCTGCACCAAAATGAGAACACACCGAGTAAATCTGGAGAAATGTTGATCTCCAGTTGATGGAAAACAGAAAACAAAATAAAAATGGAATATGGAATAAATATGATCTCTAATGACTATTAAATGCACAATTTTTAAATCTTAGAAAATGTGGGCGCCATTATTTGACTCCATTTACTTTTAATAATTAATTTCTCATCCATAAAATGTCAGGTCCCACAGTCAGAAATGTTCCACGACTTAAATTTATTTTACAAATCTCTCAAAACTAAAGTTGAAACATATTCTAATTTTCCATCTACTCCCTTTATTTTTCATCTGTCCGATTAATGTGGTATCGCATCTACAATGGCTAAAGTGCTGCCTCTGTGGTTTTAGAGCTAGTTTAAACGATCATGGTTTACTCTTTCTTCCGCAAAATTGCTGAACAATCTTTAGCCCCATGGGGAACAAATCACCCTCACTCACTCTCTCTCTTGAGTCCAAAATCATTGCAAGATTCAGAACGGTTGTCCTGTAAAGCCAAATTCTTAACCGATACTTTTAGATCTTAACTAAACGTAAGTTCCACAACACTGGACTTGTGTTTCTGATGGGTCACGACTACCTGTAGATTAGGAGTTGTTTTTTTTCCCAGCAAACCCGGGCAACCCAAGTAACAGGGGATCTTTAGTGTTATTTGTGACAGATATTTTTACTGGTCATATGTATAGATATATGTGTGTGTGAGAGAGAGAGAGTATTCCGAGTGACACAAAGCAAATGGTATTTCATTTATATATATATATATATATATATATATATATATATATATATATATATATATATATATATATATATATATATATATATATATATATATATATATATATATATATATATATATATATATATATATATATATATATATATATATAATATATACTATATATAATACTATATATATATTTAAAACAACTATATATATACATATATATAATATTTTATATATATATATTATATTATATATATATATATATATATATAATATATATATATATATATATATATATATATATATTATATAATATTTTTACATATTATATCATATATATATATACATATATATATATACATATATATATATTATATACACTTTATACATATTTTATATATATATATATATATATATACATATATTATTTTATATATATATATATATATTATATATATATATATATATTTTATATATATATCACAGACTCGTTTAAAATCTTGTAGCAAAACATTAACCGTGGCACTTGAAACAGAACTCACCTGATTCGTAAAGTATAAAAATAATAATCAAAAATACTGTAATATATTTTATAGATTGAAATTGTTTTATTTTTTTATTTATATGGCAAATGAAAATTTTCATTTTTAACCCATTGCCTGTTTTGCACGTACACTGTATGGGCGTGGTTACTATGCCTTTAATGATTTCCCGTAAGGCGTACGGGCAGTCTCACTTCTTTGTCGCTCTTCCTGTTTTGACAGTATCTTTTGTATTTCACTGTCAAATTAGTCGTATAGATGTCCCCAAGATGTTAGTTTTCGAAGTGTAAAAGTGTAATTGGTTTAAAAGTGCTTTCTTTCTGTTATGTTTTTCATTACTCCGCAAGTTTTTCCTTTGAGTTTCTGGCTTGACTTTGGCTTCAGTGTTTGGAAGACTGACCTAGAAAGATTTTTAGATGTAATTTCCCCTACAGACAAAAATCTGAGACCTGCAAACGAGTACTATATGTGATCACTGAACAAAAATGACAGAGGCAAAATAATCGGGAAAAAGACTAGGTATTTTCGTTCGGAGTGTAACCATGGATTATGCCTCTTTCCATCTGTCATGACTTAACGTACTAAATCTGATTAGTGAAAAAACAGGTTAAGTAAATTTACGTCCCGTATTTGCATTCGAAAATAATTGTATAGTATTGTAATCGAAAATATTTGTATTTTTTATATGCACAAATGTAAACATAACTTATCTGTCTGACATACTTGAGAGAAAAAAAGACAACTTCCAGGGATAACATTTTATTTCCTGTAAAAAAGTACGTATGTATGCTTAAATTAGCTAGAAATATTACGTTTAATAACATTTTACACCTTACAATTGTAAAATGAAAAAAATAGGCAATAAAAAATGTGACAATTTTTTATCGAATTAGTGAAAAAAATGAAACTGTGAAGGGGTTAATATAAACTTTTATCTTTTTACATTCATTGTGTTTTTCATTCGTTGTGTTTTCTCGCATACCTATAAATACAAATAATTCATACTACAAACAATTTTAATTACTTTAGGGACATCTTATTTTAAATTACTCATATTTTACCCGCTAAAAATAAAATGCATGCATTTATTTAAATCGAATTATTAAACGGATAATGCCATTTATTCAACTCGTTAAAATTTATTGGTTGCACAATCGTGTACTATTACCGTGATGCCATGCATTATGAGCAATTGGAATTTAGATTTAAATTCCACACGCAAGCACAATGGAAGTAATTTCATTTCAACCAGTTTAAAATGACGATGGCTCGGCATCACAACAAATATTTTCCTGGGAGACACTTTCTAACGCATATCTGAATATAGAACAAATCTAAAGTAGGAGGAAAAAATATATTTTCAGCAGTATTTCTCCGATCACATATCAAAGTTGTGATGTAAAGTTCTCCACTGATACGAAATTGAACGTAGAACTTATTTCTAAACATGTCCGCCCAACTTTTCACTGATGTAATTTCGAATGCACACGTTTGCTTGATAAGAGAGTATTTGTGAGACAAACATTTTGAAATGCTGTATGCAGTAACTGTGACATTAACGGTGATTTTGAATCCTTTGTTGTCGTCATCCCGTTTTGTATATCGATAACTTCACTGTTATCGAGATATGTAAACTTAAGAATACATACATAACTCTGTTTAGATGAAGAGTTACTATTAGATTAACTATTCGTTTAAAGTCAATAACGTTACATTACTCTGTTCTGACTCGCAGATAATTCAGGAGCATTGGAGATGCTATTTCTGTTCTTTTATTTTGCTAACATAGATATGAACACCTTGCGCGAATAAAAATATTTTAAAATACATAATATATGTAATCCCTGTGTAGAACTATGTTTTGAATAGTCGGTAATAAGAGTTAGAATTCAGTCATTTAAATCATTCAGTATAAATAATTTAATTTATATTTGTACAATATGACCAACAGCATATTCTTAAATTAACGGGATTCCTGTACACCACATTTATCTATTCCTGATTTATAAAATTGTAATTACACTTCACAATATTTCTACGTTTCTGACACAAATTCAACATTCCTGAAACCTTTACACTTATAGTTAATTTACACATGGAGCAAATTAACTCCCTTCAAGTGCCTTTTTTTAATATGGTTATACTTATTTAGTAGATTTTGCTACAATAATTGTCATTGTGAGTTTCAAGATCTTTATTCCCAGGACGACTGGAGGAATGTTACCCACTACATATCTAGTACACCAGACTTCATGAAAAACAGTCGTAAAGATATGAAAGAAAATAATAAAATTTAATAATAAAAATCTAGATTTTATTGAGACAATATATCTTTGGCAATCTGATGTCCGAACTTTCCCCATTTGCTTATATATTGCCATGATATTATATATTGCTTGCATCGCCAAGAAACTCACATAATTGGGGTGTTAAATGTAAAGCACGTAAAGGGAGAGATAGAACAGGAAAAACTAAGTTACGTAATGTACTTACATAAGATTAGTTAAGCTAAACACAGAAATTAGCCTAATGTTCTGGTGGTCGCGAATAAGTTATTAGTAATAACTCTTTGCACTCGAGAGCTCAGGAGCGGAGTCGTTTAAAATTTGTCTTCAAACTAGCAGGCTCAGATACGGAGACAATGTAAAATAATTAGTTTTTGTCCTTATGTTAAAAATTGAAAATTATTTGTGTTGTCTCCGTAGAGGGGCCCCCGAGTTTGAAGACAAATTCAGAATGGCTCCGCTAGGGAGCCCTAGAGTGCAAAGGGTTAAAAGTGGCTCAAAGACTATTTTCAAAAGCTGTTACTTTAGACTTACAACTACCAGAGAATATTTTAAAATAAAATTATAATATGAATGTTTAATTTGGTTAAAATATTATTACACACACATACACTGCCAATAAGTATTTGTACTCCTGTGATAGAACAGAAAACTAACTTTATTCAAAATCAATAGTTGCTAGAGCCTCCATGAGAGGTTATTACAGCGTGAACCCTCCGGGGCAAACTTTCCACAAGTCTTTGTATAACAGCTAGTGGTATTGTCTTCCACTCGGATGGGAGTAGACATACAAGTTCCTTCACCGATTTTGGACGGGTAGTGCACCCTTCAATTCGACGATCCAACTCGTCCCAGAGGTTGTCGATAGGGTTCAGGACTCTGGGCAGGTCAATCCATTCGATGAACTAAATTGGCGCCATAACAAGCCTTGGTTAGCATAACTGTCATTGTTGTCCCGAAAGTAACAAGAGTCCAACCCGTAAAACTGCCACAACGTATTCACCCACACAGTACCCGATGATCCCTGGACGTTACAATATATAGTTAAAAAAGATGAAAATTAAAAAAAAATTGAATATAAAGAGTTTCAATAAAAATATTGCTGTAACCAAATATTTATATGTATTTACTTAAGGCACCCTTGCTTATTTTTATTTAGGGTAAAATAATATAAAATACATGTTTGTAAACTGCAAATTAATTGATTAATTTGTATTTTATTAATTTGTAATATGCAAAATAATTTAAAATACATATGATACTAATATTCATACTAGCAAAAAACAGACATCTCGTCTTCAGCTAAGTGAAATGAAATGAAATATGTCAAAATATTACTGTGGAGTTGTATTGACTCAACGAGAATAGTTAATCTCATCAATGTTATTTGCCTAAACAGAGTTATGTATCGATTCTTAAGATTACATGCAGTTTGATCGGGTCGAAAATATCCGATACGTAAACGGGACGTCTCGATAACAATGGATTCGAAAACACAGGTTTATGTTATAGTTAGTGCATACAGGATTTCGAACGTTTACCCAACAAATACTCTCTTATCAAACAAATGTACGATTTTGAAATTATATCAGCGAAAAGTTGGCGGTTATGTTTACAAATTTGTCCGGGATTATCCCCACTTTAATACTTTACATCAAAGGTTTTACAGATTTATCGGAAAATGCTGCAAATGCCTTTTTTCTATTCGTCTAGATTTGTTACATATTCAGATAACGGTTGGAAAGTATATCTCTGGCAGATACTCTCTGTTATGCTTTGTCATTATTAATGTAAACTAACTTAAATGAAATAACTTGTTTTGTATTTGAAACTACTAAATTGCATTGTAAATGTGTTTTGATTTCAACTTCTAGTAATTTATATAATAGTATTCTAATCAACAAAATATTTTGCATCAAAGAATGTGGAAAATATTAAAATCAGTGTTTTTATAAAATTTTGATAAAGCGGAAATGTTTATAATACGCTGAATTCAGTGACGCTGTCATAAATTATTTTGCAAGATCAGTTGTTATTCATATAGTACCTGAAGTTATAATTAATATATAAACTTTAAATATACGTTAAATGTCCAGTAGTATTTGGTTTACAGCATAAAATAACTATGCATTAAATGTAAATATTCGTAATAAGTTTTAAGATTCAGACTTTTGTCTAATAGGTTAGGGCGCTGATCGTCGGTACCGGAGTTCGTGGGTTCGAATCCCACTATGGCATGGATGTTCGTAGCCGTTCGGAATCGGCTTTAAGCAGTAGGTCCCGGTCTCATTAGCCCTCGTGTGCAAAACAGTAGACCGTTAGCGCTCCAAACCAAACCAAACCAAACCAGACTTTTGTCTAATTGAACGTACAATATATAAAAAACACTTACTGTAATTTTAAAAGCTAAATCATATTATACACACTAGAACTGAATTTTTTTATTTAACCAGTGATATCTCAGCTCTTTTATTACATTTG
>CM063498.1:176472944-176545444 GCA_032207245.1 Pardosa pseudoannulata
TTCAGTGTGTCACACCCGTTTAAGCAAAGTTTTTTGAAAATTTCAATGCCATTTTCTGCTCATATATGGAAGAAATGAATATATTTCAATTGATTTTTAAAGGGTACTATATTGAATATATGTAAATTAGAAAAAATATTACTGATAGTATTCTTGATTTCAGAGTTTTAAGTTTCATCTGTGAGATTTTTACATCTTGTATAATAGTTATTTTGTCTTCTGGAATTACTAATATAATTTCCATTATATTATGACATTACTTATATCAAAACATAGTCTTATATTGGTAAAAAATGTGTTGCGTTTTAAAGATTCTAATTTCTAATAACGAATGAAATATTTTTTAAGACAGTGGACCTTTAGAGCAAACTTATTTTCTTTTAAATGAATTTCCTTGAAGATTGCCTATGTTATTAGTACTATTGATATATAAATATTTTAAAAATTTGAAGGCAAATCATTAATTAGTTTTGGAGTTATTAATTAACAATTGTTTCATAACTAGCTTAATTGAAAATGCTCCAGACGCATCTATTTTGAATAAAATATTATTAAAAAAATTTAAGCATACCTTATAGACATTACAAAAAATGTAGTTGTTTAAATAAACATTCAAAAAAAATATAAAGAGAAGAGAAATGATGATACCCATATTTTGCAGAATAAACAGCTATAGCGGTTAATTAAAATGCATAAGTAACATATTATGTGCTTCAAAACATACCCGTTTCAACTTTATTTTATAACTTCGACTTTATTTTATAAACTCTAACGTAAATGACACTGGAATTTCAGAGACAATGATCTATTTTTAATGCACTTGGAGTGCTTTAAACATTTCTAATACATGAAAATTTCTGATACTTCTGAGTCAAGTATTTGGAGTTATTATTGCTATGCCCATAAATAATGATAAACTTATTATACCCATAAGTAATGATAAAGTGATGGGAATGAAAAAATTCTTTTTGCTCCTTATTTCTAATGATATATTCTTTCCCTATTCACTAAAATCGAAAATTCAAAATTTCTGTCGATTTTAGCCAATTTGAAAGTCTACCATCGCCTTAAACAAAACTGTCGGATACGTTTAGGTAACACATTTTACGATGTAATAATTCACTGAGAAACAGACCCTTTGCCACTGTATGGTTACAAAATATACAATCATAATGATATAATGGCATTTCTGATTACTTATGTAAGAGTTATGCTATGCACGAAATGGTTGAAATGATTACTAGGAATTCCAATTTCCTCTAACGCATTTAGAAAATCTGTCTTTCTTTGCCTTTTAAATAGGAATATTTACATTTTTTAATAAGTAAATCATCTAAATGATCCTAGAAACTTTACAGTTTGTGTTTCAGAACTTTTAATGGGATTTTAAGAACATAAATATGATATTCGAATTCAAGTGTTTCTATAACTGATTACGTACCAGTTTCTATTTGTAGATATGTATCTAGTGTAAAATATGTTTGATGTGAATATCTATAATCTATTAATTTACTTGGAATACGTGTTAGATAAATATAAATTCGAAGTAACATATGTTTTTATTGTTACACGCTTTAAATTCGAAAACATTATACGTAATGTATTTAGCTATTAATAGATCAACATAACTTTAATAACTTTTGCTTTACAATTTTTAATTGAGCTTCATAGAAATTAACACCACATTTGTTAATTTATGTTTCTGTTTAAAGACATAATTTAACAATTTTGTCGTAGATTAGTTAATTAGAATCTATAAATTGTTAACTATATTTAACATTGCAATTAACAAAAACGATGAACTTAATCCACAATTAGCTTTCATTATAGTAGTAGAACTCCAACTATGCAGATTAAATAATGTGAGATCCCTTAATCAGGATAATTAAATAATAGGACGTAAAAAGTAATATTTCGGCATTTGTTTATAATATTATATCAATAACTTCGGTTTTTTTCTTCGTATATTTAACCTTCTTATCCTGCTCGAAAAAATCCCGTATAACCTCTATTGGTCGATTCAAACCATATTTCTTTAAAGTCTAGTCTTAATGAAACATATCCCCAAAGTGAGTGTCATTTTAAGGAATTGGATGCTTTTAATCAAAGAAATTGCTAATATAATTAGTTATATAAATATTATTATTAATCAAGTTACTGAAAAAATATTATCAGAGTTAACCAAATGTGACACTCACTTGATTCTTCTTACATAAAAGTGTAAAATCTGGGAACACATGTCATAGAGTCAGATTAGGAAGCATTATTGAGTGATAGCTTAGGAAAAAAAGGATCAGTACTTTTGTAGCAAGGATGACTCCAGACTTTGCCACCGGTAATTTTTTTAAACTTCTATTGCGACAGATAATGCTACCAGCTACTTATTCACATTACAGGAATAAAAATCAAGAACCATACAAGGAGCATGATGTCCCACAAGGTTGTTCTTTTGCACTGTAATGCTAGTATTCGTGATATTGTTGTGTGCAAAACATTGTGAGCAATTTATCTGGGATATTTTGAAACATTCCCCCTACTATATGCCATTTCACATTACGACTACTACTTCTTTGGTCCTCTCAAGAAATCTTTTCAAGAACGGTCATTTACAGGGCATAGTGTGAAATATGTCGCGTGATTAAAACTGGTTCTTCCGCTCAACCACTGATTTATTTCACCCATGGTACCTGTCATCCCGTGAACTACTTCGATATCATTCAACCTACATAGTCAGCATATAATAGGTACCTGAGGTTATTTTCTGACATAGTCTCCATATCGGCACTCGTCACTCCATTCGATTAGTTTTAAGATTAATTCCTATAAAAAGAATTTTCATTTCTTGTTTAGCCGCCATGTTACGAAAAATGAAAAGAGGTAAAAGTTGATTGAAGGGAAGACCTTTTACACCCCAGAAGAACATCACGCTATTGATACAGTTTCTTTGGGAATATATAGACCTAAATTTCTACAGCCTGGGTATAACATTGTCTGAAAACGTAAAAATAGGACTTCTACTATAAAGGAATATTATAACTTATCCGACTAAGCTTCAAACGCCTAAATAATATAAATTTTATTGCAAAACTCACACATGTCATATGAATGGGTTGTATTGGTGGTATATAATAAAATGTATACGTTTTACTTCAGGCTCTTCGTATTAACACTACGACATTGAAATATTGGTCTTTAGTAGGTCAAGAATGTGGTCCTATGCATATAAATAAATAAATAAATATATATATATATATATATATATATATATATATATATATATATATATATATATATATATATATATATATATATATATATATATATATATATATTATTGAATGAAGCAATATGTATTGCTTCATAAAATTTTATAGATCAGCTATTTCATTTGAGTCAACATGACTACAACGTGGTTTCTAGTGTGGAATATATTATTTATAGACTATATTATTTAATTCTCGTAAAATGTTATTCTGTATTAGTTCACATATATTTATGCATATATTATAAGCCAGGTGATTTAAAAAAATATTTTCATGCATGTAAGAAATGCATGAATAAGAAAATCACATAATTAGACAGGTTTTTATTGCTTTTCACGCGTCCTAATGCATTTCTTTTTAACATGCACTAGCTTTTAGTTAATGCAAAAAGAAAGAGTCATTTCCATTAAGACTAAAAACGCACTTCAAAGCTTGTGAAGCAGCTGTATAATGAGACCGAAAAATCTTTATGCAAGTTATAAAAAAGGACTCCTGACACTTCTCCAAAAATATGCTTCAGACAGAATATAGAAAGGAAATTTTCGTAATGGAAAAATGGAATACTCCAAAAAAATTCTTACTTTGGAAATAATGTCGAAGAGAAGCTTTAACAAACTAATATTTCACAACATTTTTTATTAAAAAATTATTTGACGGTTATTAGGAGGTACTACTGGGGTATTAAAATTCTTTTTTTTAAATAACTGATATGTACTGCCTCTCAGTTATTTAAAAAAAAATATTAAATAACTTTAAACGTGTAACTTAAAACTTGTAAGTTCTGTGACATTGTTAAATTACTGTAAACGATTTTCAGTTGTTTCATATTTTATTTTTGTAAATTGATATAGAAATAGGTCTCAAAGGTAGTAAACTTAAACATTTAAAGGAAAGAAATTAAATATATAAATGAGTTATTTTATATTTTAAAAGTGTACCGAATACATACAAAATTAAGATAGTATGCATATATATGTAATACAGAAAAATGATTACTGCCGTTCGAAATAGATATGTAGCCAGAATTGTTTTTTACTTGTTTCTAAAAGTTTAACATATTGTTGTGAAAGGTACCAAATTACCATTAATTTGCTATTAACTATTTGTGTTTAGTTAAAAGAAAAACAACTTTTTAAAATTAAGAATTTGGATTTGAGATATTTGAATTTTTGATAATACAGATTAACCAAACGTGAGACTTAGTTTATCATTGAATCGTTTATCGAGGCTTCTGTATTCATATAACTTTAAAGAATAATCGAGTAGGTATATTTCGAAGAATCCGACAATTTACAATTCAGAAATCACCATTCTTCAAATTATTTCATATTGAATGTAAAGTATAATTGCTTTTGAGACAAACTCTATAAGATACTAAACGATTATAAAGCACAAATTCTGAAAGGTCTAATTTTGCCAATGTAATTTTCATCTACGCTAAACAGATCTGAAATCTATAAGTTATTTTTATTATAAAATTATTTAAACAAAATTTACTATTACTAGTTTAAATGACATACTGAATTTTAAAATTAATCCATGCTTTCTTTACAAAATTAGTTATGTTGGTATTACAATTTTTTAAAATTTAGACATATAAGATAGAAATATTCAAAGAGAGTTAGAAGCACTAAATCTTTTAGACAATGTCATTCATTCTCATTAATTCCGACTCTTACATTCTATAAGATGATGTAAATTGTTGCTTACATAATATTTACAAGATAAATAAATGAACCCTTATTAAAGTCAATGCGCGAGGCCGAAAATATTCATCAAAAGTTCTCCGGTTCCCCAGTCCTCAGGCGCATTTTTCTCAATAACTCGCATGCTACTTGCCATTCAAAATTGTGTCTTCCATTTACCCACCGAATAAAAGCTGGTAGAAATGAATATTAATTCCCAGATTAATCCACGGCAGCATGAAAATATCTTGGAAAAATGTCTCGTTAAAAGCTACCGAGAAATTCCCTCTAAGACGGTGCGACCATGATTACTCTGGGGAACATTCATAAAAATTACGAGACAGGGAAAATCTCTGGGACCCGACACGTGCGTATAAGTTTATAAACATAAAGTCCCATTTATTTTCCTTATTCATTCATATAATAATAACAAATACGTGGAGAAAGGTGGGATATATTCATTTATGCTAATCCTTTATATTTTGGTTTTCTTTGTCAGGGCTTTCAAAAAGAAGGTTATCATTCTCACTTACCGAATTGACACATGTTTAACATTAATCAGGTCACTGTAGTTGTGCACTTCTTACTTCGTGTTTCCTCTAATTTTTAGGTTCTGGCTGAATGCCTTGCTACTAAAGTATTTCGATAAAATATGAGTGCCTCGTAATGAAGAATATTTAATGCTAACGTTATATTTCTTGATTTTTTAGTGCTATTCTTTGCTTTGGTTTCGTTCTTGAACATTTGTTCGCAACTTCGACTTCAACTTTTTTCACATACTAATTCACATAGGAATCTGTAGATCCTTAAATACCTAACTCTAAAAGACATATAGAAAAGAAACAGAAAGTCGGCACCTTAAAAAGTAACATTGAATGTTCTGCATAGATTAAAAATAGTACTTCTTTCAAAGAAAAAATGAAGAGCTGCTACTCTCTGGAAAAATGAATGATATTGTTTAGTGTGCCACTGTTACTAGAATTTTCATACAGACACAAATAAGACATATAAATCATTCATACCCACATACATCAACATAAATGTGACTTCGACAACGACGACGAAGCGACAACGACTGTTACTTCTTTTTGCATACTAATTCACATAGGAATCTATAGAGTCTTAAATACCTAACTATAAAATACATATAAAAAAGAAACAAAAATTCTGCGCCTTAAAAAGTAACATTTAATAGTATGCATAGGTAAAAAAAAATAATACTTCTTTGTCAGAAGAAATGGAGAGTTGCTACTCTCTGGAAATATGACTGATATTGTTTAGTGTGCTAATGTTACAAGAATTTTCATACAGACACATGCAAGATATATAAACCATTAATACCCACATATATCAACATAAATGTGACTTCGACAACGGTGACAAAATGACAACGACTGTTACTTCTTTTTCACATACTAATTCACATAGGAATCTGTATAGTCTTAAATACCTAGGGAAAACTATAAAAGACATATTGAAAAAAAAAACAGATTGATTGCACCTTAAAAAGGGACATTGAATGGTATGCATAGATAAAAAAATAGTACTTCTTTGACAGAAAAAATGAAGAGTTGCTACTCCCTAGAAATTTGACTGATATTGTTTAGTGTGCCACTGTTACTAGAATTTTCATACAGACACAAATAAAACATATAAACCATTCATACCCACATACATCAACATAAATGTGACTTCGACAACGTCGACGAAATGACAACGACTGTGACTTCTTTTTGCATACTAATTCCCATAGGAATCTATAGAATCTTAAATACCTAGGGAAAACTATAAAAGACATATAGAAAAGAAACAGAAAGTCTGCACATTAAAAGGTAGCAATAAATGGTCTGCACAGGTAAAAAAAATAGTTTTTTGCCAGAGGAAATGGAGAATTGCTACTCTTTGGAAATATGATTGATATTGTTTAGTATGCCACTATTACTAGAATTTCATACAGATAAGCACAAGACATCTACACCATGCAAACCCACATACATCAACATAAATGTGACTTCTACAACGACGATGAAATGTCAATGACTGTGACTTCTTTTTAATATACTAATTCACATAGGAATCTGTAGAGTTTTAAATACCTAGGGAAAACTATAAAAGACATATAGAAAAGAAACAGAAAGTCTACGCATTAAAAAGTAACATTGAATCGTCTGCATAGAATTAAAAATAGTACTTCTTTGCCAGAAAAAATTAGAGTTGCTACTCTCTGGAGATATGACTGATATTGTTTAGTGCATCACTGTTATTAGAATTTTCATACACCTACACCATTCAAACCCACATACATCAACATAAATAAATAGTTGTATGTATATAAATGAGTGTGTCATTTTTAGGATAACTGCATTGTAAACACCATCACAAAAGTAAGTAATGTATCGAAATTATGTAACGGAATTTTTACCATTACCTTTATACTGTACGTTGAATTAAAATTATGTGGTAGATTAATAAACTCACTTTTTACAGATTATCCAAAAGAGAATCTGAGATACTGCAGGATGACTAGCCTCCCGTAGAGAATATATATATATATATATATATATATATATATATATATATATATATATATATATATATATATATATTATATATATATATATATATATATATATATATATATATATATATATATATATATATATATGTGTGTGTGTGTGTGTGTGTGTGTGTGTATGTATGTATATAAGCATTGATCTCCTAGAATATGACTGTAGATTGGGAATACATATAATATCTAATCTACATGCTTATTGAGTAACGACAGATAAACTATCGCTTAGCAGAAAAAAAAGCAAGTAAGTCTTAATTTCTTATCTGATTATTAACTTATCTGATTATTTGGTTTTAAGGGTTAGTTGGATGTAATTTGGAAATAATAAATATATCGTTAGTGTCACATTTCAAAACTATATATCGGTCTAAATGTTTAATAGTTTTACAATACTAATCAGCTAAGTCGAGTGGTAGTTTGTCAAGCCTTCAACAAATTAGAACAACAAAAGTACACAGTTTTTAATGGTATTGAGGATACAAGTTTGTTCAACATAACTTGTGAAAGACGTTATTGAAGGGTTTCACCTAGATTAGTGATTCCCGACATTTTTAAAGCTACCTCTGCCCTACGGGGCCAAGAAGTTTTCAACACTTCTCCCCCCTATGAAATCGAAACCTGTTCAACGTCCCACTTTGTTAAAATCCCATAATTTAAAGTGTAGGGTAGGAGAAATACTCAATTATAAGAGACAAATATATTTAAATAATTTTCTCCAATAAAGTTACTTTTGCTACTGAGACAACCTGAAGCAACAATCAAACAAAAGATATAGCCGAATGGTTAGGGCGCTGAAATTCGGTTCCGGAGTTTGTGGTTTCGAATCCCATTTGGGCATGAATTCTCGTCACTATTCGGAATCAGCTTTAAGTCTTAGATCCCTCTCTCAATAGCTGCCGTGTTGCAAAAGAGTAGACCCTAGCGTTCCAAACCAAACCAGACGAATGCTGTTGATTAAAATTTCGGCTCAATTTCATATAGAAAATAGGGAACTAGTTCTGTTATCCCCGCATAAGTTTGTTTAATTATTGGTAAAAATCGTGTAAATTAGATAATTAATGTAATAAATTTACTTGGTATTTTTAAAATTAAGTTTGAAAGAAGAAAAAACCCGATCAACAAGCAAAACAATTGCTGCCCACCAGCATCGTCCCGCCGCCCTCGAGGGTGATAATAATTTTATAATATTGATTTTTTTAAATACAGTGATAATTTTATTATAGTGATAATAATTTTAATTATTTTCAATTATGCGTATTCTTACAAAGTTATAGTGCTAATTTTAAACTTTTAATCTGTAGAAAAATATATTGAAATATCTGATTATAAATTTTGTCTGTGGATTTAAATCTCTACCACTGTTTATTTAAAAAAAAAAAACTCAAATTTGTATATTATTTCGCAGTAATCTTAGTTAATTCTTATAACGACCAATTGAAACATGCATCATTAACAATTATAAAAGACGGAATATAAATTATTCTAGCTTAATTCTAAAGGGGAATTACACGAATCCTCAGTGATTTGCATAAAATTGTCTTTGTACAAACATTCTCGTGATTAGTTTGCAGTTAAAATCTTCCGTCTGACGTCTAAAATAAAGATCAATATAAACTATAATATGCTGAGTAAACATATTGTTCAAAGAGTTATCAGTTATATGATCGCACAAGTTTTTATAAAAAAATATTTTCTTCTAATTCAAAACAGATATAATATTCTGTACCGATATCAGGAATGTGTTTGTTCTTCGACATATATAGTTTCCCATTAAAATACTTCAGGCGGTATTCCTCCGTCACGAAAATTATTTGCTGATAGCTGAACATCATGAGTTCAAATGTTTTATATAAAAGATATATAAAAATCTATTTAAAATCTGATTATGAAATTTTTCTGTGGATTTTTTCTGTGAATTTAAATTGCTACCACTGTTTATCATACAAAAAATTTATTTGTATATTATTTCACCGTAATTTTACTTAATTGTTATAACTACCAATTGAAACATTCCTCATTAATAGCTATTAAAGGTGAAATATAAATTATTATCGCTTAATACTAAAGGGGAATTACATGAATCCTCAGTGATTTGCATAAAATTGTCTTTGTACAAACATGAACAGTTTTCAGTTAAAGTCTTCCGTCTGACGTCTAAAATAAAGATCAATATAAACTATGATATGCGGAATAAACATATTGATCAGAAAAATATCAGTTGTATGCTTGCACAAGTTTTTGACAAAAAGTATTTCCTTCTAATTCAACACAGATATAATATACTGCAGAGATATTGGGAACGTGTTTATTCTTCGACATATATAGTTTCCCATTAAAATAATTCAGGGATTTTCCTGCGTCACGAAAACCCTTTGCCGCAAGCTGAACATCATGAGTTCAAATGTTTTATATAAAAGATATAGAAAAATCTATTTTAAAACCTGATTATGAATTTTTTTTCTGTGGATTTTTTCTGTGAATTTAAAATGCTACCACTGTTTATTTTACAAAAAACACATATTTGTATATTATTTCACCGTAATCTTACTTAATTCTTATAACTACCAATAGAACTTTCATCATTAACAACTATAAAAGGCGGAATATATATTATTCTAGCTTAATTCTAACGGGGAATTACGCGAATCCTCAGTGATTTGCATAAAATTGTCTTTGTACAAACATTTTCATGATTAGTTTACAGTTAAAGTTCTGAAATAGAGATCAATATAAACTATGATATACGGAGTGAACATATCGCTCAAAGAGTTATCAGCTATAAGCTTGCACAAGTTTTTATCCAAAAGTATTTCCTTCTAATTTAACACAGATATAATATACTGCAGCGATATTGGGAACGTGTTTATTCTTCGACATATATAGTTTCCCATTAAAATACTTCAGGCGATATTCTTCCGTCACAAAAATCCTTTACTGCAAGCTGACATTATGAGTTCAAATGTTTTATATAAAATATATAGAAATATCTATTTAAAAATCTGATTGTGAATGTTTTTCTGTGGATTTTTTCTATGAATTTAAATTGCTACCACTGTTTATTTTACAAAAAAATTTATATTTGTATATTATTTCACTGTAATCATACTTAATTCTTATAACTGCCAATTGAAACATTCCTCATTAACAGCTATTAAAGGCGAAATATAAATTATTCTCGCTTAATTCTAACGGGGAATTACACGAATCCTCAGTGATTTGCATAAAATTGTCTTTGTACAAACATGATCAGTTTTCAGTTAAAGTCTTCCGTCTGACGTCTAAAATAAAGATCAATATAAACTATGATATACGGAGTGAACATATCGCTCAAAGAGTTATCAGTTATATGCTTGCACAAGTTTTTAACAAAAAGTATTTCCTTCTAATTCAATACAGATATAATATACTGCAGCGATATTTGGAACGTGTTTATTCTTCGACATATATAGTTTCCCATTAAAATATTTCAGGCTATATTCCTCCGTCACGAAAACCCTTTGCCGCAAGCTGAACATCATGAGTTCAAATGTTTTATAAAATTATATAGAAAAATCTATATAAATATCTGATTATGAATATTTTTTTGGATTTTTTTCTGTGAATATAAATTGCTACTACTGTTTATTTTACAAAATACTCATATTTGTTTATTTTTTCGCCTTTATCTTACGTAATTCTTAATACGACCAATTGAAACATACATCCTTAACAACTATAAAAGGCGGAATATATATTATTCTCTCTTAATTCTAATGGGGAATTATGCGAGTCCTCAGTAATTTGTATAAAATTGTCTTTGTACAAACATTCTCGTGATTAGTTGACAGTTAAAGTCTTCCGTCTGAAATAGAGATCAATATAAACTATGATATAAGGAGTAAATATATAGCTCAAATAGTTATCAGTTTTATGCTTGCACAAGTTTTTATCCAAAAGTATTTCCTTCTAATTCAACACAGATATAATATACTGCAGCGATATTGGGAACGTGTTTATTCTTCGACATATATAGTTTCCCATTAAAATACTTCAGGCGATATTCCTCCGTCACGAAAACCCTTTGCCTCAAGGTGAACATCATGAGTTCAAATGCTTTATATAAATGAACGTAATATGTTTGAAACTATAATCCTTTTATGGCTATGGAGGCTCCTGTCCTCGCATTCCAATCTGGAAGCACTATTTCAAATTTACCTCATTTATTCAAATTTCTTGCAGTAATCTCCATTATTACTTCGCATTAATGGTACTTGCAGAATGCAATACAGAAATCTCAAATAAACAGCGCAAAGGACAATTAATGCGTTTGAAGCTGCATTTGAAGACCGATAAGGATAGTGAATAATTCATCTCTGCCTAAATTCAACTTATTGCTGGTAACTGTTGTAGCTTACTATTGAGAGTTAGATTAAGGAAATGACCTGATCTCGGATGCTCAGTTGATTATATAATCTAAATTAGATATGTTAAGTTTATTTGACAATAAAACTAGGTATTTTCCCTTTTTGGGATTGAGAAGGAGCTGGTATTGCAATGCGAATATGTAATAAGACAAAAAAGTAATTAAATCAAAAATCTTCGGAGATTAAGAAGTCAGTACTAATAATTTAATAAAATGGTGGCTTTTTCACTTTCTAAATTAATTTTGAGTTATAACACTTTGTGCACTTATACTATAAAGTATAATTACATTAATGACATCAGTAACGTTTTAAAAATCAGAAATGTTTTTGCGATTATCTATTTTTTATACATTTTGTTAATCTCCTCTTTAGACAAAAACTATAAAAATTAACAAAAAAACATTAGTGCCTTTTTTTAAAATGACCTTTGCAACATACTTTTTTTATAAATTATATCTAATAACTTACTTATTTTAATATCCTAATAAATATTAAATTGCGAGAACGCGCAAATCCCGAAGTTATGCTAGAATGCGTGCCGGGCCTTGGAGATGTGGTGCAATTTTTTTAACAAAATACCAACAAAATTGCTTTTGATAATGAATAGAAAATTAGTATTATTGAATATACTTTACTAAAAGTTTAAAATATATTTTGGATTATTTGAAACATTAATTTTTAAAAGTATTTTGGATCTTTTTTATTAGTACAAATATGAGACATACACAAATTAAAAACTTAAATACCATCATTATATTCTATCCTTTTATTTCATTGCTGAACGATGGGCAATTGGTTAGGGTGCTGGCCTTATTCGGTACAGGAGTTCGTGGATTCAAATCCCAGTGGGGCATGGATGTTCCTAGCCGTCCGATTCGGCTTTAAGCTGTAGGCCATGGTCTCATTAGTCCTCGTGTTGCAAAAAAGTAAACCATAGCACACCAAAGCAAACCTTCTGTTTCATCATTTTAACCTCATAACAATATATTTTTTATACTATTTCTCCTCAGACCACAGACACCAAATAAAAATGCAAAAGTGCATACGAATGCACTGGGTCTCTAGAGCCCGAATAAATTAAAATTATCTGTTCTGAGAAAATATATTCATGGAAAATTGCGAAAATGCATGTTATTGAGGTCTAGAAGACCTATAAGAGAGCTACTGAAAATTTATGAAGTTTATTTTTATTGGGTGGTTTAGTGTGGCATGTTTTTATAACTTCTAAAATTGTTCAAAATATATTTTTGAGCTATAGAAGTCAAAAGTAACAGAAAAGTTGAAAATTAAAAAGTAGTCAATATTTTAACAACTAACATCAGATTTAAAATATTCAGTTTCTGTAACAAAATATCTAATATATATATATATATATATATATATATATATATATATATATATATATATATATATATATATATATATATATATATATATATATATATATATATATATATGTGTGTGTGTGAGTGTACACGACCAAGTTGTATTTTAAACAAATTGTTGGTCATCATATAATGAATAGTAACTTGCATTTATGTTCATATTTGATAGTTGGAAAAATTCATATTTGAAATTGTTTTATTAAATGTATAAACCTATAAAGGAGTTTTAAGACTAGAAACCAGTTTTCAGTTGAGAATACTCTGATATGGGAACAATCTTGAAATTCATAATCAATGCATAAACTCGGAACAGATGCAATATGTTAAAATACGAGGAAGGCATATAAATCAATGTCTACTAAAGTATTGTATTGTTGACTGCAACCATATTTGTATTCTATTTGATCCTCAACAGACCTTCGGACTTATTAGAATAGAATACAGGATTCAAACAGGTAGAAACCCAAGTAATGAAGGGAAACTATTGTCATTAACATACTGTAACTACTTGTAATAAATAGAGTATCTCCAAAGTCTTTGGCACATAACAGTAACAATCGCAAGAGAACAAGGCTATATGAAATACAGCCATAAAACGTGCAATTATGCCATAGAACTATAGATAGAACTTGAAGATATTTCGGTTACTACCCTAGTTCTCTCAACTTTAAAGTATTCATATAAGTTTAGTGTTGTTTGTTTTACAGTCATCTCTTACTCGAAAAACTACTTTGGGTTATTCTTTTTCAGTCTTTGCCTTTGACTATATCACATCCTTTATAAAGACTACAAAGTGCTTATAAAGTAGTTTATATCACAACCAACTACTACTTAACCTTTTGAAGGTCACCAACATAAATTCTTTGGAATTTAATGAAATTAGTTTATAAATATCATCTATGAACCTTATGAATGTAAAATATATGAGAATTTTTCTTAACATTTCTTAGAGGAGTATACCTTTAGGAGGGTTTGGGAGGTAGCTAAACTGATAACCCCTAACCTTGTACAGCGTGAATATAATACTTTTTAAAATTTTAATTATATTATAAGAACAATAAATAAGTATCCTTAAAATAGTACAATAAATAAAAAGTTTAACATATAGTACAATAAATAAATAACTTTATAAATAGTATAATAAATGAATAGTTTAAAAATAGTATAATAAATAAATAACTTAATAAACAGTATAATAAATAAATAATTTAATAAACAGCATAATAAATAAATAGCTTAATAAACAGAATAATTAACAAACAGTATAATAAATAAACAGCTAAATAAATAGTATAATAAATAAATACCTTAACAAATAGCATAAAAAATAAATAGCTTAAAAATAGTTTAATAAATAATTAATTTAACAATTTATAAATGTTGTTTGATGGATACTTTTATTTGAAGTTATAAGTCAGAAAAATCAAATTACTGACTTTCCGGGTACGGAAAGTTTAATTATATATATTTCACAAGAAAAAAAAATAAATTAAATGTAGTGCTGTCATATATTAAAGTTTAAATTGTCAAAACATAAAAAATTGAAAAAATCATTCGTATATCTACAAAAAGTAAAGAAAAAATTAATATTTTTAAATGTGGTGTCATTGCAAAACCACTGTCCAATAAAGTGTTAAAGAACTACACCAGGTTTTTTTTCAGTATTTGGTTTTGAATTTTAAAAATTGATTTTTCGCTAAAAATTTAGTGAATTGTTTATTAGATGCCTATAACATATGTGATGTACCGGACAGGTAAGAGATTTCTTATATTTAACGGAAATATAAATGTACCAATTATTTATAAAGTTTAAAAATATTATTTGTTACTGAATTTTTACACTTAAAATATTTGACTGCTTAAAATACCTTTTTTCATATATTAATTGACATGATTTAGATATTTTAAATCAAGTTCATAAGATTTTAAGTACAAAATAATGAAATATTGTTTAATGAACTTTAACAATACTTTATAAAACTGCTGAATTTTAATGATAAATAAAATACAAAATAATGAATTACATTAAAACTGCTGAAAATTATTCGTATGTTTTGGCTGTTTACATTAAAATGCTGGTTACATTAAAAGTTTTACAAATAAAAGTCATTTGATATTATATGCATCTGTAAAACATTCAGTTTCATATATTATAAGCGTGGGTGAATTTCAATGATAAAATGAAATATATTTTTATTTGAATTTTTGTTTATTTAAAATAGTAGTTGTGGATGCATTAAATATATAAAGAGCCCATTTTATAGATTGAATAGCGATAGTACTTTTAAGTATTAAATTTCCAGATGATCATATTCTTTCAATGCAGATAATCCTACTTTCATTGAAAATTCTGCTTCATTTTACTTTTGGATTTTACTTTAAAATATAAGAGTCTTATATTCTACTGTAACTACGATTTCATTTCTATTTCCAATAACATACTATTCAAAGGCTTAAATGCATATTTGGACAAATCTTTACTCTTTCAATGGGAAAGACTTCGCAAGGCAGAAGTCATAAGCTTTTCATTCTGAAGAGATATGTGACAAAATTATGCAGGACGTTAATCTCTTTGAAATTAGTCGATAACTGACTATCAGCACTGGACCAAAAGCTACATACTTTTCTCCCCCAAATAAAGTATTTCCATCTTTGATTTAGATGGAAACAGCAGACGTTTTCTGGGAGAATAACAGTTTTGTTTTGTGAGTTTGTAGCAATCATTTGTTATTAATCGAAACTCTAGTGTTTGGTGTGCTTTCGTATAAATATTTAGAAATGGATGCGCAGTGTGTTTGAAGGGAGAATTAATATTAACGAAAATATGAAAATTTTTATTACAAAATATATTAAGTTCATACTGATTTCAGTCGATTTTTTTACAGCCACAAAATAAAACTAGTTTATGTTTGTCTCAGTTTAAAGAAATCATTTGTTATTTACTAAACTTTTAGTGCTTGGGGTATTTATGGTAAAAGTCTAAATAAATCATTGTGTATTTTGAATGTTGGTTAAATCACTACTAAGACAAATTGACATTTTTCAATAAGTGGAATTCATTACAGAAAAGAGTGAATGTCTTCAGCTTAAAGTGTGGTTATAAATATAAAAAAAATTAAATTTATAATTCAGTTTTTATAATTTGATTAATTGCATAAAAACTGGTGAAACTTTTTTGTGTGATTTATCTGTTTACATTAAAATATAAACTTTCACAGATAAAAATTATATGATGTCATTTTCCTGAAAAAAATTTATTTTGAACCATTATAAGTATGGGTGAATTTCAGTTGTATATTAAAATATTTTATCCATTCCAAATACTAATTTTGAATGTCATTATAAACATAGAGAGCCCATTTTACATATTGAATAAATGTTGTAGATTTTTTTTAAAGTATAAAATTTCCAGATTATCATATTCTATCAATGCAGGTAATCCTACTTTTATTGAAAATACTGCTTCATTTTGCTTTTGGATTATACTTTAAAATATAAGAATCTTTTATTCCACTGTAACTACAATTTCATTTCTATTTCCAATAACATATTATTCAAAGGCTTAAATGCATATTTGGACAAATCTTTACTCTTTGAATGGGAAAGACTTCGTAAGGCAGAAGTCATAAGCTTTTCATTCTGAAGAGATATGTGACAAAATTATGAAGGGCGTTAATCTCTTTGAAATTAGTCGATAACTGATTATCAGCACTGGACCTAAAGCTATATACTTTCCTCTCCCAAATAAAGGATTTCCATCTTTGATTCAGATGGAAACAGCAGACGTTTTGTGGGGAATAACATTTTGTTTTGTGAGTTTGTAGCAATCATTTCTTATTTAGCGAACCTCTAGTGCATGGGGGGCTTTGGTATAAGTGTTAGAAATGGATGCGTCTTTTGATTATTGGGAAAATTAATATTAACCCAAATTTCAAATTTTTAAGATGGGAATATTTATTGCAAAATGTACCAACTTCAAATTGAGTGCGTTCTGTCGGTTTTTTAAAGCCACAAAATAAAACTAATTTGGGGATTTATGTTTTGCACGAATTTTTGAAGAATTTTTTTTGTTATTTACCAAAGTTGTAGTGCTTGGGGTATTTATGATAAAAGTCTGAATAAATGATTGTGTACTTTAAATATCGGTTAAATCACTATTAAGACAAATTAACATTTTTCAATAAATGGAATTTATTACAATAAAGATTGAATGTTGTCCGATTAAAGGGTGGTTATAAAATCCAGAAAATTAAATTATAATTAAATTTTTATTATTTGATGAATTACATAAAAGCTGGTGAAAGTTCTTTGTACGCTTCGTCTATTTTCATTACAATACAAACTTTTACAGTTATAAATTATATGTTGTCATTTTCATTAAAACATTTTTTTGAACTATTTTAAGCGTGGGTGAATGTCAATGATAAAATAATATAGTGCATTGAAATAGTGCATTTTTTAAAATAACCTTTGCAACATAACTTTTTATAAACTATATCTAATGACTTACTTATTTTAATATCCTAATAACTATTAAATTGCAAGAACGCGCACTTCCGTAGTTATGCTAGAATTCGTACAGGGCCTTGGAGGTCTGATGCAACTTTTTTCAACAAAATCCCAACAAAATTGCTTTTCATGATGAATAGAAAATTAGTATTGTTGAATATACTTTAAAATACTAGTATTTTATTCATTTAAAATACTACTTTTGAATGTCATTACAAACATTGAGAGCCCCTTTTAAATGTTAAATAAACATTGTAATTTTTTTAAGCATAAAATTTCCAGATTATCATATTCTTTCAATGCAGATAATCTTACTTTTATTGAAAATTCTGCTTCATTTTGCTTTTGGATTTTACTTTATAAGAATCTTAAATTCCACTGTAACTACGATTTCATCTCTATTTCCAATAACATACTATTCAAAGGCTTAAATGCAAATTCGGACAAATCTTTACTCTTTGAGTGGGAAAGACTTCGTAAGGCAGAAGTCATAATCTTTTCATTCTGAAGAGATATGTGACAAAATTATGCAGGGCGTTAATCTCTTTGAAATTAGTCGATAACTGACTATCAGCACTGGACCTAAAGCTATTTACTTTCCTCTTTCAAATAAAGGATTTCCATCTTTGATTTAGATGTAAACAGCAGACGTTTTCTTGGGAATTACAGTTTTGTTTTGTGAGTTTGTAGCAATCATTTGATATTTACCGAAATTCTTGTGCTTGGGGTGCTTTGGTATAAATATTTAGAAATGGATGAGCATTTTGATTGTTGAGAGAATTAATATTAACACAAATTTCAATTTTTCTGAGATGGGAATTTTCATTACAAAATATGCTAACTTCAAATTGACTGCGTTCTGTCGGTTTTTAAAATCCAGAAAAAACTAATTTGAGTAATTAAGTTTTGTCTAAGTTTGCAAAAATGTTTTGTTATTTACCAAACGTTTAGTGCTTGGAGTATTTATGGTACAAGTCTGAATAAATGATTGTGTATTTTGAATATTGTTTAAATCCCTATTAAGATAAATTGGCATTTTTTAATAAGTGGAATTCATTACAGTAAAGAGTGAATGTCGTCAGCTTAAAGGATAGTTACAAAATCAAGAAAATAAAATTTATATTTCAATTTTTGTTAAAATAATAACTATATTAAATTCAGAAATTATAGTTTAATGAACAAAGCTATTATATATTTAGATAAGTGGAATTCGTTACGAGTTTAGGTTTAAAGACATGTTTAGATAGTGTAGTATATTTCATAATAATAAGTTTATCTTTAACTTAATAATATTTTTAGTTTATCATGCGCGTTAGCCTTGATATAATTTTTGTTATAAAAATGTGTCTCTAACCCTCCGAGTGGTACACACCGAGGAATAAAAGTCTCCAAAAATACGCTAAAGTTTTATTGTGCTAGAGACCAAAGTGTTTTATGATCTTTTACTTCACCCTTTGTCGACTAGATTGGAATACGGGAAACCCACCCTCGTTACTGTCTATTTACTTCCGATTATAAATAGATATATAAATAGACATTATAGATTGTTAATTTTTAATACACATAACACTCGTCAAGTCTCGAAGATCATCCCATAAAAAATAATGGGTTCTAAAAGTACAAATAAAAATATTCTTTAAAAGAATGATTTCTATCTTTTTTACGAAAGTCATCCACGCTATTTAAGTAGTACAATTAGAGATACATCTGTTACCGCAAACGAAATATTTCGAAATAGAGATTAACAATGCCATGAAAAGTATCAGCGTCTTTGTGCCTCAGAGAGCAGTTGTGCAGTTCCTTAATCAATCGACCTGACCCTCCTACCTCAAAACTCCATAGGGGAAAACACTGGCAGAAATGTACATTACATCCTTTTTCGGAACGTTTTGGAGGTCGAAAATTGTACGTGACAACCGCTTTGAAGACATAATCGGTTTGGCGGAATTGTACGTGCGAACCGCTTAGAGGGTTAATTTAATCATTCTAACAAAAATATTTGTTATGTGTCAAAGATGAATGTGGTATGTATGTAAAGATAATATTTTGTTTTAATTATGATAAGAAACACTTGTTTATAAAACTGGAATTTATCAATGGATGAGAAGTTAAAAGTAATAATTATTTTACATTTTTTCGAATTTTAAGTCATAATATCACCCCTTAAAATATTATCTGTACCGATGTACTTTCCCACGATGATCAGCACGTGCATACACCGCTGTAAACTAAATTTACAAGAAGAATTTAGTTGCAGCCTCGAGTTTTAGTGTGGACTCCTGCAGGAGTTATAGCTCAAGGAGTGGCACATGTGTAGCAGTTAAGCCCAGGAAGGAATATAGCCGTGATATATGGGGACAGGGGCTAAGCAATAATGTCAACTTTGGCGAAAGGAGCCATTTTAATGTGTCAACTTGCATTTCCGAAGAGGGTGCAGATGTGGGAAAATTTCACCAACAAGTTATTGGGACAGATAAAATAAAGGGGCGTTGAGCCAAGATGTAAAGGTCTGGAAAGAAAGTGTGAAAAGGATTCGAGGTCGAGATTGAAGAGTTGCTGGACATCGAGATCCCGTGAGCAAGCTAGAGAGCCCGGGCTAGCAATCGATTCCCGAACCCGCATGCGTATGATCGGCAAGTCAGCATAGACGTCCAGCAAAATAACGGCCGCTACGTCAGTATCGAGGTAAAGCCTGTTGACAGCATCAGCCTGGTCCCCTGTAATTACTGGTGGTAAAATTAAAAATATTCATAATTATTAACTGGGTCCCATAATATTTTGATAAGGAGTACTATTTCAAGAGTATTGATGGATAGCAAAACCAAATAATTGCAGGTCATGTTAAAAAATAATCAAGTGATATATTAATTTGTAAATATTGTACATAATAAATGTTTTAGTTTAAATATTAGGTATTTTTCTTTAATTCCATAGCTTATATTTTACTGTATTTCTCCTTCTAGAACGAACACTGCTTGGTTTGTAAGTACATTACACCGTTATCATACTATTGTGCAATTTTTGTTGTGTTCTGGTACAAAGAAAGTATTTTTCTTAAAGTTTTTTTATAAATTTATTCTATATTAGACATATAAATATTTGTTTCTTAAACTTTGGACTAATATGCTTGCATTTCAGAGAAATAATCTGAACTTGTATAAATGTTGTACTATGAAATTAATTATAAAGCCGATATTCTTTTACTTCAAAGCAAAAGTATAAAATGGGATTGTGTACACGTTTAGAATTTAATTTTTCTGATATAATTATCTATTAATAAAAATATGGAATTTTTTCATTCCATGGAAAAAATTTTATTAATCTACACATTCGGCACTATAAACTGCCGATATTTAAAACCAGGCATATATGCCAAACATCTCTTTATTAGCTATGACACAATACCAAAATAATTTACTAGAATAAATATGTTTTGTAAGGGAAATTTGTTAAAAATCACTTTGTGCAGTATAAGAGGTAATTTCTTCTATTGCATGGAAACATTCACATGCAAGTGTTAAAAAAAGTATCATATAAATTATGGTGCTTGGTTTATTAATTTTTTTATAGTTGTAAATTATTTGTCGCTATAAATTACTTATTGCTCTAAACAAATTTGATGAAAAGTTCTACTTTTACAGATTTATTAATAAACTGTATTTTATATTAATTAATTTTTGTTGGTGAAAAAATACCATGAAAAATAATTCAGAAATTAAACAAATATATAAAAGTTTAAAATTCATAATTTTATTAAGAATTATCTGATTATTGAAATAAAATAGTAAAAAGCTAAAGTAAATGTATTTTTTAAAAATACAATGCAGTCATAATCATAACAGAGTTTGTAATAGAGTTATGAGTTGTAAGAGTAACTAAGCTACATTTCAACACATAATAAATAAATTATGCACAGAACTCAGAGATTCTTTAAAATTAAAAAAAATTATTAATTCAACTACAGTTGACATCACAGATACAATGGAATTGAAGCACAGATTTTGACAGGATTTTCGGATTATCTACTAGAGTTTGCATAATGGATTTCTTAAATTAACTGACGATTCCATATATTACTTGTATATCTATATCAAAAAAGTTAATTTTAATGCACTTCTTACTTACACCTTTGAGAAGGAAGTATTTTTTATTTCAATTTCTTCTACAAGATGATTAATTATGGCATTCATTGACGATCAAATTTAGAAATACGCAAAATTTCTCGGTAAAGATACAAAAACAGTACAGAAGAGAAAAAAGGTTTTTACGGCAGTGTAATAATATTTTTTATCTAAAATACTTTAAAAAGAATATCTTTGATCTGATATTTGGTAAATTTTAAACGAAAAGGAAAAAAATAATTTTAAGTTGTGTATCATAAATTAAAGATGGCAAGTAAGTAATAAATATTTACTTCCAATTTGAAAAAGAAAATGTGTTAGACTCTTTCGTCGGAAACATATACACTTATGTTATTTTTAAAAATATAATTTTAAAAATGCATAAAATTTTTGAAAAAATACTTTGTTTATTAAAACATAATTTGTGATATGTTATTAGAATAAGACTTGTATTTAGTTTCAAAAAGATTATTACACTTTCCTAACGAGCCACTATAACTCAGTTGCCAAAGGCAACGATCTTGTGACGGAAATGTTGCAAATTTGGTGAATAAAATGTTTGTGAAGTGGATAAAATGTTTTGTGCAATTCAATGGATCTTCCTGAATACAATGTGGTTAATAACATTATTAATGTTGATTTGTTTGTTTTCAGGAAGGCGTAGACTGATGTAATCAACAGCATACTGAAGATAGTGATATCGTAGTGCATTTTAATTATTATTAAAAAATAACCTAGATATTTAAATAAAGGCAACGATCTCGTAACGGAAAATTTGCAAGTTTGGTGAATATAACGTTTGTGAGAACTGAATAAAATAGTTTGTGCTACTTAATTGATCTTTCTGAATGCAATGCTGTTAATAACTGCTGTTAATAACAGCTGTCTAGTAACGGAAAGGTTGCAAGTTAAGTGAATAAAATATTTGTGAACTGTATAAAATATTTTGTGCAATTAAAATGATCTCTCTGAAAACGATGTTATTAATAACAACTATTGATGTTGATTTATTTGTTTTCAGGAAGACGTAGCCTGATGTAATCAACAGCATGGTAAATATAGAGATATCGTAGTGCATTCTAATTATTACTCAAAAATAGCCTAAACATTTAAATAAAGGCAACGATCTCGCAACGGAAAGGTTGCAAGTTTGCTGAATAAAATGTTTGTAAACTGGATAAAATATTTTGAGAAATTTAATTGATCTTTCCGAATACAATGTTGTTAATAACAGCTGTTAATGTTGATTTACTTGTTTTCAAGAATACTTAGAAGGATATAATCAAGAGCATGATATAGAAAGGGAAATCATTGTGAATTTTAATTATTATTCAAAAATAACCTAGACATTTAAAAAAAGCAATGGTCTCTTAATTGCAAATTGGTGAATAAAATGTTTGTAAACTGGATAAAATGTTTCGTGCAATTCAGTTGATCTTTCTGAATACAGTGTTGTTAATAACAGCTATTTTTATTTATTTATTTATTTTCAAGAAGCCATATAATGATGTAATCATCAACATGGTAAAGATAAAGGATCGTAGGGAATTCTAATTATTATTAGAAATAACCTAGACATTTAAATAAAGGGAACGATCTCGTAACGGAAAGGTTGCAAGTTTGTTGAATAAAATGTTTGTGAACTGGATAAAATGTTTTGAGCAATTCAATTGATCTTTCTGAATACTATATGTTGTTAATAACAGCTATTAATATTGATTTATTTGCTTTCAGGAAGCCGTAGACTTATGTAATCAATAGCATACTAAAGATAGAGATATTGTCGTGAATTCTAATTCCTATTAAAAAAAAAAAAACTAAATATCTAAATAAAGACGACGGTCTCGTAATGGAAAGATTGCAAATTTGGTGAATAAATGTTTGTGAAATGGATACAATGTTTTGTGCAATTCAATTCATCTTTCTGAATACAATGTTGTTTATAGAAAATGGGTTTCTACTTCACATGATGGTGGTTCAGTTTACACAAATTAACATCTGGAGGGGGCAGAGTGCAACATACTTAGACAATTTTAGCATTTTTAAACAAAACTTTAATGGACTAAAGATTATACAAAACGTATTTTTAGGCCGCAGCCTTCAAACACTTAACAAAAACTTACAATCTAAAGTAAGTACATGCTTACAACACTTCTACCTCGGCTCGGGCATAAACGTCCTCTAGCTTCCGAAGCAATTATTCAACATTGTTAATAACACCTATTAACGTTGATTTTTTTTCAGGAAGACATAGATTGATGTAATCAACAGCAAGGTAAAGATAGAGATATCGTAGTGAATTATAATTTGTATTAAAAAATAATTTAGGCATTTGGATAAAATTATGTATATTTATTGATTATATTGTATAAGGAGTAGTAATAATGTTCCTGTTTGAGAGCATCGTTTCAACGTATATGCAAATTAGCCAGTCGAAGATATATAAGCACCGCCATCAAGTGTGTGCACTGTGACATTCCTTTCTTTCCGATATATGAGTGAGGAATGATGAAGCGTTTACAGTATAGACGTTACTGCCAAACGCGTTCAAACAGGACAGTAGTGCTTTTACATTTTAGGCTGATAAACAACAAAAGAAGCTAGACATATATCGGACAATGAAGTTTGTATATTGAATACGATGTAGAGAGTGCGAAGTGAATCTAAGGCAAAACATCCAGGAAAACTGCTATTTAGGGTGACTCATAATGAACTTCATAATGAACTTTTTAATACCCCAAATATCGTACTGCAGTAATTACACTCACTAAAGTGAGAAGGCACTTCATATCTATACTAAGAATTTCTATCGTATGTCGAAACGCATTAAGCAGTTTTGTACTTTTCGAGCTACAGAGAGATAACTTTTACCATAGGATTACATTCAATCAGAATAGTGATGCAGTGGTATGATTGCTTGATAGCTCAAAAACTTTTGTTTGATTGGCATACCATATTTAGACTTAAACCTTCGAATTTGTCTTTTTTGACAATCCTATACTTAATTTTGTAAATAGCAGCTATGTATAGAATTGCTAGATGGTAAATCAATCATGATGATAAATCAATCTCATTTTCCAATAAATCGTATTAATACATGAATTTACATCATTATAAGGTTAAAACTAAGAACTGCATTTTATGTAAAAATTCTAATTTGAAAAAAACAATATAATAAAACTTTTTAGAAGGTATATTTTAATTTTACAATATTTTAAAATCTGAAAATTGCTTTCACGTAAATGCTATTATATAAGATGTTATTGCTATTATACAGATGTAAAAAAGTAATTTGGAAGACCATTTTATAATGACGCTTTACATAATATATATTTAACATTTTTATAAGATCAGAAAAGTGATTTGTATAAATGCTATGTAAAATATATTAAAACACAATTTTATAATACATCTTTTTACCAAATATATTTTACATTTTTATAAAATCAAAATTATTATATAAATGATATTTAAGTAAAGTACAATTTTGTACTAAAAAAAAAACCTAATTTGAAAGATAAATTTGTAATTATCTGTGCATAGAAGATTTATTTAATCATTTTATATAAAATAAAAAAAGTGATATTATAACAAAAATCTGTTATATAAGTGACATCAAAACCGGTGAAATAAAAAAGATTTTGCCCTCGCAAAATATGGAAGTAAAAGTATTGAAATCTTTTGTATTGGACAAATAATGTCATTAAATTTTCTCGAAATCATGAGATGATTTCAATTATTTTCTGATCCAAACCATCAATAAAAGTTAAAAGTAGAATAATTATCTCTTATTACTTTTTGGAATTATCATTTTAAATATTTTTCTTCCCAATTATTCAATATATTTTTCATGTTAATTCAAATAGTCAAAATTACTTACTATAATATAATTAAAATTATTAAAATTTAATATATAACTAATTATTAAAAATTATTTGACTAAAAATTAGTCCAATTTAGTCAGTTTAACTCATTAAAGACTATTAACAGATTTTTTATTATTATTGCAATACGCTTAGCAATTAATGAACTTTTGTTAGGTCTAATATTATTGTTATCATGTCCATATAATGAACAAATTCTTTGAACCTCGTTAATTTCATTATAAATTTATTCACAGTATTATTTAATGACTATTAAACCTTTAACTACTCATCCTTCGATTTCCACGGGTAATTCAAATGTAGCAAAATTTGCTCATCCCGCGATTTTCGCGATCATGTGTTTTTCTTCCTTTATTAAGAAGCACATTCCGCGTTTTCACATTTAACCAGTGGAATAAAATATATACAGTATTATCATTTAATTAAGTAATAAATTGAATTATATGACTAGAACTATAGTTATATTAGATAATAGAATTACAGATAGTATTTTATAAATAGAAATTAACTGTATTTCAATTGAAATTTATTAAAAAATGAATTTTTTATATGATAACATATAAAATTAGTTTTTCTGAAAGCTTAGTTTCGCATGATAAAAGTTATTATAACAAATCTTCTCAAGAAAAAGAAATTTGTATTTTAATTCTCCAATTTATATATATATATACTTAAACTATGCAAAAAAATACTCAATTTTTAAAGAGATCTCGGTTTACAAATTGAGCAATATAAGGGTTAAGTTAAAACAAAAATCTGATTTGGCAGACAATTTCATTACATAACTGTTTTATCAAAATACATTTGGATTTTTTGATAACTCAAAAGAAGAAAAATATTATGTAAATGCATCTAAAATGCTATTTTGTAAAGAAAAGTTTAAGACAATTTTATATTAACTCTTTTCACAATATACATTTCATTTTCATAAAAAACTTAATACCTTTAATTTGTAAATGTTCTTATAATATAAAGTTTTATAAGCCAGTAAAAAGAAAATTATAATGCAAAAGACAATTTCATCACAACTCTTCTCACAAAATACATCTGAGATGTTAAAATAGAATCTCAATCCCAAAAATGCTAGTTTTATGTCCATAGATAAATATTCACATTTTCATTAAAAAACTGAATACCTTTAATTTGTAAATGTTCTTATTATGTAAAGTTCTATGAACCAGTAAAAAGAAAATTAAAATACGAAAGACAATTTCATCAAACTCTTCTCACAAAATACATCTGACATTTTAATAGAATCTCAATCCAAAAAATGCTAATTTTATGTCCATAGATAAATATTCACATTTTTATTAAAAAACTGAATATCATTAATTTGTAAATGTTCTTATTATGTAAAGTTCTATAAACCAGCTAATAGAAAATTATAATGCGAAAGACAATTTCATCACAACTCTTCTCACAAAATACATCTGAGATTTTAATAGAATCTTAAAACAAAATTTCTAGTTTTATGTAAATTGATAAATATTTAGTTTATCATCTTATCGGCTTTTATAAATTTTGATCTAAGGGAGTGATTAATGAAGGTATCTTAGATCCCACACGTTTCATTATTTACAACTTGTTCTAAAACGCGGGTGTTTGTAAAGTCATGTGAGACCATTTCCGTTCAAATTCCACGTGTTCGAGGTGAAAATCGAACTGAAGCGTGTGATTGCAGCGAGGCCAAAAATCGATACTGATGACAGAAGCATGTTTGTGAATTCACAGTTCATTAGAAAGTCCAAAATTAATAGAAGAGACTAATAATACAGCTCATTAGGGAATTTCTAAGGAGACACGCATGGGTTTTGTCCAAATTCCAATACGTGTGCATAAACTGAAAGTATAGACTAAAAGTTTCATTTTATTGTTGCACGAAAATTCAAGAATGATTAACAGTTTATCTACAGATTGTAATATTTTTACAATTTTTCGGTGGAAGTTCAAAAAAGTTATTTATAAACAATATTTCTAATAGCACTGTGTAAATTTTTTTACGGTTGTGTACACTAAATGCCTCGGTTTATTGTTACACGTAAATTTAAGATTGCGTATTAACTCTGTTGATCTAGAGATTATAATATTTTTGTAATTTCTATTTTATAAGTGAAAAAATATTTGATAAACAATATTTATAATACCATGGTTAAAAATTTCTTTACGTGTTTGCCTTAAAGAAAGGTATTTTTCAACAACTATTAAAATAAATTTGTAAAGATAATAGCCTTTAAAAAATAAAAAAAAAACAAATCTCTAAAGCATATTTTATCTAATAGACTATTTTTTATATTTATGCCACATACCGCATAAAAGTATAAAACAAAAACTGAAGTTGTAATAGATAAAATTGCTATATCGAATCTAGTAGTATTAAGCTACTAAAAGTGTTTTAAAATAGAAATTACTGAAAACATAATTTTCGTAATTTAATTGCTGGATAGCTGACAAATAAATGCTAAGTGCTTAAATTTAAAATTTAGTAAACAAGATGCTTCTAAACAGGTAAAAATAATGATGGAAAATTTTACAAAAATACCAATAGTTACTAAGTTTATAATCTTGGATTTTCTAAAAAAATACTAAGGTATTTTAAAAACAAGGGTACTGGCCTTTATTATTAGCATTCTACAAATACGCAGGTATTTGATGTTCACTTCACAGTGAGAGTACTATATACTCTATTCAAAGGTTAACTACCGGACAATAGCCGATTGGTTAGGGTGCTGGCTTTCGGGACTGGAATTCATGGGTTCAAATCCTACAGTGGCATGGTTGTTCGTAGCCATTCGGTATTAAGCTCTAGGTCACGGTTTCATTAGCTCTTATGTTGTAAAAAGTAGAGGATAGCACTCCAAACCAAACCCCAAATGTTAACTTTTTGTTCAAAGGTTAATTCAAGGGACAACGTTTTTCAATGTCTATCAAGTCACACAAAATTTGAAACAGGGCGATGAAAAAGTTATAAATTTTAAACTTCAAATTTAAAAATATTATTTAAAAGAAAAATGTGAAATGAGTCTCAATATTTTCATGATTATTATTGATAAAGCATACAAAGAGTCTGTCTGAAATATTCTATCCAAATATTTTAATATTGTTAGTGATTTCTTCTACTTGCAAATTTTTATATCATTCCATACAACAGTAATTAAGACATTTTTAACTACTTTTAATCTGTATAACTACTATTCCCCCCAAAGAATTTTTCAGAACATCAATACAGTATTTCAATAAACATTTGTATACTGAAAACGTCAAATATAATACAAAAATAGATAATATATTAGAAATAATCCAAGCCCATTCCATTTTAGACAACTTTTCAAATGCTTAAAAGTTGTGTGCCTCTGTAAAATTGTGTACAATGTAATTGAGATTATGATTAAATTATTTAAATTGATATTAACTAAAAATTTGCACAGATTTTGATTTCAAAGCATACAAAATATTTTCAAGCAATAGTTTCGAAATTTGAATTTAACAAAGATTTTTCAGGAGTTGTGAATACTTAGGGAATGTAAATATTTCATTATATTTCAGGAAGAGTGTTAATCATTAATCGACTGAAGATATTTTTCAGGTACGTTAATTTTGTCATTTGCAGACTTATTTTGTATAATGGATTAATTTTATTTAATATTAATTAAAAATTTGTACATATTTCGATTTCAAGGCTTACAAAAGAATTTCTTACAATAGTTTAAAAGTTTCCAGTTTAGAAAAGTAGTTTAGAAATTTGTATTTAACAGTTTTCATGGGTAGAAAATACTTGGAAAATGTAATTTTTTTATTATATTTATGGAACAATGTTAGTTATTAATGGACTGAGGAGATTTTTCAGTATATTAATTTTGTCCTTTGTCTACTTATTTTTTATTAGGGATTAATTTTATTTAATATTAACTAAAAATGTGAACATATTCGATTTCAAGACTTACAAAAGAATTTCATATAATACTTTAGAAGTTTCGAGCTTAGAAATCTAGTTTAGAAATTTGTATTTAACAAAGAGTTTTCATGAGTAGAGAATACTTGGAGAATGTAAGCAATTCATTATATTTCAGGAACAGAGTTAATCATCAATATATTTAGGAGATTTTTCAGCTATATTAATTTCGTCCTTTCTGTACTTATTTTTTATTATGGATTAATTTTATTTAATGTTAACTAAAACTTTGAACATATTTCGATTTCAAGGGATACAAAATAATTTCAAACAATTGTCTAGAAGATTCCAGTTTAGAAGTCTAGTTTAGAAAATCCAACTTAGAAATTCCTAGTTTAGAAATGTGTATTTAACAAACAGTTTCATGGGGAAATAATAAGACTAGAAAATGTCAATATTTCATAAAATTTCATGAACAGTGTTAATCATTAATAGACTTAGGAGATTTTTCATTTATATTAATTTCATCCTTTTTTTCCTATTTTTGTTATGGGTTAATTTTATTTAATATTATCTAAAATGTTGAACACATTTAGATTTTAGGGAATACAAAAGAATGTCAAACAATAGCAGTTTCTAGTTTAGGAATCTAGTTTAGAAAATCTAGTTTAGAAGTTCCTAGTTTAGAAATTTCTATTTAACAAAGAGTTTATATGAGTAGAGAATACTTGGAGAATCTAAATATTTCATCATATTTTAGGAACAGTATTATTAATTAATCGACTGAGGATATTTTCAGCTATATTAGTTTCGTCTTTGTGTACTTATTTTTTATTATGGATAAATTTGATTTAATATTAACTAAAATTTTGAACATATTTCGATTTCCAGGTATACAAAATAATTTCAAAAAATAGAAGTTTCCAGTTTAGAAATCTAGTCTAGAAGTTTCTAGTTTAGAAATTTGTATTTAACAAAGAGTTTTCATGAGTAGAGAATATTTATAAAATATAAATATTTCATTATATTTTAGTAGCAGTGTTAGTCATTAATCGATTGAGGAGATTTTTCAGATATATTAATTTCGGCATTTGTCTACGTATTTTTTATTATGGATTAATTTTATTTAATATTAACTAAAATTTTCAACATATTTCTATTTCAAGGCATACAAAACATTGCAAACAATAGTTTAAAAGTTTCTAGTTATATTAGATTTTGAACTACCTATATTTCCTCTCTTAGTATTAAATTTGTTTTAATTTTACCCAAAACAAAAATAATTTTCAAAAACTGTTTAAGACTTTAAAATAATATTCTGAAAAATATTCGTTATATAATTCATGTAAAGCTTGGCATGGGAAAATTTCTTTTGTTTCATTCCTCATAAAATTGATAAATGTCTCAATAGACGTACAATCTTTACATTTTTCCAGTGTAACAGGGCCCAGTGGTTTCATTTTACCAGTTTGTAATAAGTCAATATTTCAGCGGTTTATTTACTACAAAATTAAAATAATACATATATTTTAACCATGCATAACGTGATCTCAAGGGCTTATAGTTAACGTTTTTCTACAGAATAGATTTAGTCTCTTGCTCATGATGTCTGTCTCAGATTTTAACTGTTAAAAGAACTTAGTTATCTTCCTTGGGTATTCGCATACTGTCTGGAATGAATTGGAATAAAACTTTCTTGCGATACAGGTATATTCCTAAATTGTGTAACATTATGGTGACATGGGATTTTGTTACGAAACTTCGTGTTGTCTAGAAAAATTCAAACTTGGCTTAAAATTTAGCAATAGATTCAAATTTCTGCAACTGGATTATTTTGTAAAGCTAAAATTCAGAATGTTACTATTGCTTTGTGTTTCTATGCTCGAAATTTTGCAGTAAAATTTCGAGCAGTTTTAATTTATCTAAACCTTTGAAGTTTAGCTGAAGTAGACAAATCACATGAGAGTGCCTTATGTTATGTCTAGTTTCATAATAAATCCTATACACTACTTGTTAAGACTGCATTACCCGTTCCAGAAAAAAGAACAGAATTACAGGCGGAGGTTATATACCCAGAGGCGCTTCTTCCTTTTTTTACTATGAGTTCAATACATTCATAACCATACATAAAAATGGTAATTACATACAACTGCACATTCTCTGTAAATACATGTCTGAGTTTTATACATATATGTCTATCACACTTTACAAAATCAAATCTTATTTCTCTATCCTCTTGATTTGGACATTCCTAGCGTTATATATATCCTTTAGTATCATTTTCTTAACCCTTTAAAGGTCACCAAAATAAATTCATAGGAATTTAATGTAATTTGTTTATAAATGTTTTCTATGAACCTTGTAAATGTAAAATATAAGTTTTCTTTACATTCCTTAGAAGGGTTTGCCTTAGAGGATACATAAGGAAGGTTTGAGGAGTGGTTTAACTGACTAACCCCTCCCCTTGTAGAGCTTGAACATTATGCCTTTTTAAAACTTTAGCTATATTGGAAGAACAATAAATGATAATCCTTAAACTGGTATAATAAATAAATAGCTTAACAGCTTATAAGTGTTGTTTGTATAGCTAGTTTTATTTGGGGTCATAAGTAAGATAAATTGAATTACTGACTTCTCAAGTACAGAAAGTTTAAATACATATATTTCAAAAGAAAAAAAAAGATAAACATAGAACTATCATCTGTTATAAATTTAAAATATCAAAAACATAATATGTATATATATATATATATATATATATATATATGTGTGTGTGTGTGTGTATATATATGTATATATATATATATATATATATATATGTGTGTGTGTGTGTGTGTGTGTGTGTGTATGTGTATATATATATATATATATATATATATATATATATATATATATATATATATGTATATATGTGTATATATATATATGTGTATATATATATATATATATATATATATATATATATATATATATATATATATATATATATATATATATATATATATATATATATATATATATATATATATATATATGTGTGTGTGTGTGTGTGTATATATATATATATATATATATATATATATATATATATATATATATATATATATATTTATATATATATATATATATATATATATATATATCTTGATTCTACATCATTGGCTTCCATACATCACACATATATGAGATTATAGCCGTAACTAATTATAAACAGATAAAGTAAAGTACTCCAAAAAGTAAATTAAAAAAAAAATCTTTAATAGGTGGTTTTGCTACGAAACCACTGTCCGCTAAAGGGTTAAGAAAGAGCTGTTTAATTAAACTAACTAAAATGCTAGTGAAATATTCGAAACTAGGTATTATTCCTAAAGATATCTTTAGGTTTCGAGCTTCCAAATGAGAAGTAACACTTTTTGAAACGTATGCCTTTCCATGGAATTTCACAATATTGTTTAATACCTATATGTTAACATTACAATTAAACATTAGATTTATTTTGCGATTTTAAAACTTAATAAAAATATTAATTTTCATTTGAATCAGCGTCTTTATTTTCTTCAACCAATTTGATTTTAGTTAATAAGTAATAATTATTACTACATTTCTCGTTTGGTTCTTTATTCTCTTCGTTAAAATCTGATTCACCCAAATGAACTGTAAGCTATAATTTTAATGGACATTGCATTATCTCTCAACCGAGATAACGCGCTTTAACGAAATTATTAAAAAACGTAATTTTTTTTTTATCTTAAAATGTAACATAAATATTCACAGGGTGTGCTACAGCTCACATACCGGTATGTATGAGCATATATACGGGTTAATATGTATGCACATATTGGACATACCCGTTTGAGGCTGTTCTGACGTTTGATATCACTACCATAAAATAGATATAAGTGCAAGAATTGTTCGTACAATTAAAGAAATGTATGACATATTACATTAATAAATTGTTTATTTCTATGGCATTTTAATAGATACACAGAAATAAAAAATCAAATAGCTGTAATATTAGGTTTGCAATTTATAACTAAATAAAATAAATAAATTATAGATTTGATGGACACGACATAATTGTAAACTATAATATAATATTGTGAATATTTGTGTATATTATTAGAAATTATGTGAGTTATATTGGTAAAAAGTATATTGATGTGTATATATTGTAAAATATTAAATATTGTATAAATATAAATTTTATATAAAATTTTAATGTAAAATAAGAAATTTGAAAAAAAAAATTCAATTTTACAACTCCTCTTCAACCTCCACTCAAAATACAGTTTTCTTTTTTTTTGTTTAAATTAATTTTACAATTTACACTAAATCACAAATTTGTGATGAAAATCACACTCAGTTTATTTAATTTGTGATTAAGTGAATGTTTCAGTCTATTTAGTATGAATGTTATGTGTTTCCTTTGTGTTTTCTTTGTTAATTCAATTAGATTTTAAATATTCAATTTTTGTAAAATTTTTCCTCAAAATGTTGTTTTTGTTTATGTATCAATTTGTTGAGTTACGATCCCCTCGCCAGATTTCAAACGCCACGCTGCAAGCACGCCAATTTCGCCAAATGTGGTTGAAGCACCAACAAGATCCATGATTAGAAACAGGAGAGTGGGCTAAGAAGAGGAGTTGAAAAAAGGAATAAGGAAATGAAACATGTTTGTAGATATGGCTATGTTTAGAAACGATGTAAAAAATCTATTGTTACTGATACTACTGTACAATCATATTGAATTTTTGTCTATCTTAAAATATGAAAATTTGTACTCTAAGATAATGTGAGTAAGGAATTTACCTGCAGTGACACAGAAGATTGTAAATTGTTAAAATGGATTTTAATAAATACGGGGTCTGATAAGTTTTCTAGCAGTTTCCCGGACTAGGTTTTCCTAGATATTGGAAGCAGATTTCCCTTAGAGTTATCATCCATAGACCATTCTATAGGAGTTGGATGTGGGAGGGATGTAAGTAAAACTATTTAGAAATATATATCTATAGATTTTCAACCCATCTTAGTTTATGGTGTTTATAATCAACTGCACGGGAAATAACACATTTTCAAAATAAGAAAGGTAAAATCACATCCAAGAAAGTGGGACAGCGGGTATGTCAAACTCTTCATGAGCATTCCAGGGTTAATTTTCTTTTCTTTTTATATATAGGCTTTGATTATTTTACTTGTAAATGTTACTTCTGTTTCAGACACTCTAACATTAGACTGGGGTTTTAAAGATGGTTTACATTTAAAACGAAATGGGAATAAGTTGTCTATCTGATTGCTATAAATAGTGCAATTTAGAGTTTAAATTTAAAATTAAATCTCTATCCTTTTCTAAAAAATGCAATCCAAATTTTTAAGTTTTCTATCTGATTGCTATAAATAGTCCAATTTAGGGTTTAGATTTAAAACGAAACCTCTATCCTTTTTTAAAAAATACAATACAACTTTCTAAGTTGTATATCTGATTGCTATTAATAGTGCAATTCAAAATGAGTAGTTGTAACTCATCTGGAACAATGAAATTTTGCACACGTGTAAATCATCTGCGTTTAGAGTGCAGTATAGTATATCAAAATCCAGTACTGCGATGACATCCTCAAAAGTTGTTGCATAAACTTTTTCTTTACTAGTCCCTTGATATAGGTAACAATCATTGTAAATGATCATAATACTGTTTCTGATTTAAAAAAATTTTAATTGGAAAGACACAGTAATTATAAATTAAAACTTAAAATTCTAAGTTAAATTTGCAATTCTTTACTTAACCCACTAAGCGGTTCGCACGTACAATCCGCCAAACCGATTATGTCTTCAAAGCCGGTGTCAAGTACAATTTTCGACCTCCAAAAAAGCTCCGAAAATAAATGTAATGTACATTTCTACCAGTGCTTTCCCCCATGCAATTTTGCAGTAAGAGGATCAGGTGGATTTTTTAGGAACTGCACCCCTCTTTGACGAACATTTATTGAAGGAAGCACCCCTACCCCCAGAGGCACAAAGACGCTGATAGCTTTTCATGGCTTTGCAAATCTCTATTTCAAAGTATTTCGTTTGCGGTAACAGGTGTATCTCTAATTACACCCCTTAAATATCTTGGATGGTAAAAAATATAAATAAGTCTCTTAAAGAATATATTTATTTGTGCTTTTAGAATCCATTGTTTCTTATGGATTATCTTCGAGAGTTGAAGAGCTTTATGTTTATTAAAAATTAACAATCTATAATATCTATTTATATATCTATTTATAACAGGAAGTAAAGGGACAACAACAATGGTGGGTTTTCCGTATTCTATTCTAGTCGACTAAGGGTGAAGTAAAAAATCATAGAACGCTTTGGCCACTGACACAGTAAACCTTTAGCTTATTTTTTGAAGGCTTTTTTTCTTCGATGTGTTCCACTCGGAGGGTTAAAACAAATAAAATGATAAAAATGCCTTTTTCATGACAAAAAAAAACCCGTTTATTGCATGGATGTAAAATTTGGTTACTAAAGAAAAAAAATTGAAAATTTTCCTTGACCCATTTTAGCTTTTTTTAAATGCACATGTCAAGAAACTAAAAACTTTTGGGCAGTCAATAAAGCAAAGAAAATGTGGAATAGAATTATACGACCATCCAAAAGATTTAGACATTGCGAACCTTACTTTTTTTTACAAAAAAAGGTGTCCATTGTAGATATTTTTTATCTCTTTTAAAACTTTAGAAATATACATATAAAGAAATAAATTTAAAAGTTGGCGCAAATCCAGTGAAAAACCTAAATAAGGCGTGCGGTTTGAGATCTTAAAAACAATTATTACGGCTTCTGTAAAAAAAAAATGAAAAAAGAAAAAAAAAACCTACTCTTTTATACTTATTTCCAATTTGTCTTCATAGTAAAATTAATGATTTTGAACTTGCTGGTCCATTATTAGGTTTTGCATTTGCGAAGGTCCACATCCGAAATTTCTGGTTCGTTTGCTTACGTGCCTTCCCTGAAAGAAAGAAAAGATAATTTGGCAGAACGTAACATGCTCCGTAGATGGATTTCCTTAGATTTTAAAATTAGGTTAAATAGGAAATATGTTGGCAAGTGACCAGGAAAACTTATCTTCTGTGTTCCCGGACATTTAGTAATATCTGAACTTTAATAACCTTTAGAATTGTATTGCGAGTGTTATGTAAGAGTTTGATAGAGTGCTATTTTCTCCCACTTTCAATGTCAATTAAAACTATTCGAGAACTACTGCAACGAAACTATTCACATTATTTTACAATTTTCAAAGTTTTACAATATTTATGTTTATTAGTTATTTAGTATTTTTTCAATCCAATACACATAAAAAAAAGATTGCTTCTAATAAACATTTTATAATGATTTTAAAATATAAAATAATAAGTTTAGAGAACACCTCTAGAAAAATAATTTACAAACAATTTTGAAAAGATTTTAATATTTGTGTATTTTTCATTGGGATTTTTAACATATTCAAGTAATTAATATTTTTTAAAAATATAAAAAATATATTTATTAGCTACCTTACTAAATTTGCAAATTCATTCCCCTAAAAGAAGATTGCTTCTAATAAACATTACAAAAAATTATATTGATTTTAAAATATAAAATAATACGTTTAGAGAACACCCCTAGCAAAACAATTTACAAACAATTTTGAAAAGATTTTAATATTTGTGTATTTTTCATTGGTTGTTTTAACATATTACAATAAATAATATTTTTAAAAATATAAAATATATATTTATTAGCTACCTTACTAAATTTGCAAATTCATTCACCTAACAAAAGATTGCTTCTAATAAACATTTTATAATGATTTTAAAATATAAAATAATAAGTTTAGAGAACACCTCTAGAAAAATAATTTACAAACAATTTTGAAAAGATTTTAATATTTATGTATTTTTCATTGGTTGTTTTAACATATTACTATAATTAATATTTTTAAAAATATAAAATATATATTTATTAGCTACCTTACTAAATTTGCAAATTCATTCACCTAACAAAAGATTGCTTCTAATAAACATTACGAAAAATTATATTATCTTATTTTAAAATGTAAAAAAAATAGATTGCTTCTAATAAACAATAACACATTTATATTACCTGATTTTTAAAATGTAAAATATATGTGTAGAGTACACTTCTAGCAAAACACATTTGAAAACATTTAACCCCTTCCGGTATGATTTAATAATGAAAAACTGTGCATGAAATAACCATTTAATTTTTATTTAAAAAACTTGTTTCATTTTACAATTCTTACATATTCTTAATTAAATTTTACTTTTTACATAGTGTTAAATAATATCAGAAACAGTACAATTAAGAAAATATCAAAGCAAAACATTAATAAGGTATACAGATAACAGTCTTCAAGCTAGTGGTACTTTTCAAAACAAAGTGCAAAGGAATTCTTAATTGTTTACACCGCCAAGTAGTCTCACTTTTAATTTGATTCTTGTAACACACACGGCATTTCTTAGTAGGTTTTCTTTTATTCTGACTCATTAATTTGGTAATGACTTGTACCAAGAAATTCTAAGTAAACAATATGCAATAGTGAATTGTGATTTTCATAAGTAATAAAAGTGTCACCAAATTCAGTACACTAGAAATTTTAAACTAAATTATTTTCATATTTAACAATAACTTTAATCGCATGACGAGTGTAGCTCGTCACTGCGCGGTATGGAATGAAAAACTAATAACGAGCTAGACTCGTCATTTTACCGGAAGGGGTTAACTATCGTTTATGTATTTTTCATTTTTATTTTTAACGAAATATAATAACTTATCTTTTCAAAAAAATAGTCGGAAGTACATAAGCAAAGATATTTACGTTATTTTACAGTGTGTAAATTATTTATTTATATATATATATATATATATATATATATGCATGTATATATATATATATATATATATATATATATATATGCATGTATATATATAAGTTAGATTACTGTTTTTTCAATCACATTCATGTTAAAATTTTTTTCTAATAAACATTATGAAAAATTATATTGCCTGATTTCAAAATGTAAAATAATACGTTATAGTACACCTCTAGCAAAACAATTTACAAGCAATTTTGAAAAGGGTTAATTAACTTTTATGTGTTTTTCATTGTGATTTTTAACATATTACAGTAATTTATATTTTTTAAAAAGTCGTCGGAAGTCCTTAAGCAAAACTAATTACTTTATTTTATAGTAATTAAACTTTTAAAATATTTATATTTATTAGTTAACTTACTCTTTTTTCAATGCGATCCATATAAAAATTTTACTTCTAGTAAAGATTACGAAAAATTATATTATCTGCTTTTAAAATGTAAAATATATGTATAGAGTACACCTCAACCAAAAGAATTTACAATTTTGAAAATAATTTTAACAATTTTCTTTTGTGTATCTTCTTTTTGTTATTTTTAACATATTACAGTAGTTTAAATTTAAAAAATAATCGGAATTAAATAAGCGAAACTATTTACGTTATTTTACAGTATTTAAACTTTTAAAATATTCATATATATTAGTTACCTTACTATTTTTGCAATCCAATCCATATAAAAAAGATTGCTTGTAAAAAGCATTACGAAAAATTATATGTGATTGTAAAATGTAAAATATATGTTTAGAGTACACCTCTAGCAAAACAATTTAAAAATAATTTTGAAAAGATTTAATTTATTTTATGTATTTTTCATTGTGGTTTTTAACATATTATAGTAATATATATTTTTAAAATTATTCGAAAGTACACAAGCGAAACTATTTACATTTTTTTACAGTAATTAAACTTTTAAATTTTTTATATTTATTAGTTTGCTTACTATTTTTGCAATACTATCCATATAAAAAAAGATTGTTTCTAATAAACATTCCGAAAAAAATATATTACCTGATTTTAAAATGTAAAGTATATGTTTAGAGCACACATCTAGCAAAACAATTTATAAACAATTTTGAAAAGTTTTAATCATCTTTTATGTAATTTTGTGTGTGATTTTTAACATATTACAGCAATTAATATTTTTATAAAATATAAAAAATATATTTATTAGCTACCTTACTATATTTGCAAATTCATTCACCTAAAAAAGATTGCTTCTAATAAACATTACGAAAAATTATATTATCTTAATTTAAAAGGTAAAAAAAAATTTTCTTCTAACAAACAATACTAAATTTATATTACCTGATTTTTAAAATGTAAAATATATGTGTAGAGTACAACTCTAACAAAACAACTTTGAAAACATTTAATTATCGTTTATGTATTTTTCATTTTGATTTTTAACGTAATACAACAATTTATATTTTTTAAAAATAGTCGTAAATACATAAGCGAAGATATTTACATTATTTTACACTGTGTAAACTATATATATATATATATATACATATATATATATATATATATATATATATATATATATATATATATATATATATATATATATATATATATATATATATATATATATATATATATATATATATATATATATATATATATATATATATATATATATATATATATGCATATATATATATGTATATATATATATATATATATATATATATATATATATATATATATATATATATATATATATATATATATATGCATGTATATATATTAGTTAGATTACTGTTTTTTCAATCAGATCCATATTAAAATGTTGTTTCTAATAAACATTACGAAATATTATAGTGTCTGATTTTAAAATGTAAAATAATACGTTATAGTACACCTCTAGCAAAACAATTTACAAGCAATTTTGAAAAGATTTAATTAACTTTTATGTGTTTTTCATTGTGAATAACATATTACAGTAATTTATATTTTTCAAAAATATTCGGAAGTACATAAGCAAAACTAATTACTTTATTTTACAGTATTTAAACTTTTAAAATATTTATATTTATTAGTTAGCTTAGTCTTTTATCAATCTGATCCATATAAAAATATTACTTATAATAAAGATTACGAAAAGTTATAATATCTGATTTTAAAATGTGAAATATATGTTTAGATTACATCAAAAACAATTTACAAACAATTTTGAAAATATTGGTTTTGAAAATTTTGGTTTAATAATTTTTATTTATAATTATTTGGAATTTTTAACATACTAAAGTAATTTATATTTTAAAAAAATAGCCGGAAGTACAAAAGCGAAACAATCTATTATTTTACAATATTTAAAATTTTAAAATGTCTTTATTTATTTGTTGGCTTACTATTTTTTCAAACCGATCCATATAAAAAAATTGCTTCTAGTAAACATTGTGAAAAATTATATTATCTAATTTTAAAATGTAAAATATATGTTTATATTACACCTCGAGCAAAACAATTTACAAACTATTTTTAAAATATTTAATTAATTTTACGTATTTTTCTTTGTGATTTTTAACATATTACAGTAGTTTATATTTAAAAAAATTAGTCAGAAGTATATAAGTGAAACAATTTACGTTATTTTACAGTGTATAAAATATTAAAAATATGTATTTATTAGTTCGATTACTGTTTTTTCAATCGATAATATTTACTTATCTTTTATGTAATTTTCATTGTGATTTTTAACACAGTACAGTAATGGATATTTAAAAAAAATAGTCAAAAGTACGTAAATGAAACTATTTACGGTATTTTACAGTATTTAAACTTTTAAAATATTCATATATATTAGTTACCTTACTATTTTTGCAATCCGATTCATATAAAAAAGATTGCTTGTGAAAAGCATTACGAAAAATTATATGTGATTGTAAAATGTAAAATATATGTTTGGAGTACACCTCTAGCAAAACAATTTACAAACAATTTTGAAAAGATTTAATTAACTTTTATGTATTTTTCATCGTAATTTTTAACATATTACAGTAATTTATAATTTTAAAATTATTTGGAAGTACATAACCGAAACTATCTACGTTATTTTACAGTATTTAAACTTTTAAATTATTTATATTTATTAGTTTGCTTACTATTTTTGCAATATGATCCATATAAAAAAAGAGTGCTTCTAATAAACATTCCGAAAAATATATTATCTGATTTTAAAATGTAGAAAATATATTTACAGCACACATCTAGCAAAACAATTTATAAACAATTTTAAAGTTTTAATTATCTTTTATGTACTTTTTTTTGTGATTTTTAACATATTACAGTAATTTATATTTTTAAAAAATATATAAAATATATTTATTAGCTACCTTACTATATTTTCAAATTCATTCACCTAAAACAAGATTGCTTCTAATAAACATTACGAAAAATTATATTATCTTATTTTAAAATGTAAAAAAATTGCTTCTAATAAACAATACCAAATTTATATTACCTGATTTTTAAAAAGGAAAATATATGTGTAGAGTACACCTCTAACAAAACAAATTTAAAAACATATAATTATTGTTTATGTATTTTTTATTTTGATTTTTATCGTATTACAATTATTTATATTTTTAATAAATTGTCGGAAATACATAAGCAAAGATATTTACGTTACAGTGTGTAAACTATTAATATATATATATATATATATATATATATATATATATATATATATATATATATATATATATATATATATATATATGCATGTATATATATTAGTTAGATTACTGTTTTTTCAATCAGATCCGTATTAAAAAGTTGTTTCTAAGAAACATTACGAAAAATTACATTATCTGATTTTAAAATGTAAAATAATACGTTATAGTACACCTCTCGCAAAACAATCTATAAGCAAATTTTAAAAGATTTATTAAATTTTTATGTGTTTTTCATTGTGAATAATATATTACAGTAATTTATATTTTTAAAAATTTTTATAAGTACATAAGCATAACTAATTACTTTATTTTACAGTATTTTAACTATTAAAATATTTATATTCATTAGTTAGCTTACTCTTTTTTCAATCCGATCCTTATAAAAATATTACTTCTAATAAAGATTACGAAAAGTTATATTATCTGATTTTAAAATGTAAAACATATGTTTAGATTACATCAAAAAACAATTTACAAACAATTTTGAAAATGTTTAACCATTTTTATTTATAATTCTTTGGAATTTTTAACGTGCTAAAGTAATTTATATTTTTAAAAAATAGCCGGAAGTACAAAAGTGAAACAATCTACGTTATTTTGCACTATTTAATCTTTTAAAATGTTTTTATTTATCAGTTGGCTTACTATTTTTTTCAATCCGATCCATATAAAAAAAATTGCTTCTAGTAAACATTGCGAAAAATTATATTATCTAATTTTAAAATGTAAATTATATGTTTATATTACTCCTCTAGCAAAACAATTTACAAACAATTTTGAAAAGATTTTATTATTTTTTACGCATTTTTCTTTGTGATTTTTAATATGATACAGTAATTTATATTTTAAAAAAATAGTCAGAAGTATATAAGCGAGACTATTTACTTTATTTTACAGTGTATAAAATATTAAAAAATATATATTTATTAGTTCGATTACTGTTTTTTCAATCGATATTATTTACTTATCTTTTATGTAATTTTCATTGTGATTTTTAACATAGTACAGTAAAGGATATTTTTAAAAAGTAGTCAGAAGTACATGAGCGAAACTATTTAAGGTATTTTACAGTATTTAAACTTTTAAAATATTCATATTTATTAGTTATCTTACAATTTTTGCAATCCGATCGATATAAAGAATATTTCTTGTAAAAAAAATTACGAAAAATTATATGTGATTTTAAAATGTAAAATATATGCTTAGAGTACACCTCTAGCAAAACAATTTACAAACAATTTTGAAAAGACTTAATTATCTTTTATGTATTTTTCGTTGTGATATTTAACATACTACAGTAATTTATATTTTATTAAAAACATTCAGAAGTACATAAGAGAAGCTATTTAAGATAACTTACAGTATTTAAACATTTATATAATTATATTTATTAGTTAGCTTACTATTTGTTTCAATCCGATCCATATAAATAAGTTGCTTCTGACAAACATTACGAAAAATTGTACATGATTTCAAAATGTAAAATATAAGTTTAGAGTACACCTCTAGAAAAACTATTTACAAATAATTTTGAAAATATTTAGTTATCTTTTATACATTTTTGAGTTTTTTTAAATATTACAGTAATTTATATTTTTAAAAATATTTGGAAGTACATAACCGAAACTATCTACGTTAATTTACAGTATTTAAACTTTTAAAATAGTTATATTTATTAGCTTGCTTACTATTTTTTCAATTAGATCCATATAAAAAAGATTGCTTCTAAAACACATTACAAAAATTATATTATCTGATTTTAAAATGTAAAATATATGTTAAGAGTACACCTCTACCAAAAGAATTTACAAACAATATTGAAAAGGGTTAATTACCTTTTATGCATATTTCTTTGGGATTTTTAACATATTAAGGTAATTTATATTTAAAAAAAAATAGTCGGATGTACATAAGCGTAACTATCTACGTTATTTTACAGTATTTAAACTTTTAAAATATTTTTATTTATTAGTTGGCTTGCTATTTATTCAATCCGGTACATAAAAAAAATTGCTTCTAATAAACATTTACGAAAAATTATATTATCTGATTTTAAAATGTAAAATATATGTTTTGAGTACACCTCTAGCAAAGCAATTTACAAACAATTTTCAAAAAAGATTTAATTATCTTTTATGTATTTTTCTTTCTTAATTTTAACTCATTACAGTATTTTATATTTAAAAAAAATAGTCAGAAGTATATAAGCGAAACTATTTACGTTATTTTACTGTATTTAAACTTTTAAATTATTTATATTTATTAGTTTGAGTACTATTTTTACAATACGATCCATATAAAAAAAGATTGCTTCTAATAAACATTCTGAAAAAATATACTATCTGGTTTTAAAATGTAAAATATATGCTAAGAGTACACGTCTAGCAAAACAATTTACAAACAATTTTTAAAAGATTTAATTACCTTTTATGTATGTTTCATTGTCATTTATAGCATAGTACAGTAATTGATATTTTTAAAAAATAGTCAGAAGTATATATACTAAACTATTTACGGTATTTTGCAGTATTTAAACTTTAAAAATATTTATATTTATTTGTTAGCTTAGTATTTTTTCAATCCGATCCATATAAAAAAAAGATTGTTTCTAATAAACATTACGAAAATTTCATTATCTGTTTTTAAAATGTAAAATATATGTTTAGAGTACACCTCTTTAAAAACAATTTACAAACAATTTTGAAAAGATTTAATTACCTTTTATGCATTTGTCATTTTGATATTTAACATATTACAGTGATTTATATTTTAAAAAAATAGTCGGAGGTACATAAGCGAAACTATTTACTTTATTTTACAATATTTAAACATTTAAAATATCTATATTTATTAGTTAGCTTTTTATTTTTTCAAGCCGATCCATGTAAAAACATTGCTACTAGTAAACATTACGAAATATTTTATTATCTGATTTTAAAATGTAAAATATATGTTTAGTGTACACCTCTTGCACACCTCTTGCAAAACAATTTTGAAAATATTTAATTATCTGTTATGTATTTTTAATTTTGATTTTCAACATGTTACTGTAATTTATATTTTTAAAAATAGCTGAAAGTACATAAGTGAAATTATTTAAGGTATTTAAACTTTTAAATTTTTTATCTTTATTAGATAATTTACTATTTTTCAATCCGATCCATATAAAAAAATTGCTTTTAATAAACATTACGAAAAATTATATTATTTGAATTTAAAATGTCAAATATATGTTTAGAGTATACCTCTAGCAACACAATTTACAAACAATTTTGAAAAAGTTTAATTATCTTTTATTTATATTTCATTGGGATTTTTAACATATTAAAGAAACTTATCTTTTAAAAAAATAGACGGAAGTACATAAACAAAACTATCTACGTTATTTTACAGTATTTAAACTTTTAAAATATTTATATTTAATAGTTAGCTTTCTATTTTATCAATCCGATCCATATAAAAAAATTACTTCAAGTAAACATTACGAAAAATTATGTTACCTCACTTTGAAATATAATATATATGTTTTGAGTACACTTCTAGCAAAACAATTTTCAAAAATTTTTTAACAGATTTAATTATCTTATATGCATTTTTCTTCGTGATTGTTAAAATATTATAGTAATTTATAGTTAAAAAATGATCGGAAGTAGATAATACAAATCATTACAACAGCATAAATGCTCAAAAGTTAAGTTCTTAGTACACATCTCTTTTCAAACAATTTACAGTTTTTAAGAAATTTAAAAATTAAAAATATTTACGATTCTGTCTCTAGTTTGTATTCTATTTGTAAAACAAAAAACAAACTGAAAACAATTACTGGCTAAATACGCAAAATTTTACACTTCAACTTTAATTGCAAAAACAGCTAAACTTGAATTTTTCATGCTTCGAGTACTTGATTTTAGGGATTTGATTTTTACTACACGTAGCTATATATGTGGTTGACTCTAAAAAGTAATTTCTGATCTCATTAATGCTCGCTTGTAGCAAAATGTTTGCTGTAACACTCTCAACGAACCTGGCGTTAAACGTTAAATAGGTTTGTTTACTATGCATCACAGTCTAAAAAATTAACGCTGGTTCGGTAAAACTCAAAATCTAAAATAATTTACCGTTTAACATACTTATATATAAAAAGAAGATGGATTATAAACCACTGTAAATAAATATACATTCTTACCAAAATTAAAGGGGGGGGGAGATTTCATCTAAGTAAAATGGGGCTATTTTTTTAAATTTCTATCTAACTAAATTATTAAGAACAGGGAACATTATCAGCAAAAATGTTTTTATTACCCTTCACCATATAGTAATTTTAATTTTAACAACAACATAAATAAAATTATTGCTAACAATTAAGTATTTTTCGAAATACTAATTTTGAACTTATTGAACAGTCTAAAACTTTATACACATTTGTTACTAACATATCCCTGTGAAACACATAAATTACTTCCCTTACATTATATAAAAGAAAAGTTCGTTAAAATTATTGCGTTTAGCTTAATTTAGCGCATTTTGTACTTAAAAGAGCCGTTACTCATTTTTCTAATTTAATTGTATAATTTACTTGTTTTCCGAAACATTTAGTTTTTTTAAATATTTACTTAATAATAGTTAATTTAATTAATATTGTAAATCAAAACAAACAAATTTATATAATTTCTTATGTGAGTTTGAACTTCATAATAATTATGTTAATTATAAGTATCTTGGTTTGCATAGTGATTAGTATTACCACCTGGTGATTTGCGTTTAATTCCTGGGTAAGCTTTGGGTGTATTTATGGGTTGTACTCTCATAAGAAGTGATGTTTCTCTACATATGTAACATCTTGGTTTGCATAATTAGTATTACCTAGGGGGAGTTTGATTGTAAGCTTTGGGTGTATTTATGGGTTGTACTCTCATAAGAAGTGATGTTTCTCTACATATGTAAAGTTGCCTTAATAAGAAAGGTAAAATCAGTGGAGTGTGTGATCAAATGCTGATAAAAGAAAGTTCTCCCCATTTGTAATGAAAAATGTTTGAAATGAATAGGCCGCATTTGTTTGAGAAATTTAATTTAAAATTTATTGTTTTTATCTTTAATTTATTAAACCTGTTCCTGGAATCTACGTTAAAAATGATTATTTTGTTAGTATGTTATATTAACTTCACATTCTCACTTTAATTTGTGAAGTATATACTACTTATATATTTAGATAAAATGTTTTATCTAATTTTTTTATTATTAAAAATTTTTAAATTTAAATTTTTTTAATTATAACCTATCTTAATTTAGTAAAATATTTAAATTTCAACAAAAATATAATTTATCTTTATTTTATGTGAGTTTGATAATAATTTTGTTAATTATAAGCATCTTGGTTTGTATAGTGGTTAGTGTATTGTATTACCACCCGGTGGGTTTGGGTTTGATTCCCAAGTAAGGCTTGGGTGTATTTGTGGGTTGTACTCTCATAAGAAGCGGTGTTTCCATACCTATAGAGTGTTTTCATGATAAGAAAAGTAACAAATCAGTAGACTGTGTGGTCCAATAAGAATAAAGGAAAGTTTTCCGCATTTATAAAAAAATGTTTGAAATGAATAGGCCGCATTTGTTTGAGAAATTTAATTTAAAATTTATTGTTTTTATCTCTCATTTATTCAACATGTTCCTGTAATCTACGTTAAAAATGATTATTTTTAGTATACTATACTAAATTCACATTTTCGCTTTAATATGTCAAATAAATACTACTTATATATTTAGATAAAATGTTTTTTTTTAGCTTTGAGCAATTTTTAAATTTAAATTTTCTAATTAACCTATCTTTATTTCTCATGTGAGTTTAAAATAAATATTAATTTTGTTAATTATAAGCATCTTGGTTTGTATAGTGGTTAGTGTATTGTATTACCACCCGGTGGGTTTGGGTTTGATTCCCAAGTAAGGCTTGGGTGTATTTGTGGGTTGTACTCTCATAAAAAGCGGTGTTTCCATACCTATAGAGTGTTTTCATGATAAGAAAAGTAACAAATCAGTAGACTGTGTGGTCCAATAAGAATAAAGGAAAGTACTCCGCATTTATAATAAAAAATGTTTGAAATGAATAAGCAGCATTTTTTTGAGAAATTCAATTCAAAATTTAATGTTTTTATCTCTAATTTATTAAACTTGCTCCGTTACATTACTTTAAGTCTACGTTAAAAAGGATTATTTTTAGTATACTATACAAAATTCACATTCTGTCTTTAATATTTCAGGTATATACTACTTATATATTTAGAGAAAATATTTTTGTAGCTTAGAGCAATTTTTAGATTTAACTTTTCTATTATTGATTTTCTATTTTCTATTATTAATTTACCTTTATTTCTCTACTACACATATAGTTATAGTAAAAACATATAGTTTAAAATAACATTCTATTTTTAGCTTTAAAATTTCAAATCGCATTAAATTTACTTATCTACGGGAGACAAAGTTCAGATGTCAAGATTATATGCTTATACACTATACCCCTTGCAAATAAAAATATTTGTACTGTTCTCATGTAGAATAAAATTTTATTTTATCATTCTCAATAAAGATTAATGACGAACGATGGGTGGATTGTTAGGGTTCTGGCCTTCGGAACCGGAGTTCTTGGGTTCGAATCCCACTGTGGCATGGATGTTCGTAGCCGTGTGGAATCGGCTTTAAGCAGTAAGTCCCGGTATCATTAGTCCTCGTGTTACAAAAAGTAGACCGTAGCGCTCCAAACCAAACCAAATGAATCCAATAAAGATTAAATAATCCTTAAATAATCAAAACTCTATCTTACACTATATTCTTGGGTTTGAAATTCAGAGAAATATTCATAGTGTACACTACCAGCAAAATAATTTAGGTACTTTTCAAAGAATTTAAATTTTAATAAATGTTATATTCTCGTAAGCTATACGTATTTTATTGTATTCGTTTGTACGTTTGCAATTCCCCATTTGCTTGGGCGTTAAAGCTGCATAACAGTTCATTCCTTGATGAGCATAACAATACACTACTATCTGTGGGAACTAGTGGATCTGCGATTGCATATGCTTATGAGGCCAAGTAAATGTATATTTGAATATGTATTATAGAGTAAGTGCACATGGACCTCGGCATGGATTTGCACGGTCATTATCACGTTAATGGACACATAGTATGTATACAAGGCTATATATGAATGTGTGTTCGTAATACTCATGATAATGACTCTCCACCTTTATCCCTTAAGGTTTGTTTAGGCTTTGTTTGTGTACTAGCTTCTACGAAGTGAATTGTTTAGTGTTTGCTTGAATAGGAAGTAAATTTAACGCTATTTGCATTTTTGTCAGAAATACTTAGGATTATTTATCAATTGGCATAGTCTGATAAGTCACAACCAATGACAATGTCTTTCGAACGTTAAATTATACTCTAGTATCTAGCTGGCTTAACACAGGAATGGCTACAATATATAAGTATGACATTTTGTTTTAGTTTTTCTTAGTATGTCTTAAGATGATTTTGTACCTTTTTCACGTGTTATCAAAACACTTTTGTTATCTAAGCTCAGAAAATAAATTACAAGTATTTCTGTATCAAGCCAAATTAATATTATTTTTCCCTCACTATCATTCTACTCGACTCTCTAAAATTTAAGCAGACGGGTTTGTGAGTTGATACTCTTTCAAGCTACGCGGTTAAAGTTGTGCTGTGCTAAACATCACAATACACAATTTAGCAAATTTTATTGTTAGAGAATGAACTGGGAATAGGATATAATATATAGAGTAACGCTGAAAAAGAGCGATTTGAGGAACCTCTGATATTTTGAAAAATGAAAAAGAGTTTTTGAATGTCTTTAAGAATATTAGATAATTTAAAGACAGACTCTTCAGAAATTCAACGTTATTAATATAGTAGCTTTAATTATTCAACATGAGAGACCATCATAAAATATGCTATTATGTCAGAAATAATCTTGGAAATGCTTCTAAATTAACTACTAAAACGAATAATAATTACAGAAATATTTATTACAAATATATCTCATGAAAAATATCAGAGAAATGTTTTTATAACAACTCCATAATTTACACACTTCACAAGAACGGGCAAATTATATACAGATGAGTTTTCTTAACTGAAAAGGCACAATAATCTTTTACTTGCTTTAATCTCTCTGACTGACCATCTAAGTGATCTGTGTAAATCTAGACTATAAACCACAATCCAGATGGATAACAAAACAATTTTGTGGCTTTTTGAGAAAAGAAATAAAATAGTTCATACTTTTCAGATCTACAGGATAAGGAGCAACAGGATTATATAAGCATAGCCTGTCAATCCTGAGTTCCTTTCAATGAGCATGAATAGAATTGAACTTGCTTTTTCTGAATCCACAGAATCCACAGAAAGATGAGGATTCAAAACTTTTGTTCTGATGCATTTAAGATTTAGGCAAATAAAACTATTGATTTGATTTTGGCTATAAATTGGATGCTTTTATGCCTTCGAGGCTGGGAGAAATTGGATTATCGGAGCCGAGCACTAAAATAGAGAAATTTCTAACACCCAACATAAGAATGACAACGAGAGGAAAAGTAAACAGCTAAAAGAAGAAAGAAAGAGATTGTGTGGTGGGTTCGAGAGTTCATAACACAAACGCTTAGCAAGTAGAAAACTTAGGGATAAAACTCACACAATGTTTTGTGGCCAAGGTCATTCGTACTCTACGACGACAAAAGGTGGGATGAATAGTTTCAGAATGCTTTTCTGGGTATATGCCCTTACATATAAGAAAAAATTTTCAAATATAGAATTGGTGATCTCTATCGAGATATAAAATTAAAATCTCAATGCTGAATTATTCTCGTATTTGTTTTTGCAGAAAAAATTACACTAATGGTGGCACTAATATGTAAAAATCTATTATTTGGTTAGAAGTACTAGGTTCTTTTCGAAACTTCATTTAATAGAATTTCCTAGTATAATTGGTATTGACGAGTTATATTATATTTAATTTTTATAAGAGTATAACAGTAACTTCTCCACTGCCTCCGTTACCAAGCTGATTATTTACTGTCACCCCAAGAACATCGTTGTTATTCCCTCTCCCCGTTTAAGGCAGAAATAAAGGTGAGGCTTAAAATAACAATAAAATTTTATCACTAATATTGGGAATCACATCACTTTGAGTCTAAATTTCCTCCACTAACTTTCGTATCTAATGACGAAGCATATCTGGCACACTCTCTGCAATCTGATTATATCTAGGCTGTAGCAAAATCTGTCACGTCCATCACTCGTCTTAAGGAAACGTTCTTTTTGCCTCTCTCCACTGCAACTCTCTCTCAATCCTCTTTATCACAATATCTATATATTACTATATCTTTACATTCTATATTTCCCCGTAGAGTTTAAAGTTGAATCATCTTTAATTTTTATTCCCACTTCAATCTTATACGGCAATAGAAAATAAGAAATTTTGGAAAAGGTGTAATGAAGTCCCCCTTTAACGAGTCATAAGTTAAATTTAGTTCGTTCCACTTTCAGACATAAGTCTTTACAAATGTATTATCTAATTGTTTCCTATATTTGCTATATATATATATATATATTATATATATTATATATTCTATATTTCACCGTTGCTTTAAAAGTTGATTCCTTTTTAATTTTTACTCCCATTTCAATCTTATACGACAATAGAAAATGAGAAATGTAGGAAAAGGTGTAATGAACTCCCTTTTAACGAGTCATAAGTTAAATTTAGTTCGTTCCACTTTCAGACATACCTCTTTACAAATGTATTAATTATTGATTATTTATGAAATTGTTGAATCATAATGAAGAACAGTAGATCGCCAAAACTTATATTAAAGACACCAAAATAATAATTATAATAAAAAAGATGATAATAATAAAATATGAGGTACATTGGGCTTTTATAGTTTTATAAAGATCCTGCGCCCAGACAATCAAATTACAGGCACAAGTCAAAACTAATTAAACACAACCAATGAAAACACAAAAGGACCCACTCAATAAAACCTTTTACGTCCGAGAAAGCTATGACATAAATTATAGCAGCCAAGTCGCCAAGTATGAGTGCGATTAATAATTTCAACAGAAATAAACCTTGAATGTGTTTGAAAAATAAATCTAGAAACATCAGAAACAGATTTCTCAGATTCATATTTAAAAAATATGCAGTTTCAAAAAGTTTCTTACATAAGCAAAATTTGTAAACAATAACAGAGATGATTGTGAGAGGCAGTTCGCACTAAAAGTCTCAAGTAGCTTTTATATAAAAATATTCATCCTTAAGTTAGAAACACATTTTTTAAAGTTACCGATTTGAAATTTGAACGATACTATCTTCTTATTTTTGAAGTGAATGGAAATAACAGAATTTTCCTCCGAGATCTCTTTACTGTGCATACAACAAAATGTATATATACGCTTTGGAAAACTCATAAAGTATCTTGACACGGTAACTGATAAATGGTCAGAGACTTCAGAATCATTAGTTTCAATAAAATGACATATTGAATTCTAGAAGAAGAATCTAAAGCTCCCAAGATTTGGATTTCCCAGGCTTATTTCTTTTGCTGCTTTCTAGCTGTAAACGAAAGGGGAGGTAGTACTAAAGTTATTCATATATTAGATTTTTTCCTTAGAAGCTAAGTGTTTTATTATTAGGCTATAGTCTTCACATTTATCAAAACCAAGTCCCTAAATTCACAAAAATAGATAACATTTACGTTAATTTGTTTTTTTAATTAAGCTTTTCAAAATTACTACACGAATTATAGTATTTTTTATTTTATGTTAAATATTACCAGATATTTGTAAGAAAGACCAGGAAATTGCACTACGTAAGCTTTGTCTTCGTTTTCGTGTATTTATATCTATCTATCTATCTATCTATATATATATATATATATATATATATATATATATATATATAGAGAGAGAGAGAGAGAGAGAGAGAGAGAGAGAGAGAGAGGGAGAGAGACAGAGAGAGATATTGATATAGATATAGATAGATATTGATATTGATAACATGATTTATAAAATAAAAAATTCACATGTAAAAGAAGTCTTATCAGTATCGTTTTTCATACAATTGAACTTGACATTACAAAGTATTTTTTACAATAAGTTTTATTGTCTTTAGATAATTATTTATTTTTTTACAATGTTTTGAATTGTACTACATTTTGTCAATTTTACTATCCCTTACAAATAAATTTACCACGTTCCAGTTTAAATGGAAAAAACGCAGTACTTCAAAATATATCATTAGACAATCTATCCCACAGGAATACAACAAAAGCAAAACTTTATTTCTAAATTTTAAAGGTAAAACTTAATTTTTTTTTTTTGTCTGTGTTCCATTATTGGATCATTGTCGTTGCAAGGGTTCATTTGTCATTTATGTTAAAGCATTGTGTGATATTGCAAATATTATTTTCTTTTTCATTCAGAAAAGAATAGCAACTTTTCTAATGACAATAAATAGATAAAGCTGCAAATGGACGCTGCAATACTTCTAAAGGATTACAATATTGGCCTTTGACATTGATGTTCACTTTAGTAAAGTCATAACATTAGCAAGATATTCCTTTTGATAAGGGAGGGCTTTCACCTGTGTTTTTGGAGATAAGTGCAATTTCACATAAAATGGGGTCTAATTGCATATATTTGCTGAAACAGTTATCAGTTTCCTTTAAGATAAAGTTTTTCTTTTTAGTTCAGTTTGATGGCAGTGACAATGGTGCGTGTGTGCTTTCTATGTGTTTCATTTATACAGATTTCCTAAATTTAACATCCTTTCTGGAAGGTGTCTTACATTACAAGATGCTGTAGCTTTTCTAGAAACTTATTCTGATTCTGATTTGGAAGATGTAGATATTTGCAAGTCACAGCCCGATAACCCTGGTGATATAATCGAGGAAGAACATATTGATGAAAATAATTTAGACACTGTTACGCCATTCTATGAGTGTGGAATGGTCGACGTCATTTTAAAAAAAACGATGTAAGTACTAAAGATGAAGAGATATTTAAGAAACCGGGTCCAAGGGCCAAAAAACCAAAAATTGAAATCCCTGTTTAGTTCAGTTTGATGACAGTGACAATGGTGCACGTGTGCTTTCTATGTGTTTCATTTATACAGTTTTCATAAATTTAACATCATTTCTCTAAGATGCCTTACAATATAAGATGCTGTAGCCTTTCTAGAAACTCTTTCGAAATTTCTGATTTGGAAGATGTAGATATTTGCCAGTCAGAGCCCGATGACCCTGGTGATATAACCGATGAAGAACCTATTGATGAAAATAATTTAGACACCGTTACGCCATTCGATGAGCGTGGAATGGTCGACGTTATTTAGAAAAGATTTAAGTACTAAAGATGAAGAGATATTTCAGAAACCGGGTCGAAGGGCCAAAACACCAAAAATTGAAATCCCTGTTTAGTTCAGTTTGATGACAGTGACAATGGTGTATGTGTGCTTTTTATGTGTATCATTTATACAGTTTTCATAAATTTAACATCATTTCTGTAAGATGCCTTACAATGCAAGATGCTGTAGCCTTTATAGAAACTCTTTCAGATTCTGATTTGGAAGATGTAGATATTTGCTAGTCAGAGCCCGATGACCCTGGTGATATAACCGATGAAGAACATATTGAGGAAAATAATTTAGACACTGTTACGCCATTGGATGAGCGTAGAATGGTCGACGTCATTTTAAAAAAAGAAGTAAGTACTAAAGATGAAGAGATATTTCAGAAACCGTGTCCAAGGGCCAAAACACCAAAAATTGAAATCCCTGTTTAGTTCAGTTTGATGACAGTGACAATGATGCGTGTGTGCTTTCTATGTGTTTCATTTATACAGTTTTCATAAATTTAACATCATTTCTGTAAGATGCCTTACAATACAAGATGCTGTAGCCTTTCTAGAAACTCTTTCGAAATTTCTGATTTTTAAGATGTAGATATTTGCCAGTCACAGCCCGATGACCCGGGTGATATAATCGATGACGATATATTGATGAAAATATTTTAGACGCTTTTACGCCATTCGATGAGTATGGAATGGTCAACATCATTTTTAAAAAAGATGTAAGTGCTAAAGATGAAGACAAATTTCAGAAACCGGGTCCAAGGGACAAAAAAAAAAAAAAAAAAACTGAAAACCCTGCAGTAAAGCGGAAAAAAAGGTGAAATTCCATAATCCAACAGAAATGAAAAAATCGGTACCAATATTTCAAAAATTCCATAGTGTCATAATATTTATCAATTATATTATTTAAAGATAAAAGTATATTATTTAAAGATAAAAAACAAAATGTTAATATTAAGAAGTTGTTAATTATTAGAGTATAATAATTAATAATTATTATACTCTAAATTAACTATTTTCTTGAGCTTTTAAAAATATGTAAAAAATAACCATATAACATGTCGATGTTCCAATAATGAAACATGGCTAAACACACCCTCAAAAATATTTTCCACCTAATTTTAAAACTTTATTTTATTTATATTCTTTTATTAATATAATAACCAAATTTCAAGTCAATACTATTTTTTTCTTAATTCGGCTTTTAAATTATATCTATAAAAACGTACGAAAAACATTTTAAAAATCATTTATTGGGTTTTTTTATTGTTCAGTAACCATATGTTTTTTTTATATAATTTGTTATAAAAACTTTCATAATAAATGTTTTCACCTATCCCAGGTTGAAAACTGCTAGGGAAAACACAAAATCTATTAAAGCTAAATTTTTTAGGGGTAAGGTGAAATGGTTATATGTTTATATTATCTAAGATTGTATTCAGAGTTCCTTATAAGTTTATGTATCTGAAGGCAATTTTTCACTATCTTCCTTTTTATATATATTTTTTTACCATAGTTTATATAAGTTAGCATGAAAGGACACAATAAAGTGATTTCTTTCAAGAGAAATCTACATATTCATTTAAGAAAATGTGGTTTTGAAATAAAAGGAAATATTTATGACTACGGTAAAATGAGTTTAATTAAGAATTTTTTTAAACAAGTTTTTCTTATGATTGTAAGTATAACTTCTTTTTCTCTTACAGAATATTTAGAAAAAAAATATTTAGCTTAAAGACTACTTGTTGTTCAAAGGAAAATAATTTGACAAAGTAAAATTAAACTACTATGCAAAAAAATTCTAATCCATATTTCTAACCATATATAATTAAAAAAATAATTGTGTTTAATGGTTTTTGCAAACATTATAACATTTTTAATTTCGTTCATTCTAATAGAGCTTTATATTAAATTATAGCTGTAAAAAGAAAACTGTATGTACTTTCGTATACTACTGATGCTTGTAAAAAGCATGCCTCTGTTTTTTACAAGAAATAAAATGGCAAAAAATTACATTTCACGTTTAACATTCCCCTAAAATGTGGCATATAAATGACTTTGGAGATTTTTAAAAAAATGCCTCGCCGACCAAATAAATAAAGCTTTGACGTGCTATCGATGGTATTTTAAGGATAATTCTACTCTTAATATAGTTCTAAACGCTTGTTATCAGTTGCTTATTTCAATAAGAGGATTTAGGATAATAGTAACTGTGACCATTGTAATTGAAATTGAAAAATCCACTAAATCCCATACATCACTTCCTTTGATTTAGAAGATGTTATATAACGGATCGTATTTATTCCTTCTATAAGGAAAACGTTTATTTCGTCAATCTGTGTGTTATAAACTAAGGACTCTTTGGTTGTTCAAGTAAAGGTTATAGAATTTAGCAGCCTATATTTGACAGATAGTAGGAGTTAATATTTCAAGTACTCTTTTGACTGGAATTATTTTCGTCAATCCGTATGTTAAAAAGAACTCTTTGGTTGTTCAAGTAAAGGCTATAGAATTTAGCTGTCTATATTTGACAGATAGTAGGAGTTAGTATTTCAAGTACTCTTTTGAGTGGAATTATTTTCGTCAATCCGTATGTTACAAAGAACTCTTTGGTTGTTCAAGTAAAGGTTATAGAATTTAGCTGCTAATATTTGACAGATAGTAGGAGTTAGTGTTTCAAGTACTCTTTTGACTGGAATTATTTTCGTCAATCCGTATGTTACAAAGAACTCTTTGGTTGTTCAAGTAAAGGTTATAGAATTTAGCTCCCTATATTCGACATATAGTAGGAGTTAGAGTTTCAAGTATTCTTCTGAGTGAAGTTTTATTACGATAATCTGTGACGAAACGAGAGTATTATAGAGTGAAAATCAAAAATTTAAAAGAAGATATTTTATGTAATATACTTTTAAAAGCCAAGTGTTACTCATATGACAAATTTAAAAGCCAATGTCTTTTCTCTTTTTATGAAGTATCTGTAAATAGCGTTAGGAATTACTAACTTGAAGATCTAATATACAGAAATATCTGAAATAAAATTTTCATTTGTTATAATTTTTTTATAATACTGTAATACATTTATTTAAATATTTTCAGTTTTTTTTTTAAGTATTAGTAATGATGTATATAAATACTTTGTATTTATATACATTACTTTGTATTTATTTCTTTTTCAGTAGAATAACTTAAATTTTGCAATATAACCTACCAAAAACTTTTTTGAGGGAAAAATCTCCCCTTGTTTGAAAACATTTGCCAATTAAACGACATAAAAAAAATTATACTTTGAATCGTAAAATGTTGTGACATTTTCTTACATAAAGAATAAGCAGACAACTTTTAAAGTTTTGTTGAATGTTTTACAAAATATTTATAAAATTCTAAACACAATGTAGTAAAAATTTCCCACAAAACATCTTTTCTATTCTGTTGTAAAGTAATCAAATCTAAATAAAAATTTCGGAGGAGTTTTTGTTTCAAGTCTAGACGGACAATTTAGTAAATTTATTCACTATAAGTATATGTTTAAAAAAATATGGATTTTTATAAATAAAGATTTTTATACTGTCTTCGTAGCATTTTTCTTTAATTATTTCTAACCATATATATATAAAGATTATATTATTGTTGTAGTAATAACTTGAATCAAATCATAGAATACATAATAATTTGAAGATTCTAATCGAAACGCAGACATATTCTTGTGATGTTTTAAGATTGTAGAACTTTTAGAATTAAGATAATATAGTACTCTATACTGATTTTTTTAGAAAGCAAAAATCTTCTAAAGTGAAATGCCTTTTTTTATTATTTCACTTCATAATCATTATCAAAATTTTAGTTATTTCTAAAACATATAACGTAGGTTAGTAAAAAAGAATTTCTTAGGAAAAAAATATTGTATTTTAAAAACATTTTTCCTGACTAACGTTTTATGTGATCCCTAACCAACGTTTTAAGAAATTGTGCTTGGGCTTTAAATATGGAAAAGCAAAATTTTTCTGAAAATGTTACAAGCATACAAATGTAAAAAGTATATTTATGATTTTGGAAGATTTAGAACTAAAGTGAAATAATTCTTATTAGTGTTATGTTTTAGATAAATATATTTCAAGTAAATAAACATTACGTTATGATTGTCATTTGAGAAATTGGGATGTAGTATCATTTTCATAATATAAAATGTTAATTATTTAGACTACAACAAGCTAATATTTCCAACCATTAATTTTATATTTTAATATTTCAGCTCTTAGAATTAAAGAAAGATAGCTTTTCAAAGTTTAATTTTAATTTAAATATTTCAGTTATAAAAACATTATTAAATAGAATTTAAGTAAGAAAAATTTTTTAAACAAATCTTTTAATTTTTTAGATAATTTATTTTTTTATTTGTAGTAACATAGAAAATTGAAACACCTGTATTTTGTTGCAGTTTGTGTAATAATAATGAAATTTAAATACACACACACACACACACACACACACACACACACATATATATATATATATATATATACACATATATATATATTAATATATATATATATATATATATATATATATATATATATATATATATATATATATATATATATATATATATATATATATATATATATATAAATTACTTTCAAGAATAAATACGCAATATCTGTAACTAAAAAAATATTTTTTAAAAATTTTATAAGCATTTAAACTTTTTTTTACCTAAACAGATTTTATCCATTTAATATCCATTTATAAATAGTTTACCACAGCTAAACTAAGTGTATTAGGGTTATAGAAAATTATATATACATATATATATATATATATATATATATATATATATATATATATATATAATATATATATATATATATATATATATATATAATATATATATATATATATTTATATATAGCGGTTTCTGTATTCCTAATAGCCATAATTATTTTAGGTAATAACTTGTTTATAGTTGGATACTGAATAAGATTTTAAAATTAATTTTTAAATTAATTTAAATATATTATTACTAAATATATGTTTTATCCAGAGATTCGACCTAATAACTTTGATAACTGTATATTGGAAGCACAAGATGGATTAAAATCATGCACATAAACAATGTTTTTAGAAAGATTAATGCTTTTTTGAAATTATATTAAAATATATAACTTTATAGATATACATGCATTTTAATCCTACTAATTAAAATTAATTAACGTTTTCTGTAATTTAACAAATCTCTCTGTAATCTTGGTGCTTTATAAATTCTTTAACTAAGAAATTTTAAAAATATTCACTGGCGCTTTTTTAAGTTAATTTTTGAAACAATATATATATTTTCTATTAAATATGAAAAAAGTATGTATAATTATTTTAAATATATTAGAATAATGTATTTAAATAAACTAGAAAGTAATATGTCTTTAAAAAATAAAAAAATATAAAGAATTAATATTTTTACGTATAAGAATTGCATTTCAAGTTACACTAATCTCATAAATTAATTAAATATTTTCTTTATAGCATAAAAATAAAATCAGTATGCTTATTACTGGAAGCATAAAACTGGTTTCCTGCATCTGGTGTAGTATAAAAACATTATAGGCTCTTTATAAATAGATAATGCAAACAATATGATAGTTAATGATAATTATTAATATTTTGGACATAAATTAACATTCTGTACTTTTTCCAACTAATGTACCCGCACTTTGTGTTTACAAGTAAATTACATTAAAACTTAATTTATCTTAATAGTGAAAACTGAGAAATGAGGGAAATTGTTTATAATAAGTTATTATTTCTAATGAATATTTCATGATTGTTTATCTTCAAAATAGTATTTAAATTCTTGTTATTTCTAAATATGTATGGTGAGACGGGGCTTAAGTGTATATTAATGTGTATGGAATATATGAACACGGGGATTATTAAATCACCTTATAAAGAAAACTTTCTAAAGAGTCCAAATAGTCATTTATAAAATAACTACTTTTCAGCATGCTCATGAAATTTACTTATCTGTTATTCACTTATCCGTATTTTATTTACAAATTACACGACTTTACCTCTTTATTCCCATACAGCTTTTAAAACAGAAAATTTCCTTATCGATAGAGAGAAACGCGTACAGCTATTTTCTACATATTAATCATCGGTTTTGCTGCGAGTAGAAAGTCATTACAAACTTGGCACATATTCATGGGATAGGTGTAAATGGAAATTCGATTTCTGCCTATTTACTGCTTGCCGAAATTGGAAATGAGCTGTAGTTTAAATGTATGAAATCAAGGTACTAATGGAGTTACTATGCATTACATTTAATGATATATTTAAGAAATAACTGCAAACATTTTTTAATTATTATTTTGTTTAATCTTTTAAAATAATATGTTGAATTTACATTTAAATAAGATTTATAATTGCTTAACTTATATTAAGGAGTTTTTCAAATAAATTTGAGAAATGTTATTATTCAATTAACTGGCAGTAATTCAAAAGTTTACTGAATTTTTATTGATGTTATAAAACTTAATGCGTCTATTAAAATTTGAATGAAAAATTACATTATACTTATAGGGAGTTTTTAAAAATGACCGGTATATTTGAAAAATCAATAAAAATTAAACGGACAGTGATAGGAATACACAATTTACTGCAACATGATTGGGACAATAATTAAATTTATGGCAGACAACTTTTTAAAAATAGTTACAATGTATCACAACAGATGGAGCTGCTGTCTGGAAAAATCTAAACTACGATATTTTCCAAATATACACCCTGCGTAGCAATAATATGGCGCATTCTCTGAAAGAAATTATCAGAAACCCGTGTAAACGTCACAGGCGGAATGGGTTCATATGCAGAACAGATGCACTGTTCCATTTATTCAATTGTTTCTGGTTAGTAGCGGTACACCTCGTCTTTCAAGAGTCCCCACACAATAATATCGTATTTAGATTTTTTTAGACTGCACTGCCATCTGTTGTAGAATATTAAAACTAATTTCGAAAGTTTATCTGGCTGGAAATTTACTATTCTCCCAAGCATATTGCAATAAACTGTGTATTTCTACCACTGTCCGTTTAGATTTTATTGATTTTTAAAATATACCGGTCATTTTTGAAACATCCTGTAAGTGGACAATAGACCTTTGAAACGACCATAAATTTGTTCAGAAAAATCCAAGTTAGGTATACGATTCATTAACAACAACAAAAAAAAAAAAACAACTTTATAATAACATTACTATTTTACTGCACTGAAACCTGCATTCTGTTATATACACCCTTATTTAAAACTTTTAAAAAAATTTTCTGGTTGGCAACTTGTGCAAAATAAGCAATTTCAAAATATTGCAGGTCTATTTATTCTATCTTTTTCTTATTTACAATTTTGTTTATCTGTCAATGTGTTTGTCACAAAACTGAGTATGCATTTTGAAACTGAAGTATTTTCTCGAGTAAAAGAAGATTTAATGCTGCGAAAACTGTGATATATATATATATATATATATATATATATATATATATATATATATATATATATATATATATATATATATATATATATATATATATATATATATATATATATATATATATATATATATACATATATATATACATATATATGTATATATATATGACACGTCCCACTAAACGATACTAGAGTCCTGACATCAGATCACACTACTCATTAATCATCGTCAATGGAGTCTCGCACTGTCGCCCATCTTTTAACAAAGGCAGGCTTAGCTGCTATGGGTAGCCACATCTTTGTCTGTGGAATGGGCACACTGCTCTCTGCCTAGATTACTGCGCGTGAGACATATTTATGTGGCTAACTCATCACTCCCAGTAATGAACCCCTACTTAAAACCCTTTATAATTTATCCACAATTTAAATCCTGACATATATATATATACTGATGGGTGGATGGGTGGTTTTATATAGGTTAAGTCGAATATCTTGTGAGGTTTTAATTTATTAAACCACTTTGTAAAGTTATTTTTTCGCATATCTGTTATCTTTGGAATATATAATTTTACAAGGTGTACAAGGCGAAGACTGGATTGCCTGGTCTGGGCCCTCTAATCCAGAGATTTATAGCAGTAAGCATGAAAATGACAACGAGCAGTAAATAAAACAGCTAAAAGATGAAAGGGGATAGTGTGGTGTAATAGGCTTTTAACGATGACTTAATTTCTATTCAGAAAACTAAATTACGAGTTAGTGATTATGAGGAAGTGCGGAGTTGACGTTATCCATCCCCCCATGAAATATTTGGGTTAACTGTATTACATATTAGCACTAAAAAACAGGACGTTTTCAAATATGAAAATGTCTTTGAAGATGTGTACTTTATCAAAAATTTAATTTTAAATAAAATATCTTTTTTACGACTATTTACTTTTTTTAATTTCAATAATTTTGCTCTAAAAGTTTTTATACATTAACTGTAATATTACTCAAATTTGTACATGAACTTTTAGACATAATATAACAATAAATTTTATATTACTTTTCAATGTCAATAGTTTTAAATATTAATTTTAAATTTTCTATTTTATGTCATTTTTTACTAATTATTTAGATTAAAATTAGGGAAATATTGAGGGAGGGGTGAGTTATTCCAGCTTTAGTACTCCTTACCAAAAACTGAATCCTAGGTACGGCTCTGCAGCTTTGTTAATTTTATATAAATGTGTGATTAACTAAAGAAGTGAAAATATAGTTTATGATTGGAGTTTTTCAAATAAAGTTCAAAAACTTGATGCTCTTGTTTAAACGTCAGATAGCTATATATATATGCATATATGAATATATGTATATATATATATATATATATATATATGTGTGTGTGTGTGTGTGTGTGTGTGTGTGTGTGTGTGTATATATATACACACACACACGGTTTTCAAGTCATTTTCTTTAATTAAGTAAGAGTATATAATTGTATTACGATGGCATACTGTGCATTAATTAAAGTCGAGATAAAAAGCAATAAATACAATTTTTGGATGGATTTCCTTTTTATTCTACAAAATATCGCCAATATTTTCGCTAAATTTGCCAAGGGGAACCCAGTTCTTAAGTAGTCCGTTAATCATGATAGGTCCTATATAAATAAAGAATATAAACTACTAAACTAGTTAGAGAGTTGTTAAAAAGTTAAAATAGAGACACATTTCTAAATGTATTAACATGTAAATGTTAAATTTACGTTATTTATTAGTAGATGTTTTAAATTTTACTTTTCCAACTTTAACTCATTAGTCCTCGTGTAGCGAAAAAGTAGATTAGAAAAAGCCACCTTTGGGTTCTTAAAAGTCATGTCCAGAAAAAAATGTCACAGTCAGGTATAGATTAAAGTCTTAGTCTTAAGCAGTTGTACAAGGTCCGATGCAGCGAACAAAGACACTTCTGCGCTCCAACTTAAGTTCGATCATGTAGCAGTGAAGATCGGCAGTGATCGAATTAGCGCTATCGACCCAAGTCAGGATTTCTTCTTTCAAGACGCGGTCGACGCACTTCCAGGACTTGCAGTTTTCATCAACCCCCAGCAGATATTCATCCAAAGTTGCAACCCTGACACGTTCATCCGCTATTTGGTCCCAGGCATGCTGGACCATCCTCTGCTTCACTCGAAACCATAGCTGGCCTCGCAAAATGGCAGTGGGATCATCTTCATCCTCATTAAATGCTTGGAGACGGCGGAAGATTTCCTGGCCGTGTGTTAAGTTAGCGTCCATTTCATTGATGATCCGGTCCCTTTCGTTTTCCAAATCTTGAATCCTCGCCTCTTTTTCTAGTCGCTTACGCTCAAAATATCCGCGGTAAGGCATTTCATCCAGAATTCTTTTACGTAGGTTTTTAAACATGTTTAACACATAAAATTCAATTCACAATAGCTTTTTATGTATTTTCTCTCAAATTCACTCTTTAACGTAATACTCGCTCTGAGTTTCGTTAAGAACTGAGAAACAACAAAGGAATGTCGCACCTCTTATTCGCAACAATACAACCAACAAAGAGAACCGAATTTAGAAATGGGTGCATTGTTTACTTCTGGAGATATTATTTTCTCTGTTGATATCTTCTCTGTTGTTGTTAACAGAGCAACAGCTTTGAAAATATCCGCGCATACACCGTAGAGGCTAAGCGTTTCTAGAAAAATCTGGATGCCGAGAGGATGCCCTACAGATCTTGGGCTAAACTTTGATAATGCGGTCATTTCAACTGATTTTATTTGTTTGAGGCTACAGTACCGCCATTTTGCAAACTACTGCTGTTTGTTCTCTATGTTATTCTACTGTTCCTACGTTCGCATCCCTATCTGATTTCTGTATTTTTTCTTCTTTATTCGTTCCGAAATGGAATCTTTACAGAATATTATTGCCGTTGTAAAAGAAGATTTAATGCTGCGAAACTGTGATATATATATATATATATATATATATATATAATATATATATATATATATATATATATATATATATATATATATATATATATATATATATATATATATATATATATATATATATATATATATATATATATATATATACATATATATGTATATATATATGACACGTCCCACTAAACGATACTAGAGTCCTGACATCAGATCACACTACTCATTAATCATCGTCAATGGAGTCTCGCACTGTCGCCCAACTTTTAACAAAGGCAGGCTTAGCTGCTATGGGTAGCCACAGATCTGTCCGTGGAATGTGCACACTGCTCTTTGCTCTAGATTACTGCGCGGTAGCCGTATTTATGTGGCTAACTCATCACTCCCAGTAATGAACCCCTACTTAAAACCCTTTATAATTTATCCACAATTTAAATCCTGACATATATATATACTGATGGGTGGATGGGTGGTTTTATATAGGTTAAGTCGAATATCTTGTGAGGTTTTAATTTATTAAACCACTTTGTAAAGTTATTTTTTCGCATATCTGTTATCTTTGGAATATATAATTTTACAAGGTGTACAAGGCGAAGACTGGATTGCCTGGTCTGGGCCCTCTAATCCAGAGATTTATAGCAGTAAGCATGAAAATGACAACGAGCAGTAAATAAAACAGCTAAAAGATGAAAGGGGATAGTGTGGTGTAATAGGCTTTTAACGATGACTTAATTTCTATTCAGAAAACTAAATTACGAGTTAGTGATTATGAGGAAGTGCGGAGTTGACGTTATCCATATGAAATATTTGGGTTAACTGTATTACATATTAGCACTAAAAAACAGGACGTTTTCAAATATGAAAATGTCTTTGAAGATGTGTACTTTATCAAAAATTTAATTTTAAATAAAATATCTTTTTTACGACTATTTACTTTTTTTAATTTCAATAATTTTGCTCTAAAGTTTTTATACATTAACTGTAATATTACTCAAATTTGTACATGAACTTTTAGACATAATATAACAATAAATTTTATATTACTTTTCAATGTCAATAGTTTTAAATATTAATTTTAAATTTTCTATTTTATGTCATTTTTTACTAATTATTTAGATTAAAATTAGGGAAATATTGAGGGAGGGGTGAGTTATTCCAGCTTTAGTACTCCTTACCAAAAACTGAATCCTAGGTACGGCTCTGCAGCTTTGTTAATTTTATATAAATGTGTGATTAACTAAAGAAGTGAAAATATAGTTTATGATTGGAGTTTTTCAAATAAAGTTCAAAAACTTGATGCTCTTGTTTAAACGTCAGATAGCTATATATATATGCATATATGAATATATGTATATATATATATATATATATATATATATATATATATATATATATATATATATATATATATATATATATATATGTGTGTGTGTGTGTGTATATATATATATATATATATATATATATATATATATATATATATATATATATATATATATATATATATATATATATATATACTGATGGGGGTTTAATATAAGGTTGAGTCGAACACCTTCTGATGTTTTAAGTAATTAAACCACTTTGTAAAGTTATTGTTTTCGGATATCTTCTGACTTAAAGCTTTAATAAAATTTGATATTTTAAAGAAATGTTGACACTAAAATATCATACAGTTTCACAGCACAAATAGTTTATTCTATCATAAAATTAATTTGATTATGTTATTAGTAAAATTATGTTTTATCCAGAGTTTCAAAATAATACCCTTGAGTACTAAATATTGTTAACTCGATAAAGTGGATTACAATTCTTGCATATATTCATGAAGTTCTTTTCAAAGATTAATGAATTCTTGGAAATACACTCAAGTTTATAATTTCCGAATAAACACATATTTTATTAATATTTATCAAAAAATATTTATTTTTTAGATAATTGAATAATTTTCTTCATGCATTTAGTTCTTATTTTCATTATGTCGTTTAATATTTCTTCATTTAAGAAATTTAAAGAAATAACTGGATTATTTAGAAGTCAGTACTTTAAGCAATATATTTTTTGTAATAAGTATGGGTAAAATATGCTTAAATCTTTTCAATTCTTTAAAATGCTGTCATAAAAATAAACAAACTGCAAATAAATATGTCTTTAAAAGGTAGAATAGAAATATGAATTATTAATGTTTCCACCCATAGGAATTGCATTTCCTGTTATTCTAATCCCATAAAATAATTAGTTTGTCTTCCAATAAAGAAAAATAATGTATATATGTTTTTCAATGGAAGTATGAAATTTGTTTTTATACTACGACCATAAAAACAATATTATAGGTTTGACTAAAGAACTGGGTTCCCGCGCCAAATGGGCGATGGATAATGGTTTAAGTTACGATCGCCTAACATTTTTTCCTGATTTCACCATGTCTAAACAATCTTTATCTACATTATAATTTATACGATATATTCAACTCTCCTTGTGTAACTCTTTTCTTATATATTAAAAGTGCGCAATGCTTAAAATAATTACGTATAACAAACCATTAATGGTTCACTATGGCTGATTTTTTTATAATTTGGAGCTGTTGCGTTTGTAAACTGTTCAGGGATTAATTGCCTATAAATATAAATGTTCGGTTTTCAAGTCATTTTCTTTAATTAAGTAAGAGTATATAATTGTATTACGATGGCGTACTGTGGATTAATTAAAGTCGCCATAAAAAGCAATAAATACAATTTTTGGACGAACTTCCTTTGTGTTCTAGTAAATATCGCCAATATTTTCGCTAAATTTGCCAAGGGGAACCAAGTTCTTAAGTAGTCCGTTAATCATGATAGGTCCTATATAAATAAAGAATATAAACTACTAAACTAGTTAGAGAGTTGTTAAAAAGTTAAAATAGAGACACATTTCTAAATGTATTAACATGTAAATGTTAAATTTACGTTATTTATTAGTAGATGTTTTAAATTTTACTTTTCCAACTTTAACTCATTAGTCCTCGTGTAGCGAAAAAGTAGATTGTAGCACTCTAAATCAAACTAAATTTAACCCAATAATTGTAGACAAACAGTAAAATCTGATATTTAAACAATTACTTATGAAACATAATATTTTCCTCTTCTTAAATATATATATATATATATATATATATATATATATATATATATATATATATATATATATATATATACATATATATACATACATATAAAAATGTGTGTGTATGGAGAAATCTTCAAATGTGGTTTTAGGATATATTGATTTATCCAACGGGCCATTATTACAAACGTGGTAGAGGTTAAGGCACTTCTGCCAGAACGTAATATGTCATTTTATTGAAACAAATGATACTTTTGTCAGTGGATATTTTTCGGGGGTGTCTGTTTGGGTTCTTTATTACTTTTCTAAACTTACACGGTTGCGCAACTTATGGGATTTTTTTTTCTGCCCGACCTAAAGGAATTAAAGTGAAATTCAGGTAGAGTTTTAAAGTGCTCTTACACGAAATGGAAGAAGTATATCTATAAGCAGGATTAATCTTGCTTTTACAGAGTGATTTTTTACCTGCAGTTTTCTGCTTTCGGGATTTATTGATCGAGTACAAGTTGTTTTTATTTAGTTTTGGTAACACAGTAAAATTAAATGAATTTTAAACAAAACTTTTTATCTGTTCGTGTTTAATATATTTACCTGACATAGTTTCATATGTATATGACCTGTTATGCGTAAATACATCAAAGTTTACAATAGTTTTTACAATAATCTTATTATATAACCTACTAGCATATAGCCCGTCATATGAAGGGGTCAGTAAAATTTTTAATCTTCTAGAATTGTAAAGTACTTTAAGAGGAAGGTAATAAATAGCTTCTTTTTTATTTTTGAGAATTATCTTGCAAACAAAAATAATGGATGATTAAATTTACAATTATCACATATATACCTAATCTATTATTGAAGTCAAATTAAAAAGAAAATTATTTACGTAATATCTAAATTCAGTGATAAAACTTATGAAAAATAATGAAGATGACATTTAAATAATTTAAAATGAGAAATAATTAAATGAGGGGGTTACAGGAATGACGTCATAGTGCTAGAAAACAATTTTATTTTTACCAATTTATTATGGGATAAATTAATAAATTTTAACTCCTGCTCTTAACCGGGGAAAATAGGGCTTGAAATAATGACATTAAACGCTTTAAAAGGGAGAAGGGGTGGATTTCGAAAGTTTTAAAGACTACAGTATATTTTGCTGTGGTATGAAGCATATTTACACCAATTTGATTTAGAATCAGATTGATCGTTTAGGAGAAGATTCGTTTAAATTATGTAAAACCTAATTCATCAAGAATGCAATATATATGCCTCTATCTATTCCAGCTCCAACCACTTTATGAATTCGAGAACAGTCGAACAGATCACTTAGAATATTATTATATCGCGTATACATATGACAATATGTGTGAAAAATAGAACCGAATCAGTATGATATCAAAAATATGTATTTTACAAGTGAAGTACAATAGGCTCTCTATTAACCGCGATCGTATTATCCAGGTTTTTAAGTGGATATAGCTCAGCGAGTAAAGTTAAAGAAATACTAAGATCCCTAGTAAGTAGTAAATAAATTAACAGCTTGTTTATTATAAAAGTTAGCAATAAAACTCAAATGTGATGTATGGAAAAAAGTGAAATAGCAAGGTGCATCTTACTTTTTACCAAGACAGCAATATTCCAATACATAGGTTATCACTACATTAAGTTGGATGAAAGCTTTCTACAGATGGTGAATAGAGATTTAATGCTTTTCACTGATCAAAACTACATAAATTCAGTACATTTATACAAAACTATTGACATAAACTTAGTACAACCGTAATAAAGAAATAAAAATAATTACTCAGCAATTGCAACTGATACAATATACAAGATATTTACAAATTAATTTCTGCTCAGTAGGGAGATTATCCACATTTCATACACATTTTGTTTTAAAAATACAGTGAACATTCGATAATTCGGCAGCATCTATAATCCGGCACTACTGATATTATATTACTTTTTTTAATTGCGTTAATTTGTATTTCTGGAACTAATAGAGGCTAATTTTTCATTATTATTTATTCTCTAATTAAAATATATTTAATTTTTTAATTAATTTTTGAGATCAGGTGAAGGGAGGAACAAAATTGCCCCTGGTGGCTAGATATTTATTAATAACCCAACATCCTTAATAACTCAACATTTAAAAGCTTTTCCAAACATTGTTTTGTTTATCTGTTCTAAGTTTAGATTTTGCGTGGAGTTCGGGTATTGTATCATCTATACGACATAAAAACCAGAAAAATAAATTATCAAAGTAAATGAATCTGACTAATATTTAATGAAATATCGTAGGCGTTATGTGGGATACCAGTTTAGAATATCACTAAAATTTAATCCTCGCTTAATTTGCATTATTATTTCTCATAATTATAATAAGAATTGTTTATATAGCTGTTTTATAGCTGAAATAAACCTAGTTGTTTTAGACGTAGTTTTAATAATTTATTCAAATTTCTGTAAGGAAATATGTATTTTTAAAGCTATTTTTACAGAAAACATTTCGATGAATGAAGGGATTTATCGTTAGTTTCGATATTTTTTCGGATCACCTATAATGTGTAATATAGATAATCCAGCAACGTGCTTGTCCCTATTCCTCTAAAAATATTGATATCTATCATCTGATCAGATAATATTTTCAGACAATAGAATTATCAGACAATAGAAGTGATGGTTTGGCTTAATAAAAAATGACCTGGTGTTAGAGCCTCAACAAAATGATACAGTTCTGACGTTAATATTTCAAGGTGCTTAGACTTGTATTTACGAAATCACTCCTACAGGCAGAGCCGTAATTAGGACGTTTAGTGCCCGTGGCAAAAAACTAATCCTCACCCATACTACTATCATATAGAGGGAGAAAACATTTAAACATGTTTTTTTTTCTATATCATAAATTCAAAATGAACTCACAAAATATTTTGTTGATTCTTAGACACATATTTTACACACACACACATATATATATATATCTATATCTCTTTATACCTATATCGATATCTTTCTCTCTCTCTCTCTGTATATATATATATATATATATATATATATATATATATATATATATATATATATATATATGTGTGTGTGTGTGTGTGTGTGTGTGTGTGTGTGTGTGTGTGTAAATAATATTTAGTGGAATATCGTAGGCGTTATGTAGGATACCAGTGCAGAATATCACTAAAATATAAACCTCACTTAATTTGCATTATTTCTCATTTGATAAAAAATAAGAATTATTTATACATATGCTTTATAACTGAAATAAATCTAGTTGTTTTAGACGCAGATTTAATAATTTATTCATGTTTTTGTAAAGAAATATGTATTTTTAAAGCCACTTTTAAAGAAAACAATTCGATGAATGCAGTGATCTATCGTTAGTTTCGATACTTTTACGGATCACCTATAATCTGGAATACAGATAATTTATCAACGTGTTTGTCCCTATGCCTGTAAAAATTTTGATATCTACCATCTAATGAGAGAATATTCTGAAACATCAGTAAAGTAGACTCAGACAGTGGAAATGATAGTTCGACCTATTAAAAAATGACCCGTGTTAGTGTCTCAACAAAATGATATATTTCTGATGTTACGATTTTAAGGTGCTTAGAATTTAAAGTTCCTATTTACGAAATCACTCGTACACGTTCTATTAGAGTAAATTGTGAATTACCTACTGTACGTTTTAAGTTAAATTTGAAACATGTATCTCCCACATCACTGCTTCGGCTGCGGCTCGAGTTCTTCGAAGTGTGGAACAACTGGATTCTTTGGGTCCAGCAATCTAATGCAGATAATTCTAACAGCAAGCTCGACCGTGGCTAGACGTACTAAAAATTTAGAGAGCTCAAAGAGTGGAATGAAAAAAATGGTAGGACCTTACGTCAGTAACAAATAATTTTAGTTCTGGTTTATTCTAAAACTCAACAATAAATTTTAATGGTATGTATGAAAGAAGGAGAAGACTAAAGGTCCTATTGCTAAAGCTGTAATTCTCCCCGAAAATCCAGGCAAATATTGAGGGTCATCTATCCATTGGGTTTGAAGAACACTCTACGGATACAGAAGGGGGTATTAAGAGGGATTATGGTGGACAAATCCCACACCCTCGAAAAAAAGCATTTCTGCAGCAAGTATTTCAATGGTAGTAAAACTTTAAAGAGAAAGAATTGTTAGATATGAAACTCTTGAAAATGAGGAGAAAGAAGTATCAACGAATTAATGAAGATTTGAAATTAGAATGTC